>CM022298.1:442969306-444169306 GCA_011799875.1 Thinopyrum elongatum | reverse complement strand
TCACATCTCACAGTTAAGGAAATGCACTGCACCCCCAGCCAAGCAAGCGGATATGAGTGAGCTAGAGTGGGCTAAGGATTTGACTTATGAGGAAAAACCTGTCAGGATCTTGGATGAGATGGAAAGAACCACGAGGAGTAAGGTGATAAGATTTTACAAGGTGCTGTGGGAGCACCACACTGAGGAAGAGGCCACTTGGGAAAGAGAAGATTTTCTGAGATCCGCATATCCATATTTGTTCCCTGAGCAACCGAATCTCGAGGAAGAGATTCATCCTAAGGGGGGTAGGTTTGTGACACCCTGATTTTGGCAACTTTTTCTTTTCAAACTTTTTTTGGCTTTATCCGAAATTTGAATGGTTTTTGAATCTTTCTAGTTGGTCTTGGAAACTTTTGAATCTTTCCAAGTAATCCAAAGCCTCATCACCTTGCTAAAACCCTGCCAAGTACCTCTAGGACCCAAATCCCAATTTAAATCTTTTCCAATAACCCCTTTTCTTTTATTTGGGAATTTAGGTCATCACTATGGGTTGTGAAGCAACCTATAGTTTGGATGGCCAGAAAATTCTCAAATAATTCTCTAAAATACGTTGGACCATATCTTGCCCCAATATCCAAAAATACTCCATGGCCTAGTTCAAATATTTTGCAAAGCAATTCATTTTTGTTCCTGGTCAATCTGAACCTTTGTGAAGGAAGTGTATGCTAGGATTGTGCAATTGCTCTCAAAATTTTGTGGCATAAGGACACCTACAAATGACTTCCCTCCACCAAGTTTTAGCCCCAGGAGATCATCCAAGTGAGCAGTACTTCAATATTCAGATTCTGGACCAGATTGGTAGGTTACACATGAACTACCCTCAAATCTCAACCAAACCTTCTCAAACTTGACCAGTTTGGAGTCCTTCCAACGAGGATCACTCCAGACAATCTTTTTGGCTCCATCCCTAGCTCTCCACCTCTCCAAATCCCTCTCTAGTTCACTGTCAGAAACTGTTGTTGATCCTACCCTTCATCTCAGACAGAACCAAGCCAAACCATGGGTGCAGATGAAGTGAGTGATCAAGGGTCGACGTGCCAGACAAGAAATGCCAGGCTCTCGTGGCCTCTAGACATCAACTCCCGTGGTCAGCATGGCTATGGCATGTTAGTCGCCGCGCTCTGGACGTCGCCAGGCTCGGGTCGTGTCGGAGCGAGACGCCTGCGCCGCAGTAGCTTGTCCAAACGTGCCGACATCGTCCCTGGTCGCCACCTAGAACCTCCAGATTCTTCCGCCTCGCCGGAGAAGCTCTCGGCGGCCGCCACGACCATAAGCACTGTGCCGCCCGTGCGGCCACAGTTGCTGCGCCGCTCGTCTTCTTCTTCCCGAGCCATCTCCTCGTGCATTTAATGCCTTTGCCTTCTCCCGTCGCTTCGCCCTGCGCCACGACGGCTAGCTCACCGTCCATGCTCCAGTGGCATAGCCACGTCACCGCTGATTCGGAGAGATCACCGAGCGCCTCCTCCCGCCTATAAATAGCCATGCCCGGCCTCACCAAGTTCCTCACCCCTCTCCCTCAATCCTCCATTGCCTCCCCAGAGCAAGAGCCAAGGCCGAGAGGCCCTCTGGCCTCAAGCTTCATCGGAGCTCCTCCGCCGCCCTAGCTCTGCCACCAGCCACATCCACTCCACCTCCACCTCACCCGAGACCACCATAGTGCTCAGCTCGTTCCACTGGTCCTTCCAGAGCCACCGCCCGGTCGAATTGCTGCCGGATTCGCCATCCCCGACGACCACCGTAGCCACCACCCGCCGGAGAAGAAGGCCGCGATGCCGTCTGACCACCTACGGAAGATCTGCGGGTACGGGTGTGCTCGTCGTCGACCGGCCGATCCATCCCCGCCATCCCTGAGCCCAACCGCCGTCGAAATCGCCGGCAATCACCGCCGGTGAGCCGCCCCTTTCCCTGCCCTCTCCCTCTTTCTAATTTAAACGGGCCCGGCCCCACTTGCCAGCCACTTACCGAAGCGGTAAGTGGAGGCGCCTCGGGCGTTTACGCCTTCGACGTGGCCCATTCCAGGTTTTTCTGTGTGTCTGATTTTTATTTATTTAAACAGAGTTGACCAGCCACTTTGACTTTGAATAACTTTTTATAGAAAGGTCCAATTGACCTGATTCTTTTTGCATTGTGTTGGTATTAAACTCCTTTATTTTCTGACTAAGTTTGCTATTTTTCCAATACCCACAGAATTGTTGGTGATTAAAAAGGCTTTATGTGACATTTTCCTTTGCTATTTAAAAATGTTTTCAGAAGGAGATTCTTGTGGATTTGAAGACCAGGAGCATTTGAACAACCCAGCAGAGCAAGGCAAGCCAGGACATCCATACTATGAAGCATGTCATAGCATTGCATAATTCATATTCATTTCTTGCATTTAATTAACATAGATAATTCAAGTAAAGTATTTAAATGCCTATTGTTGATAACTTAAATTGATATGATGAATGACCATGATTGCTAAGTGAAACTTAGTTGGTTGATCAAGAGTCACCTGTCCGGGCTTACCCGTGCAGCCACATTTGCCGGTATGGGACAACCTTGACTTGGTCTGGCTCTGTGCTCTTTCACCGGTACCTCCAGACAAGGAGGGTTATGCGTGCATGCTGCCCTGATCAGGCAGACGGCGATAACCCTGTGAGCCCAGTTGAGTTTTGTGCCGGCGTCCCCGTTTGGGATAGTTTAGTTAGGCCACGACGGTGGCAGGTGTCACGAGGTGACACGGGGCCACCCAAGGCTTGACTTCGAGGGAGTGTGATTGCCGGTGGTACGATGGGAGAGTCACGAGTCAGACGGGTTTCATTGGAGCAACGCTGGTCCACCCGAATGGGATCGCGAGGTCAGGTGCTCCATGGTGTGGGTAAAGTGCGCAACCTCTGCAGAGTGTAAAATCTATTCGAATAGTCGCGTCCACGGTATTGGACAGCCCGTCCAGACCTCTCTAGGTGATCAACCGTAATAACCATAGTAATGATGGAAGAACCTATCTTATGAACAGAAGTACTCATTGGCATCGAGTATTCCGAGGGTTGTGAGACAACCCGAATATGAGTAAGTTAATAACAGTAAGTGAATCATTTAAGACTTAACATATTGATTGCCATGCTATTATTTGCTGCATACTTGGTTGTCATGTGCTTGCGAGTACATTTAAAGTACTCACCTGGCGTATCATGCCAGATGCAGGAGAAGACTGAGACAGAGGTCCCGAAGGTCCGTGTTGCGATGTCTAGGATGTGTCCTTAGCGGTGTCCCTGTGGATGGTGTTACTATCATGTTCCGCTACGCAGTAGTCTTTCGCTGTAGTGTTCCGTATAATGCCAAGGCCCTGATATGTTAGATAAATAATGTAGATATTGTCATAGCACTAGATGTGCTTTTGGCCTCGATGATCATGTAATATATAAGCTTGTACTCGACTATTATCAATAAAAGTTCAGCTATGTTCTGTTCCAAGTTGTTGCGTGTTTCCAGAAGACATGATCTCTGGGTTGGAAACACTGGTAAACCAGTTCTCTGAGCCGGGGTGCCACACGAGCCCCCAGACCGAAAATGGCCATGATAGAGGGATTGTTTGAAGAGCTTGGGCAGGCAGGTGGGTTTTCTTGGAATGGAACTGGCAGGCTTCACATTTGGTGACTAGCTCGACCGCATCTTGGAGGGCTGTGGGCCAATAGAATCCTTGCCGGAATGCTTTCCCAACTAGTGCCCTTGATCCAATGTGGGAGCCGCACATGCCTTTGTGTGTCTCAGCCAGCAGTTCCTTTCCTTCTTCCCGGCAGACACACTTTAATTTCACACCGTTGGGCCTCCTTCTGTACAGAGTGTCATCAACAAACTGATACATACTGGCCCTCCAGGCTACTTTTTCAGGTTCATCTTGGTTGCCAGGAAGCTCTCCGATTTGGAGGAAGTGGACAATGTGCCTTGCCCAAGTTGGAGCCTAGGGCTCAGCAACAAGGACTAGCGGCACCTCCTCTGCTGCGGGAGCACATGCCTCGTTCGCGGGGTCCATGGGCCTGGCTGGAGGGTGTGGTCCGACAGACTGCGAGGAGTTGTTTTTGGCAGGGTCTCTGCCAGGAGCGGACGGCTCTACCGGGAGAGGCTTACCAGAGTCCAACTTTCTCCTTTTCTGGGCCATTGTTGCTAGGGATATGGAGGGCTGAGTGAGATGGAGAACAAAAGTCCCTGGTTCCACAGGGAGCTTCTGTGCAACACACTTTGACAGATGATCAGCTATGTTGTTTTCCGCATGGGGTACGTGCTCTGTTTGCAATCCGTCAAAGTGCTCCTCCAATCTCCTCACTTCCTTGACGTATGCCTCCATCAATGGACTTTGGTAATCCTTGTTAAATTGTCTCACCACAAACTGTGAATCTCCTCGAATGATCAGCTTCTTAATTCCCAATTCAGCTGCAATCCTGAGCCCGGCAAGGAGCCATTCATATTCTGCTGTGTTGTTGGTTGCTTCTTCCTGGCCAAAATGCATTTGGACGACGTACCTCAAGTGCTCCCCGGAGGGGGCAACAAGAAGCACGCCAGCTCCTGCACCTTGTAGGGAAAATGCACCATCAAAATACATAATCCATTCTTGGGGGCGATTCCTTGCCGGGGATAGCTATCTCCGTCACTTCCTCATCAGGGGTTGGCGTCCATTCTGCAATAAACTCTGCCAATGCCATGCTCTGAATAGTTGACGTGCTTTCAAAATTCAAACCAAAACTGGATAACTCTAAAGCCCACTCCACTATTCTGCCGGTAGCCTCAGGGTTTCGGAGTATCCGTTGCAACGGGAAACGAGTGACAACCGTGATCTCATGGGCTTGGAAGTAGTGGCGCAGTTTCCTTGAGGCCATGATGAGACCAAAAATCAACTTTTGCACGCCAGAGTACCTCGATCTAGCCCCCTGTAATAAGGAGCTGACAAAGTACACTGGGCACTGCACCACTTTCTTCCTTGCCGCGTCCTTGGGGTTGCTCTCATTGCCGTGCTCATTGCTGTCCTGATCCTTCTCTCACTCTGCCGGTCTCTGCTCACTCTCTGCCTCATCCACTTCTTGCTGCGCTACCAAAGCTGCACTGACTACTTGGTTGGTTGCCACTAGGTACAGCAGCAATGGCTCCTGGGGTTTGGGAGCGACCAAGGTAGGCACGGAGGACAAGTAGGCCTTCAACTCTTGCAAAGCTGCATCTGCTTCCGGGGTCCACTTCATGGGTCCTGCCTTCTTCAAAATTTTGAAGAACGGCAGGGCGCGCTCGACAGACTTGGAGATGAATCTGCTTAGCGCGGCAACGCATCCTGTCAGATGCCTCACATCCTTAACCGTCCTTGGTGCTTGGATCTGCTCGAAAGCCTTGATCTTGTCGGGATTGGCTTCGATCCTGCGATGGGATACAAAGAACCCAAGCAACTTGCTGGAGGGAACACCAAATACACACTTCTCCGGGTTGAGCTTCAAATTGATTTTGCGCAGATTAGCAAATGTCTCCTCCAAATCTTGAATAAGGGTCGCCCTATCCTTGGTCTTGACCACAATATCATCCATATAGGCTTCTATGTTTCTGTGCAACTGTGGCTCAAAACCAATCTGGACTGCCCTTGCAAAAGTGGACCCGGCACTCTTTAATCCGAATGGCATGCGGACAAAACAGTATGTACCACATGGAGTGATGAACGGCGTCTTCTCTTCATCTTCCTTGGACATGAAGATCTGGTGATACCCAGAATACGCATCCAGAAAGGAGAGCAAATCACAACCTGAAGTGGAATCCACAATCTGATCGATACGCGACAAGGGAAACGGGTCCTTCGGGCAAGCCTTGTTGAGATATGTGAAATCTATGCAAAGCCTCCACTTCCCCTTAGCCTTCCGGACTACCACTGGGTTTGCCAACCACGTGGGATGCAGTACTCCTCTGACCAATCCAGGTACCTCTAGTCTCTTGATCTCTTCTGCAATGAACTGCTGCCTCTCCAAGGCCTACTTCTGGACTTTCTGCTTGACAAGTCGGGCATGTGGGTAGACAGCAAGGTGGTGCTCGATTACCTCCCTGGGAACACCGGGGATATCAGATGGTTGCCAGGCAAACACATCGATATTCGCCCGTAGGAAGGCAACGAGCGCGCTTTCCTATTTGTCATCGAGGGTGGCGCTGATAGTGAAAGTACCATCAATGCCAGCCAGCCCTGCCGGGACCTTCTTCACTTGGGGTGCAGTGACCTTGGATCTCTTGCCATTGGAACACTCCGGCACGTCGTCAACGGGTGCCGTGCACTCGATGGGGGCACGCTTCCCAGACTCTTTGCCGGAGTCCCTGCAATCCCTCTTCTTTCCTTTGCTTTCCTTAGCGGGAGCTGCTGCTGCCGCTGCCTCTGCTGCGACCGCATCCCAGTACATCTTGTCCACACAAATGATTGCATCCTTCTCATCTGATGGGATGGTGATGACTCCCAGTGGCCCAGGCATCTTCAAGGTGTTGTAGGCGTAGTGAGATGCTGCCATGAACTTAGCCAGGGCTGGGCGTCCAAGAATCCCATTGTATGGCAGGGGGAGATCAACCACATAAACACAATCCTCTTAGTTCGGTAGTTCAGTTCTCCCCCAAATGTTACCGGCAACGTGATCTTTCCCTTAGGATGGCTCCTACTGGGATTAACTCAATGAAACATGCCGTTAACCTCCATCTCTTCCTCTGCTATCTAAAGCTTGATGATAACTGCTGGGGAAATCAGATTCAATCCGGCTCCGCCATCCACCAACATCTTCGTGACGTTGAGGTTGCGGATTGTTGGGGAGACCAACAATGGCAAACACCCTACCGCAGTGGTACGGCTAGGATGATCCTCCTCGTCAAAGATGATGGGCGTACGGGACCACTTGAGTGGCTTCCGGGCCTCGGGCGCTGGCTCCATGGCATTGACTTCTCGCGCCCACCACTTGAGTTGGCGGTGAGAGGTGTGCAGAGATGCACCCCCATCAATGCACAGGCCGTCGGTGGCCTTCTGAAACTCTTGCTCACTGGTTTCCTCTTCATCCTGTCCATCATTCTCATCACCACAGGCTTCCTTCTCTCAACCTCTGGCGGATTTTCCTTTGTTCCGAAAGGGTTTGCCGGGGCAATTTACTTCACCACCTCGACCCTTGCCGCCAGCAACATTCTAACCCTTTTCCTTGTCACGCTTCTCATACTCTGCTCTCTGTCTTTTGACAAGTTGCTCAACCTAATAACACTCTTGAAGGTCGTGGCCCTTGGTCCGATGAATCTTGCAATACGGCCCATCACCTTTCCCGGCTTTCTCGGCAGCAGCGGCTTCCCGGCAGTCAGCGCACACGGCAGCTTCCTTGCCGGGGGCCTCAGCATTGGCCTTCTTGCCGGTACTAGGCGTACCCGATCCTTCAACAGTCATTACTGCCTTATCCCTTCGCTTCTTACTGCGCTTCTTGCTCTTCTTCTGACTGGTTGATTCTTCCTCATCCTCTGAATCAATATTGGTGCAATCTTCCTCTTCGGGCAACTTTCTTCCCTCCTACATCCGAGCACACTTATCCACCAACCTGTAGAGCTCCTTCACAGTCTTGGGCAACCGTACGTTCATCTTGGAACGAATCCGGCGGTTGCGCACATTGGACTGGAAGGCGGCTATCATGGCTGCCGGATGGATATTTGGGATATTTCTATGAACTTTGCTGAATCTCTGTAAATACTTACGGAGGGTCTCTCCTTCCTTTTGTTGGAGAAGCTGCAAGTCACTGGGTCGGCCCGGCTCTTGGTGGCCACCGGTGAAGGCACCGATGAACTCATGACACAGGTCTGCCCATGATGAAATGGAGTTCTCCGGCAGGTGCATCAGCCAAGACCTCACATTGGACTTGAGGGCCAAAGGAAATTAGTTGGCGAACACCTTCTCATCTCTTCCCCCGGCAGCCTGAACAACGATGGTGTAGATGCTCAGGAACTCTGCCGGGTTCAGCCTCCCATCGTACTTCTCAGGTATCTCTAGCTTGAACGTGTGAACGGACGGCCAACGGACTTGCCGCAGCTCACGGGTAAAGGCAGGGCAGCCAACCTCGAAAGGTAGTCACCTGCCAATACCAAGCGCGGGCTCGTCGACGCCGGGGCCATCGCACCCATCGGTCCGGCGGAGCTCATCGCGGTGTTGCTCGACAACGGCGCGTGTGTCTCCCCTCTGCCTATCCTCCGGGGCTCGTCGTTGGCCTGGACGCGCTCGAGGGTCAGAAGAGGCCATCGAGACGTCGTCGGGGTCTTGATTCTGTTGCACTCGCGCTGGCTGCTGTGGCGGGGACTGCACCATGGGGACGGCCCCTTCTGTACGGTCAGCAGCATGAGCCGTCGCTGTCGCATGGGGCGGCTGTGGCGGGCCAGCTCGCCGTGAGCCCCCAGCTTCGGCGAAACCGAGCAGACTTTGGATGGTGGCACGCCATTCGTCCATTTGCTCGGCTGCTGGCGGAAACTCGGTGCCAGTGGCGGCAGCACTACGCCCCCGCTGCTGCGGGGCGAGCACCTGGATGGCAGGGTGGCGCGGCGAAGGCGCTCGAGGGCCAGTGGCTCCATCGGGCGCAGCGGCTTGGTCGACCCGTTCTGAGGGAGGTGCACGCGCTGCGACCGCACCCGTGGTGGGGGCGGTCGGAGGGCGGCGATTCGCCCTGGCCCGAGCGCCGTTGCTGCGGCTGTCCCCGTCGGCAGGCGGAAGGGGCGCAGATGGAGTAACCCCTTCACTCGGACCTTGTGGAGCGTGGCCGTCGAGATGTTGCTGATGCTGCTCTCATCCAATGTCTCCTTCTCCTGCGTCGGCCACGGGGGAAGTGATGACGGTGCCGCCTGCTTCGACCACACCCCCAGCAGCGTCCGCGTCCTCGCGTGTCTCCGCACCTCCCGCAGCGTTAGAGGCCGCGGGCGGCGGAGTCTTCGAGGTGGAAGGATGAGTCGAAGAACCGGGTTTCTTCTTGGGCGCCATGGTCGATGGCGTCGTCGATGATGCTGATGGTGATGAAGGTGACGTGCTACACACGCCTTCAGGTTCGCGCAAGCGGTCCCCCTACCTGGCGCGCCAAAGATGTCGCGGGAAACCATGGCCACCTATGGGACCAGGAGGCCCCTTGCTGGTTCGGCAGGGGGCGTCGCGTTGCACAAAGAGTAGACGAGCGTGTGGCGGCACGGCAGAGATCACACAGGCATTTTTACCCAGGTTCGGGCCACTATGAGGCGTAAAATCCTACTCCTGCTTTGGTGGATTGATGGTGGAAAGGTGGTGGTGGAGCGTAGTACACTTGCCCGGCAAGGGTTGCCTCAGGGCGGAAGTGGCTACGCGCGTATGGGGGTCTGAGTTATCCAACCTTCTAACCCTCTCTACGGTTGCCATGGGCCTCCTTTTATAGATTAAGGGGTCACCACAATGGCAAAACAGTCATTATGCGCTGATAAGATAGCAAACAGTGCTATCATACCAAACTCTGCGGGCTGACAGGGCGCATTAAATGCACCGCTCAACGTCACATCGTTGGTTGCTCGGCAAGGCTTGCCGGGCTATCTCGCCAGCTCCACGCCTGCTCGCTTGACACGTTGCAGGACGGGTGTCATCTGCAGGTGTTTCCTGTAGGGAGAGGCTGCCATGTGGTGAATGGCTGCCACTTAGTCACTCCGCGGTTTGAAACCGCACTGATTGACGATGTGGGTCATGGTGGAGTAGTTGGTGAGGTGGTTTTGCCTCCGTGTGTCCTGGCAGGCCCTGCCGGGACGTCTTGGACGTCGTCTTCCGGGGTTGGCCTCGCCCCTTGCCGAGCTCGCCTGCCCGGCAAAGGAGGCCCTTCTCCTGATGCTGCCTTGCTTCTTTGGCTTGATCTTGGTCCCTCTGATCTGCATGTTAGTCCTTTGAACCTCTTAGTCCCTTGTATTCTGAATTGGGTTGGTGCTTCAATCTCGTCCCCGTGCCTGTGCACAGTCTGGGCAAAAGACCTAGGGTTTGTTGCACCGACACAAGGTGACCCGTATATGAGTTCTGTGGGGAGCACTGCTTCTGCCCCATACACTAGGGAGAAGGGAGTCTGGCCGGTGGCTCGATTCGGTGTCGTACGGAGGGACCAAAGAACCACCGGCAGCTCGTCGATCCAGCGTCTGCCGCACTTTTGCAACTTATCAAAAGTTCTCGTCTTGAGTCCACGCAGCACTTCAGTGTTCATCCTCTCAGCTTGTCCATTGCTCCGGGGATGAGCAACAGAGGCAGAAGAGACCTTGCTTCCGAGGGTTTGGACATATTGCATGAAGGCGCGACTTGTAAATTGGGTGCGTTATCAGTGATCACCCTGGCGGGTACTCCAAAACGGCACACCAATCCCTTCAAGAACTTGATAGCTGACTGTGCGGTTACCTTCCTCACTGGCTCCACTTCCGGCCACTTTGTAAACTTGTCGATTGCAACGTACAAGAATTCAAAGCCCCCAGTAGCATGGGGGAAGGGGCCCAAGATGTCGAGCCCCCAGACCGAAAATGGCCAGGATAAAGGAATTGTCTGGAGAGCTTGAGCTGGCTGATGGATGTTCTTGGAGTGGAACTAGCAGGCTTCACATTTGGTGACTAGCTCAGTTGCATCCTGGAGGGCTGTGGGCCAGTAGAAACTCTGCCAAAAGGCTTTTCCAACCAGGGCTCTTGATCCAATATGAGGGCCGCACATACCCCCATGTATCTCTGCTAGCAGCTTCTGCCCCTCTTCTCGGCAAATGATCTTCAATTTCACACCATTCGGCCTTTTCCTATATAGTGTATCATCGATAAATTGGTACATATTGGACCTTTGGTCTACTCTTTCAGCTTCTCCCTGCTCTTCGGGAAGTTCTCCCGTTTGAAGAAAATGGACTATGTGTCGTACCCAAGTTGGAGCCTGAGGCTCAACAACAAGGACTAATGGCACCTCCTCGTTCGTGGGAGCGCTCACCTCGACCGCAAGAACTTGTGGTTCCTCGAGAGGGTGTTGCTCACCAACTGAAGTAGAGTTGTTCCCGACAAGCTCTCTACCAGCGGCTTTGGGAAGTCCTGCTGGGAGATACTTGCCAGAGTCACTACAAAAAAAAGGCACATCCGTGACATTTTGGCCCGAACGGAAAAAAATTCTGTCATGCTTATGACACTTCTATGACGATAATTGTGACAAAACCCGGTATCATCATAGATGTGGTGGGCTCCTACTTCTATGTAAAAAAATCATGACAGAAAATGGGATTTTCGTCCTGGGCAGGTCGGGCACGCACCAGCATGACATTCTTTGGGCCGTCCATGACGAAAAAAATCATGGTAGAAGCGAGGGCGAGGAAAATTTCAAGGAGTTCCCGGTTACGGCGGGTGGTCGGGGCCGAGCGATGCACGTTTCTCTCGTATACGTACGCACGTGTGTGCAAGGCATTGGGCTCTAACTGAACCCGAGCGAGGCATTCGCTTACTGAACCCGAGCGATTGCACTAGCTATGTTACTGAACCCAAGCGATCGATCCCTTGGCTGTTACTGAACCCGAGCGATTCCTTCGCTACTGCTGCTAACTGAACCCGATTGATCGATCGCTGCTGCTACTGCTTACTAAAGCTGATCGAACCTGCTGCCTCTTGATGAACAGTGAATGTGGGGGTTGGTTGAACAAGTCGAGACGTACGTGGTTGGGGTTGGATGAATAGTTCCTGGTGGGGGTTGGATGAACAGGACCCCGTGGTAGTAGGCCATTGCCGCTGGATGAACAGGACACCGAGAGGAGGCCGCCACAGCCGAGCTGGTTGGGGGTGGATGAACAGGATCCCGTGGAGGCCTAGTTGAACAGTAGCCGGTGGAGGGCCAGATGAACAGTAGCCCGTGGATGAACAGTAGCTGGTGGAGGCAGGAGGAAGACGCGGTGGATGAACAGTGCAGGTGGAGGCTGAAGGAAGTCGACGATGGGTGAACAGTAGCACATGGAGTCCCGTTTTGCGGTACGCCACACCCCTCCCGATGAACAGGACCCCCGTTTCAACCATAGCGCTCCAACACAAGTCCGTTTACTCTGTTTTGCGGTACGCCACACCCCTCCCGATGAACAGGATGCCGTTTCAACCGTAGCCAGTCGAACAGAAGGCCGTTTCCTCTGTACTGTGGTACGCTAGACCCCGTTTCGGCTATTCTGTCCAAGCCGGTTGGCTCCCATTGAACAGGACGCATTCCGACCCAGTCTGTTGCCTCTCGATGAACAGGACGCAGTTTCTCCGTTTCGACCCAGCCGGTTGGCTGCCCGATGAACAGGACGCCGTTGTTGCCGTCCGTTGCCTCTCCATGTACATGAGCCCTGGTCGTACGTTTGCACGAGCAGGCATTCGAGACTGCGCCTGTATGTACGTACATGGCCGTATTTTTTGGCATCTGGCTGTACATACATGTACATGGTTTAGACTAGACTGCCTGAACTACTACGTCGGGGCTCTACTACTACACGTGCCGCTGCTTGCTCGGCCACGGTTCATCGTTGCAGAGAGACCGATCGACCAGTATGTATGTACACGTTCGCGACCAGATAGACAACGCTACGTACGCTTCGACCGGGTGGGTCCCAGCTGTCAGGGAGGATAAGGACGCACTTCCTTGCGTGCGAAGATATAGCTGGTGGGTCCCGGCTGTCAGGGGGAGGAATCATTTTTATTTTGCGAGTAATAAGGAGGCACTTCCTTGTGTTCGAAGATGTAGCTGGTGGGTCCAGCTGTCAGCCTCACAGCCTAAAGTCCTCTTCTGATGGCTGTCATTCGTTGACCTCGTTGACCATGAGGCGCCGAGAGCATCAAGGCGGTGGACGACGGCGAGGCCTAGGAAGGGAATGACGCGGAGCTAGAGAAGATGAGGCAGGTGGATGCCCACGCGGAGGGGAGTATGAGGGTTCACTGGTTCGGCCGCGGCGTAAGGCTGCCGTCGCCGGAGAATAACAGGGGGTGTCAGTGAGTAGAGGGAAGGCCTGGCCAGTTGTAGTATGGTCGGTCCGTGAGGCCTACGCGACAGCACAGCCGGCCACGGGAGGCTGGAGCAGGCGGTACGGCGGGCGCTGGTTTGGGCGGCTGGAGCAAGAAGACCAGGGGGTGAAGACGCAGCACAGCCGTTGATTTAACATCCAACAGTCACTTCAGCTAGTCATTTTGACTAAGTTGACAGAGTCCATATGTGTCAACTTAGTTGGCCCACAAGTCAGCCTCCAAATCTGGTGGGTCCCAGCTAGCATGGGGGAACCATTTTTTTGCTCGTAATAAGGTGGCACTTCCTTGCGTGCGAAGATGTTTTCTGGTTTTTTAAATTTCTTCTTTTTTGAGTTAGAATAAAAATAAAACAATTTAGCATCTTTGGTACAATCTATATTTTTGCGAAATGGATCATAATAAAGCTGGTGGGTCCCAGCTGTCAAGGAGAGCTAATTTTTTTTCCACGTAATAAAGGAAACACTTCCTTGTGTGCGAAGATGTAGCTGGTGGCTCAAACCTGTCAGGGGGGAAATCATTTGTTTTCGCATTATGAGGGACTTGCTCGTGTGCGGCCATGGGCCATGTGGGTCCCTACTGTTAGCCACTCCACATACATGCCTCTTCTGATGGCTGTCGTTTGTTGACAAAGTTGACCACGCCGTGCCGAGAGAACCAACGCGATGGACGATGGCGAGGCCTAGGAAGGGAACGACCCGGAGCCGGCGAAGACACAGCAGTGGATGCCCATGCGGAGGGGAGTACGAGGGTTCACTGGTTCGGCTGCGGTGTGAGGCTGCCATCGCCGGAGAATAACAGGAGGTGTTGGTGAATAGAGGAATGGCCCAGACGGCGATGGGAGTAGGGTGGGCCGGTGAGGCCTATGCGGCAGCACAGCCGGCCACGGGAGGCGGTAGCAGGCGATACCGCCGGCGGTGGTTTGGGCGGCTGGAGCATGAATATCCGAGATTGAAGAAGCACCACAGCCGTTGGATGGACATCCAACGGCCACTGCTACTAGAATCGTATATTGACAATAAGTTCACAAAGCATTGCGTACGCGTCATCTTAGTAGGCCCACAAGTGACCATCACATCTGTGGCAGAGAAAATATAGCCCATTTGCGATTTGTTCTAATGTACAACCCATTTTTGAATTCTAATGGGATTTACTCAGCTCATTTACTATTTGTTTTAAAATTATAGCCCATTTTCTAGCCAGGACAACGGTTAATAATTTCAACCAACTGCTCAAAAAAAAATTAACAAAATTTCCCACATTTTGAAGGGATCTGAAATATTTTTTATCCCAAAATTTTGAGCCAGATTAAATATAATTTCAAAATAAATTTGTATTAGGTAAAAATCCAACGAAATTTTGCGCGCGCAACAATAATGAGATTAAAAAATTTAAAATCCAAAAATAGTAATTATGAAACTAATTGCCTGTTCGGTGCGTTTTTTATATTTACAGCCAATTTTTTATAATTACAGCCTATTTATTATTTCTTAAAGCTCATTTTCTTGGCAAGTCTAATGCGGGGCGGAGAATAACAGGTTGACCTGGGTTGGCTATTCTGCAAAAAAGTATAGCTGGGCTGGATGTTTGGTCGACATAAAATTAATATCTGGGCTGGATATTTGGTCGACATAAAATAATAGCCTGGGCTAGACGGGCCACAGCCCGCCCAGTTGATACCCTGCTCCTCTGAACAACAACAAAAACATCGCTCAAGAAAAACTTTGCTCACACCTCCAAAAACAAATACTGCTTAAGCTGCTGGGTCCCAGCTGTCGGCCGCTCCTTGTGCAATTCTCTCATTTATTGTCTATATAGGTTGACAATGGTGTGGGACCGTGATGTCAGGAAACCAAGAGGAAGCAAAGAAATTATAGTTGTATATAATGAGGCACTTGCGTACGTACGGCTATGGCCCTCGTGGGTCCCTACTGTCATCCTCTCCAAGTAAAGTCATCTCCTGATTCCTCATGTTCGTTGACCATGTTGACAACGCGAGACGGCAGCGCCACGGGGAGCGCAACAACTCGAAGGACGACGGAGAGGGCCTCACGGGCCCTACGGATGATCCGATACAGCGCCCGCTGGTCGTTCAGGAAGCCAGGATCATTGGACCCCTATGAGCACCTTCGAGAGACTGAGCCGGCATGAAATGGTAAGGCCGTGCTTGGGAGCTCTGGATTGTTTCACACCTGTATTAATGATACAAGTGTAATTTACTCATCACCGGAAACAACGCGTAAAATACAGGCGTAATGAAACCAACGGCCCGAGGTCTGTAACAAAAACCGGTGAGTTACACGTGTAATCTGAGAAACTAGTGTATATTTTACCAGTCGAAAACGACCAACCAAGCGCTTCGCCCTAGACCATCTGCTTTTATTTACAAGCATTAGTTTTAGAAGCGGTTTTGGTTGGCAAACGACGATCCAATCATGGCCTAATATGATGAGTTGGTTGGAAGATCATATGGTTTCACCTCTAACCTACCCGAGTTGTCGTATAGGCTATGAATGGAAGTATGAAACATAAGACGATGAACTTCTTAAGCACAGAAACAACAGAAGAGGATGATCTTCTTAACATGCAAATCACTGGCATTAGATCAACGTGCAAAACAGTACGAAGCATTATTCTCAGGAGGCACGGTGATGCCGCATGCCACAGCATTCCAAGCTCAACTTTGCAATCAAACTCACAAGGCCTGGCATTTCATAGACAACATTCAGAACAAACTCTTATAATACCTTACATAATTCAACATTCATGACTATGCATCTCATCAGAGTAAATATTTACTTCTGAACTGAACACACGAATAGGTAAAAATGATCAACGCTGCTCACAGCAAAGGGTGTCCCATTCCAAAATATCAAATGCATGTCTTCTGGCTAACATCAATGAGCAAAATTTGACAAGGTTTTCCAATTCCAAAATATTAAATGAATGATTAAACTTTGACAAGCTTTTCCCATTCAAATATGTAATGCCTATGATTGTGGAACGGGCAGGGTTTGTCATCAGTTTGCACATTGAAATGGCACATGGAGCCAGATTAACCAGCGTATCTTTTTGTGCAGTTCCACTGAAATCAAACAATGTCCTGCATAGCATGGTGTATTTCGTATTTATATGTTGCAAGGCCTTGAAGACATTGGCAGCTCCATTCAAGTAGATAGTCCGGTGGCTCAAGGTGACGACGAATGATCAGAGAACCATTCGATATATTGTGCATGATGAAGTATTACGGAGGACACGAACCATCTTAACATTTTATGCAGTTCTACTGAAATCAAGCTAAGCATCCCTGTCTGCATAAATACAGAAAAAGTGTGATGAATATAATAGTGGTATTAGTTGATTAAACATACGCTCACAACTATATTCATCTTCATTATCTTAATAGGAAAAGATAGCAATACAATAGCTTCAATTCAACATTTATTCAAAACAATACAACAATATAGTTAGAACATAACAAACCACGATCATGTGGATGAAGGCCGATGCTGACCTCATTTGTTACAGCTGCGTCGGCTACTGACTTGGTCATACCTTTCCTTGTGGAGTGAATTTTGCACTCCACGTGCTGTTGAGTTGAGTTTTCCTTGGTCTGCAGACTAGTCATGTCACCACGTGTTGTTGACTTGAGTTTTCCTTGGTCTGCAGACTTGTCATGTCACCAGCATCTACTAATACCCTAAAGCTTCTTGATCATTCCTTGTGTAATGTAGCGCAAACAGTGACTGCTTCTTTCTGCAAAGTGGAAAGACCAACTGGGCCCAATAATGCAACAGTTTGCCTTAAACACATTGGCTCCTTTTGTGTAGTTCAACTAAAATCAAAGTCGAAATAGAACCGAGCAGAAGTTTTGACCTGTATGCACAAATAGGTATGAAGGAAACAATTACTGAGAAATAACGGTTGATGACTTACACTCCCAGAAGAAAAAACATCTACCTTATCTTAAAGGGAAACAAAGTCGGACAATAGCAATTCTCAAACAGTGTGATTCATTCATATTAACCGAGACATTATCTTAACAATACCTTGTTTCAACATGTATAAAGAACGACAAAGCAGAAAAGTACCATTCCTAAAACAGTGCAACTGATTCATATTAACAGAGACATTATCTTAACAATACCTTGGTTAAACATGTAGAAAGAACTACAAAGCAGGATAGTACCATTTGTAAAACACTGTAACTGATATATAATAACAGAGACATTATCTCAACAATACATTTCTTAAACATGTACTCCCGCCGATCCCTAACAGAAATGGTACTCCCACCAATCCCTAACAAGTGTTACAGTTTTGAACTAAGATTCAGTAGTTAATTCTAAGAGTGGCATTGCTTAATTTTACAAGTGGCATTAGATTAACAAAAAGCATAAACAGTTCCAGGGGAGAGTGGGCGCAACAGCACCATGTGCTTCCATCTACTTATAAAGAGGGTGATGCAGAGTTTGTTGTAACAAAGCAACAAGCATCATGTCTGGGTTGGTCCCATTTTTGTTCACTTAATGGGAAAAGCCAGCAATACAATAGCTTCAATTCAACATTTATCTAAATTAGTACCACTACAAGTAGCACAACATCTCAAAGCACACTACACAATCATGTGGATGAAGGCCGGTACTGACCTTTCATGAGGCAGGCAAGATCAAATATGAATCTGCCAACACGAATAGGAAATCCAATCTCGTTTTGTGTAGTTCAACTAAATCAAGCAAAGTTGCCGGTGTGACATTTAAGTTGAACTGCAACAAACACTCTTAAAACAGAAGTGTTTTGCGTAGTGAAGCAAAAGGTCGCAATAGCAACGAGTTGAATAGATATCCCTGTTTTCAGAGGTAAAAAAAGAAACAATTACTGGCCAATAAAGGAGGATGAATCATATGGCTACAAAAAGAAGCATCTACCTTATCTTGATGGAAAACAAAGTAGGACAGTAGCATTTCTAAAATGGTTGCATTGATTCATATTAACAGAGACATTCTCTTAAAATAACAGTCGTTAAAAATGTAATTTACTTTTAACAGTGGCATTGCTTCAATTTTCCAGTGGCATTCTTAGATTAACAACATCAAAATAGTTGTATGGGACATGCCAGCACCATGTGCGTCCACACGTATAAATGGGTGATGCAGAGTATGTTGCCAAGCAGCATATCTGTGTTGGTCCCATATTTGTTCTGTTTGAACCTTTTTCCTATGTGAGGGCAGCAAATCTAGTCCTGCACAAACTACCCGACCCCCCAGTTTCTTTCCTTTTTCAACAAAGAGATCGGTTCCTTACAGATGTGTGTACTGGGTTACCCCCTTTTTCCCTTTTCGACAAACAAAGCTGCTGGATAGCCAGTCTATACTACTTTCCCTCCCTCCTTTCCTCATTGAACCACATCCTAGATTCATGCTCCACCCCACCCCCTTCTTTCCTCTTTGAACTAAGACCTAGATTCGACCATATAATCGAAAAAGATCCGCATGCAGCTAGAGCAATGATGGTTTCAAAGAAAGTTATACCTTAGGGTCGTCAGGATGTGGCTAGGCGTGCGACGGGAGGCCGGATCTGCCCACACTACGTACGACAGCGAGGAAGAAGGGGCCGGAGGCCCTCCCGCATAGGAGCTGGGTGAAAGAGAACAGCGCAGCCGGCAGTGGATTGCCTCCCTCGCCGAAGGCGACAGAGTGAACGCTGCACCTCCTCCCCTTCCCGGTGCGACGGGATCCGGACGGCTCCTTCACCAGCTGTGAGGGGGGAGAGAGAGAGACAGAGGCCAACACAGTCTTGTTTAGATCTGGTGAAGAGGGTGAGAGACTGTGAATATAGCAAACACTAGCAAAGGAACACTGAGCCTCCAGCGTGTATATATATGTAGTGCAGCGAGAATGTGGAGAGTGCAAACCCTAGCGAACAAGCGATGAGGCTCCAGCTTATATAATACTCGTGTATACTACTAATATAGTGGAGTGGTTTTCTTTTTCTCTCCATAACAATCATTTTAAATTGTGTTAGTACGAAACAAAACTCTTTATTTAATGTACTAGTGAAGAAAACAACTTATGATCAACTAACAATCCATGCATCCTGGTCGCACTTCCTATCCTTCATGTGCGGTACACTACCCTCCATTAAGTGAACAACCACACACGCGCCAAATTATCGGAAAGGTGTGAGAGTGTGTACAAATAAAGAATTTTACTTTCAATTATCGGAAAGGTGTGAGAGTATGTACAGTTTGCCCTCTCTCAATAATTATGGTTTGTTGTGTTCGGCCTAAACTTGATCAAACTTTACAAAGTTTGACTTCAGTCAAATCTAATATGCAGAGTAAATAAAAATGGAGGGGTACTACCTCCATCTGGGTTTTTAGTCCACATCATGTTTTTAAACAAAGTTTGACCACATATTTAGTTAAAAGCTGGACAAATAAAATTACAAGGTAGCCAAAGAAAAAGTTGTGAGAAGGCTTAGAAATCAATACAAAACTTTTGCTCTTAGTACCAACGTCGATGCTTCTTCGAGGAAACATTTGGTTCATATCCAATTGTGTGATAAAATTGCACCAACATAAACCACTGCTCCAAGATGAACTGATGAAGGATATCGTCTTTGTGGTAACAAGCAAAGAGCACTGATGGAAGACAGCCCATTCTTCATTGAACATCGATCAGCTTCACCAGTCGATGCAACCATGAGACGCAACCATGAGCATCGATAGCTCATCGTGGTGTGATGCATCATCAATTTTGGCATCATGTTTGGGTCAGGCACCAATGAAGTTTGACAATCCTCACTGTGGTTTGTTTCTTCTCAGTAATCAAGATCGATCGAGAAAGGAAGAACTGAGCAACAGTGGCCATCCAATTTTGTGCAGTTCCACTAAAATTGAGGAAGACATGCCCGGGTATGGAAATACGCATCCCTGTTTGCGAAAATATAAAAAAAATGATATTTAAGTAGTGTCGTTTCTTTGTTTTAGCAGTGGAACAAGATTAACAGCAGCATCTTAATTGTCAATAAGAATTAATGAAATGTACACCAAAAAATAGAAGCATCATGATTATCTTGATGGGAACTAAAGCAGGATACCCAAAAAAATACTAAAGCAGGACAGAAGCATTTATCGATGCCTCTACATGGGCATTGCTTCATTTTACCAGTGATAGTTTTAGATTAGCAGCAGCAATAGGAGAATATGGACAATGACTACACAACCACCATGTACTTTTTGTCGAAAAAAACATGTATACCTCCACCGATGCATAAATGATAAACCATGACAACTTTTGGAGTGGCCTTTCCTCTATAATAGTAAAAAATAGGTGATGTTGGACCAGCCGATGAACCCTAGCTACTATACATGGGGAGCTGGGGAGTAGTGGTATAGAAGAAAACCCGCATGCAGAGTACAATGAAGCATGAAATCCAAAAGAAGTTATACCTCAGGTGGGCAAGATGTGGCTTAGGCGGGCGGGCAGGATCTGCCCACACGACGGCAGCGAATAAGGGCGCGGAGGACCTTCGTCCAAGCTGGCACTGGCTCAGAGAGGACGGTGCGCATCGGCTTCCTCCATCGCCGACGGCGACAACGTCAATGCTGGACCTCCTCACCTCCCGCAGCGGACGGGATCCGGCCGGATCTGTGACCACCGGTGAGGAGAGAGATAGAGTGGACATTGCCATCTTGTTCAGACTAGCAAGATGCCCATGCGTTGCACAAAATGTCAAGATGCATTCATACGAGTTGTTTATCTTGTGGGAGACAAAGATGAACGAGGGAAGGCGTTATTTGCAAATGTGGAGAGGGGTGCGGGTATCTTTTTGCAAAATTGCCATAGTTTGCTTTCTATTCCTCAGATATAGATCGGACGGTCTATATTGCAGGATGGCAGGCACACCATCATCACCAACTCGGTTTTTTATAAGAGTAGAAGTAGAGAGTAGAGATACACGCGTTCCCGAAAAAAAGAAACGAAAACTGGCGGAGAAATCTTTTTTTAACGTACCAAGAAAGAAAACTCGATCAATAACACGCCCCCACTTCCAGGTCACAGTTTGTATCGCTCACGTGTGGTCCCCGACCCTCCATTATTAAGTGAACAAATTAAAGGGTCGAATTATTACGTATGTAAGCTGCCTCTTCGTGTACAAATGCACTCCATCGTGTACTCGCGGGTATGTCGGAGGCAGAGTGAGTGTGTGTACATTTCTTCTTGTACGTAGTACTCCATTTATCTCACTTCATATTGTTTCCCACTCCTATGATATTCCTATCCTAGGAACAAAATGAGACGGTACTAAGTTTGTGTGTGTAGGGAGAACGAGACATCGATATTGTGTACGAGTAGTAGCGAGAGTCGTCACTTTGTGTGTGAGCGCGCACACACACATAGACATGCATATCCATGTTTACGTAAAATTCTTACTTTCATCTCCATCTTCATCTCCATCTCCAATCATATTTGTCCAATTGGCACATTATTTACGTTATTAATTACACAGCAATATTTACGTACGTCCAGCTTGACCGTCCTGGCCAACCCGAACCCTCTTCATCACCCGCGCGCGGTTCCCGCCCGAAATGGTCATTGCCACATTCATGCCCGGCCAGAGCGGACGCGACCTCTCACTGGCGCCGGCATTGAAGCGGCGCACCGGTCGAGGGAGCGCCACCTGTGCCGCTTCTCATTGCACGCGACTGCTCCGCGTTCAAATGTCACCATGGCCGGCCACAACATGCATGTAAAAAAGTTCTTGGGAGTCCGTGCTACACCTAGCTGTCCTCCGCCTCCTCGTCTATCTGTTCCAGTAGTGCTTGTACTCCATGGCACGATGCATCGACAAGCAGGCGGGAAAGTTTGCGTATACTCGGTTTGCGATGAGTGGCATGCCGAGCGACCGTGTGGGGTGGAGGAGGGTGAGACACGAACGCAACAGACGTGATTTAAACATTGGTTTTGCTCGATGGCGCGATCTAACGAAACGAAATGTTGGTTTCCAAAAGAATACTGTACTGCATGAGAGAGATAGAGTGATGGTTTTCTTCTTCCGTCCAACTAACTATACCGGGTCTATGTGATTTGATGGCTCATTGGTCACTATTACTGCGGTGGTAGAGCGTCTGCACTCTTATTTATTTATTCTGTGATAAAACTAACTTTCTCCACTCTTACATCGGAGAAGTACGAAACACGGCCGCCCAGTGACTACATGGCCCACCTCCCACTATCACCATATTCCTTGGACATCGTGCGACACCTCCGGTCCTTTTTTCTTTGCGTAGTACTCCCTCTTTTTCGGTTTACACAGGGCTTAAATTTGAAATCTCATCAACCAAGGCAGATGATGAGTGAAGAAATGTATCTCGTAGTTTACAAAATTACTCAAACTTTAATCTGCATTAATTAGAATATATGCATGGATGACCACTAAATGAGTAGGAATGGTTACATGCATTGGTTGGCTTCTTTTAATCCTTGCATGCATCAATTTAATGCACCTTGGAATGTGAACATGTGGTGGAAAGAAGTGAAAATAAGACTTATAATATGGTATAAGACTAAGAAAATGAGATGAGCCCAATAAACCAGAAAGGAGGGAGTACATTTTACCACATGACCTACCATACACTCTCACATACTACATCTGTCCTGGTTTATTAGTCCCCTATGTAATTTATGCATGATACTAGTATATGATACTCCCCACTATGAGTAGCCTTATACGCATACAAAAAAGGACCGGAGGGAGTACGAAGCTTTATGATTTTGTTTCATGTATGTATCCTGACTCCAAGGTTGCCCCGTTACAACATTCCATCAAATACAAAGGAAAACTAACACGCATGCTGATGCATCTCAATGATTCACAGATCATAGCCAATATTTACTTCACAACTAAAGACAAAAGTTGTCAGAGCGTGTACAAAAAAACTACTGATGGGGTCTCTACGACTTGAACCCTAAACCCTAAACATGATTTAATTTCCTGGCTAGGTAGAACCTGTCGAAGGAAAGAAGCCTGGCCCCCTCGGATCATACGATGCTTTTGTGCAGTTCCACTATAATCGAGCGGAGCATCCCTGTTGGCAAAGATATTGAAGAAGTGTGATTAGAATAATAGTAGTGGCACTAGTTCATGAGACACAAACTCATCACAAATAGAAGCCGGTAGAAGTAGATAAAGATCCACATGGAGTGGAGCAAGCCAGCTCCAAAAGGAAGTTGTACCTGGGATGTCGGGGTGTAGCTAGAAGGGCGGTGGGAGGCAGCATCGGCCCATACCGAAGGGACCCCCGATCGGGACGCACCGATAATGGGTTTTCTTCCTCGCCGCTGTCGACCGCGTCTACGCAGAACATCGTCCGCTTCCCCCGGCGGCGGGATCAGGCCGGATCTGTGACCAGCGGTGTTGCCATCGTCGTTCTATGCTTGTGAAGAGAGCAACCCAAGCAAGCAGGCTTGTAGCTTAGGCTCCTGCTAGTGTATATATAGTGGAGAGGTTTTCTTTTTCTTTCCATATCAACCTTTTAATTGTTGCTTCGCCCGACTAACTTACTGTGTGATTTGACTACTCCTGAGTGGCCCCTGCACGTACTCCCCCTACGTGTATGACCGGTCCTGAGTCTCACTTGTACTTATCTCTATTTTCTTGCATGACACATAGACTGGATGCGCATAGAGGAATTTTGTTACTGCACATTGTTTACGTAGTACCTACTCCCTCCTTCCGGTTCACTACTAGTACTCCCTCCATCCTGGTTTATTGGTCCCCTTTGTACTCAATTCATGGGCTTGTTTTCCTCAAGAAATTGTCTTTACCAACGTATTAATATCGGGAATGCATGCGTGAACAACGAATGATTAAACCTTGCATGCAACATTTTGACAGCATTGACATATGAACATGTGAATGTGAGGGACTACAACCTCGTGCATGCATGCAATAGTCACACGTACACATGCACGCAAAAATGCGTGCGATGCCCTAATGCATGCATATCCGAGCACACGATGGAACACACACGGTCACGCTCAAGTGCTCAACCTACACGTGCATGCACGCACATACTCAGCCAGGGTGAGCTAGTGACTGTATAAACACCGGAAAATGTATATATTGACCGCAATGAGCGTATTATGAAGTCCACTGACCGTATTTTTACAAATATACAGTGACAGCCAGTGTATTTATCTCATTTCAAATCAAGCCATATTAACAGGAAAGGAGGCAGTATGGACTAGCATTACTTTGTTGTGTCCCATCAATTTGCAGAACGAGGAGAAGCTTGCAGGACGGGAGAAGCTTGCACGCGGTGGCTCGCAGGACAAGGAGAAACTTTTGAATATGCAAGCTCTCCCCTGCTCAGGCGGTGGACGTGCAACAGTTAATTCAGTGTCAGATTGCCAGAAGCATGCATACACTGTACTAGTACCATCATTGTTCGACTTCTAGAAGAGGCGAACAGCCAAGCGCAAAGTTTACTACGGTAGTAGAGTACTCCGAGTAGTATTACGTACTATGAGTACTAAATAGGTAGTACTACTAGGAACCGCATGGTGGAGCGTCTGCACTCTTATTTTATTTTAATCTGTGATAAAGCAATCTTCAACACATTTGCTTCTCTTCGAGGGTTCTTGCAGGTGATAATGGAAGTTGATTGCATGGAACACTCACCACAATTCTCGCTTAATTCTGGCTCCTATTCAGTAAGAAATAGGAGCGCTCAGTATTATTTTCTCTTTTTTTGTTATTCATCATGTAAATAGGTCAGCAAACCTTGCAGCGCATCTTTGTGCGAACCGTGCTTGTTGCACTTTGAATGTGACGGAGAGCTGGCTTGATGAAACACCTCGCTTCTTTTTTTTCCGCGGAGTACCTTGCTTCCTAGTGACCAGTCTCTTGGCTGATTGTCCTAAGAATGCTTATATATGAATAAAGCTCTCTCATTTAACCGCAAAAAAGATTAAGCCATATTAACCGGAAAGGAGGGAGTATGGACTAGCACTACTTTGGTGTGTCCCATCAACTCACAGAATGAGGAGAAGCTTGCAGGACAAGGTGAAGCTTGCTTACGCCCTGTCTGTCTACCTTAAGCACGGTGGCTCGCAGGACGAGGAGAAGCTTTTGACTAATGCAACCTACCCTCGCCCAGGCATTGGACGTGCAGCAGTTCATTCGGTTTCAGATTGCCAGAGGCATACACTGGAGTACCATCATTGTTCGACTTCCCGAAGAGGCGAAGAGCCAAGCGCAAGGTTTAGTAGTACTACTACTATACAGGTACTAGGAACCGCATGGTGGAGCATCTGTACTCTTATTTTATTTTAATCTCTGATGAAGTACACATTTATTCGGGAGAAGTGCGGAAAACGGCAGCCCAATAGTACAATTTAAAAAACATCGAACATGTAATGATAATATCGATCAACCATGCTCGAATATATCTTGGCCTCCGTGCGAGACCGTCTGTGTGTTCTCGCTCCTCGTCTCTCTCAAGGAGCGGCGGGGTTGGCCATTTTGCCGTCCTCCTCAATTGAGATCGGTTTGCTCACACTCCGGTCCCACATGTCACTGATATGCCAAGAGGAAGCGCGTTGACCGACAGGCCATACACGGACTTGGCTTTGCACCTTCATACTAGTATGAGCGGATTCAAAGAAGAGTGTATTGATGGTTGCTTCTTCCGAGCAACTTACAGTGGGAAAGGTGGGGCTTATGATTTGACTGCTCATTACTCACTATTAGTGCGGCGCAACGACCGGGCTGAGTCTCCCATGCGGTTGTGCACTATAATTTGGTGCATGGCACATGGACCCGGATGCTGAATGGCTTCTGGCAATGCTATCAAGCTTCCAGCATTTGTTTACATAATTAACATATACAAATAATTTTCTAGCGACATGAAATTGTACAATGCTCTGAAGCTTTCAGCTTTTGTTTCGTGTGTCTTGCCAGCTGTAAGGTTGTCTCGTTACAACATCAATCAAAATACTAGAAAGGAAACTAACTTCCTTGCTAATGCATCTCAATGATTAGCAGATCAGAGCTAATACTTACATCACAACTGAAGACAAAGTTGTGAGAAGGTGTTAAATTAAAATTGATCCATGCTTTCATTGGCAGCAACTTCCCCCCAGCTCTGTCTAAATCAACAAGGCATGTTGGGAAAAAAGTAGCTATCAGGAGCATGCAACATTCTGATCATTTTCTGCAGTTCCACTAAAATAGAGCTGAGCGTCCCTGTTCCAAAGATATTAAGTGTGATTACAATAATAGAGGACTGTTGTTGAAACAATAAACACACAAATAGAAGCCGGTCACCGTTACAGTCTCTCTTAATACTAACTAGTTGGAGAAGATTAAGCAAATAGTTGGAGAAGATTAGGCTCGGAGTTGGATGAGGAGGATAGAGCAAAACCAATCTCCCTTTGTGCAGTTGCACTGAAATGTAGAGACGTTGCCCGTGTGACATTTTAGTAGAACTACACAAAACACTCTTAAGAAAAAAGTGATTTGTGCAGTTCACCAAAAGGTCGCAATAGTAACGAGGTGAAAAGGATAGCCCTATTTGCAAAAAAGAGGTAGAAAGGAAACAATTACTGGCCAATAACAGTTGATGACACAAACGACGACAAAAAAGAAGCATATTCCTTGTCCTAAGGGAAGATAATAGCACGGTTGTTTATCTAAAATGGTGTGAGGACGAGATTGCAATATGGAAAGTACGCCGGACGAGCTACGCTTTGGGCAAAGGACTAGGGAAGATCCACATGCAAGATTTTCCACATGCAGCGACATGGGAAGATGGGTAGTGGACCAAGGCCAGAGGGGAGGAAGCTGTACCTGGGGGTCGTCGGGATGTAACTAGGAGGGCGGCGGTGGGCGGGATCTGCCCATACTATGGCAGCGAGCAAGTGGCGAAGGCCCTACCGCGCCGGAGCTGCCTCGATGCCGTCGTACGGAGAAACGATGCACATCCTCCCTTTCTGCCGGCGGACGGGATGCGGATGGATCAGTAACCAATGGTGAGAGAGAGAGAGAGGTCGCCGCCGCCTTGTGTGAGATAGTGTGACGAGAGACAAACCTCGGCAGGCATGCTCCATTGTATATAGTGGAGCGGATTTCTTTTTTCGCGATGACAATCGTTTTATATCCTGTACGTGCCATTGAGGAATATAACTTTATTTAATACTAACGCGTCAAGTCAAACTTTGTTCCATGTACGCATGGTACACGACCCTTCTTCGAGTAAACAACCGCTACACGCGTCAAATTATCACGTGGGCTGCCTTTTCGTACAGAAATGAACTCCACCGTGTACCCGTGCGGGTGTGGCCGGGAACGAGACGTGAGTACGTGCGTCTTGCGTGCACCTCTTCTTTACGTGCAGGTGCGTACGTGGGTGGGTGTGAGAGAGATGGTTTGTGCAAAACAGAGGCATTGTGTCGATGATATCTCAAACAAAAAAATGTAACATATGCAATATGTGTGAAACAGAGTCATGGATATATCATATATAGAGGGAGCGATCCATGAGAAGAGAGTGGAGGGATCATCGGCGTGAGATATCGATAGAATCGAAAACATGGATGAGGTGTGTGGGTGCGCGATCGATAAAGAGTGCCATCGAATTTGTGTTTGCCCACGTCAAAGATACAGGGTGGATGGCCCACTGGAATGTGAGAGGGTAGAGGTGCAGTTTGTCTCTGTGGCATGGATACCTACCTACAACGTTCGACTATCGGTGTGTGTGTGGGGGGGGGGGGGGGAGGGGCAGAGACCTAACTATAGAGAGGTAGATCGACTGGTATATGTGTGGAGAAGGAGAGAGACCTAGCTATGTATTGAGTGAGATCGATCGGCATCCATGCATATGTGTAGCAGAGGAATAAGGTTAAGAGAGAGACAAAGGTAGAGTGTCGGAGGGTTGGTGGTGGAGTTGCTTCTCACAAATGGTGGGAGAGGCCTGCTAGACAAGCGGAGGGTACGAGTGCAATATCAATAAGACAGGGGATGTCTGCCTGTCTATGCATGTGCGTGTGAGAGACGGGTCGGGAGGTATGCAAGGATGATGAGGGGGGACGATATGGTTGTGGTAAGCAGATGTAACTACAAAGGAAGATCAATCGTCGTGTGTCGGAGAAAGGGAGAGACATAACTAGTGAGGTACGTCGATCGGTGCGTGGGGAAAAACACTTATAGTCGACCTAGCTATATGTAGGGAGATCGGTAGGTATACATGCATGCATGTGTTAGAAGCAAATAAGGTTCGGAGAGATGGGCAGGGGGAGAGGGATGTGGCTAGGAGGTGGTGCGAGAGGCCTACTATATCGAGGGGGGAGGAGTGTGCGAGTATGAGATCGATGAAAAGAGGGACAGGAGTGTGCATGTGTGTGGAACCGTATTGGACATAGGGGGGCATGGACGGTGAGAAGAGAAGAGGGAAAGTGTGTATTTGTGGTAGGAACACTTGGCTAGAGAGGTATATCGACCGGTGTGTGCCGGAAAGAAGGAACAGGGTGGCCTACACACACCGTGGGTGAATGACCTGAAGAGAAATAACGAATGTGCTTGATGGAAGGGACGCTGAGGGAGGGTGAGAGGGGGCAGGCGTGTGCATGAACGAGAGAAAGTTAACGCTAGCTACAAAGAGAAGATGATTGTGTGAGTGTAAAAGACGAACATAGATCATAATTCATTATAAAAAAGTGGATTCGTATATTTGAAGAAGATATCATAGTGTTTTAAACTGACGCATGCATGAATATATATAATGGTGATACACATGGCATGGTTATGAACATGTTATATTACATATAATATACATAACATTTATTTGAATTTGTGATAATGTGTGGCTTTTGCAGCTCAGGGCTAAATACTTGTCATAATGTAGGGGGCGGGGCACTATACTTTGTGTGATAAACACAGTGTACGTATGAAACATGGTTTAGATTATGAAGATCTAGTTAGTACATCAAATGTACTATTATTTGGAATCAAGATCAAGTGTATTCCAAATTTTGAATTCGAGTTCATATAGTACACATAGTTCATATCTATCTCTATAGTAATCATGTGGTGTGCTGTTAAGATAATATACGAATGATGGTTTAAGTTGGCAACAATCATGATTGTAGATTCTTATTCAAATAGGGAAACGAATTCAAATTTAGTTCGAATTGCAGCGGTAGTATAGACATTTGGAATGCACTAAAATGTTCGTATGAGTAGGTTACATGCATTATACAGCCAGCGAAAAAATTTAATTGGACATAACATGGATTCATAGCTTTGAATAGCATTTGTACAGTAAAACGGGACAAGACTCTCTCTTTGTGAGGTGCGAATAGTTTTATTTTTTTCGTTTTTTCGTTGAGGGAAGTGCGAATTGATTTGGTACGTGCATTTACATGTTAGGCTTGTCCCTAAAATTCAACCCACGCCTTGTTATCCCGAAAATTCAGATATCGTGCTCCCAAAACTCGCGCCTTCACAACCCGCGCCTTGCTATCCCGAAATTACAATGCGCGCGAAAACTCCCTCCAGCTGCCAAATCCCGACACGCGAAATCCCCCTTCTAACCCTGAGCCGAAAGGGCCGCTAGTTCAAATCGGTGGGGGTACTTTTGTAACACACCCTACATTTTGGACAAGCTCGTCCCTAAGTCATGGTCCCCCCTCCCATCACCTCCTTTTCGCCATTCGAAATCCAAGGCCGCCATAACCTCTCTGCTCCAGCCACGAAACCCCACCCTCCTCTATCTGCCACCCCACCGCTGCCTAGCCGGAGCCTCTTCCCTGACGACATCGTCCACCGCAACAGGTCGACGTCCCTCATCCACCTCCCCAGATGAGGATCCGTCGTTGATCTCATCGTCCTGCCGGTTCAGCCGCCTCGTCCTCCACCTCCAAGGAGCTGCTCCAATGATTGCCTCGTCTATCGCGGCTGATCCATCCCAACAGTGCCACCTTGACCTACTCCACCGGAACCGCGGCATCCTCACCGACTCCTCGGACGAAGCCGAGGCCTATTCGGCGCCACGAAAGAGGTTGTACACTCATCGCATCGCACCTTCTCCTTAACTTGACCTCCCGGCTTCGACGGTGCTCGATCCCGCACCCCCATGGCACGGCTACCTGAAAGCCGGCGCCGTGGGCGACATATCCACGGCGGCTCTCCCCCAGTGCGAGGCCCCTTCGGCGGCGGCGGCCATACCAGCCGGATCTGCTGCTGCCGCTCTGGCTCTCGCTCACTCGCTCACGCTGCTGCTGCTCTGGCTCTCGCTCGCACTGCTGCTATTGCTTCTGCTACTGCTGCTCCGGCTCTCGCTCGCTCGTGCTGCTGCTGCTCTGTCTCTTGCTCGGTCACGCTACTGCTCTGCTGTCCCCCTCGCTCATGCTGCTGCTCTGCTCTTGCTCTCACTCGCACTGCTGATGCTGGTACACGGGCTGCTACAGCTACACGAGTTACTGCTCTGGCTCTAGTTCGCGCTGCTCCTCCAGGCGCTGCTACTCCGGCTGCTATCTGCTACCGTGTTCCCCGTCGATCGCCTGCTCATTTTGATCATTGTTTCTCTACTACTAGTGCTCGAGCGGCCTAAACTACATGTGAAGTGCCTCTCTACTACCAGTGTGTTCAGTTTCAATAGTAACATTCAGATTCCACAATAAATTTCAGTTTTGACAGTTAAGTTTAGAGTCAATAGTTTTTACCTCACCTGTTGTAGTTAGGTGTTTTTGGTGATGTAAATTTTACAGCTATCACTTTTTGGTAATGTATTTTACATCATCTATTGGAGATGCTATTAGAATCCCACTTGAGATTAACGATGTTTGTCTTGTATTGCTTCAGCCTCGACGTCTTACGGCTCGCCGGAGCTGCTCCAACGAAGGAACCATCCATCACAACATAGCAGTGCCCTGGACGCCGTCTACAGATGCCTCCGATCTTTCTCCACACCTCCGACAGCCGCCTTTGCCGCAACTTCTTCAGTGACCAACCCAATGATGCTGATGTCGACATAGCTATGCCAAAGAGGTTGTACACTTGTCGCATCACTTATTACTCTACATTCATGTCAATCCATTAGGGCTATTTTGGTTCAAAGGAAAAAGTGAAGGAAAAACTTAGCAATAGGAAATTTTCCTATGGCACTCTACTATTCAATTATTCATGCATTTTGTTGAAAGGAATGGAGCAAAACATCCACCTGGACCTACTTTTCAAAATCCTATGCATGAAAACAAGACCAAGTGTATTGGTGGCAGAATAACATTCTAACTGTACACGCTTTCATATGGTTTCACTTTAATTTGGCCATGTTTCTTTGCATTCCTCTGGTCTTCCAATTCCTGTGAACCAAACACCCAAGTTGACAGAAATCCTGTGTTTACAAATGCTCTGTTTCCCATGTGTATTCCTATCCTATTCCGGTGTTTTTCCTATCCCTGCGTTTTTAGAATCCTGCAAGCCAAAGGAGCCCTTACAGAATTACTTCAGTTACAAATAGGTGTCGAAGAAAACTTTGTGTGGTTTGTCCTGCTCCTGCCGTGATGTCGTCCACCTCACCTGAGCTGCTCCATCTACAGAAGCATCCACCAAACCAGACATCACGACTACTGACCGTCTTTCACCGCCTCAGATCTCCTTCCTTGCCGCCGGCACCCACCGCAACTGCATCACCATCATCAACTCAGCAGATGAACCTGAGGAGTACACGGGTCCACAAGAGAGGTCGCACTCTTTTGTTTCTGCTTATGTTATGCATTGCTTAATATTACCTGCTACTTTATCATCCTATTCACCTCTTAGACTCCAAGTCAGGTCCAAATTAATGTTCAAACTTGAGTTTTAAAATTACTTGTGGGGCACATATCGAGGCAGCAATGAATAGTATCTATGTCTATTATCTGGTTCACCTAGGGTATGCTTATGTTGTTCATCTTGGGTGGGAAACAAATAGTGAAGCAATCATCATCTGTCTTTTTATTAAATTAAAGCTATCATCAGCCTGCTATCATTATTTTTGGATCCATCCACTAGTTGTTACCATCACTCTAGATTTTTGCATGCTCTCCTTACATAATCTCACTATATTTTTTTCGTATGCATGTCAGATATTGTACATAGTCATGCTGAACATGTAGAGAAAAAGAGAAGAGTTTTGCGCGGCAATACAATGTCATGCAGACATTGCTCCATGGTGGGTTCAATGACAAACCCTCCCCCCCTCTCCAGATTGTAATCTAGTGGAAGATATCTGTTCTGAGGCGGATTCAGATGCAGCTGACCACTCCTATTTACCCCCCCAAGGTGTTTGCTCTAACTTGGCATGATGATGTTGGTCATATCATGCATATGTTGCCTTGCAGTGCCTACTTTCGACATCGTATATGTCATCTTCTTAGTTTAGACATGTTCTATAATGCCACCTGTTTAGTTTCTATATCATATATGAGAATTATGCAGTCTCATCTCTTTTAGCCAGCCATAATATATGTGAAATATGCAATGCCATCATGTTTAACCAGGCATCATATATTTGAATGATATCTTGCCAATCCTTTTCTTCATTACATTTCCATTTGTCGACAATGTTTGTACATTAAACTACTCTTCCTATGAATCAGCCATTTGAGTGGGTGATGGAAAAATCTGGAGTGAAAACAAGGTCTTCAGAGCAGACAGTGCTACCTGTCAAAGCAGATCTCTTGCTGGGTCTCGATAGCTCCTCCCAACGCCGCCGTGGCGCCTATGGCGTCCGCGGCCACGTGCGAGGGGGTCTTCGAAGTGGAAGGGTACGTGGTAGCACCAGGTTTCTTCTTGGGCGCCATGAATGAAGACGATGACGATGATGATGGATGTGCTGTTCACAACCTCAGGTTCGCGCAAGTGCCTCCTACCTGGCGCGCCAAAGATGTCGTGGTGGAACACGATCACCTATGGGTCCATCAGCCCCTTGTGGTTCGGCAAGGGGGAAGATCACGTTGCACAAAGAGCGGAGGCCATGAAACAACACGACGGTGGTGACGTCGGTGGTTTTTACCCAGGTTCGGGCCGCTGGGAAGCGTAAAACCCTACTCCTACTTTGGTGAATTGGATGGAGGAACACGATGAACACGCAACGCTCAAGCCTGGCAAGGTGGCCTCAGGGAGAGCAGATGTGCGCGTACAAGTGTGCAAGGGTCCGAATCCTTTGCTAGGTTGCCTTGGACCTCCTTTTATAGCATAAGGGGTGACCACAGTGGCAAAACAGTCTTTATCTAATGATTAGATAGCTAACAGTGCTATCATACCTAACTCTGGCAGTTAGGATAAAGTGCATTAAATGTACTGCTAGGTGTTGTGCTGAGGATGAAGCCTGGCAAGCCTGCCGCACCGCTTAATCGTCTTCTGCTTATCTGCTTGACACGCCTCTGGATGGGTGTCATATGGGGGTAATCTGTCTTCCAAATGGCTGCCACGTGCTTAGTGGAAGCCACTTAATCATTTGGGGGCTCGACACCGCACTAATAACTGATTTGCATTGTGGTGCGGTGGAGTGGTGGCGCCTTGGCGGGGAGATTTGCCCTTGGTGGACCCGGCAAGCTTGCCGGGGAAATCTTGGACTTGTCCTTGGGGCAGCCTTGACCCGCCCAGGCTCTCCTGCCCGACAGGGGAGGCCATTCCAAGGTGATGCTTTGCTATCTTGTTTGTCTTGGTCTTCTTGATCCGCTCTTTGATCTCACAAAGAGCTGCTTCTCTGGCCTGGCCTTGCTTTGGAGCTTGGTGTAGGACATGCAATGCCAGCACGCCTGTGTATAAGTCCGGGCAACCAAACGCAAATCTTTGTTGCACCGACACCTATGATCCCTCCTTCTCTTCTCGTGGATCGCCCCCTCTATATATGATATAGCTAGGCCTCTATTTCACACACATTGCATGTGTCACTTTTTTTTAGATATCATCAACACATATTCCCACAAATACACTCAGGAAATCACCCCCCACCCAAAAAAACACTCACGAACGCACACGCCATCTCTCTCTAGGTTTGTATCTCTCTCACACACACCCATGTAGGTGGGGTGCGTGCATGAAGAGAAGAGGTGCACGCACGACGCACGTACTCCCATCTCTTTCCCAACCACACCCACGCGGGTACACGGAAAGGCAGCCCACGTGGTAATTTGGCAGGTGTACTGGTTGTCCACTTGATGGAGGATCATGTACCACGCATGAACAAACAAAGTGCGACTTGACGCGTTGGCGCGTTATTAAAAAAAAGTTTTTTTCCTCAATGGCGCACGTACAGAATATAAACCTATTGTTATCGAGAGAGAAAAGGAAAATGCTCCACTATACTTATAATATAGGTAGGATCCTCAATGCTTGCTTACTGGGGTCAGTCTATTCTACTCTCTCACACAAGATGGCGGTGGACACACACACACTCTCTCTCTCTCTCTCACCGCAGGTCCCTGATCCGGCCGGATCCAGTCTGCCAGCGGAAAGGGACGATGTGCAACGTTGCTCTGGTCGCCAGCATCGACGTAGGAAACCCACTGCCGCCGCGTCCCGATCTGCGGTACCCGTCGTTCTTTCTAAGCAAGCTCTGGCGCGGTAGTGCCTTTGCCCCTTTCTCGCTGCCGCAGTATGGGTAGATCCCGCCCGCCGCCGCCCTCCTGGTTACATCCCGACGACCCTCAGGTACAGCTTCCTCTGGAATCGGCCTTGCTCCACTACCCGTTTTCCCACATCGCTGCATTTGGATCTTCTCTAGTTCTTTTCCTAAAACGTACTGCAGCTCGGGCGGCGTACTTTCCATGTTTCATCAACAATGCCACTATTATTGTAATCACACTTATTCAATATCCTTGTCAACACGGATGCTCAGCTCCATTTTAGTGCAACTGCACAAAATGATGGGATGGTGCATGTATCCAACTACTACATGTCTTGGCGGGCGTCAACGAGCCGCGTGAAAATGGCTACCAACATGTCCACCGTGGCCAGGAAATGAAAGCATGCTGGGACTTGACCGATCATTTTTTTTCTTTATTTGTACACCTTCTCACAACTTTGTCTTAAGTTGTGAAGTAAATATTGGGTCTAATATGTGAATCGTTGATATGCATTAGCATGCATGTTAGTTTCCTTTGTATTTGATGGAATGTTGTAACAAGAAAACCTTCAAGGCAAGACACATGAAAGAAAAGTTGAAAGCTTCATAGCATTGTACTAGTATATTTTTATCTCGCTGAGAAATTATAGTTACTAGCACAGTATATATAAACAAATGTTGAAAGGTCGATGGCATTGCAACAAACCATTCTAGAAGCACAGAACTTCCTTTCCTCGACATGTGGGACATCTAGCATCCGGGTCCACGAGCCATGCACCAAATTATGAGTGCTCAACCACAAGGAATACTATTAATGAGCCGTCAAATCTCAAAGCCACACCTTTCCAATAGTAAGTTGGACGCACGAACAACACATCATTTCACACATCATAGAATCCTCTCGTAATAATTTTCCAAGAAAAACACCACACGTGAAGATTGGAACGTACTATTGTAGCAAGGCATATAACCCTTCTCCAAAACATCAAGTATGGCCGTATGGGGATGGTACCAGAAAATAATATTCTCTCCCTTCCGGTTTATGGGCCTCAATTGCAAATCTAAACCAATCAATGAACTGGTACTACTAGATAGTGAGTGTTTACTATTGTACCATGTACGTACTAATTGCAATGCATGCATGTGTTAGCAGTACAATGACCACATACGAATTTGATGGTATGATTTGTGTAAGTTTCATGTCATATTATTGCTCTAACATGTGGTCAAAGTTAGCCTCGAAAATGCATTTTAGACCCTATATGGATTGAGGGAGTACATGCATTGCTGAGTTTTCTCTTAATCCTTGCATGCAACATTTTTATTGAATCTTGAAATGTGAACGTGTGAATGAGAGGGACTACTACAACCCTTCCAAAAGAACTGTAGTACTAATGGTATCATACTCCCTCCATTCACCATCACATACTCAGTACTTTTGCGAACTATGGTAGTAACAAATTTATTCCACCACTCAGCATCTATTATGGTTAGGGAGATTTCAAATTGAGCCATATACACCGGAAAGTAGGCACTTACTAGTATGTACTACTTTTGATGTGTCCCGTCAACTCGTAGAATGAGGAGAAGCTTGCTTAGTACGCCCTCTCCCCCGCCCACGGGCGCGGTGGCTCGTAGAGTCGCAGGACAAGGAGAAGCTTCCTTACTACGCCTACGCCCGCTCCCTCGCCCACGCGCGCGGTGACTTGCAGGACGAGGAGAAAAATTTACTACTCCCTCCGTTAGACGTATTCTCCTCGTCCCTACCTTTGGTTAGAGAGATTATCATATTGTTTAAAATATATGTCTTTTAGCAGATTTCAATATGAACTACTAGTACATACTCCAAATACTGATGTATATAGATGTATTTTAGAGTGTAGGTTCACTCATTTTGCTCCGTATGTAGTCCATATTGAAACGGACGTAGTAGTACGCACTCTCCCTCACCCCTCGCCCCTCCCCCGCGTGGTGGACGTGCAGCAATTCATTCGGTGTCAGATAGCCAGAACCATATACTGTAGTACCATCATTGCTCGACTTCCCAAAGAGGCAAAGAGCCAAGCGCAAGGTTAATATTTTTTAGATGCCAAGCACAAGGTTTATAGGAGAACGAGTAGTAGTACTACTAGTAGTACATACTATATGAGGAAAAAGGCAACAAGAATGTATGTTTTGCATGACAGTCTCTTCTTATAGGACGTGCTAGTCTTAGATGGCACAATTCAGAGTGGTGGGCAGTGGGAATAATATTCGGAGCTGCTTAGTCTTAAACCGCATGAGGAACTCCCATCAAAAGGAATAGCCATCCTCTACACATGCTCCTATGTAAAATGAGTAAATGAGAGAAAAAGAGAAAGAGACAAAGTAAAAAAAATCACCAGCCTCAGAGCCAGCCCTATTGTATCAGTGAATGATATTTCTCCGTCGTGATTGACATGGCTATATTATAAACCATGTTGCGGAGGTAGCATTAGATTTTTATTTATTTGCGGAGGTAGCAGTGGATGGATATTCAACGAGGAGTGAAATGATGGCAACTTCCTCCATCAAACATAGGGAAAGGTGGGCCTCATGATTTGATGGCTCATTAGTCATTATTACTGCCTATACTCTTTGCCCATATAATAACCGTGTGGTAGAGTAGTTGGCTATACTTTTAATAACCATGATTGAAGAGAAGAGGTGCACGCACCCACGCATGTAGTACTCTTTGCGTCTTCCCCAACCACACACGTGACACGGTGGAGCTCATTTCTGTACGAAGATGCAGACCACGTGATAATTTGACGCATGTTGTAGTAGTTACTCACTTAATGGAGGGTCAGGAACCACGCATGAACGGTGCCGCATTATTTAGAAATAAAGTTTTTCTTCAGTGGCATGTACGCAATATAAATTGGTTCATATGGAGAGAAAAAGAAACCGCTCCACTATATACATAGCCAGGAGCCTACAGGGTTGCTTGCTGGGGTTGCTCTCGTCACACTCTATCACACAAAATGACTGTGGCCACATCTCTAGTCACACATCCACCGGGGGAAGGGAGGATGTTTTGTGTAGATGTGGTCGCCGTCGGCGAGGGCGAAAACATACTGTTGGCGCGTCCCGATCAGGGGTCCCCACCATTGTCTCTCACAAAGCCGGCACGATTACCTTCGTCCCTTGCTCACTGTTGCGATGTGGGAAGATGCCGCCTCCCGCCACCCTCCTAGCTACATCCTGACATCCCTCGGGTACAACTTCCTTTACAGCTGGCTTGCACCACTGCCCCAGGTGCCCACATCACTCCATGTGGATATTTCTCTACTTCTTTGCCCCGCACGTACCTCTACTGGCTTCTATTGTATTTGTAATGATTTCATGTCTCATCAACTAGTGCCACTAGTCTTATTTTAATCACACTTCTTCAATTTCTTTGCCACAACGATGCTCAGCTCGATTTTAGTGAAACTGCACAAAATGATCCGATGGTCAAAGGGTTGCAAACTTCATTCCTTCGGAAGGTTCAACCTCGCTAGCAAATTAAAGGCTGGTTAGGGTTTAGGGTTCAAGGCCTAGGCACTGCATGGATCATTTTTTTCTTTAGTTGTCTCTGTTCCAAAATAAGTGCCTCAAATTTAGTACAACTTTGTACTAAAGTTGGCATAAAGTTGAGACACTTATTTTGGAACGGAGGGAGTACATATTGGCTATGATCTATGAATCATTGAGATGCAATAGCATGCATGTTAGTCTCCATTGTATTTGATGGAATGTTGCAACGGGCCAACCTTGGACGCAAGATACATGAAAAAGAAGTTGAAAGCTTCATAGCTTTGTACAATTTTATCTCGCTGAGAAAATACAGTACTGTGTACTAAAGAGTTAGGTTTCGCACGGCGCCCAAAAAATATGGTGATAGTGTGAGGTGGGCCATGTAATCACTGAGCTATCGTGTTTTCGCTGCTTTCGCACTCCTTCGCTGTAAGAGTGGAGAAAATTGTAGTTTTATCACAGAATAGAAGAATGAAAAAGACTGGAGACGCTCTACCTCCTTTCGCCGAAACATGGGACATCCAGCATCCGGTGCACGTGTCATGCACCAAAGTAAAGTGTACAGTACAACTGAGACTCAGCACGGTCATACCACCTCAGTAATAATGACCAATGAGCTGTCAAATCACATAGACCTGGCAGTAAGTTGGACCGACGAAGCAACCATCACTCTTCGTTGAATCCGCTTCTCCCTTCAACACAGGCGCCAGTGAGAGGTCGTGTCCACTCTGCCCGGGCATGAATGTGGCACTAATTCTCTGGAGCAACACTGATTGTTTCGGGCAGGAAATGCGCGCGGGCGATGGAGGGGGTTTGGGTGGCCAGGGTGGTCAAGAGCGGACATGGCAGCTGTCCTGACCGGACGCCCAGAAATGAGAGGATTCACCGACTCTAGCGGCTAAATCATAGTACTACACACCATCTCTCTGTAGGTCGATGCATCTCTCTCTCTAACAAACACACGCTGTTTAAAACACACACACACACGCACACACAGGTTCATAGAATAGGAATATCATGGGAGTGGGAAACCATAGGAAGTGAGATAAATGGAGTACGTACAAGAAGAGAAGAGGTACACGCATGTCCGTCAGAGACACAATCACTGCCTCGCACTATAGCCTAGCTGACCACAGCACGACGGTCAGATCTGTGCCTCTCTCATCCCGGCGCCAGCGGTCAACCGCTATATCCGCGGCCACGGGATTTGACGCACGCGACTGCCGGATTTGGAACATTCTGGCCGCCTGCGACTGCGCCTTGCCATGGATTGTCCAGGTACCGGGTCGCACAACAATGGCAATGCCTCCATGTCGCATGCAAGTACTGAATCCGCCTCTAGCCGCTCGGATCTATCCCATCGGTGGATCGCCGGCAAAGACACGACCGGCCACCATCCAGGCTCGGCCTTGGCCCAGCGGCTAGTCGGTTCACCGTTGCCACTCATAAAGTGTGATGGCTGCCCGCGGCAGGTCGTGCACCGCGTTTCGACAACACCAGAACATCCCGGATGGGTGTTCATCAAGTGCAAAAAAGATAAGGTGCATAGTACTTCTTTTGATTTGGCTGTGCTCCCTTATTCGACGCATGTTCGACAACTTATACTCAAACTTGTGTGTAGGATGGATGCAAGTTTTGGTTTTGGGAAGAAGAATACATCGATCTATTGATAGCATGAAATTTGGTAGATGTTCGTGCACTCCTTGCTAGAATAGAGGTTAGAGATGATATTAGATGTGGAGCAACATCTAGTTCTTTAGAATCGAAGAACAAAGAAGTGTGCAATCTCGAGAAGCTACAGATCAACAATGAAGACATAGAGAAGATATTAATACAATTAGTGGGAGCAGTTATGGAAATTGGATATCTTTTAAAATGTCTAATTGTGGTTCTTGTTTTCTTTTGTCTTGCTCTCCTAGCAAAGAATTGGTGAATGTACCTCCCTCTACCCAAATGTCGATGAAATAAAGAAATGTGCTGGAAAATAAATGTGTGCATACGGCCGGTGGTCGTATTAATTACGTTGGTTCTGAATTTTTGCCACTAGTTAATTATGTTGGCAAACTTTGATAAAAAATACTCCGTAAAGAAATATAAAAGCGTTTGGAACACATAAAAAAAGAAGCCAATAATATTTATTTTTTGTTAGCATGTATTAGCAGTTTACTACTTCCTCCTTTATGGTTTATTGGGCTCATCTCGTTTTCTTCATGTTACCATATTATACAGTCTTATTATCACTTCTTTCCACCACATGTTCACATTCCAAGGTGCATTAAATTGATGCATGTAAGGATTAAAAGAAACCAACCAGTGCATGTAACCATTCCTACTCATTTAGTGGTCATCCATGAATATATTGTAATTAATGTAGATTAAATTTTTAGTAATTTTCTAAACTACGAGATGGAGTACATTTCTCCACTCATCATCTGCCTTGGTTGATGAGATTTGAAATTTAAGCCCTATAAACCGGAAAGGAGGGACTAGTTAAAAGATTTGGTCAAACTTTGACAAAAAATATATGACGTGGCATAAAAACCTGGACGAAGGTAGTAGTACGAGATACGGTGGCATACTGACTTAGGCCGAATACAGGTGCCCAAAATTATTGGAAGAGAGCAAAGTGTACATACAAAATAATTAAAATTGAATTTCCCAAAAATATTTAAAATTGGAGGATGGTGCAGCCCACCTTTCCGATATTTTGACCGTGTGTGGTTCAGTTGTTGTTCACTTCGGAGGGTCGTGTACCATACGTGAACGATAGTAAGTGCGACCGGGAGGCGTGGAGTGTTAATTGCGAGTTGACTCCTTCGAGCGTTAAATTTTCTTCATGTTTTAGCATTGCCCTAGTATTTTTCTTCACTAGTACGTTAAATAAAGAGTTCCGTTTGTGCACAATTTAAAAAAAAATTTATGGAGAGAAAAAGAGAACCACTCCAACTATATGCGCTGCAGCCTCAACGCTTGTTTTCTAGGGTTTGCTCTCTTCACACTCTCTCTCCACTATATATATATACACGCTCGAGCCTCAGCGCTTGTAGTTGCTCTCTTCACACTCCCTCACCCCCTCCAGACCTAAACAAGACTGCGTTGGCCTCTCTCTCTCCCCTCACTGTTAGTCAAAGAGCCAGCAGGATCCCATCCGCCGGGGAAGGGAAGGAGGCTTAACGTTGTTGCCGTTGGCGAGGGAGGGAATCCACTGCCGGTGTTGTTGTTCTCTTTCACCCAGCGGCGGCGCGGGAGGGCCTCAGACCCCTTCTTCCTCACTATTGTACATAGTGTGGGCAGATCGGCCTCTGGCTGCCCACCGAGCCACACCCTGAGAACCTTAAGGTATAATTTACTTAATCCACAGGCATTGCTCTAGCTGCATGTGGATTTTTTCGCTTCTGCACTCGAATCTAGGTGTTGGATCAAATAGGAAAGTAGTGGGGAAAGTTGTATAGCATGAATCTAGGATGTGGTTCAAAGAGGAAAGGAAGGGGGGAAAGTAGTACAGACTGGCTATCCAACACCTATGTTGGTCGGAAAGGGAAAACAATGACAAACATAGTACACACATGTGTAAGGAACTGATATTTCTGTCGGTGGGGGACAAGGTTGTAGAGTTTGAGCAGGACTAGATTTGCTGCCCTCACATAGGGAAAAGTGTCTAAAGAGAACAAAAATGGGACCAACACAAATATGCTCCTTGGTTGTTTGTTGCAACAGACTGTGCATCACCCCTTTATACATTGGTAGATGCACATGGTGCTGGTGTGTCCACTGTCCCATACAACTCTTTAGCTGTTGTTAATCTAATAATGCCGCTAGAAAATTGAAGCAATGCCACAGTTAAAAGCAAATTACATGTTTAACGAATTTTATTGTTAATATAATCTCTCTGTTAATATGAATCAATGCCACTGTTTGAGAAATGCTACTATCTTGGTTTGTTTCCCATTTAGATAAGTTAGATGCTTATTTTTGTGGGCTTCTGTGTCATCCACCATTATTGACCAGTAATTGTTTCCTTTCCAACTCTGTGTAAACAGGGTTATCTACACCTCGTTGCTATTGCAACCTTTTGTTGCGCTGCACAAAACACTTTTGCTTTAAGAGTGTTTTGTGCAGTTCAACTGAAATGTCATACCGACAATGTTGCTTGATTGCTTGATCTTAGTGGAACTGCACAAGAGGAGATTCGACTTCCTATCCGTGTTGGCAAATTTGTTTCAGATCTTCTTCTTGTGAGTTGTTTGAATTCTGCGTCATGAGAGGTCAGTACTAGCCTTCTTCCACATGATTGTGCAGTGTGCTTTCATATGTTGTGCTACTTATACGATAATGTTGCTTGATTTTAGTGAACTGCACAAAAGGAGACCAGATTTCCAATCTGCATGTGCACCATAATATCCCATTGAGGTAAGATAATGATATTTCACAACTGTTGACCTGAATTTTGCTACTGTCCTCAGAAAATTAATGTTGTTGTTTAGTGCTATACATGTGCTCCCTAATTGACATGCAAAATCTTACATTGAAGGCGAAGATTTTCTGTTATTGAACCAAGTGATGAAGGGGAAGAACTAGCGGAAGAAGAACAAAAATCAACTCCTGAAGCACTGGAACTATGATGACACAAGTAATGATATTGTTTTGCATCTTAATTTATTGCTATGGTTGGAACGAGCAATTGTTTTGCCACTGTGATTTGATGCAACTCTTAATGTAATATGTAATTATCTCTACTTGTGCAAACATGGATCTTGTTTGAAGATAACATATATTTAGTGGAACTGCACAAGAAGATGTTGGAAACATTAAGCTAATTGAGGAGTATATAGTAAGCATGGCAACCACAGTAGATAATAACGGATGGTTCCCAAGAAGTGCTTCATCTGTATGCTCTACACAATAAGCCTCCTGACAAAGGTTGGTACTGGCCCACGGATTTCATCCATATGATTGAGCTTTGTCATCTCTATTGGTGTTGTGCTACTGTTTAGCTACTGTCATGAGAAAGTGGTATTGTTTCGAATGTTAATCTAAGGCTGCTAATAAATTGAGGCACCGGTTTGCCATTGTTATAGCCACTGATAAATGAAATAATAATACAGTTCAAGTTGAGCTGATGTCTTTGGTATCATATCATTTCCTATGAGGATAATGAGGATGCATCTCTTTGTGACTATACATTTCATCAGTTACTCCCATTGTTAATGTAATGGTTTTTTTAAATATTTTCTTTTCTTTTTTTCGAGCAAACAGGGATGCTAGCATTTAGTTGTTCTCTTGTCTTTGCACAACAGCATCCTCGTCCTATGAAGAAGAATATGGAGTGCCTAGTTCCGATTATGCCAGGATGAAGAAGCCAAGTCTCTCTTCTTATCAGAAGGGAGCAGTTGAAGGATGGTTACATTACTGCCCACAAGAACAAACTAACTTCAGCTCAGAAGGACTCAAAGATCTCCATCTTTGTTGTTGTGATGGTCAATACAATGTTGTTTTAGGATTCTTTCTGGTGAGTTCCATTTTTTAAATGTGTGCTTTGCATGGATTGTATAGGTGTTTGTTTAAACTGTAAATTCATAATACAGTTTGCTTTATACTAATCACTTTTTTGTATTTATGCAAACAAGGATGCTCAGCTTGATTTCAATGGGAACTGCACAAAATGTTCTGATGATTTGTGCCCTCCATTATACTTCATCATGCACAATGCATCGAATGTTCTCGAATCATTCATTTCCACCTTCAGCCACAAAATTAGCTACAAGAAAGGAGGTGCCGATATGTTCAAGGTGTTGCAACATATAAAGGTGAAATCCTACAAGATACGCGCGAAGTTGGTTGATTTTAGTGGAACAGCACAAAAAGAACAGTTGGTTTATTTAGCACGAGCTGACATGTCAATGTGCAAACTGATGGCAAACCAAGCCCATTCCACAATCATAGGCAAACTTGCGGTACTGCCAGCGCGCGAGTCAGCTCTCGCGGGTGGAGCGGTACGACTCGAGCAGCGCCTCCTACTCCACCCGCTCCGCGGCGATCTGCTCCTTCGCCTGCAGGTGCTCTTGGAGGACATGGTGGTTGTAGGCGGCGTCGGCCTGCGCCTCCCGGAACTTCTCCTCATGCTTCTGCCTCACCATGTCCATGTATTGGGCACAGGCCTCGCCGATGGTCATGGTGCAATGCACCGGCGAGGATGCCGCTGAGGAGGGGGTTGGCGTCGGATCGTCAATGACCACATTCTCCGTTGGGACGTTGTCGTTGTCCTCTGGCTGCCTGCTGGCCAGCCAGTCGGCAACAATGGCTGTCATCTCCTTCGTCTGGTCTGTCGTCCACCTGTCCCGAAGAGCGCTGGAGTGCGAGGAAGCCATGGTGGGCATGGTGTGGAGAGGAGAAAGGGAACAGAGGTGGATGACTGCGGCTATGGCCGACGCAGTAGTTTATATAGCAATGGTGGGCGACAGAGGGATGGACGGGTGGCGCCGGAGTAGCCGCCTCAGCAACCACGTATTAATGTGGGCAGCAGACAGACGGACGGATGACACTTGTGTCGTTTGAACGCGAAGCAGTCACCTGCACTGGGAAGCGGCGTGGGCGGCGCTGACTGTTTCAGACAAAAAGCGCGCGCGGGCGAGGGAGGGGGTCTGGGTGGGCCAGGGCGGTCAGACTCATGCTTGGCAGCGGTCCGGTCCAGCAGCCAGACATGCTGGCTCGCCAGCAAGCTCGCCAAGCTCAGCGACGATAACTAGACGATGGACGTGGCTTCTGACCAGGAGCCGGAGCCACCGCCCATGCCGGTTCATGCCGTGTTGACCATAGAGCAGGTCTGGCCGCACTTTGACGCCCTAATGGCGGAAGAGCTACCAGTGCTGCTGGGCTCGTTATTCCGGCAAGCACAGGAGGAGCAGTGCTACAACCTCCGTCTCCTCAATGAGCGCCGGCTCGCGGAGGGACGAATCGCCAGCTAACAGGCGAACGTCAATGCCGTCGCAGACATGCTAGCCGATGATCCTGGCTTCCTGGATGAGCAGTGGGCGTTGTATCAGACCATCCGTAGGGCCCGCGAGGCCCTCTCCGTTGACCTTCGAGTTGTTGCGCTCGCCGTGGCACCGTCATCTCGCATTCTCAACATGGTCAATAAACATGAGGAATCATGAGATGACTTTACGTGGAGTGGATGATAGTAGGGACCCACCATGGTCATAGCCGTACATACGCAAGTGCCTCCTTATTACAACTATAAAAAAATTGCTTCCTCCTGGTTTCCTGACATCACGGTCCCACACCATTGTTAACGTATATAGTCAATAAACGAGAGAATTGCACAAGGAGCGGCCGATAGCTGGGACCCAACAGCTCGAGCAGTATTTGTTTTTTGAGGGGTGAGTAGAATTTTTTGACCGATGTTTCGGGCGGGAAGCGCGCACACCTGGGCGGGCTATGGCCCGTCTAGCCCAGACTATTATTTTATGTCGACCAAATATCCAGCCCAGATATTAAATTTTCAAGGTGAAAATGGCTTGCCCAGCTAATTTTTTTTGGAGGAATACCCAACCCAGGCCAACTTGTTATTCTCCGCCCCGCTGGGCTGCAAATCTTTCCTAGGAGGGATGCATTAGGCTTGCCAAGAAGATGGGCTTTAATAAATAATAAATGGGTTGTGATTTTAAAAATGTGATGTAAATATAAAAAATGCACCGAACAGGTAGTTAGTTTCAAAATTAGTTTTTTGGATTTTTAAAATTTTAATTTCATTACTTGTGCGCAAAATTTCGTTGATTTTTTACCAAATATATATTTATTTTGAAATTAGATTTAATCTGACTCAAAATTTCGGGATAAAAAGTATTTTGGATCCCATCAAAATGTGGGAAATTTCACTACTGCAGGATGCTGCTAATGCGACACTACGATCAGAGACCCTTTGATGAAACTGTGTATGATGCATTAATCGCAAACGGTGATGTAAAAAAACCATAAAAAAAGATGCAAAACTTTTGCGATGAATGACACATCAAACACGGTTCAGATTTTAGTTGCGTGTGCGATGCGGGGCATACGGTTCATCCATATGAACTATTTGTGATGAGACAGAACAACAGAAACGGGTAGCCCGATCAAGGTGTGTGCGATATATGGCATACAGTTCGCTCCGATGAACCATTTGCGATGATTGAGGTGAACACAAACGATTCGGCATAACAAGACGTGTGTGATACCCGGCAAACAGGTCGGTAATCAGAATTGTGCGATCATTATAGACAGCCCATACGGTCTTTTTGTGAATTGTGTGCTCGTCAGGGCACACAGTTCAACAAACCAACCTGTGGGCGATAATGTAGAAGATCTCTATCGAATACGTATTACTAACCGTCTGTGATGAGATTGACAGGATAAACAAAGATAACAAATTAATATGAGCGAACAAAAACAGAGATATATACAGTCTGCTTAATTTTGTCGTTGTTGTTGTTGTTGTTGTTGTTGTTGTTGGATGGCCCCGCAACATCGTCTTGGTGAGGACGCTTCTTGCTGCTGACCGTTGGTTTTTCATCGCTGCCGCCGTCGTCATCACCATTGCTGTCATCGTCGTCGTCCTCCTCGTTGGACCATTCCTCCTCATCATCATCGTTGTCCTCTTCTTCATCCTCCGACGGCTCCTCGTCCGTCTGGTTGTCGTCTGACGACTCCGGAGGCGGCGTCCCTTCCATGATCCGGATATAATCGAGGTCTGGGCTCGACGCCGGACTCATGGAAGATGAGCGGGATGATTCCGATGTTGACCTATCATCGGGCGCCAGACTGCTGGCCGAACTGTCGTCCTCCCTGTCGCTCAACATGGCTGCGGTCGTATAAAAACCGCGAGAAAGCGAGCTTGTAGATTGTGTGCAAGTGTGTAGCGCTGCCTGCCAGGGACAATGAAGATGGTGGACACTTAAGCGGGGTATGCAGAGAAGAGGAAATGCCAATTGAAGCAGGGGTTGACGTATTATCTAACCGCTGATATAATCAACCGCAATTATTTGTACCAAGTTGCTCCAAATTCCCGGGGTTACGCAGGACTCCTATTGGCCGATTTCTTTTTTCAGGACAAAAACAAGGAACGAGTTTTGGGATTATGCACCGGTACTGGTACGAACGGAGTAGGATAGTTGGCAAGCAATACATGGAGCTCTTCTTATTGATGAAGCCAGTAATAATCAAACTACAAAGGAAAAGAAAAAAGACAAAGGAAAATATCTGCATGAACCTTCACATAACATCAATGGCATAGGACCTAGATGTGCATTACTTAGAGCACATCTAGATGTGCTTTAGCAATACTGTCAAACAAAACCCCTAATCATCATTGCAAACAGCGCATAGAACATGGCTAATGCGACAACCACAACTACACATGCTAGTTCCTTCTTGTCTCTTACTTTCATCTGTTGCCTGTGATTGATTATTTCTTGCTTCATCGTATTGATTGTACATTCCAGATTAGCCAGTTTCTTCTTCAGCTTTACGTTATCTTCTGCGAGCTTGGTGATAACACTCCGAGCCCTGCCATGCCATTCTTCATCCAGCCAGTTAACAAAGGCACAAGCCTCATATCCCTGCCAATGTTAAATAGTATTCAGGATGAGCGGTGGCATTAACTCAAGTAAAATGATGAACTTAGCACTAACCGCTAAGGGGCAACTGAGAAACTGCCTGCCAATGTTGAATCCCTCCATGCATACACGTCGAGCGGGAGTGTGCCCGTGCACACAACTCAGCTTTTGGTACTTCTCGGTGGTGCAAAACTCGGAGTCGAACTCGTGTAATGGGAGTCTGGAGTCATGCTCCGGATCCGGCGGCAGATTGCTTTCCTGGTGGGGGGGGGTCATTCAGGACGGATTCAGCAAGGAGCTACTTTGGACATGCTAAAAAAGATCGGGATAGATTGGAACCTGACAGGACGATTCGGATCCGTAGTACACCTGCCTTCTGATGACCTTAGGCAAGTGCTCGGCGGTGACCGCCATCATGGCGGCGCTGCCGAGAGCAGCGATACGAGCAGGAGCAGCCGCACTGAAACCATCAGCACCACTCGTCCGCATTCCCCCAATGTGAGCGCCACGCGAGGGAATTTGGAGGCTATCTAGGGATTTGGGGGAAATGGGGAAGCTATGGGGATAAGCTAACGGTCGGGAACTACTTATGGCACTATATGTTGTATACGGCACACTGTTTATACATGTCATTTGTGTTAGGTATTACAACTTCACACATGATTTCCGCACCAAACCATGTGAGAAGACAACGTAGGTGAGACACGGTTGCCGTGATATAACCGTATGTGATGTACTACCCTGTACATATAATTGAGTTACAGTGATATCGTGTAAACAGCCGCTCTGCGGGTATCCGTCAAAAAATAAAACAGCCGCTCTGCAAATAGAGATGGCGGTGACGGCCTAGGCAGCGGCTATCGGAGAAGAGGTCAATCCTTGGTCGGTGGGTGGTGGCGGCGTCATAGGAGGTCAATCCTCGGTCTACGGCGGGAGATAGGAGGAGCTCAACCATCAAGGTCGGCGGCGGCGTGATTGGAGCACATCCATTGCGGTCGATGGCGGGATAGTGGAGGTCAAACTTCAGGCGGCAGCCGCACTAAGCTTTGCTCCTCGACCCTGCTGTCTCGGCGTGACGCCGCATCGCGCTTCTCTGCCTGCTGGGTTGAGGTCGCCGTGTGGCTAATTAATTAAGGTATTCTTTTCGTGAGTGGCTTAATTAAGGTATTCAATTCCTAAGGGTAGTGTTGTAGTACTCTGCGTGTAAATTGACTGGCCATTAATTTTTGTCATTGCATGTCTCGATAACAATATGGAGCGCCATCAGTAATTATGAAAATAAAACCTTGTGATTTATGCACGCATCTTTGGGCATCAGTTAATCCGTGTATTAATGTTGTTGTTTTGTTTTTAATTGCCATTCGTGTGGTGCAGATGGAATGATCTGAATGGATGAAGAATTGGAGAACCGCAGATTTTATTAGTGGCGTGACAGAGTTCATGAATTTGGCTGAAAGTACAAAGAGGAGAATTGGTGATGCAGATTACATCCTGTGTCCATGTACTCATTGTGCCAATACAGAGTCATGTGAAGTTGCAGATGTCCAGTGGCACTTAGTCTCTCAGGGATTCATGGATGGATATACACGTTGGACCAGAGACGGTGAAGATCAGGTCATGGATGAATATACCCAGGGCTGCGAGATGCCAAACCCCGATCACTGTCACATGGATGTTGAATCTAACATCGAGGCAGAGGCGTCAAGCTACCAATGGAACACCGGAAAGCCGAAACGCCCACTGGAAAACCAAGACGTCGACGCAGATGACGACGATCTTGATATGCTAGATTTTGCTGCTATGATTGCATATTTCAAGGGCCCAAAAAAGGATATGATTGGGTACAAGGATCTGCCAACCATTGATGCAGACTCCAAGAAAGAATTGTATCCAGGTTGCAAAAAGAAATATTCCAAGTTGAGTGCCATCCTGGCGCTTCTCAGATTTAAAGCAGCAAACGGTCTATCAAACAAGGGCTTCACAGAGATGTTAGGTCTTTTCAATGAAATTCTTCCAGAAGATAATGTGCTCCCCAGAAGCACGAACGAAGCGAAGAAAATTGTTTGCCCATTGGAACTTGAAGTACAGAAGATACACGCTTGTGTGAATGATTGTATATTGTACCATGGTGAGTACAAAGATTTGTGTGCATGTCCCATATGCAACCATGCACGATACAAGCGCAGGAGAGAAAAGGACAAGTACAAATTGGACGACGAGATCAAGACAAGAATCCCGTTCAAGGTTGTTTGGTACTTGCCTTTAATTCCAAGGTTGAGGCGTTTGTTTGCAAACCCTACAGAGGCAAAGAGGTTGCGGTGGCATCATGATGAGCGAACTGCGGATAAATATATGAGGCACCCGAAAGATGGGGCTCAGTGGGAATTAATCGACAACAAGTTTCAAGACTTTGCCAAGGATCCTAGAAGTATAAGGCTCGGGGAGTGTACTGACGGGATGAATCCTTTTGGCGATATGAGCACCAATCACAGCACATGGCCGGTGCTTCTGTGCATATATAACCTAGCTCCTTGGTTGTGTATGAAGAAAAAATACATTATGATGTCAATGATTATCCAAGGCCCGAAGCAACCTGGAAATGGCATCGACATTTACTTTCAGCTACTGGTAGAAGAACTGCTGACAGTGTGGATAGATGCGCCTGGTGTAAAATGTTATGATGCTTACAAAAAGGAGATTTTTGATCTACATGCGATGCTGGTGCACACCATTCAAGATATGCCAACATTAGGCAACACATCGGGGCAGAAAAGAAAGGGAGATGTAGGGTGTGTCACATGCATGGATAGGACAACTAGCAGATTTCTTCCAAACTCACGCAAAACCGTGTATTTACGTCATTGTAGGTTCTTACGGAGAAATCACCCATACCGAAAGATGAAAGATGAATTTGATGGTACGGCAGAGGTAGATGTGGGCCCAAGACCCTATGATGGGTAGGTGGTCCACAACATGGCTAAACAAATTAATGTTGTGCTTGGCAAGAAGCACGCTTTGACGATGAAACAAACACCCAAGGGTCAAGTGTTTAAGAAGAAATCGGTGTTCTGGAATTTACCTTACTGGGAGATTCTACGTGTATGTCACTGCATCGATGTCATGCACATAGAGAAGAACGTATGTGAAAGCATCCTTGGTACTCTGCTCAAGATTAAAGGTAAAACAAAGGATGGTGACGAAAAATTGGAGGCAAAACGATGAACTCATGTTTTCATTCAAACGAAAATATGTTGATAGTTCATGTAAATGTTTTCAAATAGCCCACAGTTCACTCATGAAAACCGTGTGCCTACTAAACCATGGCCGATGCCCCCCTGCCACGCGCGCGATCTGAGTCATGCGTTCTGATTGGCCAGAACCCAAACCCCGCGGATCGTACGTCTGCACCGTTGGATTCTCCTTGATCGAACGGCAATCCTCATCCCTTTCGACAGCACATGCAGTTCTGGTTGTGATTTTATTTATATCCACAAATTGCACGTTAAATTCAAAAAATGTCTTAAATACAGCAAACGATACCTGAAATGCGTTAGAAAATCAAACCCGTGGTATAATGGTGATTGCGTATCGTGGAAATTTTTATGAGGCCAAACGATGAAGTCACCGGCCACTGGAGTTTGAATTGACACGTCTCCTTTTGGAAACCATGGTCCTTCATGTGAGATGCTCTAGTTTGGAAGAAGCGATCATCAAAACTTGTGCCAAACTTTACCAAAAAATTTCCCCGGGGTCATGAGAGCACGCCACGGGCACACACCGATTTTCATGATGTCTGGGCTCCATCTGAATTCCCTGTAATTAAATTACCAACTAGGCCTACGCCGATGGCCGCACCTCGCGGCAGAAATGTTTGAAACTTCTCCCCATTTCTCGGACAATGGATGAAAACTCGCAAAGCGACACACAAATGATTTGTACACCTTCTTTGCTAACTAACACCCTGATGTAGTTGTAGAACGGTTTTGAATTTATATGCACTAAATGCAAGGTAAGTGCAAAAAAATGACTTAAATGTTGGAGACAAGACCTGAAATGGGCCAGAAAATCAAACCTAGGGAACATACATGATTGTTTACTATGAAAAAAATTCGAGGCGGAACAATGTAGTCACTGACGATTGGAGTCCGAAGTGCCGCATCTCCTTTTGGAAACTATGATCCTTCTTGTGAGATGCTCCGATTTGGAAGGTGTGAGAATCAAAACTTGTGCCAAACTTTACCAAATTTTTTCCATGGGATCCTGAGAGCATGCCATGGTGACACATCGATTTTCGTTATTTCCGGACTCGATATGCATTTCCTGTAATTAGAATACCAACAAGGCCTACGCCTCTGGTCGCACCCTGCGGCCAAACTGTTTGAATTTTTTCCCGTTTCTCGAACAATGAATGAAAACTCCCAAAGCGACACACAAATGATCTTGCTAGCTAGCACCCACGTGTAGTTGCGACTATAGAAAATGACTCAAATATAGCAAACGATACCTCAAATGCACCAGAAAATCGAACCATAGGGTACAATGGTGATTTCTTATAGTGGAAAACAATTTGGAGGCAAAACGATGAACTCTTGTTTTCATTCAAATGAAAATATGCTGTTAGTTCAAGTAAATGTTTTCAAATAGCACACGGTTCAGTCACGAAAGCCGTGTGCCTACCAAACCATGGCCGATGCTCCCCCCTGCTGCATGCGCGATCTGAGTCGTGCGTTCTGATTGGCCAGAACCCAAACCCCACGGATCGTACGTCTGCACCGTTGGATGCTCCCAGATCGAACGGCAATCCTCATCCCTTTCGACAACAAATGCAGTCCGGCTAACATTTGATTTATATGCCAAAATGCACGGTAAAGGCCAAAAAATGTCTTAAATATAGCACACGAGACCTGAAATGCGCCAGCAAATCAAACCCGTGGTATAATGGTGATTGCTTAACGTGGGAAAAATTTAGAGGCGAAATGATGCACTCACGTCTTCATTTGAAAATTAGTACGTCTTCATTTCAAACGAAATTATTCACTTTGTGCACATGAGCGCTTAGAGGCAACCGTTTGCATAGGCCTTTCCGCGCGGCGACCGGGGATATTTTTTCACCCTTTTCACCTAGGCGCAACCCCCCCCCCCCCCCCACCGCCCGCCCGCGTTTCACTCAACTAGTCCACCCAATCTCCATCGCCAGCTCCACCTTCCCCCAGATCACAGCAGAACCCTCTCCGGCGCCGGCGTGGTCACCCCGGCCGTGTGCCCACTCTTCGGCGTCAACCCTACCTCCATTGCCGTTCCCAACACGCGGCTGCTCGCGCCTCGCTGTCTTTGTTTGCTCGCCAGTCACCCTCGAGCATATCGATCCTGTAACCCTCGCCTCTCCTGTGGTCCGGCCGGGTTTGCATTAAGAAACCTGTTAGTTACTGCTCTCCATCGCGGTGAGGCATATTTCCTCGCAGTCCCTCTTCCTATTTCATTCCGTATGTTCCCAAATTGGCTATAAAATAACGGAGAGCGTATATATGTTCATTATCTACCTTCCTAACTAGTACATATAAGCTGTATTTGTTCCAATAAGTTACTGCTGATTTATAGATCGCGGGCGCCCGAGTCACACAAACTTAACAAATAAGCCGTACATTTTCTAATTATTGCATGACATGTTTAGACAGCTTGATACCAAGTTGTTAGTTTTATGCTTATCCTCCTTTCCTGAGTTTCACATGTGTTCTCTGTAGATGCCGAGTAGCAGCGACATCACTCATGCTTCAGGCGATGTATCTTCATCTGATTCTGACAACCCTAGGTCTTCAGCAGATGGTGAGGGATCAAGTAATCCTGAATGGGATAGAGCTGCAGCAATTACCCTTCCGGTCAGGACATGGAGGAACGCTCCAAGGAAGCCCACACACCAGCCTAAAGGTGTATATGAAGTAACTGAGATCGATTTAAAGTCTTGGGCTCCAACTAAACCAGATAAAGCACGCACGAGGTTCAGGAGTGTGTGTGGATTTGTTGGCAGGGCAAGGCTCAACATTAATCTGTCGGGGTTTCGGAAGGCTGACACAGAAACACAGCAAAGGTAGTCCGGGAGATCATGGATCACTTCAACGTTCTAGAGCAGTGGAGAATGCAGGTGGAACACGCTGCACTGAAGAAGGCTAGGGATGCTTGGAGAAACTGGAAGCACGTGATGTACAAGAAGTACTTGAGTGAAGGCAAGGACCCAATCCCTGCATACCCCCAAATTACAAAGGCAGACTGGGCAGAATTCAAAAGGTCAGGGCAACTACAGAGTTTGCTGAGAAGAGTGCCAAGCAATCGGAACTTCAGAAGAGGAAGACACACACCCACCGTATGGGTGTGGCAGGATACTACGGCATGAAACCGATATGGGACCAGGAGGACAAAAGAAGCATTAGCGGCGGGTGGGAAACCGGCCTTTAGTGAAATCGGGGGCGAATGCACTAGAGACTATTTGCGGGCATGTGCAAGGAGGCGTGATGACGGAACTTATTACTTTGAAAACTCACATGATGAAGAACTGTATCGCATGATGTTAAAGGCTTCCAAGATCCCTGGAAGGTTCTGCGGGAACTCAGGGCCATGTGACATTCTGTCCGATGCTCTGGAAACAAGAGAGCTCCCTGGCCGTGCAAGGGGTATAGGTGTTAATGTCCCGCACAAGAGGGCTTTCACACTCAGCAAAGAAGAGAGGCTCAGCATGAAAAAAGCGAGGAGTGAAATGAAGCAGAATGAATTGTATGAAAGGTTGAGGAAGGACATGCATCCGTCTGTTCGAAAGGATATTGAGGAGTCAATGATGATGCAGAAGACTCTAACACTGACAGATAGCCAGCAGATGGGAGGGGAGGCGGGCATGGAGGATGCTGGTTATTATGCGACAACACCGCACAAGAGTAGCTGTGCATCAGCTGACCCCAGCGACACTGAGACTGCAGCTGCTCATGATGATGCTATATCTGATCTATTTGGAATGAAAGACAGACTGAAGGGCGTGCTTACACATTATGAAGGTACATTAAAATGTGCAACAACCTGGGTTTGCCCACCCTTCTTGGAAGAGGGCCTCTTGTTGGACAATGTGCCATTGAAGCCGGGTTGTGTGAAGTGCTACATGACTGAAGTAAAGCCTGGATTCAATGAATTTACCCTGAAGAATGTCCTAGGAGACTTTGATGAGCAAAGGACCTTGGGAGAAACACTATTACATCACATCCAGTGGCCACGAAAGGAAATAGAGTTCATGGATGAGATCCCTGAAGCCCTGCCAAGAGCAACCAATGTCGCCCCTCAACCGGTGACACTCTCCTTGCCACAGCAGCTCTCATGTGCTTCCCCCAAAGAACCTAATACTCGTAATCCGACGGCTGATGCATCAACCTGTGATCAGCCGGCCCAACTTTGTGCCGTACAGGCAATGTCATCGTCTGCCCCAGGGCAGCTAGTGGCAAGGCCTACAACTGCTGAAGATGCACCACCGGTTCAAATACCGGCCGCTGAAGCAGCAGGGGGAGATCCAGCTGCAGCACATGCTCAGCAGACCAACCTAGTGTAACGGACTGCTAAGCAGTCTAATGCTTTGGAATCGCCTGCTAAGCAGTCTGTAGGTCCAGAACTGACTGCTCATCAGTCCGTCGGTCTGCAGCCACGTGATCAGCACACCAATGCGTCAGCACTTCCTGCTCAGCAAACCAACGCGTTGGCACGGCCTCCTCAGCACACCGACAAGTTGGCACCACCTGCGCAGAAACCCGACATAGCTTCAACGCATGGTCAGTAGTCCGATGCCTCTGCTCCTACGGCCCAGCAGTCCGTCACAGCAGCACCGCCAGCTCAGCTGTCCAGCATAGCTAAACCGTCTGCTAAGCAGTCCGTCGAAGCTTCACTGTCTGCTCGGCAGTCTACCTTTCAGCCAACCAGACGTTCTACCAGAAATGCTTCAAGTACCAAGAAGGAAGCGGCCAAAAATGCTGCACCCGCGATGAAGCGCGCCGGGAGAGCGAAGAGGAAAGAGAACGATTGCCACTTACTTAAAGCACTCATCGCGCAGAACCAAATTAACAGCAGGTTGTTCGAATCGGGGAGTAATATTATTTCTGACGACATGGATGATGAAGAAATAGTTTTGCAACTTGCTAAAAATAAAGCAAACATACTTGAAGCACACAATTACGTCCATGGCTATCGGATTTTGGGTTCCGCAAACTCTTGAGATGTTCGAACTCTGGGGTGCGTGCGAAGAACTCGTCCTCCCCAGTCTGCCTACTCGCTAATCTCACAGCCTAGCTCGTCGAACTGTAAGGAAAAGAGACACAGCAGTTTACCCAGGTTTGGGCCACCATGCGGTGTAAAACCCTACTCCTGCTTTGTGGTGGATTGGCCTCGAGGGGCTGAGGATGAACTAGTACAGTGGCGAACAGCCTCAGGAGGAGAGGTGTTCTTGGGCTCGGGTGAGCTAGTGGAGTGAGGGTGATCTGAATGATCCGTCCTCAACTTGTCTCTCTCCTCTCTCTTCTATGGTGGTGGCTAGGCCCTATTTATAGTGGCCTTGGTCCTCTTCCCAAATGAAAGGCGAAAAGGGATCCCACAACGGCCAAATTCGAAGGGAGACAGCTAGTACATGCTATCCTAACAAAAGTAGTCTTCGCCTGCAAAAGCCTCTGGTTGTGACGCCGTGGTGGGATCGGTGATGACCTCCGTCCTGGCGGTCTTGGTCTTGTTGCACGGGAATGAAACCTTAGGCTGATTCCTCGGGACTCCGCGCCTGCGCTTGCCTCTTTAGCACCAAAGAGGAAACTAGTACACTGCGCCCACTGGCGCCCGCCTTGCCTTGGTCGTCATGGCTCACGTCATCCGAACCTCACGAGGTGAGGCTTGCATAGAGATCTCCGCTCCTCGGGAGCCAGCCTGAGGAGCCCGCTCCTTGTGGAGGTCTTGGTGTCATCCGCCTCATGAGTCTTGGCCCCTTGCGAGGGTCTTGAGTTGTTGTTGTTGAAGCTGGGCCATACCAGGCCGTCGATGGAGCCACACCGTGGGCCGTAAGCAGGCAAATCTGGGTACCCTGGTTCCCAGAACGCTTACAGTAGCCCCCCAGCCCAAGGCACGCTCGCACCTGGCTTCGAGGCGAAGCCAAGGGCAAGTGCGGAGCGCCACGGGCCCTAACCGCCTGCGGCCTTGGTCGACACATGGCGATTGATGGGACGTGGGCATCTCCGCTTCCCCACGCCGCCTCGGCAACCGTCCCTGGCTGACAAAAAGGCTGGCGCTTGCCGCTGAGCCTTCATTGCCTTCCTTCCGTCTTGCTCCAGATCCCCTTCTCCTTCTACTTAGCGCGCCTCCGGATCTGCTGAATCCTTTCCCCGGGCTCGCCACCGATGGCCACCGACAAGGTGAAGTCATCGGCCTCCGCCGCGCGCTCGGCTCTCTGGTTTGAGCCAGCCTTGAGCGCATCTTCCATCGCCGAGGAGAAGCACCCTGCCGCCGTGCTCCCGCTGACGGCGGGCGCAGACAATGAGGGAGGGGAGGCGGCTCTCCGGGTCGGCTCCGCCCAGCCGGAAGCCTTGGGTGACACCTTCTACCCCTTCTTCCTGCACAGCGTCTTCGCTGGGCTGGTTCCTCCTTTGTCTCGATTCTTCTATGCCGTCCTCAACCACTATGGTCTCCACGCCCTCCATCTTCATCCCAACTCCATCCTCCTCCTGTCGATCTTTGCCTTCTACTGTGAAGCGTTCATGGGGGTGACGCCCTCCGTCGCGCTGTTCCGCCACTTCTTCTACCTCCGGATAAGTAGCGGCCAATGCTCTGGGTGCGCCAGCTTCATCGCGGCCAAGGGCAGCAACGCGATCTCGCGGGCCGGGAAGAAGGTGGAGGACTTCCGGAACAAGTGGATCTTCATGGACGCCAGGCGCTCTCATGCTCGGCTAGAGCTGCCAACCGTGCTGCCGAAGCCCCTGGATCGATGGGCTCACGAGAAGCTCACTGACCCCAGGGCGGAGCAGTTGCTGGAGAGGATGACGGCCGACCTGAAGGCGGAGGACCCGAAGGCGGAGAAGCTGACAGGGGCCATGATTGTCAAGGAGTTCCTGACGCAGCGCCTGGCTCCACTCCAGGCGCACTCGCGCCCCCTGTGGAGCCTCAAGGGTGTGGAGGACAACCTCCGGTTGCGCCCGAACAACCTGTCTGACGAGGAGCTGAGCAAGGTCTTGCGCACCTTGCTCGGGAAGGACCAAGGTGTCCCTTCGGATGCCCATCTCCCATTGTACCGCCGCGCCGACGGGGGAAAGATAGCCGCCGCCATGCCTGTCTTCAACGAGCGGGGGCTCGTGCAGCTGGAGCCTTCCCTGCCCCTGGGCTCCCCGGTGCCGGTGTCCTCCGGTGATCCCTCCGGGGAGGAGGAGAACGAGAGCTCGGAGGCGACCTTGGAGGAGGTGGGGGAGAACTCTCCCCCACGGCGGAGCGAGCTCGTTCGCGCCTTTTCTGACGATGACGGCGACGAGTACCCAGTCAGGGAGTCGCCGCGCTCCGCCGGGGTCACCACGAGGTCCAAGGGCACCCCCCAAAGAATCTGAAGCAGGGTGTCCCGAAGAAGGACAGGTCATCGTTGCTTCCCCGAAGTGGTGCCTCCGCCCCGCCATCGGCCGGCGCTGCCGCAGATCCGGCCGCCACGCGCTCATCCGCTCCCAAGGGCGCGGTGGGGCTCACGCCCATGAAGCCTGTGGGCATCGCGCTCCTGAAGAGGACGAGGGATTACGTCGCCACGGATCAGTAAGCGTACCATCTTGTCTTTGCTTCCTGCTCTTGACGTAGTGCTCTGACATTTTCCTCTCCACGGCCAAGCCAACACCGGCGGCAAAAAAGAAGAAGGAGGAGGCGAGGGCTCCTGAGGCCAAGTAGCCCACCTCGACCCCGGAGGTTCTGGGGCAGACGGACGAGGCTGGCTCACGTCCTCCTGCCGCAGGGTTGCCCTCACAAGGCACAGGGGCCCAGCCTCACGAGAAGGACGCCCCTGCGGCCGCACCGGCTTCAGAGACGCTTGCCTTCAGCGCGCCCGCTGACGACCCGAGGGGTCTGGAGCCCTCGGCCATCCTTGCTGCTGCTGCTTCGCCAGTCTTGATGCCATCACCGTCTCCTCCTCTAGCCGCCACGCTGGCAGGCCGCGGCTCTTCTACCACGCCCGATGCTCTGGAGCAGGCCTTCTCCACGTTGGATCAACTCCGGAATGATCTTCGGGGCCCCGACCGGCGCCGGGCGTCAGGGCGCCTGGAGCTGGTCTCGGGGTGGCTCCAGGCTGACTCATCCGTCAGGGCGGCCTGGGACCAGGCCGCCACTACTGAAGAGGAGGGCCAGAAGGTGGCCGGCGTGGCCGCTGCAGCCCGTGACATGGCATTGAAGGACGCGAAGGAGCGCTGCCGCGTGGCGGAGGCCAAGCTGAAAGCCCTTCACGACGAGCAGGCCACCCGCGCCCGCCAGCTCGAGGAGCAGGAGGAAAAGCTGAAGTAGCGAGAGTCTATGGTCGCTGGTCGTGACGCCGAGCTAGAGCAGGCATCTCAGGAGCAGGCCACGGAGCGCGGCCGCCTGGAGAAGCTGAAGGAGGAGGTGGAGGCGGCCCAGGCGTCCCACGCCCAGCTTGTCTCCGACGAGAAGGCTCGGCTGGAGGCCAGGGAGAAACTCCTTGCCAAGGCTTAGGAGGTGGCCACCGTGGGGCGTGCTGCCTTTGACTCCCTTAAGCAGAGGTCCCGCAAGGCACTGCAGGATCTCTACGGGAGCGGGTACAAGGAGCCGCTGGTGACTCCGGAGGAAGGCCCCGCCGGGCTGCTCCCCAAGCTCGTCGCGGCGCATGAGGGCATCGTCGTCGGAGTGGGCCCCATTGTGGAGGGGGAAGCCCGCGCGCTTTCGGCCTCGGCCGCAACGCGCGTCTTCAGCCACCTCCATCTCCGGGACTCCAGCTTCGACTTTGGTGCCCTGCTCGAGCCCGTGGACCCTGAGCTCCAAGATGCTGCTGCCGAGGCCGTGAAGGGTCAAGTGGAGGCCCTACTGCGGAAGTTCCTCGCCGTCGACCCCGTGCCTATAGCTGACGGCAAGGACAGCGGCGACGTCGCCGATGACGGGGCTCCCCCAGCAGGCAACAGTTGCGTCCAAGGCTAAAGGAGATGGCGGCGCTTTCCCCTTGTTTTATTCCTGCAACATGTACCGTGCCTCGTGGAGGCATAAGAACTTATGCTTTGGAACTTTAAGAGACAATATGTTTTGTAATAACTTGCTAAGGTTCTGCGGTTTCCTTTCCGTTTGCTTTGATGTTCTGCGTCAGCCGGGCCCAGCCTCGCGCATACCTCAGCCGCCGTTGGGTCGTCCGGATCACCAGGATGAGACCAAGGGGTGAGGGGCTACGTGGCCAGTTAGGCTCCTGAGTCACGATGCTCAGGAGTCCCCCTTGACGGACGAACAAAAACCCCATACCTGTCCTCGCTGGGCTTTCGCTCGGGAGGGATGCACGAAGACCAGGTCCGAGGGACCTGGCAAGGTGGCGTACGCCAGGCATTACCTGAGTGTAGCCCCCGTGCCTAGCCCCCTCGCGCTACTCTCTCGAGGGGAAAGCAGCGGGGTGAGGCTGAACACCGAGCCGGGTGGCTCTCCTGAGGTTAGTTCAACCGTTAGGCTGCCCCCAGTTGTTTATCACCAGCGCGGAGCATGGCGCTACCACTCTTGCACGGGCATAGCCGCTCCTCGACCATGTCGACTGCCAGCGCGGAGCATGGTGCTTCCACTGGTACGTGGGTGGGGGCTCCCTCTGAGGGGAGACCCCGGGGCGTGTACATCCCCGCCCTGACACGTGGCTTGCACGACAGGGCTAGAGAAGGTGTGTATGGGCATTCGTGAGCCAGCGCAGGACTCATGAGGCCCTACCTCAAGGCGGGTTGCGCCTGAATTTGATTCATAACACTTCTGATAGTCCTGCAAGATGGTTAGGCAACCTGCGCCGAGTGAATCTCCTGAGGTTATCGCATGAGAAGGCCAAACACCAACGACCCCAGGAGGTGACGTGAACGGGTCCGGCCCGCCAGATAGAGCTCAGCCGTTGGGTTTGTCGATGCTGCAGGGACAGACCCGAGCACAAACACCGTGCCCAGTCTTCTCATGCGAATGTCCTGAAGAAAGACAATCGGCGCGCGGCTCCCGTGGTGGCGAGGCACCGGGTCGCGTGCCCTAGCTTACCCGCCCTCGATTAGCTCATGCGAGAACAAGGCACCAAGGACCATGGGAGGTGATGTGCACAGGAGCTGGCCCGCGAGCCAGAGCTCAGCCACTTGGGTTTAGCGACGCTGCAGGGACGGACCCGAGCACAGACGCCGTGCCAGTCCTTAATCATGAGGCAGTCGTGGGTAGGCTTGCAAGGGCGTACGACGTTCGTGGTGACGAAGCATCGGACAGGCAAGTGATAATCATAAATGAACTCATGGATAAGGTAGAGCTAGTTTTGATAGATGCAAAATGATACATGCCACAGGGACGGACCCACGCTGCTTGGGGATAATGCAGCCCGAGGGGTGCCCCCAACTAAACAAACTAGAAAATGTCACCTGACACCGTTGCTGAAGAGATGTTGGAGTAGCTGAAGACGCGTGCTGCAGAAGTTGCTCCTCATGAGCCGCCCAGGCCCCAAACCTCGGGAGGCTCTGGGGGCCCGGGGGGCTCGCGAGGATCCATCTCCTCCTCTGACATGATCGCCTGGCTTCTGGCCTCATGAGCCGCCAGGACGCCCCGCATGTGGCACTGGAATGCAACAGCTGCGCTCGGCAATCCCAAAGGCATGCAAACATAGCCGTGAGGGGGACCCTCACATCGGCTAACGTGGGATGGCCAGAAGCGCTCCTGAGATGCGGCCCTGTTGAGCCCTGGGATGTTGACGCAGACGCGCAGCTCGCTGTCCTCGCCGGGACAAGGAGCCGCGCCGGGTGGTGGGTGATGGTCGCCTCGCATAGCTCTTGCCTCCTGAAGCTCCTTGATTGCCTTGGTGATGAACTCCTGAGCACCTGGTGCCTCACGCCTTGTACCCTCCTGGCGGAAGCACGCGCTGAAGCACGCCTCCATGTGGTGCCCGAGCGCCTCCCTCGTGACGTTGGCCAGGTCAGGGGCCCTCCAAAGGAGAGACCCCGAGCGCAGCCTGAGAGGGGTGCCGGGCATGCCTTCCTATGCGAGAGAGGGAGGCGCCTCGTCAGCGGGCGCAGGGCCTGAGGTGGTGCCGCTGGACACCCCTCTCTCCTAAGGCCCTTGGTGGAGCAGCTGCTTCTTCTTCTTGGGGAGAGCCTCAGGAGGGTAACTGGCACCTTCATCGTCAGGGTTCTCGACCGCCGCTGCCTGGTAGGCACGCTCAAGAGAGCACACCGCGTCCTTCTCCTCGCAGGCGACCGTGATGACGCCGCAGCTCCCTGGCATCTTGAGGACATTGTAACCATGATGAGTCAACGCCATGAACTTGGCCAGGGCTGGATACCCAAGGATGGCATTGTATGGATGGCGAATGTGGGCGACATCGAAGTCGATGAGCTTAGTGCGGTAGTTGTCGCACTTGCCGAAGGTGACAGGGAGGCGGATCTGCCCTATCGGGGTGGTGGAGCCATCAGTCACTCCTGAGAAAGTCTTGGTAGGCTGCAGCTGGTCGTAGGGCACCTGGAGTCGGTCGAATGTCTTAATGGAGAGAATGTTGAGCCCCGCACCACCATCGATGAGAGTCTTGGTGACGAGCACGTTGCTGATGGTAGGCGAGCAGAGCATCGGGAGAGCGCCGGCAGTTGCCGCGCACTTGAGCTGATCGGATGAGCTGAAGGTGATGGTGCACTTGGACTACCTGAGCGGTCGCGTTGCCTTGAGCTTGGGGAGGGCCGCGTTCACCTCACGGGCAAACTACTTGAAGATGCGATGAGAGGCAGGGGCCTGAGCGCCGCCCAGGATGCAGGCGATGGCACAAGGCTCCTGGAAGCCACCAGCCCCCTCGTCCTGGTGGTGGTCATCATTCCTTCTTAGTGGTGGTGGCAACGGAGGAAGGCCAGCGTTGCCCTGAGGACGGTCCTCACGAGGCTGGTCTCTCCAGGGGCCCTCGCGAGGCTGGCCCTGCCAGTGGTCCTCACGAGGCTGATCGCGCCATTCCTGGCGGGGGTAGCGGTCGTCCCAGCGTCCTCCACCTCGGCCTCCTCCGCGGCTATAGCCTCGGTCGCTGCGCTCGGGGCGACGACCGAGGTGCCCGTCGTGGATGGCCCTGAGCTCCTGGCAGTCGTTGGTGTTGTGGTTGTGCATGTTGTGGAAGACGTAGAGCGGGCGACTGCCCTTGGATGACTCTGGGTGGTCGCAGCCACGCGTCATCTCTGGCTCGGCCGCGAGCACGGCCGGTCCCTTGCGCTTCACGTCCTTGGCTTTGGCCTTCTTGTCTTCTGGGTCAGCCCCTGGGAGCTCCAGGAGAGAGAGGCGACCTTCCTCAGCTCTCGCACACTTTGTTGCCATGTTGAACATCTCCAGAGCCGTGCACAGGTCCTCATGTATGGCAAGCTCCTCCTTCATCTTGACGTCGCGGACGCATCAGTGAACGCCGAGATGATGGCCTCGTCCGACACCTTGGGGATCTTGAGGCGGACGTTGTTGAAGTGCTGGATGTACTTCTGCAAGGTCTCTCCTGGCTGCTGCTTGATGCGCCGCAGGTCACCCACAGCCGATGGACGGTCGCGAGTGCCCTGGAAGTTGGCGACGAAATGCTCTCGCATTTCGTCCCAGGAGGAGATCAATCCCGCGGGCAGGTTCAGGAGCCACGAGTGTGCACCATCCTTGAGGGCCATGGGAAACCAGTTCGCCATTACCTTCTCGTCGCCATTGGCTGCCACGATGCTCAACTCGTAGAGCTGCAGGAACTCGGCAGGGTCGGGGTGCCATCGTAGCGCGGAGGCAGGTCGGGCTTGAACTTCCCCGGCCAGACGACGCTGCGAAGCTCCGGAGTGAACGCATGGCAACCTGATGTGGTCACGGAAGCCCATCGTGGAGGTGGAGCCTAGTCTTGGTGCTCGCGCGCCACCGCTGCAGGCGGCGCGCGGTCTTGACGTGGCGGTGCTGGGAGTGCACGAGCATCTTCTTGCGGCCGTTGCACCACCTGGCAGCTTTCGTCTTCACGCGCCGGCGCCCTGCGCGGCGGGTTGCGCCGCGAGGCCTCGCGCCTTGGCTCGAGGGTGACATCTTGACGGGGAGGTGGAGGAGGTGCTCTGTGGGCTACGTCACCCGCAGCAGGTGGTGGGTGAGGCAGCGAGCGAGACGGTGCAGGAGAGTCCCCGGCGGCACTGACAAGCTCAGCGATGCGGTCCAGCCAGCCTTCATAGAGGTCGTCGATGGGGCGGTAGCATAGGAGCTCGCGCGCCATGAGCAACGTAGCCTGCACGTTCGCCGGCCCGCGACGAGCATGAGATGACGAACCAGCCGGAGCCAGCGATGGGGTGGCGGTGTGTCCATCCCGCCGCACAGAAGGGCGCAGCAACGAAGCTTGCTGCTCGTGCCTCGCGGGGCCGGTGGCGGCGTTCGCCACTGGAGACGGGGGACGGCGAGGGCAGGCGTCACCCGCCAGCGCCGTCTGAGCGACGCGGGCGGCCCGACGCTCAGCATGAGCTCAACGAGCGTCAGCCATGGAAGCGGTGGTGGACCGACGACGGAAGAGAGGCTGCGACGCACCCCTACCTGGTGCGCCAAATGTCGGATTTCAGGTTCCGCAAACCCATGAGAGGTTCTAACTCTGGGGTGCGTGCGAAGAACCCAGTCTGCCTACTCGCTAATCTCACAGCCTAGCTCGTCGAACTGTAAGGAAAAGAGACACAGCAGTTTACCCAGGTTCGGGCCACCTTGCGGTGTAAAACCCTACTCCTGCCTTGTGGTGGATTGGCCTCGAGGGGCTGAGGATGAACTAGTACAGTGGCGAACAGCCTCAGGACGAGAGGTGTTCTTGGGCTCGGGTGAGCTGGTGGAGTGAGGGTGATCTGAATGATCCGTCCTCAACTTGTCTCTCTCCTCTCTCTTCTATGGTGGTGGCTAGGTCCTATTTATAGTGGCCTTGGTCCTCTTCCCAAATGTAAGGCGGGAAGGGATCCCACAACGGCCAAATTCGAAGGGAGACAGCTAGTACATCCTATCCTGACAAAAGTAGTCTTCGCCTACAAAAGCCTCTGGTTGTGACGCCGTGGTGGGCTCGGTGATGACCTCCGTCCTGCCGTCCTGGCGGTCTTGGTCTTGTTGCACGTGAATGGCAACCTTTGGCTGATTCCTCGGGACTCTACGCCTGCGCTTGCCTCTTTAGCACCGAAGAGGAAACTGGTACAATACGCCCACTGGCGGCCGCCTTGCCTTGGTCATCATGGCTCACATCATCCGTACCTCACGAGGTGAGGATTGCATAGAGATCTCCGCTCCTCGGGAGACAGCCTGAGGAGGCCGCTCCTCGTGGAGGTCTTGGTGTCGTCCGCCTCGCGAGGGTCTTGAGTTGTTGTCATTTAAGCTGGGCCGTACCAGGTCATCGATGGAGCCATGCCGTGGGCCGCAGGCAGGCAAGTCTGGGTACCCTGGTTCCCAAAATGCCGACAATGGCCAGCCATTTCTTGTTGGCAGATACATTGATGAGTGCAGCTCCAGTTGCCGCGAGTTACATAAATATTGCATGGATAAATGTCAGCAGGTCATCATGTTCTGCTAGTCCACTACAACAGAGATCATTTCCAACACGATGATGGTTCCATCAATGTGAGTTTCGAGGACTTACATCTCTTCTTCAACTTCAACGAGCTCGATGCCACTCTTGTTAGATGCCTGAGTTTGTAAGTACTAAACAAACTCTGATCAACTTCTCCATACAAGGCTGTAAATGATAAATAGCTAACTGCATTTTATTCCTCTCAGGGGATTGAACGCGTAGAGAAGAAAAAGGGACAGTGTGTATTTCATAGATCCTGCATTAGCAAATGGCACAACATTAGATGGTAAGGACCTACGGGACTGGGCCATTAACAGGGTCGTCCGTATCTTCGAAAACACGTCCCATGCAGAATCATTTCTCTGGCCATATCATGAACGGTAAGTCAAGTAAACAACCACACATACACTGATTGTCTTTCAGATTTCGATATAATTCGTAAGTTCATGGCTTTCTTAATATGTAGCAATCACTGGATATTGGTATTCATTGTTCCAAACAAGAACACAGTTTACTACATGGATTCTCTCAGAGAGTTAACAAATGCTCAGGATCTGATGCATCTTCAGCAATTCATGGATAGTTATTGAATTCTATGATGTTGAAATTAATTTGCATTCATATCTGGTTCAATAATTGATGTTGTCAAAATTCATCTTCATTTGCAGTGTGCTCGCATTGTGGAAAACTAAACCAGAAAACCTGTTCAAGAGGGAACTACCTCTGCAGCACGACATCGTTTCTCCGGTAACACACCAAAATCCGTTATTTTCAGAAAATTTATCCAATAGTCTGCAAATACCTTTTCTTACGCTAGTCAAATGTTCAAGCTTCTAAATAAACCTCTTTCTATTTCTGTCCAAAGAAAAAAAAAATACATCTAACACCGGTTATGTTGTTCCTAACAGGACAAATACATGACTAATTCTGTACAAAAAATTTCAGTGTCCTTAGCAACAAGTAGGGACCAACCTTTGTGGATATTATGTTTGTAGACACATGATCTCCATCTACAAATCTGCTGATAGTTGTGAAGATGCTCGCGAATTAGTACCAGTAAGTCTATCTTAATTAATATCTTCTACTCCACTCATATGGCACATTCTGATCTTAAAAATACTGCAGCTCATATTAGAATTGAGGACCCCTGAACCGCTCCCCGCTGGTGAATTGTTGATGGTTCAAAGATTTATCAGCGACTTCTTCCTGAATCACTACATCAATCCCACTTGTGATAATGAAGATTTTAGCATGCCTTCTCCTGAAACATTGAGTAAGAGTTAGCTGCTAAACATATACGCATGGATCCATTGTTTTCCATCTGATGAGGTCTTCGTATTTCGTACACTATGATTAATTATGTAATGCATATATGTGTCGATAAATCATTGGAATTTAGCTACCATATGTTCAATTGCAATTGTTGCAAAATCTGATGAATGTTCTTCCTGTGGACACTATTTGTTCAATTGAATACTGTGGCGAATTTGCTTTTTGCATGCCGATTCAAAATGGGATATTTTTGTTTTAAGCTGGCAATTGCTCCACACACGGTTCAACTAAATGAGTGTGTGCGATCCACATCGGAAAGCAGACGTCAATCGTAGCGGAACCGTCGGTGATACATAGCAGATCACAAATGATTTGCAGCACTACTACGTGTGCGTAGGGGCTCCGAAACCGTTTGTGATATCACGTTATCGCACACGAGAGCTCGGAGTAAACCGTGCCCAATGTAAAATAGAATCCTAGTCGTAAATTTTTCAGGAAACGTTTGGGATCCCAAACAAAAAGCACACGTCACTCTTGGCGCAACCGTCGGTGATACACAACAAATCACAAACGGTCTCTAGCACTTATATGTGTGCGAAGGGGCTCCTGAACCGTTTGTGATAGAACATTATCGCACATGGTAATTGTTGGGAAACGTGTGCGATGGAGTCTTGCATGGCAGATGGGTTCCGCAGAAAACTCGTGTGCGATGGGGCACATATCACACACAGTTCATATGTTGGCCCGTGTGCCTTACATACTGTTTCCCAAACAGTTCATTACGACACACCGTTTGGTTTCACTGCGTCATTAGAAATGTTTAATCACTGACCCCACATGTGTGAAAGAATTTAGTGTGTGCTGCATCGCACATGATTACATTTTGCAAGGCCTCTGGATCATGGCTCCATATCCCTGACGGTTTCTAGGTCGTGTGGGAAGGACCCCCCTATCGCAGCCACTCACTTGGCGACGGTTCCAAATGCCGTCGCGGAAAGGGGTTAAAAACCATTTGTATAGCACCTCGCTGTACTAGTGTTTGGTTGAAATTATAAACTGTTGTCCTGGCTGGAAAATGGGTGTTGGTGCAATATCTGCCTACCTTGTGTTTTGGAGATTGTTGACAGAAACAGGTATGGACTGATTTGTTTGCTAGTGCCCCTGGTTCCTTAGCCATACTCATTCATCCCCACGCTCTTAACGTTTGCTCACTTTTCCCTACTCTCTTGTCCAAAACCCTCTGAAATAGTCACAAATGGTGGATGCCGTCGGGTCAATGCTTTGACCGTTAACTCTGATGAGTGGGGCCACGCTGGACTGTGTCGCCCGTTGGACCTGACAATTGGGGCCGCGCCGGACGGTGGCGCTGTTCACCCGTTGGGCCGTGGTTTCTTTAGAGTGTTGGGCCATTGCATGAAAGGCCTGCACGCATCACCACGACAGAAGCCAGCTATGCATGCACGACATATCCAGCTAGCCTGCTATGCATGCACCTAGCTAGCCTGCCTGCATGCACCGATGCCCGTCACCACGATGCGTTGACCGAGCCTCTTTCCTGCATGCGAGCCGCCACGGACGCAGGGACGGTCGTTGTCGCTGGTTCGTCTCTTCTCGCACGCATGTCTCCTCGATTTAGAGCATTGTTTCAGCCTTTTTGATCCACTCGCAGCTATTCAGCGTGGCAATTAAAACTGGTTGGCAATTAAAGTGGCATATCGATCGACGCGGCTCGTTTGAATGTAGAAAATCCAGAGCGCGGCCGGTGCCACTCCCCTTATTTAAACCACCCACCCCTCCACCTATTCTCCACACATCCATTTGCGCCGCCCCTTCTCTTCTTCACCCAAACCCAGAGCACTCTCAAAGCGAGGTGAGCATGCAGTACAAGGGCCCCATCTTCAAGCTCCCACCGATCGTGCCGGAGAGGTGGTAGCCCGCCGACGTCGTCGTGGAGAAGACGCTCCGCGTGTGGGCGTTCTCACGCTGGAGGGGTGCAAAGGAGTTTGCCCAGTGGTTCCTCAGTGCGGGCTTCGCCCACCTCCCGGCTGGCTCGCCGGTGATGTTTCGACTGGAGGAAGTGCATCCAAACTCCAGCACTCTGCCGATAGGGCTCATCGCCAACTTCACCAACAGATTTGATGCGTACTACCTCCTCGGCAAGGTGTTTTGGTGTGGGTGCGAGTTCATTGCATTCACCACCTACAACATCTTCACGGACTTCAACAGCATCTTCCCCACCCACAACGGTATGCATAGCCTCCCCTACTACCTCGGCGAGGATGGCATGGAGGAGGAGCAGTAAAGAGGAGGCGCAGTGAAGATGGTGGTGAAGGCCCGGTCTCGTGAAGCTTGTCTTGCCCTAGGGTGTTAGGGCTTTTTATATATTTCTATCTTAATTATGTCGTTAGTTGTACCGTGAACTTTTTATCTCTGTCGTGTTATATCATGTTGGGAACCCTAGCATGTTTTATGTAAGAACTATGTTATGCTTGCTACCTTTGTTTGATATGTCGTTGGTTATCTGTGTTTTGCTTGCTACTTTTATATGTCGTTGGTTGTACCCTTATTTGACGTGAGATATCGCTAGATGGATATGGTGTCGTAGTCGAGCCCTAGACAGCTACATGTAAACTCTCTTCCAACATACCCCTTTTTCTAACCTCTCCTTCTGATAAATCAATGAAAGGGTATCCCTCAATGAAAACCGGCAAGTTTTGGGGTTAGCCTTGTAAAAATGGTTGGAGGGTAGCCCATTCAGCTTGTTATATTCTTGTTGTGTAATATTTGTCTTTTGGCCCTTATATTTTAGGGTCAATTTTTGGCACGTGCGGCTAATGGACTAGTTGAGGTGTCAAAAAGGAAACTAAAGCTAGAAAAATGAGCCATGTTGATGTTGAAAATAAGAAGGAGAAACGCTAATTTTTTTGAATTGTTGGTGGCCCTATTCCCTATATTGTATGAATAAAAAGAAGCTAATTTTTGAATAGTTTGTGGCCATTTGGCATGATGAAAATATTTTTGGCCCTTATATTATAGGTTTTATTGGTTCCAAGTTTTGGCACGGGCGGCTAATGGACTAGTTGAGGTGTCAAAAAGGAAACTAAAGCTAGAAAAATGAGCCATGTTGATGTTGAAAAGAAGAAGAAAAAGAACCTAAATTTTTTGAATTGTTGGTGGCCATATATATTGTAGGATACCTATATTGTATGAACAAAAAGAAGCTAATTTTTTAATAGTTTGTGGCCATTTGGCAGGATGAAAATAATTTTTGAAGGGTAGCCCATTTTTTACTTGTTGGTGGCAATATTGCATGAAACAAAACGCTAATTGTTGACTTGTTGGTGGCAATATCAATTGTTGCGTAATTTCAAACGATGTAACTTATTTTTGTAATGTAACCAACGTGTACTCAATCTCTGTAGGTGCAATCAAAACAATCAAGCAAAAAAACAGGGGGAAAATAGAGCCAGCGCATGCACTATTTTCTAGGCCTCTTTAATCTTTGTGGGCCTTCGACAGTCAACGCAATGCGACGGCCCAACCAGAGCTTGGTTTCATTTTGGGCCCAAGAACTACTTTTTTTTTCTCTTGCCCTCGGTGTTGTCTGACGAAACTGAAAGTGTGAAAAACTAACACCTACAGAGATTCAGAGATGGAGATAGAGACATAGTTTAAGCAACACAGATAGCACATGATCCACAAATTAAGCAACACAGAGTGCACATGATCCACAAACCCTTAAGCAAATCGTAGAGCACATGACACGACACAAATAACATCTCTAACGAGTGAAGACCAGCAAGTAAGCAAATCCTAGAGCAACTATACAAAAATAAAATCCTAAAGCTATCAGATTCGCCTACTTGTTCAATTGAATCATCTGCATCAAGTTCTTGTTCGTCTTCTTTAATTCCCCTTTTAGATCCGCATCCCCAACTGTCGGAGCAGCACTTTCAGAGACCAAATTCCGAGTGGCTGACGGCAGATTAAGCTCCCGGGTTGCGGCCCCATTGAATTGAAGCAAGCCCTCCCCTTGAAGCCTCTGAACGTAGTCATCCAGCCATTCAAAATGTGTGCATTTCTTCACGATCTGAAACGAAATCATGAACCCTAAATCTCAGATCCAATGGAAAAGAATTATAAGCAAAGAGAAAAAGAAAGGGTCAGAGAAAAATCATGAGATCTAACCTGCCCCTCTGGCTTGCTCTCGCATTTCACAAACTCGCACCCAAAGTTGCCATTCTTGTCCTCCCTCGAAGTCAACCTTTTCAGTGGCGCGGTGCATGGGCAGTCAGGACATTGCTCCATGGGCAGTGGACCATACTGGGCCATGAGGGGTGGGAGGCTGAAGTGGAGCTCGACATATATAGTCGCCGGAGAAGAAGAACCAGACGAGTGGCTCCTCTGGTCACCGCAGAAGAAGAAGAAGAAGAAAGGGGAGGCAATGGTGGGCGAGCACAACCAACGTCTCGCGCATCGCCCAAGGATCCAACGATGCAGAGCCGTCCTTGTGATCTAACGGCGCAGAGCCTGCACACAGCCTAGCCTCAGAATTCCTTCTAGAAGACCATATTTGAGGGTTGTCGCTTGGCGCTAGGGTATGATCAGACAGCTGATGTTCGGAGCTAGGGTTAGGCGAAACCCCGCGGGGTTTTGAGTTGGTCAACGGGGTTATCTAGTGTTTGACCAATATTCAATTGAGCATAACTAATTTTAAAAAAAATCCAAAAAATATGAAACCTTCGTGAATCGTCGTTTTATAAGACACTAACGAGGAAAAATACTAAACTTGGTATACGGTCATTTAAAAAAAAACCTAGCTGGCACGATCATGGTCAAATGAGCACCATTAATTTAGAAAAAAAAATATAAAACCTACGCACAATGTTGTCTTATGTGACATGTTACCAACAAAAAATCATAGACTTGTTCTATGGACATTTTCATGAAAAAACCTTCACACATATGAGCTATCACGTACAACATTGCAGAGAGTTCAAGGAAAGGAGGTAGGGTTTTTGAAAAATTAAAAAAAATCAAAAAAATCACCAAAGCTTCATTTCAAAGTGAATAAGAAGGATTTGAAGTTAGTTTTCCTTTTTCATATTTTAAACGTGTTTTTAATGGTTTTCTATTAAATCACATTATTTTCAAAAAAAATATAAAAATATGAAGATTAATTCAATAAATAGTGAGACTTCAAATCTACACTATGTAGATTGAATAGGTGTTAATAAAAAATATTTGGCTCATTTAGAGTAGGTCCAAAACATACTTCATTACAAATGGGGCAGTTTACCCTAGCTTCAGAGCACATTTTTCATGACTATAAGTTTTACCACGCAAAAGAGATCGGATTGATCACCTAACGTTTATAATAGTTCAGCAAACATTGCAACATCACACCACAGATCGGAGTTCAAGTGTTGGTTCAAATTCAAATTTTGCCTAAAATTCAAATTCTGCCTCAAATTTCACATCAAAGTACGAATAGCATTATTAAACCTTACAAGTTTTCACAGTTGTTGAAATTGATGACAGAAACCTTAGTACAAATCCTTAAAGTTCAAAGTTTACAACTTGCATTCAATGTTCGAAGTTCACATCTTTGCCTTGCTCCTTGTGTTCTGAGACGGCTTAACAGCCTTGCTCCTGGTTTCCCTAGGTGGGATATCCACCTTTTTCTTCTTCCTTCTGATCTTCACTTCGGGTGGTGGCTGTCGAGGTGCTGACAGAGAACTTGCACTGGCCAGTTGACGGGGTTCAAAACCTTCATAAGCCATGGCTTCATATTCTAATTTTTTCTCTCTTGGCCTTTTCTCTCCTTTTCCTCTAATTTTCTTAGAGCTATGTCAAACAGAAAGAAGATTATGAGCTATCGATAAAAAGAGAAGAAATGCACAAAAAGGGAAGGTTGTTGCACACATACCAAGCTGCCGGCAGTGCTAATTCAGTTGCTTCATTCTCCTCTGAATTAGCTGCAATCTGCTTTGCTGCTTCATTCTCCTTTGTATTAGCTTCAATCTGCTGTAATGCTGCATTCTCCTCTGCATTTGTTGCTGCCCATTGTTCCTCTTCTCCAAATGAAGCATCCACTGGATTGGTACATAGCCTAGCAATGTGCCCTAGGGTTCCACATTTTTTGCACTTACGCTGTCTTTTTACACGACCCTTTTCACCTCTTCTTATCCTGTTCTTCCTTGGTCTTCCTGGTGGTCTAGTCAGTACAGGAGAATGTAGTTTGAACCCTGGATCTACTATGTTCCATTGGTCTTTTCCCAAGAGTGCAGGCACATTGGAAGCATAAGCAGACCTGAATTTGGCAACAGAAAAATATTCAGAGATGTATTGATCAACTTCACCATCTTCACCACCTATAACAGTCATCAGATGTAGGGCATGTATGCATGGCTTCCCACGGAGCTGCCATTGCCTACAACTGCATTCCCTAGTTGCTAGGTTAACTAGATATCTCCATTCCTTGTTTTTACTGTCAGTATATGTTACCTCAGCCTCGTGTGTCGCCGCTCGAATGCATTTCATGTTCAGTCCTCTTGCCTTGGCATGCAATGGCTTAATAAGAGATGGGAGCATAAGATGGCCAACATATTCTGTTTCTGCAATTCTTTTGTGAAGAGCCATCTTTATCATGATCATCTGCCGAATCTTATCAAATATTTGCCATATCATAAGCCCTTTCAATGACTTGATCTTTGCATTGAAACACTCTGTCAGGTTACTGGTCACATAGTCTACTTTGCAGATTTCATTGAATTTGCTTCTTAACCACAACTTTCCATGAGGTGCATCTAGGTACTCCTTCACCAGAGGATTTTGAGCATACAACACTCTCAAATGATGCTCATGCTTCCTCTGACTGCATGTGTATGATGCTGGCTATAAGTTCTCATCATAAACTTTACCTTTGAATTTGTTTATGAAATTCTACGCTAGGTGTCACATACATTCCCTATGCTCCACTCCAGGGAATATAATTTCCACTGCGCTCTCCAAACCCTTGCAAGCATCTGTGTGTATAGCTAAACCTGGGGGTGTACCTATAAGGTTGCGCAACTGCTGCAGAAACCAGACCCAACTTTCCTCAGACTCTGCCTCCACCACACCAAATGCAAGTGGGAATAGCCAGTTGTGTCCATCAACTGCAGTAGCTGCCACTAGTTGTCCTCTCCGCCTTCCATTCAAAGCAGTTGCATCAACAACCAAATAGGGCCTGCAACCATCAAGAAACCCCTACCAACAAGCCTTGAAACAAACAAAAGCCCTCCTGAAGCACTCCTTCTGAAATGACTTCCCTTTTATTTTGTATGTAACTGTATGCTTGTCAATCTCTACAACACTCCCTGGACTACCAGCTTCCACTTCAGATTTAAATGTGTAGAGCAACTGAAAGCTCTCATTCCAAGGACCATTAATCCTGTCAAGAGCCATTTCCTTAGCATAGAATATCCTCATGTAAGGTATACCAATCTTGTACTTCTCAAATAGCTTCCCATGGAGTGATGTTGGACCAAGTGTTGGTGTTTATCTCAACCAATCCAAAATTGCATCTGCCACCCACCTAGTCTTTGATAGCTTTTTTTTAGCCTTCCCTCCTCCCCCTCTAGGTGGACAAGTGTGCTGGTGTGGGTTCTTTTTTATCTGAAACAATATTGTTAGAAAACATTACACAATGATCTGAAAATAAAATGAATTAGTATAAACTAAAATACACAAAACTGAATGAACTTGCTCCTCAACATATGTGATGCATGCAACCTCCATCTACACCTATCATATGGGCAATGAACATTGAACCTTGTTGGCTCACTCCTATCAATCACATATGTATTTTCAGTGAGAATGCAATATGTAGTCACTGCATTACGACAGTCCACCATCGACTGGAATATGGTGCCGACAGCTAGCTGAGGATCTTCCCTGTTCCACTCAATTGTTGGCATGTCCTCACCATCATATTCATCTAAAACTAGGGAACATATTCTCATCCTCATCATCATTTCGAGGCGCCTCTTCGTCTGGCTCTGTGTTGTGGGAAAACACGGCCACCTATGGGGCCATCGGCCCCTTGTGGTTTGGCAGTGGTGAAGGACGCATTGCACAAAGAGTGGAGGGCGCGGAGCAGCACGACAGCGATCACACGGGCAATTTTTACCCAGGTTCGGGCCGTCGCAAGGCGTAAAACCCTACTCCTGCTTTAGTGGATTGATGAGAGGACCGAGGTGGAGATGCAGTGCTCTAACCCGGGAGGGTCGCCTCGGGGCGAGAGCAACTATGCGCGTATGAGTGTACAAGGGTCCGAATCCTTTCTCAGGTTGCCATGGCCCTCCTTTTATAGATCAAGGGGTCACCACAATGGCAAATCAGTCATTGTGTATTGATTTGATAGCAAACAGTGCTATCATACCTAACTCTGCAGACAGGACAGAGTGCATTAAATGTGCCACTTAGTGTCACATCGTATCGTAGGCCGGCAAGCCTTGCCGTGCCGTTCGGCCACCTTCTCGCCTGCCTGTGTGACACGTCCCTGGACGGGTGTCATTTGGAGGTGATTTCCTTTGGAAGTGGCTGCGACGTGCCAAATAGCGGCCACTTAGCCACTTGGGGGCTCGACACCACACCGATCGATGACTTGCGTTGCTGTGAGGTGGAGCGATGGAGCCTTGGCGGGGTAATCCGCCCTCGGCGCCCCCAGCAAGCCTGCCGGGGCAATCTAGCGACTTGTCTTCGGGACAACCTCGTCCCCGCCAAGCTCGCCTGCCCGGCAAGGGAGGTTTTTCCTTAGTGGTATCTTGCTCCTTTGGTTGGTCTTGATCTTCTTGATCCGCCCTTTGATTTCTCAAAGAGTTGATCTCTTCTTCTTGGTCTTGTCTTGGATGCTGCAACCTTGTTCTCGAGCCTGTGTACAGTCTGGGCAACACACCTGGGGTTTGTTGCACCAACAGGAGGCCCCGAGCCTGGCCCGAATGCGCTGCCGAGCGTCGTTGGGGTAGGCCCTGTCCAGTACACAGGCGGGGAGGTTGCGGTAGCTCACCCTTTGAGATGTTCTTTGCTTCTTCATTAATCTGAGCTTGAGTTAGTTTCCGGTTTTCCCGCGCATCGTGTAACGCCAATTGTAGTGGGGCCATCCCTGTAATGGCCCGTGAATGACTATAACGCACGGGTGAGTAACTACCAATTCACTCTTCCCACCACATTCTTATCCCTTGCCACGTATGCTGCATGCATTGAGTGGGGTAGGTAACGGAGGCGCGTGGTGCGGGAGAGAGCGTCATCGCAGGGGCCCGGTCTTCCTGGGTTGATGGAGAGGGGCGGTGGTTACCCGCTGAGGGATCAACCCCCAGCCTCAGCTCGTCTATAAAAGAGGGGGTGAGGGGGAGCGGAAGTGCTCATCCACGCACCCTTCTTCTTCTCTTCCTTGCTTCCTTCTCTGTTATGTTGAGGTGGGGAGGCTGGGGCGAAGCCCCGGGCTCTAGCTTAGGGTCAATGACGCTGAACGCTTGTGTAAATGCCCAGGGAGTGAGTCTGGTCCGGGGCCGAAAGGGATGCAGTGGTCGAGGATGTGGGTGTCGAGTCACCCGCGGTGTGGGAGGTGTCGCGCTTCTCCAAAATGGTGAAACGCTTGTCTCCCTCACACGAGCCGGCTGTCCAGTGAGGAACGCCAGCCCTCGTTGTGGGTTGCCGAGGCTCGTTGCCCTGACGACGGGGCCCTTGGGGGTTCCGGCGCCTGTCTGGGGTGCAGCACTCGGGACCCTCGGTAATCCCAGTGTTGTTCCTTCCGGCAGAGTCGGGGCGAACGCTGAAGACGGTGGCACCTTCCTGCCCTCCAATGTGGGGAGCGGTGCCACTTGCACGCCTCGGATGTCGTCGTCGACTGCTGCTTCTCCAGGGGAGGTGTCGGCCCAAGGGGCTGGCGTCCTCCCGGAGTGGTGGTGATGAAGAAAGAACGACGGAAGACGGAGAAGGCGGGTGGCAGGCCGTCAGGTCGGAGTACGATGGCATCGACGCCTTCGTCTCGTATTGCCGGCCCGCTGCCTCGTCTTTCTGCTCTTCCCCTCCCTCCCCGGCACCATCATCACTGGCCTCTTTAGGACGGTTGCCGAGGGGTCGCTCTCTTGGTGCCTTCGCCTCCTCCAGCAGTCTTCCAGCTGAGCTCCGGCAGTTTCCCCTGCCGGTGCTTGCGCTGGGGCTTCTTGCTGGTCCTGGAGGTGGTGACCAGGGCACCGCCGAGCTGCTCCTTCTGCCCCTCTCCTTCACAGCCTCACCACTCTCGATCTTGTAAGGCTGCGTCCGGCAAGTCCTGACGGGATCGGGCTAGGCTTCCGCACAGGCACTCCTTTTGCCCTCTTCTCTTCCCACCGTAGTGCTTAGGAGGAGAGGGATAAGAAAGGGATTACGGGGCACTTATCCTTTTTCAGTTTAAAATGTGCAGGCATCGGCCAAAGTTTAGTCTAAATAATGCAAACTTCTTTATCCATGTTTGTGTTCTGTAAGATCTGTACTTGCTTATCAGCATATTAATGAAAAAGACTAGCTTTGCCGGGCACTTGTGCATGTACCATATCCATGCAATGGTGAAATGCCTCTATACATTTAAGTAAACAAGTTTCCCCGGCAGGCTATCCTGTCGGTGCCCTTAGTTTGTTGCCGCAGGGCTAGGCCTGCCGGGCAAAAAACCGTAAAAAGGGACCAGCCCCCCGCCGAACCTTTTCCGCCAAAGGCCATTGCGACCACCCTGACCGAAGCAGCGTTCGACTCAAAGGGTAGGAGCACCTATGTTTCGAAGGTGGCGGGGTTTTCATATGCACAAGTTTTCAAATTACAGAACAAGTATGGATAAGAAGGAGCTTATCTATTTGGTCTGCCTTGGATCGTCTAGTAGGCTCGTCTTCATTTCTTCTCTTCAGGATCAAGTCCACGGCAAGAACCCTGCAACTTAGTGCAGATGAAAACAATGCCACATGCAACCTCATCTACATGATCATGCTATGCTCGTGATATGCTTATGCATGCATGCAAGTTTCGGGGGCCCCCCATCGCTTTGTTTATTTCTCTGTTGCTCAGGGTCTGTGCATGGCTTTGTACAAAGGGTTACATGCAACTTCGGCAAAGCTTGTACAAAAGGGTGGCTGTCGGGCAGGGCCCAACAACCGCGCCTTACGGGTAGAACTTACGGAGATGCTCAATGTTCCATGAGTTTTGCAATTGAATGCCATCTCCGGTCTCCAGACAGACTGTGCCAGGTCTGGTGACTCGTACTTCCTGGTAAGGGCCTTCCCACTTTGGCGTCAACTTGTTTGCACCCTTGGCGGACTGAACACGCCTAAGGACAAGGTCGCCTTCCTCAAAACTCCGGGCATGAACCCTGCGGCTGTGATAGCGACGCAGGGCTTGCTGGTAGCGTGCAGCACACGTAGCAGCCCGGAGACGGTTCTCCTCAAGTAGCACAGCGTCGTCATGCCGGTGTTGTTCCTGCACTACTTCATACTCTGCAGTATTGTTGGTAGACTAGGGAGAAGGGAGTCTGCCAGGTAGCCGAAGACGGTTCTCCTCAAGTACTCGAGGAGACCCGAATATGAGTTCCGTGGGGATAACTGCTTCTTCCCCATAGACTAGGGAGAAGGGAGTCTTCCCGATAGCTTGATTTGGTGTCGTACGGAGGGACCAAAGAACCACCGGCAGCTCGTCGATCCATCGCCTGCCGCACTTCTGCATCCGATCAAAAGTTCTTGTCTTAGGACCTCGCTGCACTTCAGCGTTCGCCCTCTCAGCTTGCCCATTGCTTCTGGGATGGGCCACAGAGGCAAATGAGACCTTGCTTCTGAGGGCATGAACATATTGCATGAAGGCGCGGCTTGTGAATTGGGTGCCATTGTTGGTGATGATTCGGGCAGGTACCCCGAAGCGGCACACCAATCCTTTCAAGAACTTGATAGCTAACTGTGCGGTCACCTTTCTCATGGGCTCTACTTCCGGCCACTTTGTAAACTTGTCGATTGCGACGAACAAGAATTCAAAGCCCCTGGTAGCACGGGGGAAGGGGCCCAAGATGTCGAGCCCCCAGACCGAAAATGGCCATGACAAAGGGACTGTTTGGAGAGCTTGAGCAGGCTGATGGATATTCTTGGAATGGAACTGGCAGGCTTCACACTTGGTGACTAGCTCAATTGCATCTTGGAGGGCTATGGTCCAGTAGAAGCCTTGCCGGAAAGCTTTCCCAACCAAGGCTCTTGATCCGATGTGGGAGCCGCACATACCCTTGTGTATTTTTGCCAGCAGTTCCTTTCCTTCTTCCCGGCAAATGCACTTCAATTTCACACTGTTGGGCCTTCTTCCGTATAGCGTGTTGTCAACGAATTGATACATATTGGCCCTCCAGGCTACTCTTTCAGCTTCTTCTTGCTCTTTGGGAAGTTCTCCTGTTTGGAGGAAATGAACAATGTGTCATGCCCAAGTTGGAGCCTGGGGCTCGGGAACAAGGACTAGCGGCACCTCCCCGTCGATGGGAGCGCATGCCTCGACTGCAAAGACTGGTAGTTTGGTGGGAGGGTGTAGCTCACTGATCGAAGGGGAGTTGTTCCCGCCAAGCTCTCTGCTGGGGGCTTCAGGAAGCTTTGCTGGGAGAGGCTTGCCGGAGTTCAATTTCCTCCTCTTGCTGGCCATTGTTGCTGGGGACACGGAGGATTGAGTTAGATGGAGAACAAAAGTCCCTGGTTCCACAGGGAGTTTTTGCACAACGCACTTTGACAGATGATCAGCAATGCTGTTTTCCGCATGCGGTATGTGCTTTGTTTGCAATCCATCAAAGTGCTCCTCCAATTTTCTCACTTCCTCGATGTATGCCTCCATCAATGGGATTTGATAATCCTTGTTCACTTGTCTCACCACCAGTTGTGAATCTCCGTGGATAATCAGCTTCTTGATTCCCAGTTCTGTTGCAATTCTGAGCTCGGCAAGGAGCCCTTCATACTCTGCAGTATTGTTGGTAGCCTTCTCCCGGGGGAAATGCATTTGAACGACGTACTTAAGGTGCTCCCCCGTGGGAGCAACGAGAAGCACGCCAGGTCCTGCACCTTGTAGGGAGAAGGCACCATCAAAATACATAATCCATTCTTGGGGTGCTTCCTTGCCGAGGATGACTGTCTCCAGTACTTCTTCATCAGGGGTCGGCGTCCACTCCGCAATGAACTCTGCCAATGCTCTACTCTTAATAGTTGATGTGCTTTCAAACTTCAAACCAAAGCTAGATAACTCCAAGGCCCATTCCACGATCCTGCCAGTGGCCTCGGGGTTTCGGAGTATGTGTTGCAAGGGGAAGCGGGTGACAACCGTAATCTCGTGGGCTTGGAAGTAGTGGCGCAGTTTCCTTGAGGCCATGATGAGGCCAAAAACCAACTTTTGCATGCCAGAGTACCTCGACCTAGCCCCCTGCAGCAGGGAGCTTACAAAGTACACTAGGCGCTGCACCGCCTTCTTCCTTGCCGTGATCTTGGAACTGTCTCCACTGCCTTGCTCTTCTTTGTCTTGAACTGCATCTGACCTTGCCGGGACGGGTTCACTTACCTCTCTAGAGGGGACGGCGGTGGCGACTACTGCGTCATCTACCTCCCGCTGCGCCACCAGCGCTGCGCTAACCACTTGATTGGTTGCTGCTAAATATAGCAGCAACGGCTCTTGTGGTTTAGGAGCGACTAAGGTGGGAAAAGAGGAAAGGTAGGTCTTCAAATCTTGTACCACAGCGTCCGCCTCCGGGGTCCACTCCACGGGTCCTACCTTCTTCAAGATTTTGAAGAAAGGCAAGGCGCGTTCGGCGGACTTCTAAATGAACCTGCTCAGCGCGGTAACACATCCAGTCAAACGCCTCATGTCTTTAACTGTCTTGGGTGCTTGTATCTGCTCAATAGCCTTGATCTTGTTGGGGTTGGCCTCTATCCCCCGATGGGACACGAAGAAGCCAAGTAGCTTGCCGGAAGGAACGCCAAACACACACTTCTCCGGGTTCAGCTTCAAGTTGATTATGCGCAGATTTGGAAAGGTCTCTTCCAAATCCTGAATGAGAGTAACTCTGTCCTTGGTTTTGACCACTATATCATCCATGTAGGCTTCAATATTTCTGTGCAGCTGGGACTCAAAGCCAATCTGTACTGCTCTTGCAAAAGTGGATCCAGCGCTCTTCAACCCGAAGGGCATTCGTACAAAATAGTACGTGCCACATGGGGTTATGAACGCGGTCTTCTCTTCGTCTTCCTTGGACATGAAGATCTGGTGGTATCCAGAATAGGCATCTAGGAAGGAAAGCAGGTCACACCCGGAGGTGGAATCCACAATCTGGTCGATGCGCGGCAAGGGGAATGGGTCCTTCGAGCATGCTTTGTTCAGATCTGTGAAATCTATGCAAAGCCTCCACTTCCCATTCGCCTTGCGCACTACCACTGGGTTTGCTAACCATGTTGGATGCAACACACCTCTGACCAGACCAGCTGCCTCAAGTTTCTTGATCTCCTCGGCAATAAACTGCTGCCGCTCCAAAGCTTGCTTCCGGACCTTCTGCTTGATGGGCCGGGCATGTGGGAAGATAGCAAGGTGGTGCTCGATTACCTCCCTCGGAACACCCAAGATGTCAGATGGTTGCCAAGCAAATACATCGACATTTGTCCGCACGAAGGCAATGAGCGTGCTTTCCTATTTGTCGTCGAGGGTGGCACTGATGGTAAACGTACCGTCAGTGCCAGCCAGCCCTACCGGGACCTTCTTCACAGCCGGTGCAGCAGCCTTGGACCTCTTGCTATTGGAACTCTCCCGCAAGTCATCAACAGGCGCAGCGCACTCTGAAGAGGTACGCTTCCCAGATTCCTTGTTGGCATCCTTGCTGGCTTTCTTCTTTTTCTTGCTTTCCTTGGCGGGAGCAGTGGCTTCTGCGGCCTCTGCAGTGACTGCTTCCCGGTACATCTTATCCACGCATATGATTGTGTCTTTTTTGTCTGATGGAATGGAAATGACGCCCATTGGCCCTGGTATCTTCAAAGTGTTGTAGGCATAGTGGGATGCCACCATGAATTTGGCTAGGACAGGGCGACCAAGAATTCCATTGTATGGCAGGGGGAGGTCAACCACATCAAACACGATCTTCTCAGTCCGGTAGTTTAACTCCCCCCCCCCCAAATGTTACCGGCAGCGTGATATCCCTTGGAACGTACCAGTAACCTTGAGCTCTTCATCTGCTATCTGGAGTTTGCTGATGACCTTTGGAGAAATCAGATTCAACCCGGCCCCGCCGTCAACCAACATCTTTGTGACCTTGAGGTTGCGGATCGTTGGTGAAACCAACAACGGCAAACACCCTACTGCAGTAGTGCGGTCGGGGTGATCCTCCTCATCAAAGATGATGAGCGTGCGGGACCACTTGAGCAGCTTCCGAGAATCTGCCGCTGGCTCCATGGCATTGACCTCACGCGCCCATCTTTTGAGTTGGCGGTGAGAGGAGTGTAAGGATGCACCCCCGTCAATGCATAGGGCATTAGTGGCTTTCTGGAACTCTTGCTCGCTGGTTTCCTCTTCATCTTCTTCATCACTCTCGTCCTCGCAATCCTTCTTCTCATGGCCTTTGGCGGGTTTCCCCTGATACTGAGGAGCCTTGCCGGGGCGACCTATTCTGCTGCCTTGGCCCATCCCGCCAGCGCCATCTTGGTCTTTCTCCTTATCACGCTTCTCGTACTCAGCCCTCTGCTTCTTGACGAGTTGCTCAACCTGATGACACTCCTGAAGATCGTGGCCCTTGGTCTGATGGATCTTGCAGTATGGCCCATCACTCTTCCCAGCCTTCTCGGCAGTCGTGGCTTCCCAGCAATTAGTCATGCGACAACTTCCTTGCCGGGAACCTCGATCTTGGCCTTCTTGCCGGTACTAGGTGCACTCGATCCTTCAACGGTCATCACCACTTTATCCTTGCACTTCTTGTTACGCTTCTTGTTCTTCTTCTTTTGGTTGGTGGCGTCATCGTCGTCCTCTGAGTCGATTTCGACGCCATCTTCTTCACCGGGGAGCCGTCTCCCCACTTCTACTCGGGCACACTTATCCACCAGAGTGTATAGCTCATTCACAGTCTTGGGCAACCGAACGTTCATTTTAGAACGTATCTGGCGGTTGCGCACGTTGGACTGGAACGCGGCTATCACCGCTACTGGGTGGATGTCTGGAATATTCCTGTGCACCCGGCTGAACCTCTGCATGTACTTCCGCAGACTCTCTCCTTCTTTTTGCGGAAGGAGCTGCAAGTCGCTGGGCCGCCCTGGTTCTTGATGGCCGCCCATGAAGGCGCCAAAACACTCATGGCACAGGTCAGCCCAGGTCGAGATGGAATTATGTGGCAAATGCATCAGCCAAGACCTCACATTTGGCTTGAGTGCCAAAGGGAAGTAGTTGGCAAACACCTTCTCGTCTCTTCCCCCAGCAGCTTGAACGGTGATGGTTAGATGCTCAAGAACTCTGCCGGGTTCAATCTTATATCGTACTTCTCTGGTATTTCTGGCTTGAATGTGCGAGCAGATGGCCAACGGACATGCCGCAGCTCGCGAGTGAATGCGGGGCACCCAACCTTGAAAGGTAGGTACCCACCTTCACCGGGCGTGGGCTCATCGACGTCGGGGCCATTGCGCCTATCAGACTAGCGTTCGGTTTTGCGGCGTCGTTCGATGGTGGCGCGCGCGTCTTCCCTCCGCCTGTCTTCCAGGACTCGCCGCTGGTCTCGTCGTGCTCGAGGATCGGACGAAGCCATTGATACGTCGTCGGGTTCTTGGTCTAGTGGCTCTAGCTGCGGCCCCTGCGCTTGCTGCCACGGAGGGGATTGCACGGTGGGGGTGGACCCTTCGGTACGGCCAGTGGCTCAGGCCGTTGTCGCCGCCAGCAGAGGCCGTGACGGGCCCGCTCGCTGTGATCCTCATGCCTCGACAAAACCAATCAGGCTTTGAATGGTGGCTCTCCACTCATCCATCTGATCGGCCGCCAGCGGAAATCTCAACAGGAGTTGGGCCCGCGTCATTGCCTTCGAAGCAGTGCTCGGCATGGATGATGATGTAGACCGTAACGTCGCCTGGCTTCTGACGGTGTCGGTAGTGGCAGCGCCATGCTCTCGTCGCCGTGAGCCAGTCGCCAGGGTGGCATGGTGATGAGATGGTTGTGCTTGGGGATCAGCGGCTCCATTCGGCGTATTGGCTTGGCTAGCCCATTCCCGGGGTGGCGTGTGCCCTGCGGCCACACCCGTAGTGGGGGCGGCCGGAGGGTTGTGGTTCGCCCCAGGGTGAGCGCCACCGCTGTGGCTGCATCCTTCAGTGGGGTGGAGAGGCGCGGACAGGATGATCTCTCCCCCCACACCTTGTGGAGCGTGGCCGCTGGGAAGTTGTTGGCACTATCCTTCTCCAGTGCCTCCCGCTCCCGTTTCGGCCATAGGGGAGGTGGTGATGACGCCGCCTGCGCCGGCCACGTCCCCCGCAGCGTCCATGTCCCCGTGCGCCCCCGTAGCCCCCACGGCGTCGGCAGCCACGTGCGAAGGGGCCTTCGAGGTGGACGGGTGAGCTGTGGCACCGGGTTTCTTCTTGGGCGCCATGGATGATGAAACCGTCGATGAAGAGAATGATGATGAAGATGATGCGTTGCGTACGCTCTCGGGTTCGCGCAAGCGCTTCCCCATACCTGGCGCGCCAAAGATGTCGTGGGAAAACACAGCCACCTATGGGGCCATCGGCCCCTTGTGGTTCGGCAGTGGGGAAGGACGCATTGCACAAAGAGCGGAGGGCGCGGAGCAGCACGACAGCGATCACATGGGCAGTTTTTACCCAGGTTCGGGCCGCCGCGAGGCGTAAAACTCTACTCCTGCTTTGGTGGATTGATGAGAGGACCGAGGTGGAGACGCAGCACTCTAGCCCGATAGGGTCGCCTCGGGGCGAGAGCAACTACGCGCGTATGAGTGTACAAGGGTCCGAATCCTTTCTTAGGTTGCCATGGCCCTCCTTTTATAGATCAAGGGGTCACCACAATGGCAAATCAGTCATTGCATACTGATTAGATAGCAAACAGTGCTATCATACCTAACTCTGCAGATAGGACAGAGCGCATTAAATGCGCCGCTTAGTGTAACATTGTATCGTAGGCCGGCAAGCCTTGCCGTGCCGTTCGGCCACCTTCTCACCTGCTTGCAAGACACATCCCTGGACGGGTGTCATTTGGAGGTGATTTCCCCTGGAAGTGGCCGCCACATGTGAAATAGCGGCCACTTAGCCACTTGGGGGCTCGACACCACACCGATCGATCACTTGCATTGCTGTGAGGTGGAGCGGTGGAGCCTTGGCGGGGTAATCCGCCCTCGGCGCCCCCGGCAAACCTGCCGGGGCAATCTGGAGACTTGTCTTCGGGGCAACCTCGTCCCCGCCAGGCTCGCCTGCCCGGCAAGGGAGGTTTTTCCTTAGTGGTATCTTGCTCCTTTGGTTGGTATTGATCTTCTTGATCCGCCCTTTTATTTCTCAAAGAGCTGATCTCTTCTGCTTGGTCTTGTCTTGGATGCTGCAACCTTGTTCTCGAGCCTGTGTATAGTCTGGGCAACACACTTGGGGTTTGTTGCACTGACACTCTGCATCTTGCTGTACATCAGCTGCAGCAGCGGCAGGAGAAGCGGCACAAGAAGCGGCATCAGACATATTGTGACTTTCAGAACCACTAGCTTTGATTGGTTTCGACCTACAAGGAGTGTCGGGGCGCTTGCTATTAGCAGAGATAGAAGATTTCCGAACAACCTTCCCCTTGTCATGTTCATTGCATGGCTGAAGCACCTCGATAAGGATTTTACCGAAGCGGCTTTCAACATTCAAAATAAAGAACAATCCAAGATGCTCATCGCAAGTTAGTGGGATAAAAAATTTCTCGGTACTGCTAAAAAAATTTAGTTCAACAGCATCGATAGGGCTCCACCCATATGAAGAATTTCAGAGAGCCGTAAGCAAATCTTTGAATGACATACTTGTTTCTACCACCTTTGGATAGAAAAATCCAGTAATCATATGCGGTTTTCTACCGCGCAGCACACTAACTTCCATCCTAACCGCCAGCCAGAAAGCAAGCACAGGATCAATCCTATTCGATTCAAATAAGGAAAAGTTACAGTTAGGCCGGGAACAATTCAGCAAAATTTCATCGATTCACCCGACTAGCTGTCAAATAGGGCCGAATTTATGAATCAGCAAATTAGTTAGAGGGGAAACGACGCTTACCCAGGTGTAATCCATGAATTATCTGCCGCCGATTCAACCCAATCCTCTCCATGGTCGATGGGCTTGAGAACCTGCTCCCCCGACATCGCTGTTTAATCCTGAGGGGGATGTGGAGGTAGATCTGGCGGAGGGCACGACGGCAGCAGAGGCGAAATGGGGTTAGTGGTTGGAGGGCATGACGGCGGCAGGGGCTGCACGACGGCGGTGGAGGGGGCAGCGCGGCGTGGTGCTATAGTGGCTTGAGGTTCAGACAAGGGGATCCCTCAGACAAGCTCATCTGATGTGTCTCAATGCGACCCCACTTGTCAGGTCCAATAGGCGACAGAGTCCAGCGCGGCCCCACTCGTCAGAGTTAACGGTCAATGGTTTGACCTGACGGCATCCTCTGTTGTGACCATTTATGAGGGTTTCAGACAAGGGAGTGTGGAAAAGTGAGCAAAAGTTAAGAGCGTGGGGATGAATGAGTAGAGCTAAGGAACCAAGGGCACACAAATAAAAATCCCTTGATATTTTGGAATGGGAAAACCTTGTCAAAGTTTGCTCATTGATGTACACAAAAAGACACACATTTGATATTTTGGAATGGGACAACCTTGTCAAATTTGGCTCATTGATGTTAACAAGAAGACATGCGTTTGGTATTTTGGAATGGGACGCCCTTTACCGTCAGTAGCATCGATCAATTTTTCTTTATTTGTGTCTTTAGTTGTCAAGTAAATATTGCCTCTGACGTGTGAATCATTGAGATGCATAATCATCAATTGTTGTGAATGTTGTCTATGAATTGCCAGTCCTATGAGTTTGATTACAATGTACAGGCACGCTAAAAAGCTGCTCAAACTTTTTGTACTTGTGAAACAGCTGCAAACGGGGTGATCATCATGCGTCCTGAGAATAATGCTAGTACGTATTGTTTTACATGTTCATCTAATGCCACTGATACAAGAATTCAAACTAATCGGACAAAATTCGTTCATACGCGGCCGGATTTCATATAAACATGCCGGATTTCATTACATTTCAGACATTCTTCAACTAAAAAGGGGTGCACTGGAGGTATAATTAATTAACCTAATCTATGATCTCCGGCATCCATTCCCCGTGTCCGGCTGAGCCCCAAGAACTGAAGCTTCTTCTCCAGCTCCGCCTCCGGAGCCACAGGAAGTAAAGCTCTCCAACACAACATCGCCGCCAAGCAACTAATCGGCCGTCGATGTTCAACCCACCAAGCTTGGCTTCAACCGGAGGGTAGGAGCGGTGGCCTTAGTTGGACCCGAGCGGCGGAGACCAACCATCTTCTACTCTTCCTCATTTTTTGTGTGGCGCGGCCTCATTGGCGGCGGGTCGGGGCCTCGGCGGAGCCGGTGATGTCCTCCGCCTCATTACCGGCGGTGCGGGGGAAATCCTCCCCCTCGTTGTCGGCAGGGCGGGGCCTTGGCGGAGCCGGCGATGTCCTCTGCCTTGTTGTTCGCTGGGCGGGGCCTCGGTGGAACAAGGCCTCGCCCTAGCCGGCGAAGTCCTCTGCCTCGGTGCCGGCAGGGCGGGGCCTCGGTGGAGTCGGCATTGTCCTCCGCCTCGTCGTCGGTCTCGCCAAACAGCGCCTTGCCCGCTTCATCACCCTCTTTGTAGGCGGTTGCAACCTCTGCCACCCGCATGCGGTACCGCCAGCGTGCGAGCCGGCTCTCACGGGCGGAGCGGTACGACTCGAGCAGCGCCTCCTGCTCCGCCCGCTCCGCGGCGATCTACTCCTCCACCTGTAGGTGCTCCTGGAGGACATGGTGGTTGTAGGCGGCATCGGCCTGCGCCTCTCGGAGCTGCTCCTCACGCTTCTGCCTCACCATGTCCATGTATAGGGCATGGGCCTCGCCGATGTTCATGGTGCAATGCACCGGCGAGGATGGCGCGGAGGAGGGGGTTGGCGCCGGATCATCGACGACCACATTCTCCGTTGGGACGTCGTCGTCCTCTGGCTGTCTGCTGGCCCGCCAGTCGGCAGCAATGGCTGCCATCTCCTTCTTCTAGTCTATCGTTCGCCCGTCCCGAAGAGCGCCGGAGCGTGAGGAAGCCATGGTGGGTGTGGTGTGTAGAGGAGAAAGGGAACGAAGGTGGATGACTGCGACTATGGCCAGCGCAGCAGTTTATATAGAAATGTTGGCCGGCAGAGGGACGGACAGGTGGCGCCGGAGTAGCCACCTCAGCAACATCGTAATAATGTGGGCGGCAGACGGATGGACGGCACGTGTGTCATTTGAACGCGGAGCAGTCGCCTGCACCGGGAAGCGGCGCGGGCGGCGCTGACCGTTTTGGGCGGAAAGCATGTGCGGGTGAGGGAGGGGGTCTGGGTGGGCTAGGACGGTCAGACTCGAGCTTGACAGCATTCTGGTCCAGCAGCCGGACATGCTGGCTCGCCAGCGAGCTCGCCGAGCTTAGCGACGACAATCAGACGATGGACGTGGCTTCCGACCAGGAGCCGGTGCAACACCCACGCCGGTTCATGTCGTGTTCACCATAGAGCAGGTCTGGCCGCACTTCGACGCCCTAATGGTGGAAGAGCTACCAGCACTGTCGGTCTCATCGTTCCGGCAAGCACGGGAGGAGCAGTGCTACAACCTTCGTCTCCTCAACGAGTGCCAGCTCGCGGAGGGGCGAATCACCGGCTAACAAGCGAACGTCAATGCCGTCGCGGACATGCTGGCCGATGATCCTGGCTTCCTTGATGAGCAGCGGGTGTTGGATCAGACCATTCGTAGGGCCCGCGAGGCCCTCTCTGTCGACCTTCGAGTTGTGGCGCTCGTCGTGGCGCCGCCGTCTCGCGTTCTCAACATGGTCAACAAACATGAGGAATCAGGAGATGACTTTACGTGGAGAGGATGACAGTAGGGACCCACCAGGGCCATAGCCGTACGTACGCAAGTGCCTCTTTATTACAACTATAAAAAAATTGCGTCCTCCTGGTTTCCTGATGTCAAGGTCCCACACTATTGTCAACGTATATAGTCAATAAAAGAGAGAATTGCACAAGGAGCGGCCGACAGCTGGGACCCAACAGCTCGAGCAGTATTTGTTTTTTGAGGGGTGAGTAGAATTTTTTGAGCGATGTTTCGGGCGGGAAGCACACACACCTGGGCGGGCTGTGGCCCGTCTAGCCCAGACTATTATTTTATGTTGACCAAATATCCATCCCAGATATTAAATTTTCAAGGTGAAAATGGCTTGCCCAGCTAAACTTTTGTTGAGGAATACACAACCCAGACCAACTTGTTATTCTCTGCCCCGCTGGGCTGCAAATCTTTCCTAGGAGGGATTCATTTGGCTTGCCAAGAAGATGTAAAGAAATAATAAATGGGCTGTAATTAAAAAATGTGATGTAAATATTAAAAAACGCACTGAACAGGTAATTAGTTTCAAAATTAGTTTTTTTTTGGATTTTTAAATTTTTAATTTCATTACTTGTTGCGCGCAAAATTTCCTTGAATTTTTACTAAATATATATTTATTTTGAAATTAGATTTAATCTGACTCAAAATTTTGCGATAAAAAGTATTTCGGATCCCATCAAAATGTGGGAAATTTGGTTGTAATTATAAACCATTGTCCTGGCTGGAAAATGGGTGTTGGTGCAATATCTGCCTACCTTGTGTTTTAGAGATTGTTGACAGAAACAGGTATGGACTGATTTGCTTGCTAGTGCATACAGAGTGAAAAAGTCCATACACAACCGAAGAGAATGATGTCTCTGGTGCTGAGTTCGAGGAACTTCACCGAAGCATATCTACGTTGAAGACAGGAATGAGCTATATGTGTTGGAGTCATATAGTCGAGAAGATTGATGTGAAGAAATCAACCCCTCAAAATTTTACTGCTGAAGCGAAGCTTTTGATTCAGTACTGTCGTCCGAAGAAATTGAGTGCAGCGATGGAAGTCGAAGACAAAGTGAAGACATAGTATTCATTTTGTTGTTCCTCTTTCATTCTTTTGAGTCATACGACCTGTGTACTATTAAGAGGGGTATAGGTTCTCGATGCTTAGATCCGCTGTGATGCTTAGCCAAAACCTATGAAAGTTGTGAGATAAATCTCTTTGTGCTTCGAACAAATACTTGCCAGCAAGAGACTGTGATCTTCTTCATTGCGAGAGATTTGTCTCGGACCGAGGAGTTAGCATTACTTGTTCCTCAAGTAATGTTACCGTTGTGCTCAAATCTGACCGTTGGACTCGTGTCATTTGGCCATTGGCTGATCCCGATGTCTAATTTGGCCATTTCCCATCAGGGAGGCTGCGGCTATAAATAGCCACCCTGCTCCAACATTGTTCGTTGGCTCCTCCGCTTGAGATTTCTGAGAAGATTGATTTGAGCAACCCCTCTCCGAGTGATTTGAGTTTAAAATCCACCAAGAGAAAAATCAAGAGCCCAAACTTGGACAGTGGTTTAGCATCACAGTGGTTCTGAGTGAGAGTTCTTGTACCTATTACTCTTGAGAGCTGCACACTCTCTAGATGGATATGTTTCTGCTCGAGTGTTGAAGAGTTGTTGTCTTCATCGAGCCTGATCTTCAGCAACCAAGAGTGATTGTGGTTCGCGAAGGTCGACTGAAGGTTTGGAGATCGCCGACAAGGATCTACCATGAGTGAAATCAACCTGAGTCTGATCAGCTCTGTGTTGAAGGAGAATAGGGTGAAGAGAGTTTATCTTCCTGTTAAGTCACAGCCCCTCCAACCAGACATAGCCCTTTGGCAGAAGGGTGAACTAGTCTACCAAATATCTCTGTCGCCATCGAGCACCACTAGTTCTATCTACTCTACTGCATTTCCTTCAGCAGTTTACTTTCGTGCTCTATGACGATAGTTTACTTGTCCATTTTGTTCTATTGTCATAATCTTGTGTATCTGTGTTCATCCTGCTTCAATCTCATCACCTGTATTCATTAGTTACCATCATATTCCTCGGATTCACTACTGAAAATTATTCCATAGTATTTTTCTTCAGTGCATACCATGTTGTGCTTCATTCTTCTACATCTGTTTGCATGTTGCATTACACTCATTGTTGTTAAACCTGTGATTCCTCAAGCTCGTACTGTTATCAATGCTTTCATCGATGAATATGCTTCTGACGAAGAAGATTGATTCAGTCTGCTTCCTTCGATACTCTATTCCGCTGCTGTGATTTGGATAAGCTTCAAAACTTTTGAAAGAAATTTTGAATCTCCCATTCACCCCCCTCTGGTCGATATACCCTCGGTCCTAACAATTGGTATCAGAGCAAGTTCTCCCTGTCTCTATTTATTAAAGGTCTAACGTCCTTCGAGTTTTGAGTATGTCGTATGCAAGTAGATCCTTGCACTCTGAAAGATTTCCTATCTTTGATGGAAATGACTATCTGTACTGGAAGGAACAAATGAGAATCGCAATTCAAGCTATAAACTATGATCTATGGCAGATTGTGGAAGATGGCTACACCATTCAGGAACCGAACAATCTCAACACCGATGATAAAGCAAATCTGCAATTGGATGCTCAAGCAAAAGATATCATCTGTAGCAGTCTATCAAAAGACATTTTCTTTCGGTTCCAAAGGCTCAACACTGCAAAGCAGATATGGGATGCTACCAACAATACTGATGAAGAATTTGTTGCCAGATCAGATCCTCACATTCAAATTCTTCGTGCCATGTTCACTGGATTCAGAAGACTTCGTAAAGAAAGTGCTATGGAACTCACTGATCGATTAACAAACATTCTCGAAAGATTACATCAATGAGGAGTAACTGATATCATCGATAGAGATGTAGTCAACAAGCTTCTGAGCGCTCTTGATGAATCCTTCGATCCCATTGTAGCTAAAATCAAGCAAAGACCAGACTATAAAGAGCTTCACTATGTTGAGGTCATGACACTGCTGTCAATTCATGAAGATAAGATGGAACTGGAAAATGCAGATCGAGAATCTTCTTCAGAAGGTGAAGGAGAAATCCTCTCATACTATGGCAGCTCACAAGAAGACAAAGAAGAAGATGTCAAAAATCAACATACCATCATAAGAGAATTGGAAATGCTCACACAAAGACTAAGTGACCTCAGAAGATAAAACTTGTATCTTGTGAATGATGATGAAGATGACATGCCTAATCCATCAAGACAGTTACCTCCGAAAGATATGAAGTGTTTCAAGTGCAAACAATTCGGTCATGTCATAGCTGTCTGTCCTGGCTGGGACAGTATGCTGAGCAAAAGATGGAAATATCATCACGACAATGGATTCACACGGGTTAATCATCATACTAAGCTCTCAAAGAAAAATGAGTCTTGCTCATCTTCTTCGATGAGACCAGTCACTGACGTGACTCTGGCCCATAATAAACAGTGAATTTCTTTATACCCATTAACGGCCCATGATTCACATGGGCCGTTTCCAGCCCATGTTAGCTTTTGGCCTACTGATGGCCCATACATTCTTGGGCTCCTTTCCGGCCCTCGATTACTTCTGGCCCGTTATTGGCATGTTCCCCTAATGGGCCAAATTCAGCTCGTGGTTAGAATTGGCCTATTTGTGGCCTGTTAACCCGTTGCGCCGTTTCCAGCCCATCCTGTATTCTGGCCCATTAATGATCAGTTATGCCTATGACAGAATTAAGCCTTTGTTGTCTTCTGGACTGTTAACGGCCTGTTACCGTGCTGGCCCGATACCAATTACACTCATTTACGGCCCATGTCGGCCCATTTATCCGACGGCCCGAGGCCCACTGATTCTACGGTCCATTATAGGCCCATTTATCCGACGGCCCGTAGGAGGCCCATGGATCCTACGGCCCGTAGCAGGCTCAAGGTTACCACGGTCTATATATGGCCCATGGTTGTTGCGGCCACTAGCAAGTCAAGGAAAAAGAAGACTAAGGAAATAAATAAGCCAGAAACTAACGCTAGGCTATTAAGGCGATTGCACAGATTACATCCACTGGGCATCAAAGTTCATCACCAGTGCAAATATAGGGAACACCCTACACTATACAAAAATGGCTTGCTGTTTTCTTCAGCCAGTCGCTGCACGTTAAGAACAAATTTTGTATCGCAACAAAACAAATTACAACCATAAAACAAAAGGAAGGTTGGCATAAAAGTTAACATTCTAGCAGATAAATGCACCACCAGAAGTTCAGAGGCTCGGTTCATTTAACCTGACTGTTACTTTTCATGATGTATTGTCTGATGGAGCACCATAACCTTCGCCTTCATTTCTCCTAGGCTCCTGAACAACATAGCAAATTTCTGATAGTCTGGTTTTAAAACCATGAATATCTTGGCGACATCGAACAATGGCTGTCCTTTTTTCACAAAGGGTCTATGTTAGGGAATGGACTTGTGTCTGGAGCGTAGATATAACATTGTTTTGAGCTTGCATATCTTGATCATGAGGCAGTTTGGACGAGATTGCCTTAACAACCAACCCAATATTACGCAGGAACGTGCTTTTGGCACTGTTAGTGGACAGGTACTGACCCACTGTAGCAAGAGGTGGCATTGCGGTTATAGTTGCCTCGTCACCTTCAGAAGGTGGCGGTTCCACCATTCGTTCCATAGCTTACTGCAAAGTTGAGTTTTTACATTAGTAGTACTAGAACAGAAGATATTAAGCAGGCAGCAAAACCAAACAAAATAGCTTTGGTCTATATACAAAACTTATTCTGGTGAACTCGTGTAAAATATTAGTTGTATTTTACTGCAAAGTACATAATAAAACTAGGTTCCAAACATATGACCATGTGCCATGGCTAATGTATTGTCTATTTCTTCACATTGTATTGACAGCTAAGGATAAAGAGACAAAGTTTATAATATGGTAAGCATAGTATGACATCATTCATATAACAAAACAACTGAGAACAGACAAACAGACAATTGCAACATTGTGTAGACAAGTCCAGCACGGAACTAGATTACAGATCAAGATCAAAGGAACATCACTCCTCTCTTTTAAACCTTGTAAGGTGCAATGATACGCTAAGACAATTGTGTATAAAATTGAAAATAGTAATAGACATTGGTTGCAAACCATGCAGTTCAATGCACAAGTCAGAGTAAGTAGTAGTTAAAAGGCATGAGGATTAAGGACTTACAACAGCGGCTTTGACTGGTGTAGTCATGCCCTTCGTCTTGCTGGTGTGACAGTCCTTGAAGATTTCCACAGCATTTGGTTCAGGTATTTTTTGGTCCTTGCGGGCTTTCCTCTGCATTTGGAACAAGTCAATATAGATATGATAATATGGCACAGCGAAAATAGCGAAACAGCAGCTAATTACAAGAGCCTCGCAGTGTTCAATATAGCTACGAGATCCTGTCATCTGTTGGAATTTCACTTTCGTATGGTTGGCCTTGTTCTTTGAACAGTTCACCTACAAGAAGATAGATTTGTGAGGCACATGCGTAAATAGGAGTTCAACATGTGATCTGATCACATATATATAACATACTTGATACTTTGGATCAGACCAGTGTTTAACAAGGCCTCTCCAGTCTTCATCCGATATATTTTCCACTGGAGATGTTTGGGCAAGTTCACTGTTAGCGTTGCCTTCAAAGTGAGTTTTCCTCAAGTTATACCAATACTGTCGCAGAGCAGACTTGAAAACATGGGTGCATGCTTGTCTGGTTGCATCATCTTGGCTATCCAACTTGAACCTCATCTGTTGAAAATTATGGGAGTCTCATTACCAGCAACCTAGAAAGTATGGGACAGAGCAAGACAATATTACTAATTTACATAAATAACCATACTTACAGATAAATGTTCGAGGAAGGTGTTAAACTGGGTTTCGTCTTTGTCATTCCTGTACTGAATCCATGTTGGGAGGATACGTGCATGACACCTAACGGCAACGGTTGCCTCTGATACTAACTTGGTTGACTCTGTAGCATCACGTGGCCTTTTTAAACCCGCCTCAAAACGGATCTCCATTCTTCCTCCTCTAGATTTAGTTAACCTGCCGAGCATTATCCCTGATGTCTGTTTCCTCTAGCACCTAGGTGCTAGTTCAACAACGAACATGGGAAGTGTTAGTGTACATCAAACTGTGAGACTACATATAAAGAAGCATGGAACTGTAACTTGACTTGAGCAACTACCTTCTTGATGTTGAAGCTCACAAGGTTCATCTGATCTTGCTAACTCGTCTTGTGTCAAGAGTGCTTCGGAAGTAGTGTCAGGTGGCAAGGGAGCTTGGGAACTTGCCGCTAGTAGACTTACCGAACGAGTAAGTCATGCAGGTGTTGGTACTGTGGAAGAAGGTGTTGCAACAACTAGGGCTGTCGTTGCTTGTTTGGTGGAAGCTATTCATTTTTGTTTGGATTGTTTTGCAGCTGGTGTAGCAGGGGATACCGTGTTTGTACAATTTTCTGGTGGACTTTGACCTTCTATTGCACCATCAGTACCAGCAAAATCTGCATAATTTTTCCGCTTCCGTTTCTGTGCGTCCTAAGTACTAACACCATCCCCTGCCATTTTGTGTTCCTTCCTCTTTCTCTGTGCCATGTCAAGTCAAGCTGAAAAGAAAAAGGAATAAAAATTTAGTTCTTTAGAACAAATTGATGCGTGATACAGACGAACTAAACTTTGATGTTGGACAACCGCATGATAGGAGGATGTAATATGTACGAAAAACAGGACGGCATGAGATAATCAGAACTGTGATGTGTAAACTAAGTAGAAGGCATTTCAATAAATTAGAAGCAATGCAATGGAAGGTAGACACCATATGGAAGATGCTACAAATATCGCTCTGCCAAGTTAACAGCGTCTTGTCATAACTGGCATTTAAACAAATGTGAAGCAGTACAAGAAATAAATCATATGCAAGATAAAAACAACATCACTCTACCAAGTTAAATGTCTCTCGTCATTAGTGACATTGCATATTCACAGCATTGCATATTCACAGCTATGATGTGTAAACTAAGCAGAAGGCATTTCAACAAATTAGAAGCAATGAAAGCTAGACACCATATGTAAGACGCAACGAATATCACTGTACCAAGTTAAAATTGTCTCGTCATTAGTGCCATTTCAACAAATTAGTAGTACAAGCTAGAAAATAATGCGAGATGTAAACTATATCATACTCCCAAGTTAAACGTGTCTTGCGAAAAGTGATTGTTGCAGGTTACACAACAGTGGTACTCTGATGTAAGAACATGGTGTGATAGACAGATATTGTATGTTCTAGAAACAGGAACACGTGTCTTATTCACAAGTATAATTTGTAAAGTAAGCAGATGGAATTCAACAAAATTAGAAGCAATACAAGCTAGACATCATACATAACATGCAACCACATATAACTGTGCCATGTTAGAGGGAGCACCTATGATGGTCGACTAGGGGAGACGTGCTCATCATCAACACAGCTACATTGAGTGTCTATGCATGTGTTGTCTTCCAAATCTTGTTGGGGGGATGGCGGAGTAGAATCTATAGAGGCCCTCCATTTCAGTTGTTTGGAAGGAGCACCTTTATCCACTGCCTTGCTAATTTCCTTTCGCTTTATTGATTTTGCGTTGTCAAGTAAAACCGACAAGAAAAAGCAATAAAATTCATTCTTTAGAACTCATTCATGCATGATACTGACAACTCATTCATGCATGTAAGGCAAACACATGATACGAGGATGGAATATGTACGAAAAACAGGACGACATGGCATATTCGCAACTATTTGTGTAAACTAAGCAGAAGTAATTTAATCAAATCACAAGCAATACAAGCTAGACACCATATGCAACATGCAAGACAATATCACATTGCCAAGCTAGAGAAAGCACCTAGGATGCCGGTTTCGCCGGAAGACCGCCATCAGTCCCTGCCATAATTTTTTTCCTTCCTCTTACTTAATTTTATTGCCTTGACAAGTCAAACCCACAAGAAAAATTAATAAAAAATTGATTTTCAGAACTCATTGATGCAGGATGCTGACGAGCACTACTTTAATGTAAGGTCACCGCATGATAGGATGATTGAATGTGTAAGAAAAAAGGACAGCATTGCATATTCACAGCTATGATGTGTAAACTAAGCATAAGGCATTTCAACAAATTAGAAGCAATGAAAGCTAGACACCATATGAAAGATGCAATGAATATCGCTCTACCAAGTTAAAACTATCTCATCATAAGTACCATTTTAACAAATTAGAAGTAGTACAAGCTAGAAAAGAATGCGAGATGTAACCTATATCACACTCCCAAGTTAAACATGTCTTATGATAAGTGATTGTTGCAGGTTACAGAGCAGTAGTACTTTGAAGTAAGAACATGGTTGTCGGATTCAAGGCTCCGCAGACCCAAGAAGGTTCAAACTCAGGGGCATGAATGAAGGATCTCGCTCCACAACAATGCTAGCTCGCCATGCCCATGGCCTGATCTCGCCAAGTGCGCTGGATCGTGCGGAAGGAATCAACACAGAGATTTACCCTAGTTTAGGCCATCTTGTGGTGTAAAACCCTACTCCTGCTTTTGGTGGATTGGCCTTACGAGGAGGTAGAGGATGAACTAGTACAGTGGATCAGCGGCCTCGCGAGGGCTCAACTGGTGAGGATGGACCGAGTCGGGGGAATCGGGAATCCCCTCTATGGTGATGGCTAGCCCATATTTATAGTGGCCTTGGTCCTCTTCCCTCATAGCTTAGGCGGAAAGGGATCCCACAACGGCCAATTTTGAAAGGGGACAAGGAGTACATCTTATCCTGACGAAAGGTGGTCTTCGCCTGCACAGCTTCTGGCCATGACGCATCGGTGGGCTCGGCGATGACATCCGTCTTGCCGAGCTCGTGGTCTTGGTCTCGTTGCACTGGAATAGAAAGCTTTGGGGCCTTCCTCGGGAACCTGCGCCTGCCCTTGCTCCCTTAGCACCGAAGAAAAAACTATCCCCCCTGCGCCCGCTGGTGCCCGCCTGGACTTGGTCATCACGGCTCACGTCATCGTAGCCTCATGAGGCGCGAGGCTTGCATAGAGATCTCCGCTCCTCGGGAGGCAGCCTAGGGAGGCCGCTTCTCTGGAGGTCTTGGTGTCGTTCGCCTCATGAGGCCAGGACCCTCGCGAGGGTCGTGTCCTGGGGGTGTTGTAGCTAGGGCCGTATCGGACTATCGATGGGCCCACACGCTGGGCCGCAGGCAGGCAAGTCTGGGTACCCCCGATCCTAGAACACCGACAGTAGCCCCCGGGCCCAAGGTGCGCCTGGCCTGGCTTTGCGGTGAAGGCAAGGAGCAAAGGGCGAAGCACCGCAGGGCCCCAATCACCTGCGGGCCAGGCTCGACGCGTGGCGCACGACGAGACGCGGACGCCTCCACTTCCCCATGTCGCCTCGGCAACCGCCCCGATTCGACAATGGCTTAACGCACGCTGCAGAGCCATCATTGCTCGGTATGCAGAGGGGCGTCGGTTAGCCTTCGTTTGCCTATAAGAGGGCGAGGGAGGCGTAGCTCCTAGCTTGTCTTCATCTTCTTGCCTCCCCACTCCAAGCCACCGCCTCGACAGCCTTGGCGCCAGTGAGGAGGTTCTCTACCGCCGCGAAGGGAAGGCCCCCCAGGAGGGACCAGGCTCGCCGCCGCCCAAGAGGGGGCACCGCCATCCCCGTAAGTACACCGTGACACCGGTGGTGGTTCCCCAGGGGCGCGAGCACACCCCCACGGGTGTCCGCATTGCCTCCGATGGCCGTGGGAAGGGTCCCTCCCATGGAAACGGCTGCGGAAGCCGCGGGGGCTGTGGTCGGGGTGGAAGACTCACGGCGGCCGCCCGGCCACCACGCCCGCAATCCCACTCGGCTGACACGGCCCAAGAGTTTGTGGTGTGGGCGGAGAGGCCGACAGGCACCTGGCTCCAGCTCCCGCGCTTCTTTGCGGAGGTGTTGTTGGCCGGAGGGCCCGTTGGCCTATGGCTGCAGGCCGATGGCTGCTGCAGCAAGGCCTCGTGGGTGCAGGTTGAGGTTACCCCTGTAGGCAATGTGTTCCTGAACCGCGGGTGGCTGACATTCACCCACGCCCGCGGCCTACAAGGGAGGCGCACCCTCCACTTCAAGTATGACAAGGCGGCGATGCTCTTTGTCATGGTCTTCGGGGAAGACGACAGGCGCTTGGGGTGCTGCCCAAAGGGCGACAGCAGCGACAACGACAACCTCTCCAATGATGTCGGCTACCGCGGTGATGGCGTCCTCCACGGTGAACTTGCCCTTGGTGATGGCCGCGACATCTCTGGCAGCAGCAGCGCCTCCTCCGGGGGAAGCTCGAGCGATGATGACTATGACAAGCCGCCACGTCGCCACGCCCGGACCAAAAACGACGGCGTGCCGTCACGCCACCGTGCCCATGCCCTGGAGGACGTCGAGCTGCCATGCTGCCATGCCCCCGTCAAGGAGGAGGAGGACTCTGACTGAGCGTGGGCGGCACCGAAGCTAGGCCTCTGGAGCAGCGGTCCTCGAGAGGCCGCTTTTTTTTTATTTCCTGCATTAAGAACCATGAAGAACCCCGCGGGGGCGTGTAATGAACTATGGCGCTTGCGCCTTTATATTAGTGTTTCCCATTCATATTCTAGCATTTACATTGCTACTAATTGAAAGGTTCCTGCCTAGCGCGATTAGGGTAACTTAGCTTGATGCGCTTGTGACCCTTGGCGGGTTGCTGCGTCGTGGGGGCGTGCTCCTCCGGAGCCTTGATCCTAGGTACACCCTTGGGGTCCCGAGCAGGCTCCCTCCTTATGGATCGGATCGCTCCGGGGTCTTAGGGGGCTCGCGGACCGCAAAGTCCCTGGGGGACTCGCGAGATTACAGGGCCTCCGAAGATGCCTCCGCCAGGCGTCGGACCTCATGGAGATGTAAAAAGCACTTGACATAAGATTCCTCAATAATGAGCCAGACCGCGGCTGCTTTTTCTCTAGCCACCCTTCCTCGGTGCCCATCTTGAGTCCAGAGCCCCCGAGCGAGGGGTGATCATCGCTGGTATGCCGGGTCGCGATGCCCGGCAACGCCAGGAGATAAACGCTTCTGAGGCTAGGGGCCGAAAGTGATATGTGCGCATTGGCTCGCTCGAGGGCGTCTCGCGAGGATTCGGACGCCAAGGCCTTGGTGAGGTGTGCAGGTGGGCAGACCCACGGCCATTGTGGCCTGGGGCTCCAACGTCACCAGGGCTAGCCCGAGCGTAACACCATGCCCAGCCCCCGCTCGCGAGACGCACAGGAGGGAGCAACGGGCAACCGCCACTTCCTCTAAGAACGAAATTCAAGGAGGAAAAAACACTCCAAGGAGGAAAAAGAAAGTCCCACCCCTTTTCGAATAAAGATGCGGGAACTTCAAACTTCATTCCAAGAAGTGGCAAATTTGGTTACAGAAAAGGGCGAAAAACAGCCGCGTCCGGCGCCTATACTAGTCTTCCCACCAGCGCGGAGCATGGGGCCTCCACTTGGCGTGGGCATAGTCGATGTTCGACCGTGTTGTCTGCCAATGCGGAGCATGGGGCTTCCACTTGGGCATGGGCGGGAGCCCCGCGTGGCTGAGGGGCAGTGCACCGGGAGACTCCGGGGCGTGTACAGCCCCACTCATTATTACGTGAGAGTGTCACGGGTAGAACTTGCGGAGATGCTGGATGTTCCAAGCATTCTGGATGGGGACCACGTCATGCGTCTGCAGGCGTGCGGCGCCGGGCTTGGAGACACGGGCTATCCTGAACAGGCCCTCCCACATAGGCGAGGGCTTGTGGAGTCCCTCCCTGGAGAGGACCCGCCTCAGGACGAGGTCTCCAACTTCGAGAGTCCGGGGGTGGATGCTGCGGCAATGGTATCGCTGCAGCACCTACTGGTACCTCACGACATGGAGCGAGGCCTGGCGACGGACCTCCTCCCCGAGCACGAGATCTGTTCCCTGTGAGGCATCCTGACGCGCCTCATCGAATGCCAAGACCCGTGGGGAGCGATGCTTGACCTCGTGTGGGAGGACCACCTCAGCCCTGTAGACGAGGAAGAACGGGGTCTCGCCGGTGGACTGAAGCTCACCGAGCCAACCCCTGCCGCAGGCCTCAAGCTTCTTCTTGAAGCTCCTTGTCTTGAGGCCCCTCAGGACCTCCGTATTTGCACGCTCAGCCTGGCCATTGCTCTGCTGGTATCTGCATTCCAAGGTTAGCACAATATGTCCTGAAGAGATTGCTTGTGAATTGGGAGGCATTGTCAGTAATGATACGGTTGGGGACACCGAACCGAATCATGAGGCCCTTGATGAACTTGACGGCCGAGCCGGCGGGGATGGTGCGCACGGGCTCCACCTCCGCCCACTTGGTGAACTTGTCGATGGCGACATAGAGGTAGCGGTAACCGCCGGCCACCCGAGGAAAAGGGCCTAGGATATCTAGCCCCCAGACCGTGAAGAGCCATGAGAGCGGGATAGTCTGGAGACCTTGCGTGGGCTGATGAATCTGCTTGGCATGGAACTGGCAGGCCTCGGAGGATCGTGCCAGCTCGGTGGCATCGCTGAGTGCCGTAGGCCAGTAGAACCCGCTGCGAAACAGCTTGGCCACGAGGGTGCGCGATGAGGAGTGGTGTCTGCAGTCTCCACCATGGATGTCGGCCAATAGCTCACGCCCCTGCTCCTTGGATATGCACCGCAGTGAGACGTTGTTGGGGCGTCTTCGGTACAGCTCGCCGTCCTGCAGTAATAAGCAGTGGCCTGGCGAGCCACGCGTTCTACGTCCTCCTCCTTCTTTGGTAAGGTGTCGCGGAGTAAGTACGCCTTGAACTCCTCGGTCCAGCAGCCTGCCTGAGGTTCCAACGCCAGGAGTAGGCGGGCTTCTGAGGTCGGACCACAGGCTGGGGTGCCCGAGGGCGGGGCCGATGGCGTCTCCTCCCAGAGCAGCGCCGGGCCTGCAGCCGGGAGTGCTGCCGACGGCTTGAAGAGCCTCTCCTTGAAGACGCCAGGCTTCTGAGGCTCACGGCGAGATGCCCTCTTGGCGATATCGTCTGCTTCCTTGTTCGTGCCGCGCGGGACGTGATGCACTTCCAAGCCCAGGAAGCATTTTTCAATTTTACGTACCTCTTCCAGGTATGCCTCCATGTGCTCATCCTTTGGTTTGTACTCGTTGTAAAAGTTGACAAGAAGCTGGGAGTCGCCCTTGATGGTGAGGTGCTTGACCCCCTGGGCATCCATAGCCCTAAGGCCAGTGATCAAGCCCTCATATTTCGTGATGTTGTTGGAGACCTTCTCGCCATGCTGGAAGCAAAGCTACACGGCATAGTAGAGCTTGTCCTTGGTCGGTGAGATGAGCACGACTCCAGCCCCCGCGCCCCACCGCGCAAAGGCGCTATCGAAGTGCATGACCCAGCCGTGGGGTGCCTCGTCGCCAGGCATGAGGGATTGGCCCTCGTCCAGCCCCCGGTCGAGAGCGTCCGTCCACTCCACCACGAAATCAGCGAGGGTTGCACCCTTGATGACCCTGGTTGTGCTAAACTCCAGCTGGAAGGCCTGCAGCTCGATGTTCCACTCTGCAACCCTCCCAGCAGCATTGGGGCTGCACAACACTTTCTCCAGGGGGTATGCAGAGATGACCTTGATGGGGTGGCCCTGGAAATAATGGCGCAGCTTCCTTGAGGCGACGAGGAGTGCGAGCAGGAGCATCTGCTGCATAGAGTAGCGCACATGCGCATCTCGCAGCACGGTGCTGACGAAGTACACCGGATGATCGACGGGGGGTGAGGTGTCGACGACGCCCTGCTTCGGGTGGGGTACGAGGGACTCGGGAGCCCCGTTGGCTGGTGACGTGACGAGGGCCTCAGGCGCGCCGCCCTGAGGTGGCGAATGTTGCACGACCCCTCGTGGGTCGCCTTGCTTCGCGCCTGTGCCGACGCGCTCCTCCCGGACCGCCATGAGCGCTACGCTGGCCGAGTGGGGGTGGCCGCCAAGTAGAGCACCATGGGATCGCGAGGACAAGGTGCCACCATGACAGGTGAACTTGTGAGGTAACTCTTGAGGTCCTCAAAGGCCACCTCAGCCTTCGGAGTCCACTCGAAAGGGCCCTTCCTCTTCATCAGCTTGAAGAAAGGGAGGGCGCGCTCGCCGAGCTTGGAGATGAAGTGCCCCATGGAGGTCACGCAGCCTGCGAGCTTTTGCATTTCCTTGAGGGTCTGCGGCGGGCGCATCTTTTCAATTGCCTTGATCTTCTCGAGATTAGCCTCGATCCCTCGATGTGATACAAGGAAACCCGGTAGCTTGCCGGACAGGACCCCGAACATGCCCTTTTCTGGGTTGAGCCTTAGGTTCACTTGGCGCAGGTTGGTGAACGTTCCGCATTTCTCCCCAGCTGTGGCCCCAGCGCGATGTGCATCAGCCACTGGAAAGTTGCACTGGCGTTCCGCAGCCCGAAGGGCAAGCAGGTGTAGCAATACACGCCACACGGGGAGATGAAGGCTGTTTTCTCGACGTCCTCGGTCGCCATCTTGATTTGATGATATCCCGAGAAATCATCCAAAAAGCACAACAGATCGCACTTGGCAGTGGAGTCCACGATCTGGTCAATGCGCGGGAGTGGGAAGGGGTCCTTAGGGCAAGCCATGTTGAGGCTCGTGAAGTCGATGCACGTGCACTCCTTCCCCCCTTTTGGGGACAATTACTAGGTTGGCCAGCCAATCCGGGTGTCGCACTTCTCGAATAACACCGGCTTCTTGTAACTTGCGGACCTCTTGGATGATGAACGCTTACTTCTCTTGTGCTTGACGTCGCGCCTTTTGCTTCAATGGGCGCGCACTGGGGCATACCATCAAGTGGTGCTCGATCACCTCCCTCGGGACACCGACCAAGTCTGACGCTTCCCACGCAGACACATCCTTGTTCGCCGGAGGAAGCCAATCAATGCCTCCTCCTGCTCCAGGGGAAGGCCGGCGCCTATGGTGAAGGTGGGGCCTGAGCCCCCGCTGCCGACAGGCACATGCTTCGTCTCGGCGCGGTCCTGAGAGAACAACTGTTTTTTCTTTGCCAGCGTGGCCTCCAGAGCCTCCGGGGCATCCCCGGCGTCAGGGCGAGAGGCCGTCGTGGCCCTGTAGATGAGCTTGAGGGCTTGGATCACGTCCTTCGTGTCTCCGACCACCGTAGTGACGCCGCTGCTGCCCAGCATTTTGATGACGTTGTAGCCCGGATGGGTCGCTGGCATGAATTTGGCGAGGGCCGGATTCCCCAGGATGGCGTTGTACGGGAGGCCGATGTGGGCCACATCAAAGTCGATCATCTCGGTGCGGTAATTGTCGCACTTGCCGAAGGTGACGGGGAGGCACACCTGCCCCAATGGGGTGGCGGAGCCCTTGGTCACCCCCGAGAAGCGCTTGGTGGGCGCGAGCTGGTCGTAAGGCACCTGGAGCATGTCGAAGGCCTCCAGGGAGAGGACGTTGAGGCCAGCGCCGCCGTTGATGAGGGTCTTGGTGACTGCGACATTGCTGATGGTGGGCGTGCACAGCATGGGGAGTGCACCCGCAGCGACCTCAGTCTTGGGATGATCCCGGAAGTTGAAGGTGATGTCGGCCTCAGGCCTTGCGTGGCCCAGCGAAGCCTTGTGCTGCGGCCGAGTAGTGCTTGCCCGATGGAAAAACTGCTTGACGTGGCAGCCAAAAGCAGGCGCCTGCGACCCGTCGATGATGCATGCGACTACGTGGGGTGCCGGTGCCGCGAAGCATGCGACAAACTGGTCGCGGAGCTCCCCCCAAGAGGAGATCGAGGCGTCCGGGAGGCCGCGGAGCCAAGACCGAGGGGCCTCCGTGAGGGCCAGGGGGGCAGTTTGCCATGGCCTTGTCCTCGCCACCCACCGCTTGGATGGCCTGTGCGTATAGCTGGAGGAACTCTTCGGGGTCCACAGCACCATCATACTGCAGGGGCAGCGCTGGCCTAAATTTCGCGAGCCACTGCACCCGGCGCAGGCCAGGGGTGAAGGCTGGGCAGCCCGCAGCGCTCCCATATGCTTCGGTTGGCCAAGCCTGCGAGACAGCGTCTGCCATGGGAACAGCGAGGCGAGGGTGGAGCGTGGTTGGTGAAGAGGCGAAGCTTCGACACGCCCCTACCTCGCGCGCCAAATGTCGGATTCAGGGCTCCGCAGATCCAAGAAGGTTCGAACTCAGGGGCGTGAACGAAGGATCTCGCTCCACAACAACGCTAGCTCGCCATGCCCATGGCCTGATCTCGCCAAGTGCGCTGGATCGTGCGGAAGGAATCAACACAGAGATTTACCCAGGTTCGGGCCACCTTGCGGTGTAAAACCCTACTCCTGCTTTTGGTGGATTGGCCTCACGAGGAGGTAGAGGATGAACTAGTACAGTGGATCAGTGGCCTCGCGAGGGCTCAAGTGATGAGGATGGATCGAGTCGAGGGAATCGGGAATCCCCTCTATGGTGATGGCTAGCCCATATTTATAGTGGCCTTGGTCCTCTTCCCTCATAGCTTAGGCGGGAAGGGATCCCACAACAGCCAATTTTGAAAGGGGACAAGGAGTACATCTTATCCTGACGAAAGGTGGTCTTCACCTGCAAAGCTTCTGGCCATGACGCATTGTCGGTGGGCTCGGCGATGACATCAGTCTTGCCGAGCTCGTGGTCTTGGTCTCGTTGCACCGGAATGGAAAGCTTTGGGGCCTTCCTCGAGAACCTGCGCCTGCCCTTGCTCCCTTAGCACCGAAGAGGAAACTATCCCCCCCTGCGCCCACTGGCGCCCGCCTGGCCTTAGTCGTCCCGGCTCACGTCATCGCAGCCTCATGAGGTGCGAGGCTTGCATAGAGATCTCCGCTCATCGGGAGGCAGCCTGGGGAGGCCGCTTCTCTATAGGCCTTGGCGTCGTTCGCCTCGTGAGGCCGGGGCCCTCACGAGGGTCTTGTCCTGGGGGTGTTGTAGCTAGGGCCGTATCGGACCGTCGATGGGCCCACACGCTGGGCCGCAGGCAGGCAAGTCTGGGTACCCCCGATCCCAGAACGCTGACAATGGTGTGATAGACATATATTATATGTTCTAGAAATAGGAACACGTGTCTTATTCACAAGTATATGTGTAAAGTAAGCCGATGGAATTCAACAAAATTAGAAGAAATACAAGCTAAACATCATACATAACATGCAACCACATATAATAGTGCCAAGTTAGAGGGAGCACCTGTGATGGTGCGACTAGGGGAGACGTGCTCATCATCAACACAACTACGTTGAGTATCTATGCATGTGTTGTCTTGCAAATCTTCTTGGGGGGATGGCGGAGTAGAATCTATAGAGGCCCTTCGTTTCAGTTGTTTGGAAGGAGCATCTTTATCCACTGCCTTGCTAATTTCCTTCCGCTTTATTGATTTTGCATTGTCAAGTAAAACCGACAAGAAAAAGCAATAAAATTCACTCTTCAGAACTCATTCTTGCAAGATACTGACAATCACTACCTTGATGTAAGGCAAGCACATGATACGAGGATGGAATATGTATGAAAAACAGGACGGCATGGCATATTCACAACTATTTGTGTAAACTAAGCAGAAGTAATTTAAGCAAGTTACAAGCAATACAAGCTAGACACCGTATGCAACATGCAAGACAATATCACACTGCCAAGCTAGAGAAAGCACCTGGGATGCCGGTTTCACTAGAAGACCGCCATCAGTCCCTGCCTTAATTTTTTCCTTCCTCTTACTTAATTTTATTGCCTTGTCAAGTCAAACCCACAAGAAAAATGAATAAAAATTCGCTTTTCAGAACTCATTGATGCAGGATGCTGATGAGCACTACTTTAATGTAAGGCGACCGCATGATAGGATGATTGAATGTGTAAGAAAGAAGGATAGCATTGCATATTCACAGCTATGATGTGTAAACTAAGCAGAAGGCATTTCAACAAATTAGAAGCAATGAAAGCTAGACACCATATGAAAGATGCAATGAATATCATTCTACCAAGTTAAAACTGTCTCGTCATAAGTGTCATTTCAATAAATTAGAAATAGTACAAGCTAGAAAAGAATGTGAGATGTAACCTATATCACACTCCCAAGTTAAACGTGTCTTATGGTAAGTGATTATTGCAGGTTACACAACAGTAGTACTTTGATGTAAGAACATGGTGTGATAGACAGATATTCTATGTTCTAGAAACAGGAACACATGTCTTATTCACAAGTATAATGTGTAAAGTAAGCAGATGGAATTCAAAAAAATTAGAAGCAATACAAGCTAGACATCATACATAACATGCAACCACATATAACAGTGCCATGTTAGAGGGAGCACCTGTGATGGTGGACTAGGGGAGACGTGCTCATCATCAACACAGCTACGTTGAGTGTCTATGCATGTGTTGTCTTGCAAATCTTCTTGGGGGATGGAGGAGTAGAATCTGTAGAGGCCCTCCATTTCAATTGTTTGGAATGAGCACCTTTATCCACTGCCTTGCTAATTTCCTTCCGCTTTATTGGTTTTGCATTGTCAAGTAAAACCGACAAGAAAAAGCAATAAAATTCACTCTTCAGAACTCATTCATGCATGATACTGACAATCACTACTTTGATGTAAGGCAAACACATGATACGAGGATGGAATATGTACAAAAAACAAGACGGCATGGCATATTCACAACTATTTGTGTAAACTAAGCAGAAGCCATTTCAACAAATTAGAAGCAATGCAAGCTGGACACCACATGAAAGATGCAACCAATATGACTCTACCAAGTTAAAAGCGTCCCATCATAAATGGCGTTTCAACAAATTAGAAGCAGTGGATGCTATAAATCATATGAAAGATGCAACCAATATCACACTGCATATACTAAAGATGTCTTGTCATAATTGATTGATGTGGCATACAAAAAACAGTAGTTTTATGTAAGGACATGCTTAATAGACAGATGTACTATGTACCAAAAACAGGAAGGCATGTCACATTAACAGGTATAATGTATAAACTAAGCAGAATAGCACATGCAATTTAACCAGATTGGAAGAATTACAATCTAGACACCATATGCAACATGCAACCACATATCACGCTGCCAAGTTAGAGCAAGCACCTGCGATGGTGGTGTAGGGGAAATGCGGTCATCAACTACAGAGCTGCGTTGACTATCTTCATCTAGCATTGCTGTTTCATGAGAATCATGTGGGGAGGCTGACACTGCATTCTTTAAAAGAGGATATTTTCTTACAGTAGTCCACGAGCCTGACTGTCTCATCATAAGTGATTGATGAGGGATACACAAGAACATTAGTTTGATGTAAGAACATGGTTAATAGACAGATGTAGTAGTATGTACCAAAAATAGGAAGGCATGTCATATTCAAAGGTATAATGTCTAAGCTAAGCATATGCAATTTAACCAAATTGGAAGCAATACAAGCTAGACACCCGGCTGAAGTGGTGAGCATGATCATCGAGGACCTGAGAGCCTGGTGGGAGGCGGGCTGCTTCGCCACCACCGTGCCTTTTTAGTTGGCTTGCAGGTGATGCATGTCTGTGCTGGGCTTGTCACTAGCTCGGCCAGTGCCCTGACTAGCTATTTGGCTTCTGGTGCTCCCGGGATGGTGGTCCATGTAAAAAATATCTTTCCTTATCTTAATAAAGACCGACTTCGGCCTTTCGAATACAAGCTAGACACCATATGCAAGATGCAACAACATATGACACCGCGAAGTTAAAGCAAGCACCTGGGATGGTGGTTCATGGCGAGCGAGATCATCAACTCCAGAGCTACGTTTACCATCTCCATCTGCTGACAATGCACCCTTTAAAGTGCCGAAATGTGTCTTGCCTACGCACAATGCACCCTTTCTGTCTCAGAGCTGGAGCGACTTCTCTCTTTTATTTCGTGCTTCTATCAACAGTTTGGCAGAGGCTGAAATACCCATGCATAAAAAAAATAGTGAGAGTATGGGTGAAGTGTGTGCAGAACTAGTGCACTGTAAAAGTAGATATAGCAGGTGGCTGAAAAATAAATGACAGGAGACATATGATAGCTCTACAACATTGCATGGCAAACAAAATTAGATTCTACTCCGTATGATTTTGTAATATATGAGCATAGGGATGGCTGGGAAATGCAGGTACTCCTCCAGCACACCACCACATGTGGTCCTATCAAAATAATAGTCGACTGAAAATAAATAGGCCAGTCGATTTTTTTATGAACCGTCTGATCTACAAGGAACGGGCAGATGGCCTTCGTCTACCTCCCGCCAGTCACTGTTGACAATCTTTCTCGAACCGCCAGTGACCACCGGCCCAGACCCCTGCCTCCATCGCCCCGCCCTCCCTTTAAGCCCGGCCGACCTCCAAATCAGGCGCCAGCAGCTCCTAGGCCCCACAGACCCCTAAGATAAACACCGAGGCGCTGCTTCCCAGGCATAATAGGCGGACTAGCGCTTGTTACGCCGGGGAATGCTTCCTTTAATTGGGAATCAACTGACCAGGAATTGAAATCCAGGGGGGCGACGGACCTCTAGCTAAGGTGAAATTGTATATGAGGAGAAACCTTGTGCATCGCGAGTTACGAGGAACATCTAGTATCAAGAAGAAGGTGTAGGAAGAAGCGGTCAACTACTGTCTTCTGTGGGATGAATACTGTGCAAGCAGACATGTAAGATTTGCATGAATAAGGGAAGAGGAGTACCAGTTCCGATTGCCAGTGCTGTGTCCTCCTTATTTCGCGGCGATGTTCTTCTTTTTACCAGGGGAATCGATGCTTTGGAGGAGGGTGCATCCTTGGACGAACCCATGGCCAAATTGTTGACTGTGTTGCGGTGGCCGTCTATTGGTGGAGGGGAAACAGGTCTGAGGCGGCGAAGGACGGCGTAGCGGGAACAACTCCGGTGCGGTGGATGGTGGCGACGTTCGAGCGGCAGCAGTGAGGTGCAGGACGGCGTGGTTGAACTGGCTCGGGTACGGTGCACGTCGGCGTCCTAGAGGCAGCTCGGCCTCGGCTTCAACTACTAGCCGTGGAGGGCGTTGCGATTGCGGTGGACGACGACGTCGGGGTATCGGCTCCGGCGTGATGGAGGAGGGTGGCGGTTGATGGGTGGGATGGGGTGGCGGACGGAGGACGCCGGGGTTTTGCGGCTGGTGGAGAGATAGTTTTGGCGCCCACGGAGTACGAATGGGGAATCGGACAAGGGGGCGGGGGGAGCTAAGGGGGAACCATGTTTCGGTCTGGGACGCGCTGGTTTTTGTTTTTTTTGAACAGATGGTACACGCTTGTTTGAAATTTGGGAAAAGTACAAACTTTGCCTCCCTCTTAAATTTCGGACCTACTGCGGGTCGGGGGTAGGACGGTAATCCTAGGTGTCCCAAATAGTGGGCGGGAGCGATTTCGACCGAGCGCATGTGTGTTTAGGCGGCCACGGTGTATGAATGTTTCTCGGAGGCGGTTGCGTGGTGTCTAGATGTAGTTACAAACCTACCCCGGTTTAGACCATTGGACATCGGGCCAGTAGGTTTCACGGGTCGGAGTTAGAAAAGTAATTTCCTTCTACCAAACATTGGTCTCACGTGGTTTCGGGCGAGTAGAGGCTCTTTTGGCACTTCGTTTGAATTTTTGAAACAGAAGCATTCACGTTTAGAGTACTCTTGAACTTTGAGGATTGACCTAAATAGACAACGTTAAATTTGACTTTGTATGTTTGAAAACCTCATTAAATTATGCGCTTCTTTTTGAAATTTTAACACTTGAAAATCCTATAACTACAATTATTTTGGAATGGAGGTAAATTTGAATCTATTTTGTACACGACTATATATGCTATTATGTACAAAAGCAGAGCAAAGATTGGTGCCCCCATAATTTAGGAATGATTTACGAATGCCATGATCTTGAATTCAAATAATTGAATGAACTTCATGTTGAATTTGAATTTTTTTTAAACCACCTTAAGTTGAATTCAAATGTATGCTAGTGCCTAGCTAGCTATTTATAATGTTCATTGTGTAACTTTTGTATGTATAATGTGCTTTACACACACAACATGAACTATACTAACGTATATATTCGAATTGCTAAAGCGATGCATTGTCTGGAGTTCAAAATACTGACTCTATGGATCAATTATGTCGAATAATAACATAGACATGCTCAAATTCGATAGAATATAGATGTCTGATGGATCAATGACCGTTCCTTATGCGAATTGCAAATATCATGATCCCATCCTAATATTTGGATACAATTTATATTTTTAATCAATGTGTACATCAGTCTTTTACGTGTAGTTTCACTCTCCGTAGGACCCTCCTCAACACGCGCTAACTTTCTCTCTCACACATACACGCACACGGTGTATATCCATCGGTGGTCTCTCACATATGCTCACACACTCTCTCAAGAGGTGTCTTTCTCGCACACATGCTCTCAATATCACCCTCCCTCCCTCTCGCAACCATTTACGACTGTTTTCACTAACCTTTATCACAAGCACTCTTCCTCTTACACGCATACGCACACACAATCCCCATCGACCCTTTCTCTATACATAGACCTGCCTTCGTGTCTCCCGCACGCACATTATCTTTAGGCCTATCTCACACGCATTGTCTCCACATCTCTTCCTAATTGACGAATATGATTCCAGCAGAGCATTCTGTAGGATGCCCCTTAAAGTTAGGTTGGATGAATGGTAATATCAGAGACAAGGGGTTACCTTAGTCCGAGGACCTAGGGTTACAAATCCTAGCCGGCTTTGTCAGTGGACATAGAGTCCTTCATGACTCTGATATCTTTGTCTTGTACGACTAGTCCTCCATGGGTCTCCCTGAATGTGTCACGGGCCGACCAATGTGGCGCAGGACTGAACCGACCCAAGGGCCTCACCTCGGCCCACCGGACCTCACGCGGTGACACACCCTCTGCCCCTAGGTCTCGTTATCTTCTCACACCCACACATACAACACAAACACCACACAAAATATTTTCTCCTCATGCCTCTATCCCCTCCCCCCTTACATGTACCCACTCAAGGGCATCTCTCGCCATGACATCATATCCGTCTCTCTTTCTCTCTAGACCTTTCTCATTTCTTGTGATATCTCTCCCACGTCGCCCCCCTGCGGGCCCCTCTATCCATGCCTCTCTCGAATACGTACACATACCCTCTCTACGCCCTGCCAAATACATCAACTACACATTCACACATGTTACATCTTATCACATACCCCATTGATCTAAAAAGCCCTCTCTTCATGTTTACTTCGCATACAACATTCCTTTTGAATAAAACCACACAAAGTGTGGCCAAAAATTTATTTTAGAATTTCTACATATATACAACATTACAAAGTTATAGGGAGTATGAAAGTTAATTTGCATTGGATGGTGCACCCAATGATATTTATTCCGTACTGTGAATTTTTATATTTTTATACTATATATAAAGTTAGTCATAATAAAGAGAAACGAAGAGCATCTCTCTCTCCATCGCACACACCCCCTCTATGCCCGTTTCATGTACGCACATAAACTATCTCCAGGTCCTCTAAAAGTACGCCCCCAACACATTCACGCATGTTTCATCGTTCTCTCGCGATATATACAACAACGATCATTGTATTTGAAGCGAAAGCATGATACATACATTGGACTTCAGAATCCACTCATTACGGTCACCATTTATGTTTTGTGGCTATTATACAGTCACGGGCTCACCGTACAGCTCTGTATTTGTTCAAGACATGACTAGTTGACCAGTTAAACGCTCCACGTGGCACCTCTAGTGTTGCATCACATTATGTCACTACCATTGGGCCCACCGGTCGGCGTGTATAAGAATGAAAACAAACGATAAAAAAATATTGGACGGTGGTTCGAAGTCATGACCGCTAGCACAGCGGACAAGGTGGCCTTGTATTGGTATGCTGAGTCATCTGTTTTAACACACAAGAGCTGGTGTGGTGATTATACACACATGCACGTGAACTGCATGCACGCAACACTCACACGTACACACGCAGCCATGCCCGCATGCAACACTCACACGCACACACGCACGCATGCATGCACACACCACACGACCAACACACACGCTCACGCTCAAGTGCTCAACCTACACGTGCATGCGCACACATCAGGCCCTGACAGACACATACACAACCAGGTGGTTCCTGTGCACGGGTTGGAGTCTTGTCGTGCCTGCGTAAATTTGTATTTATCTTACTTTTTTCCTCTGCGAACTGACAGGTGGGACCCACAAGGAACATGGTCAATTTAACCAGTCAACATAATGCCACACAGACTATTTGGCCGGTCAACAAAGTGCAATCCGATGATGAACGGTGAGCAAGTGACCGTATAATCACCGCAAAATGTATATAATGACCGTAATGAGCGTATTCTGAAGTCTGGTGACCATATTACGCTTTTCGCTTGAAATACACTGACCGCCAGTGTATTTATCTCTTCTCTCGCGCACTCTGTGGAGCCGAGTAGGCCAACATGTTAGTGCCTAAATTGGCGCATGCCACCCCATTATTGTTGTACTGATTTTGTAAGAGCGAACAAGCATTCACTTCTACCGTACAAACTGTAGATATGAGTTACAAATGCTATGAAGGCAAATACAAATATTTGAATCCACTTTATGCCCAATTTCTCTCTGTAGGCCCTCCAAAAGTACATCTCTACACGTTCTCGCATGTTACATCTAACAACTATGCAATACAACACTACTACACTCTAACACAATAAATCATATGTGTTTTCAGTTTTACTAGATCTCATATTGTTACTTAATTATTCAGTCTACATACATTAAAATTGCCTTTGAAATGTATGGCTAGTTGTTCGCACATGAACACGCCACCATGTACCCTCGATGCCGGGGGTGATGCACCGCAGCTCACGTTGAAGGAGACCCGGCCGGAAGCGCGGTACGCAAGCAATCCGGCGGGCGCTTTTGAGGACCCGAAACCCCACATGCCCGGGAGGGACCCCGTTGTGATGCCCCCTGCTTAATCGTGCACTAATCATACATGCAAATGCACACGACCAAGCCTAAGGGCTCACTTGAAGATATCACAACACAACTCTAGACACAAATTTAAAAATAATACAAGCTTTATATTACAAGCCAGGGGCCTCGAGGGCTCGAATACATAAGCTCTCTTAAAAGCGTCAGTGGAAGCATCAGATATCTGAGTACAGATATGAAACAGAAACAGATAAGCCTTTAGAAAGGCGGGGCAAAACAAAAGCTACGATCGAAAAGGCGCAGGCCTCCTGCCTGGGACCCTCCGATCCTACTCCTGGTCGTCAGCCAACTCGTAGTAGTAACCACCCTCGGGGTGGTAGTAGTAGTCGTCGGCGGGGGCAGCTGTCTCAGTGGCTCCGTCATCTGGTCGCATCAAACGGATATGGAGAAAAAGAGGAAGCAAAGCAACCGTGAGTACTCATCTGAAGTACTCAGGAAGTAAGGATCTACACTACATATGCAACATTATCAAAGAAAGGCTGTATATGTGGTCTGGGCTGCAGAAATGCCAGAATAGAGAGAAGGCCTAGTCCTATCGAAGAATAGCATCTTCAGCGGTCTTGCAGCATTAGAAGAGTGTAGGTTAGTACAATATAAAGTAGTAGTAGCAATAAGTATCAGCCTCGGCCAGAGATCCTTTCTCGACTCCCTGCAAGAAAGCGATCCCAGAGCCCTAGTATCTATTTCTCATCACAAGTATCCAGTTCTAGTTGTATCGATCAGGATACAACTCCGAGCGTCCTTTACCGAGGATCCGGCTATGCATAGATGTTTTCTTCCTTGCAGGGGTGCACCAACTTACCCACCACGCTCGCTTAACTCCTGCCAGACACACTTTTCTGGGTCGTGCCCGGCCTCGGCCAAACGACACACCGCAACCCTACCTAGAGCTCAGCAGAGAGGTCCCTTTCGGTCTATATCCTAAGCGCTCAGGGGTCTCGGGCCATCGCCCTGTGCACTCCGGGTCATTGCGTGCAGGGTGGGTCTAGGCTCCACCACTACAGGATGGTGACGGCCCAACCCGGCCACCATGCTGAATTGCACATCTGACAGAGCTTTCGGCTAATGCCACGATGCAGAGTGCCCATAACTTTTCCCGCGTGATGGTTAGTGCTATCGGGCCAGAGGCCCTCTCGGATCAAATATCCAAATCATTAGTGTTTTGGTAGTGCGGTAACGAGCAGAGACTCACGATCGATGTGACCCCGTTGCCCCATCTCGAGGACTTGCGGTAAGGGCTAAGAATGCCCGGCCATGACTCGTAATTATTTCTCGGGTACCCTCCAGGTCAACCCGTCTTCACATCACTCGCGGGTACCCCTCATGGTAGACCCACCTTTCCAAGTAACAGTTGTAAAGTCCAAGTATCCTTGTGTCCATAACATCAGGGAATCCGAGGTATCACCATCGTTGGATTCCTACTTGATGTATCCGTCAAGGTGAACTTAGGACGAATCACCCTCGAGGTTCACACTTGAGGTGTTGCACGACGGCATCATAATCGGAAGTGGTGAAGGAGGAATCACCCTCGATGACGACGACCGAATAGCTACTCTACAGAGTTAACATCAGAAGTGCTAAACGAGGTATCACCCTTGGCACTCGATGGTAACGCTGCAGTGTTGTACAACTAAGGGGGTGATGTGCGGTGCCGGGGCCTGGTTTTCGATCACGATGATCGAGTCATCTGATACTCTAGCGGGGCAACTTGGGACAAAGTGGGGGTCTCTGGTGGGTCTCTAACCAGCCTATACTAAGCAGTTTAGGATAAGCAGGTAAGGTATCAATAGCAGGTCACAATAAACAGACTATGCATCAGAATAGGATAACTCAAAGCAGTAGCAAATTCTAATGCAAGCAGGAGGGAGAAAGAATAGGCGATATAGGCATGTTCAAAGGGGGGTGCTTGCCTGGTTGCTTGCAGACATTAACGGGTCTTCGACAAGGTAGACGATCATCGGGTCATCATCGCTCTCGGGGTCTATCGAGAGAGAAGAGGGGGAAGAAACAATAAATAAAGGCAGAAAAATGCAGTCACAGAAGCATAGCAAGGCAGCACGTTATTCGAGGGATGCCCTAATGCAGTACTACGCAAGTTAGTGGGAGTGGGAACTATTCGGGAGTGTTCTCCCAGCTCCAGGTGATTATCAGACAGATGAAATGGAGGGGAAAGTTCCATGTTCATCATTCTAGAGGCATGTGACAGGTATGAGGAAGGCATATTCGGATTTGTCTCGTCGTTCTGAGCAACTTTCATATATAAAGTTTTTCAATCTGAGCTACGGTTTAATTTCAATAAATTTTCAAAGGTTTTAGACATTTTCAGGAATTTATTTTATTTATCTAAATCAACATTATCCAGAATAGTGCAGGGGTGATGTCAGCATGATGATTAGGTGACATCAGCAGTCAACCGTGCAGTTTACAGGGGTCAAACCTGACAGTGGGTCCAGTGGGACCCACTGGTCAGCCTCACAGTAGTTTAACTAGGTTTAAGTTAATCTAATTAGAGATTAAATTAGGGGTGGGGCCTACTGCTCAGTTGGTAATTAGCATTTTAATTAACTAATTTACTTAATTAATAGGTTATCTTTTATTAAAAACATTTAATCGGTCGGGCCCCACATGTCAGCGGGTTGACCCAGTCAACGAGTCATCTGGGCCCACCTGTCTGTGGCTCAGGCAGGCCCCACGGTTCAGGCCAGCTCAGCGTCACCGGCGACTCACCGGAATCTCGCCGGCGAGCATGTTTGCGGTAGCACGACTTCGGGAGGTGGTCTGAAAACGTGCACAGGGCACCGTTCGCCATGTTTTTGGGCGCGTTCGAAAGTTGCGGCTGCGCTACGTCGAATGGAGGTGGAGCGAGGTGCTGTGGTGGCCGGAGCTGAGCGCTACGAGCTGATCGGCGTATGGCCGGAGTCGGGTGAGTGGGGATCAACAGCTGGGGTGCGTTTGCAGGCAAACAAAACGTCTAGGCGAGGCCTACACAGTGCGGCGAGCGCGATGGTGGCACGCACGGGACCCGATAGTCACCGTGGCTATGCCGGCGACGAGGTCAGGCGGCGTAGGGTTCGGCCATCTCGAAATGCGGCGGCTACGAGACGCGGGCGAGCTAACGAAGAGGGGGAGGAGGAGCAGGAGCTCACCGGGCTCCTGTAGGCGTGCAAGGCGTGCTCGGGGAGGGCTCGACGGAGGCGTACGGCGGTGGCGATCGGCGACGGACGAGGTCGGGGAGGAGCTCGATCCCGAGGCTATGGTGGCGCTGAGCTCGATCCAGAGGGTGGAGAGGAAGTAGAGGAAGCAGGCGGAGCGGACGGGCTCGTCGGAGAGGCAATCGAGGCTCGATTGCCGTGCTAAGACGCGGCCATGGCAACGGAGACCTTGGGTGGCTGCGCGAGGAGGTAGATAGTGGGCGAGGGAGAGAGCGAGGCGCGTGGGGGCGAGTGGGGTAGCTAGGGTTTCGGGGGAGGCCACTGGGGTCCTTATCCACGCTGGGAAAGGCTCGGATGGCCGACGCGTGGCCATCTGCGGCGTCGGGCGCGCGTGGCGTCGACATGGCGACGGAGGAGGGGGACGACTCAGGTGGGCCGGGCCGCCAGGTGCTGTGCACTGCTGGGCCAAGTGCACAGTAGTTCTCTTATAACTTTTCATTTTCCTTTTCTTCTGTTTCTTATTTTACTTTCTATTTTGCAAATTGTTTTAGCCACCGTTTGAGTTTTGAAAAATATGTGATTTAGCTCAATAATTATAGTGCAATATTTACCACTGCCAGAAAATGGTTTGGAGCCAAAATGATTTCATTTGTTTTTTGGTTTAAATGAAATGGATTAAATACTGATGTTTTCTTGCTGTTTTAGGAAGTTAGAGTCACTTAACTAATTCAATTAATATTGATCTTATTTCTATAATTGCTTTGTGAATATTTACAACATTATGAACATTTTAGTTCCCGGATTTGAACAACTTTTATTTTCATTTTAAGTTTGAAAATGCATTTGAATTAGAATTTGAAATGAGATATGATGCTAATGATGATCAAGCACTATTATGCCTAGTGAATTGGCATTATCAGAGGGTGGTCACTGTAGTGTGATGCTGGGGATGTTACAAATCTCCTCCACTACAAGAAATCTCGTCCCGAGATTTAATTGGGGAAGTAAAGGGTAATTTCCGGAGGACTGGCCCTTATAGGGTTAATTATCTGGCGAACAATTCAGGGAATGTGGCAGAAGCATCTCTCGAGTTGAAACTTAGGAAAACATCAAGAGTAAAGTGTGAAGGTACAATAAGAAATTTCAAGCGAATGGACAAATGATCGATACTTGAACAGAGTGTGAAAAGGGGGTTCGGAGCATCGGGAATAGATCATCTGTCGGAGGGTCGCTCGTGATAGCACACAAAGTCAGGTGCAAAGAATATTTCAGAATCAAGGTTGTACAGGAGAGTCAGATTTTTGATCCTGTGGAACTGTGATCAGTGTCGATCGAGAGTAGGGAGGACGGTGACATATTGCACAGTCACGACAATAAGGCATGTCAGAGGATAGTCTGTCAGTTATGTCGGGAACAATGTCGGTACCAAGGGCGAGGGACGAAGAGAACCATTTTCCTGCTCATTGAACGAGGCGGACCAATAGGCAAAGTTCTCATCCATCGGTGGTTACCGGAATGTCATCAACAACGGTAACAAGGTCTCACTGACAAGGTTATTCATCGGGGTGTTTTCATAAGCACAGAATTAATACTGCGTAGGTCATATAGATCACAAGAAAGGTTAAACAAACCAATGGAAAGGAAAATGTGTTTATACACAAGAATTAGGAGTATATCCTTTCCAATGAAAAGCAGAACATGATATACCTGACGATACAGCAGGTACAAAATCATTTAGATAAAGGGGCGAGGAAAAATCAAGATGTTACCCGTACAACGGTGTCCGAATAATAGATCAAGAAGCATTTGGCCATGCACTTCCAATGTTCTTGTTGTTGTTCAGCGTACCACAGTCATGCTTCAAGGTAGCATTAACATGGTGTTTCAAGTAAGATTGAATCTAAAAGTCACAAGAAGTATAAAGGAAAAATTCCAAGAATGTCGAGGAACGTAAGATATACCCAGAACATGACCAAGTTTGTATTGGCAGGAAGTCAAGGATGTTATCGATGAAAACACAAATCATCGAGGGGCAAGGATGGTATTTCGCATCATGAATTCGATTGATATCCTAGAACAAGTCAGTATATTGATGGTGATCATGACTAATTTATCGAGAGGCTCTATGAAGATGCCATCGAGCAGCAACAACATCAAGCAAAAGGAATGATGAAGCGTAGGCTATTGGAACCACGAATACGACACAAGCTCGAAATCAAGCTTGTTGTTCGAGGTGAAATGATAAGATGAGGAAGATCGACGTAAGCTTAGCCATCGTCGAAAGTTGCTCCGGGCATAAGAACCAGGTAGCACGGTTAAAATTAGCATGATAATGATATAGCCGATCAGGCTAGGAATGATGTGATGGAGTATTAAACTTCCCAGTAACAAGTACTAGGGATAATACCCGAAGGTAAATCAGAGTAGATGTATGACGGGTGAAATGATCTGCAGAGGACAAGTATATAACTTGTCCGGAAATGGAATCAAAAGGAACAATATGGTCGGAACCATGATTGCAACAGACCAAATCCCAGATATAATATGAACTTATACGAAGGGGATAATTAATATTACAAGAAGCTTCTATGATAAGTTCTGCATCGTGTCCATGGGCATGAACGCAAAAGTTCAAGGTCGACTCCCACTTCTTCAATGCATAACCTTTCATTCACTCCTCGTTTTCGAAGAGATTGTAGTGCAGAAGATTTATCTGGTGAAGCACCAGAAGTGTATGACTCGCATAACTTTTGAGTTCACACGGGTTAGGGAAAGCATAGGTTCAACCCATCGGGGCATCTACGGAACTTATACCACAAACTTCAGGATTAAATAACTCAAGCTCGATAGTAGAGCATGGCTGACAAAAGGAGAGGATACAATTTACCAAAGGCACTATGTATCCGAAGAAAGGCTCACAAGGTTATTGAATATGAAAAGACACTGTTGGATAAAATCCAACAAAAGATCTGGTAGCCCACAAGGGATCTGATGTGAGCATCGGTACTCAATCAGAGGAAGAAAGAATGCAAAGGAATCGAATTATAGAAATATCTGAATAATTCGGCGTTCAAGTTGAAGGGAACTAGGTGGACAATCAATTGCAACATGATTGGCCGAGATCCAACTCATGTCTAGAATGACGTCTGAGCAGGAAGGTCAAATTTCAGGGTTCGACTGATGATTGCGTGCATTCGCAACATAATGAATCAATAGGCTCAGGATGACAATGACAAAGGATGTTAATGAATATTGCCGGACATATGGATTTAACCATAATGCAGGCAGACAAGACTTTCGGGAGCACTAGGCTGCAGAGGATCTTCAGGAGATCGAATTGCATTTCGAAGAATTTTGTGATACTTATGAACAACTGGGGATGAACGAATCCCCGATAAGTGTGAGGAATTATTCGTAGGGGTATTCAGACGGAAAAGAGATGCAAGACAGTCGGAAAAAGGATTCTCGAAAGTCAGAGAATACTTTCGGGTATCTTGTAATAACAAGAACAACTAGTGATGAAAGTATGAATGGTGAGGGTACGCAGTTATCCATAAGGATTCAACGGTGTTAAGGGATTGCAAAAGGAATTAACACAAGTTCTCGGGAGAAGATCGGAGAGTATCTTCGAAGTCTTCTGGTGAAGCAGGCAACCATCCGGAATGAAGGGGCTCTCCGGGGAAAGTCATTATGAGAACCTAATGTCAGAGTTGGTAAAATCTTTAACCCAAAAAGAAGAGAGATCAGAGTCCCAGAGTAAAGACGAGGAATAAAAGATCCTAATACCACCCATTCGGCGACGTGGGCCCGTAAGCCACACAGCCATGTTAGTAAAATAGTTTTTGAAAGACTAGACTCAACTTCAGCCAAGGAGCTGGAAAGGGGGGGTTCCTACAGGCAGTCCGCTCTGATACCAACCTGTGATGCCCCCGGCTTAATCGTGCACTAATCATACACGCAAATGCACACGACCAAGCCTAAGGGCTCACTTGAACATATCACAACACAACTCTAGACACAAATTTAAAAATAATACAAGCTTTATATTACAAGCCAGGGGCCTCGAGGGCTCGAATACATAAGCTCGCTTACAACTTTACAAGCGTCAGCGGAAGCATCAGATATCTGAGTACAGATATGAAACAGAAACAGATAAGCCTTTAGAAAGGCGGGGCAAAACAAAAGCTACGATCGAAAAGGCGCAGGCCTCCTGCGTGGGACCCTCCGATCCTACTCCTGGTCGTCAGCCAAATCGTAGTAGTAACCACCCTCGGGGTGGTAGTAGTAGTCATCGGTGGGGGCAGCTGTCTCAGTGGCTCCGTCATCTGGTTGCATCAAACGGATATGGGGAAAAAGAGGAAGCAAAGCAACCGTGAGTACTCATCCGAAGTACTCAGCAAGCAAGGATCTACACTACATATGCAACATTATCAAAGAAAGGCTATATATGTGGACTGGGCTGCAGAAATGCCAGAATAGAGAGAAGGCCTAGTCCTATCGAAGACAAGCATCTTCAGCGGTCTTGCAGCATTAGAAGAGTGTAGGTTAGAACAGTATAAAGTAGTAGTAGCAATAAGTATCAACCTCGGCCAGAGATCCTTTCTCGACTCCCTGCGAGAAAGCGATCCCAGAGCCCTAGTATCCATTTCTCAACACAAGTATCCAGTTCTAGTTGTAACGATCGGGATACAACTCCGAGCGTCCGTTACCGAGGATCCGACTATGCATAGATGTTTTCTTCCCTGCAGGGGTGCACCAACTTACCCACCACGCTCGCTTAACTCCGGCCAGAAACACTTTTCTGGGTCATGCCCGGCCTCGGCCAAACGACACACCGCAACCCTACATAGAGCTCAGCAGAGAGGTCCCCGTCAATCTATATCCTAAGCGCTCAGGGGTCTTGGGCCATCGCCCTGTGCACTCCGGGTCGTTGCGTGCAGGGCGGGTCCAGGCTCCACCACTACAGGATGGTGCCGGCCCAACCCGGCCGCCATGCTGAACTGGATGTCTGACAGAGCTTTCGGCTGATGCCACGATGCAGAGTGCCCATAACTTTTCCCGCGTGATGGTTAGTGCTATCGGGCCAGAGGTCCACTCGGATCAAATATCCAAATCGTTAGTGTTTTGGTAGTGCCGTAACGAGCAGAGACTCACGATCGATGTGACCCCGTCGCCCCGTCTCGAGGACTTGCGGCAAGGGCTAAGAATGCCCGGCCACGCCTCGTAATTATTTCTCGAGTACCCTCCAGGTCAACTCGTCTTCACATCACTCGCTGGTACCCCTGATGGTAGACCCGCCTTTCCAAGTAACAGTTGTAAAGTCCAAGTATCCGTGTGTCCATAACATCTGGGAATCCGAGGTATCACCCTCGTTGGATTCCTACTCGATGTATCCGTCAAGGTGAACTTAGGAGGAATCACCCTCGAGGTTCACACTTGAGGTGTTGCACGACGGCGTCGTTATCGGAAGTGGTGAAGGAGGAATCACCCTCGATGACCACGACCGAATAGCCACTCTACAGAGTTAACATCAGAAGTGCTAAACGAGGTATCACCCTCGAGACTCGATGGTAACGCTGCAGTGTCGTGCAACTAAGGGGGTGATGTGCGGTGTCGGGTCCTGGTTATCAATCACGATGATCGAGTCATCTGATACTCCAGCGGGGCAACTTGGGACAAAGTGGGGGTCTCCGGTGGGTCTCTAACCAGCCTATACTAAGCAGTTTATGATAAGCAGGTAAGGTATCAATAGCAGGTTACAATAAACATGCTATGCATCATAATAGGATAACTCAAAGCAGTAGCAAATTCTAATGCAACCAGGAGGGAGAAAGAATAGGCGATATATGCATGTTCAAACGGGGGTGCTTGCCTGGTTGCTTGCAGACATTAACCGGTCTTCGATGAGGTAGACGATCATCGGGTCATCATCGGTCTCGGGGTCTATCGAGAGAGAAGAGGGGGAAGAAACAATACATAAAGGCAGACAAATGCAATCACAGAAGCATAGCAAGGCAGCACGTTATTCGAGGGATGCCCTAATGCAGTACTACGGAAGTTAGTTGGAGTGGGAACTATTCGGGAGTGTTCTCCCAGCTCCGGGTGGTTATCAGACAGATGAAACGGAGGGGAAAGTTCCATGTTCATCATGCTAGAGGCATGTGATAGGTATGAGGAAGGCATATTCGGATTCGTCTCGTCGTTCTAAGCAACTTTCATATATAAAGTTTTTCGATCTGAGCTAGGGTTTAATTTCAATGAATTTTCAAAGGTTTTAGACATTTTCAGGAATTTATTTTATTTATCTAAATCAACATTATCCAGAATAGTGCAGGGGTGACGTCAGCATGACGATTAGGTGACGTCAGCAGTCAACAGTGCAGTTGACTGGGGTCAAACCTAACAGTGGGTCCAGTTGGACCCATTGGTCAGCCTCACAGTAGTTTAACTAGGTTTAAGTTAATCTAATTAGAGATTAAATTAGGGGTGGGGCCTACTGGCCAGTTGGTAATTAGCGTTTTAATTAACCAATTTACTTAATTAACAGATTATCTTTTATTAAAATCGTTTAATCGGTCGGGCCCCACATGTCAGTGGGTTGACCCAGTCAATGAGTCATCTGGGCCCACCCACTAGTGGCTCAGGCAGGCCCCACGGTTCAGGCTAGCTCAGCATCACCGGCGACTCGCCGGAATCTTGCCGGCGAGCGCGTTTGCGGCGGCGCACTTCGGGAGGTGGTTGGAAAACATGCACAGGGCACCGTTCGCCTTGTTTTTGGGCGCGTTCAAAAGCTGCGGCTGCGCTACATCGAATGGAGGTGGTGCGAGGTGTTGCGGTGGCCGGAGCTGAGCGCTACGAGCTCATCGGCGGACGGCCGGAGTCGGGCGAGTGGGGATCAGCGGCTGGGGTGCGTTTGCGGGCAAACAAAACGGCTAGGCGAGGCCTACATGGTGCGGCGAGCGCGATGGTGGCACGCATGTGACCCGATGGTCACCGTGGCTACGCCGGCGACGAGGTTAGGCAGCGGAGGGTTCGGCCATCTCGAAATGCAGCGGCTACGGGACGCGGGCGAGCTAACGAAGAGGGAGAGGAGGAGCAGGAGCTCACCTGGCTCCTGTAGGCGTGCAAGGCGTGCTCGGGAAGGGCTCGACGGAGGCGTACGGCGGCGGCGATCGGCTATGGCCGAGGTCGGGGAGGAGCTCGATCCCGAGGCTGTGGTGGCGCCGAGCTCGATCCAGAGGGCGGAGAGGAAGTAGAGGAAGCAGGCGGAGCAGACGGGCTCGTCGGAGAGGCAATCGAGGCTCGGTTGCCGCGCTAAGATGCGGCCATGGCGACGGCAACCTCGGGTGGCTGCGCGAGGAAGAAGATAGCGGGCGAGGGAGAGAGCGAGGCGCGTGGGGGCGAGTGGGGTAGCTAGGGTTTCGGGGGAGGCCACTGGGGTCCTTATCCACGCTGGGGAAGGCTCGGATGGCCGGCGCGTGGCCATCTGCGGCGTCGGGCGCGCGCGGCGTCGACACGGCGACGGAGGAGGGGGACGACTCAGGTGGGCCGGGCCGCCAGGTGCTGTGCACTGCTGGGCCAAGTGCATAGTAGTTCTCTTATAACTTTTCATTTTCCTTTTCTTCTGTTTCTTATTTTACTTTCTGTTTTGCAAATTGTTTTAGCCACCGTTTGAGTTTTGTAAAATATGTGATTTAGCTCAATAATTATAGTGTAATATTTACAACTGCCAGAAAATGGTTTGGAGCTAAAATGATTTCATTTGATTTTTGGTTTAAATGAAATGGATTAAATACTACTGTTTTAGAAAGTTAGAGTCACTTAACTAATTCAATTAATATTGATCTTATTTCTATAATTGCTTTGTGAATATGTACAACATTATGAACATTTTAGTTCCTGGATTTGAACAATTTTATTTTCACTTTAAGTTTGAAAATGCATTTGAATTGGAATTTGAAATGAGATATGATGCTAATGATGATCAAGCACTGTTACGCCTGGTGAATTGGCATTCTCAGAGGGTGATTACTGTAGTGTGATGCTAGGGATGTTACACCCATCAGTGCGCGCGGCGGCTATGGGCTGCCCTAGGTCGACCTGATCGCCCCTAGGGCCTCGAGGTTCGCCGCCCTGCAAACGAAGAACGAGAAGAAGAAGAACTAGGGTTATGGAGAAAATATAAATGATAAAAAGTGGTAGATGAATTGATCGATTGTGTGTTGTTCAATCGGCCGTCACCTCTCATCTATTTATGAGGCGGCTGGACTTCCCGTACAAGAAAAAGACTCCGAATCACGTCCAAATCTTCCCAAAATTAACCGAACTCGGATTTAGTTAAGTCTGGAACATCAATTCGGTTTTTAGGTCCCACAGTCCACAAACGACCTCGGATGAAGATGAGCCCAAAAGAAAATTTGACTGTTTCAACGAGACAAACAATTTGCGTGTTGAACGTTTTTAGATTAGAAGCCATCTTGAGGGCCGAATCTCTCACGCAAAACAACCGATTGGTGGTGCTACCCATCAGACAAGTGTCTGGTGGGGCGCGCCATATTTTGCCTCCTGACAGGGCTGCATTCCGATGGCTCTAACTTTTGCATACGTACTTGGATTTGGATGACTTTTATATCAAAATCGATCGTTTCGACAAGACGCACAACTTTCGTGTTGAAACGTTTTCCATCAGAGACCATCTTAATTGAGTTTCATGCCATTCTTTAATCTGGTGTCAACATGAGCATCTCTGAACTTGTCATAACTATTGCATAAGAGCTTCATTTTAGACCATGTTCATATCCATCTCGATCTTCTTAAAGAGAGCCATCCAGAGGTGACCTCCAATCATAAGTTTGAATTAGTCTTGATATAACTTAAAGCTACTCTCTATGATTGTGCCACTTTTGAGCGTCAACACATGCTCCCTGTTTTTCGGCAAAGCTAGCATGCCGAAAAATAACTTCTTCCATGCTGGTTCTAAGGACGATGTCAACACTCCATCGACCATTTATATTCTTAGGGCGATAATTGTGTATCGGCCATGTCTTTGCTTAGGACGATATTTATATATCAGCCGTTATTTGTTTGAATCCTTGATGCAAACTTGGGTGAAACCTTCTCAACTTCATTAACAATCCGATGATAAAGTTCCATAGATATGTATCTCAAGGTCGTCCTCCGAACCATATTGTTCACCCTTTTGCTAGGATTTTGCAGATAATCAATAATAAACTTTCTCCAGTCCTTACTTTCGCCAGCATAAAAATTTCATTAGTGGCCGAAGCGATGAGCTCCAATTCAGCCTTACCTACGTTGGCGAGAATAAGCATCTGCTATTGATAGATATATGCAATACAACATGATCAACATAGTAGCCGGATGCTTGCTGTGCCAACTCATTTGCTCTCCAATTGTCATGTCTAGATATATGAGAAACTAGCGGGGCTACCCACGCATTTGCGCGGCTAGACTATTTATTTATGATTAGATTTGCTTTGACTTTTGACTTAATTTGTGCATTTAACATTTTGATGTGATATTTTAGCATTCATTAATTATTATAACATGAAATTATTTTTCTTTGTATGTGTTCATTTTTTCCATTATATGAAAATTATATATGATAGATTTATTGTAAAGATTTTTAATGTATGTGTGAGTGTGTTTTAGAAGGTAGTAAGTATTTTCTTTTTTTGCAAACCAGCCTGTGATTGGATGGTTAGGAGGATAGTGGTATCGCCAGCATATCGGGGTTGAAGTCCTAGACTTGACACCGATGGTCACATTTTTCTGAATTTATTTTAGGCCTTCCGGCGATGTGTGTTCAGTGAGAGAAGACGCCTGGTCAACTACAAATGCGTTTGTGGCAACTTTGTCAATCTCAAGATGATGTGCCGGCTCAGCCTATCGAATGTGCTCATAGGTGTAGGGTGTGCATGTCTACGTTCATAGATGTGAGTGTAGGTGTGTATGTATGAGTGTTTGCGTCTGTATTATGTTGAAAAAGTATTGTCTATTTTTATATAGAATTTAGAACGGAAGCTACAACCATGTGAAGTTATGTTTCAAAGATCTTCCATGGCGAATTTAAAATTATCATGTGATATTTTAGCAATCATAAAAGATATTGAAATGAAATGATTTTTCTATTACTGTGTTCATTTTCTCCATTACGTGAAAATTATGTATGATAGATTTAATTTATTTGACCTTAAAAAAGATTTAATTTATTTGTGAGTGTCATTTAGAAGCCTAGAAGTATTACATTTTTTATATATAAGTGCACGGCTATCGGAAGTTGATTCCATTCGTACCTTGTTCCTAGACTGGACCAAAATTTAGCGTGCGCTTTGACTGTGCTATTTTTGGTCGTTTTTTAGCTCTGCCTCAATAGTCAATTTCTACTCCTAATGGAGCAGTTGGTAGTCTCGCTTCCAGGTTTTTTTTAGTCCCACCTCCCCTGGTTTTTTTTGGTACCTCCTCCCACCTACGACTTATCCACCAGAAACCGAAAAAACCTCCTCCTGAGGCCCCAACCCGCACCCATTCACGTACCAAAAAAATAGACCTACGAAGGTTAACCAACGAAAAAACAAAAAAATAGACCTACGAAGGTTAATCAACGAAAAAAGACCTACGAAGGTTAACCAGCGACAAAAAAAACCTAAACCTATCGCCCCACACGTACGAGCGACCTCTCATGCCCTCGAGCGAGGTCTCCCTTCGCCGCCGCCCTTCATCCCTTCGCCGCCGCGCTTCACTCGCCGCCCTCCATCCGCGCTCGTACTGGGCGTGGGCGTGAACTGGGGAGAGGTGATCGCGGCGGAGGAGACGAGAGAAGGCCACCATCTTCTTCTCCCCGCTCTCTGACCCGAAACCCTTATCCATCCATCCGGGGAAAGAAGACCGCAGGCGGAGGAGAGGAGACGCGGGTGAGGTAAGAGGAGTCAAATCCCCATCCCGCTCCTCTCCACGCGCCGCCGACCCACCCGCGGCATTCTCTCCGGTGTGCCAGGTAACTGAATCCACCTACCCCTACCCGTACCTTTTTTGGGGATTATTTTTTGAACTGTTTTGGGGATTTTGATTTGGTGGCGATGTTGACATGATTGTTCGAGCTCGGGTAATGGCTTATTGTGCGCTCAGTTTGTTGTCGTCTGCAGGGGAAACAACAGAAAGATGGTGATGTGGGTCTTCGGGTATGGGTCCCTGATCTAGAACCCGGCTTCGATTTCGACGAGAAGATCCTGGGATTCATCAAGGGCTACGAGCGAACGTTTAATCTCGGTATTCTTGGTTGTGTCTTAATGATTTGAAGCAAATATGAGCCTGTAACTGTAGTTCTTGGTCTGAAGATATCACATCTCAACTTTTCTTTCTCCGCAGCTTTCATTGACCATAGAGGCGCACCACAGAATCCATCCAGGACCTGCACCCTTGAATTCGAAGATGAAGCCATATGCGTAAGTTGACTGCATCCATGAATCAAATAGCTACAGCACATGGTACTGCATTACTGTCTCTGGACACCGTATAAGTAATAATTCTCTAGGAGTGTTGCCCTGGCCAACAATGGGTGACATTTCTGAGACTTGGTGCACCCACAAGTCTTGGTTGGATTTGCACTTGTTTGTGTTGTACAAGTTTAGGTTTCTATTTCCAGAAAGGGGCTTACTTATAATTAGATTACAGAGCTGAGGTTACAATCACGCAATAATCATAACCAACAGGCAGGCTAAGACTGTATCTTGTAGAACACTGACAGCCTGATCGCAACATCTCTCTACAGTGCTGAGCTAAACCATTCGATACCATGTTATCCTGCTTTTTGAATTCTGTGACTGGGGGGTTGGGAGTTCAAGCAACAGGAGACAAAGCCCTCGAATGGTACCACTAATTGTGTGGCTCGATGGCATTAACCACTGTCAGGCAGTTGCTCTAAATCAACCAGCTGTTTCTGAACACGGTCTAGACATGTAATGGCTTCTGTTTCTTAAGCATCAGGGCATCGTAGCACCACGTCCCAGGCGGGTATAATCATCTTTTACCTCTTCATTTCTGATCACTGTCGTCCAAGTTGAAATTTTAGTTTAGGTGGCATGTAACCAGTGCTATGATTTGTCTGGCACGGAGTTTCTCCTTGCTAGCTTATCTGTGGACTCATGATGCCAATAGTTGCGAAGTTAAAGGGCTTAACTGAATTTTTTTGGGGGTATTACACAACCAATTGCAATATACTACTACCGTACAAGGCCAAGTTTCTAACAATTTTGCCACACATTAATTTGCAGTGAAATTTTTGTACTAATAAAGATTAAAGATCAAGTGATCTTCCTATGTAAATGTGTCATACTGAATAGTGAATACTGATGTTGATCTAATTCTTTCCATTTTAATGTCACAGCTATACGTCTGGTGTATTTCCTCTCCCAAATGAGACTCTGCCAACTTCTACAAGATGGCTTCAAAATGGCTTTCTGAAGCAGGATTTGAACACTACGAGATCGGTAGCTACTACAATCTTGTATACGAGTGCAAGCACAACGTAACATATTGGGCAAACTGGTCATTCTACGTGTTGGTCTTGGATCGGCAAGCTACATCAACGGTGTCAGGTTCTCTAGGTCCAGAATAATGAAGGAGTACGTGCCATAGATCGATTTCGTGGTAGATACGGAAGATGTGATCCACTTCACCATGCTGGAGCCGAAGGGCGCAAAGTCTTATCTCACGAACTAGCCTTGCATCTTGCTCAATACCTTTCCATCTCTGTACAATCAGGCAGGTATTTCCTCGCGTACGCGGTTGCTGACTGCTAGATTAAACTTCTGTTTCAGAGCGTTCCAGGTTGTGTGAGTGCATGTTTGCCCATTTGCAGTTTATCCCGGCTAAGGTTCTACATTGCATTCCTCAAATACCTGATCATGTGGCTTCCTTTCGTTAGATTTGAGTACTCAATGTAGAGGTTTCCCTTCTTCAGTCATACATACCTCAAATCAATAGTTCTCTCTAACTTCACAAATATTTGGTGCATGTATATATCACTTTATTTAGGAAATACTCAAATTGCAGAGTTTGTTTCATTGTTAATCGCTTGGATAACTTGGATTACTCTAAAATCGGACTCCCTTTTTGAAGCACAATAGGACTCCTTTTTATAGACACATTTCAACTATGGTGCTAATATTTTTTTTCTGGGAAGTGCTATATATGTTAAGATTCCTCCACCATGTCTACCACACCTCTCTTCCTTTTCTAAGATACTGACTACTGAATAATGAGCCAAGTTAACAAGATTGGCAGAGGTTCTATCTCATACACTAAATCTGTCATCGAACCCATCATGGGTACATTGCAAGGTTTAATAATTGTTGTCAATTCAGAAGGGGGATTTGCCTCATTGAAGATACACATAAAAGATTTTCTGACCTCATATCGATATTCTCACTTCTATTCCTCATGTGTCTTATGTCTCACGTCTCTTAAACGGGCAGAACGACCTGGACCGTAGATTATACGGTGAACAGGGCGGCGGCAGCACTAGAGTGCGGCAAGGCTGGTTGAGGTATAATTTATTTAAATCATTTACTTACAGACTAATGTTCGCTATGCTTCTTTTAGTGAACGCTTGTAATTTTGTTTGAGAGCATATCATGGGTGCACTGCTAATTTAATAATCTTAGCAATGTAATGTTAATCCACCTAATATGATATAATAGCTAAAATTAGCATACATGCATCCGTCTTCATGGTGCTATGGTATTAACCATTTGGGAGTAAATTTGCTAACCTAGATCCTCAAATCTACTTTTTTCTAGAACTCTACATCTCGCTGGAGTGAACTTGTTTCCCACGAGTCTCATGCCGAAGTTTGAGGCACTGGCATACTTAGCCATGCCATGAAAAAGCCAAATCCATAGGGTGCGAGCGAGGTGTTCGTCCGCACTGTTGCCTGCCTGCCTGCCTGTGAAGCTTCGCCACCATGCGAAACCCTTTCAAGCCGCTCGATGTACTCTTCTTTCTTCTGATTGCATGTTTTGTATATGTGAATGCTCGTAGTATGTATTAGGGTTAATTGATCGTAGTATGTATTAGGGTTAATTGATCGTTTAAAAAAGCTAATTGCTTTGAATGATGCTTTGAAAATGTCAATTGACAAAGTCACTACGTAACTATGATGGACCTGACTGAATATTTATCGAATTTTACATAATCAGAAGACATGCATAAAAATAACTGTTTTATCTATATATATGTCGCACATGATACTACAGAAGGTGTATTTCTCTATATATATTTTTGGCATACTATGAGAGAGATAAACCTAACTAATGTTGACATTAAAAATGAATCAATCGACAAAGGACCCAAGGTAATGTCGTTGGAAGCCAAAAATTTAAGGAATTTTATACAACATTACAGGGAATATATATATAATTAGATAAAGCAAAAACTAAAAGGCCCGTGGCAACGCACGGACGTTCTACTAGTTCTGTAAATGGTCGAACCAAGATGTTTTCCCTAAGGGGCTCTAGCGCAGCTCTTATCCCCTTCTTTTCTGATGAGGTAGCACCAGCGCATGCGCCCGTCGCCGGCTGCTCGTAGCGGCGTACCGCCGTCAACCATAGCTTAAGCGGAGGGAAGATGTACGTCGCGGCGTCTCTCCCGACCTCGATTGCCGAATGGATTTGGGGGAGCCTGCACAGGTAAAATCCCTAATTTTTTCTGCATCTCACCTGAGTTAAATTTCTTCCCAGATTAGAAATTGTTGGGTAAAATCTCCATGCCACAACCACGCTCAAGATTTAGTAAAGAAGATATTTAAATCTCCATGCTGCAGGCACTTTTTCATGGAGCTGATACAATAGAGATTGAGATTTAAGGACTATTCATTAGACTTCGTATCTATGGACTGTTCCTCTTCCACACAATGATATCTTCGGCATGAGCAAATCACATCCGATTAGCTTCCGGCGACCTGCTGGGATAAGATTCTTGCTGGATCCGCTGAATATCTTGCGCCAAGGAGGGCAGGCGGTGGCGCGGCCGCACTAAAACGCCGGCACAGGCGAGCTGCCGCGAAGTGAACCAAGTAGCCGTCTGGCCTGAGTGGAGCAGTGCGGCGCAACAAATACTAAGGAGCGGAAGATGGGTGCATTAGTGTCGTACGTAGCAGCGTGGGTTTGGCCTTGAACTATGTTTCCTAGTCTAGGACCAATTCAGCTAGCTATGCCTCTACCACAAATACATTTTGTGTGAAAAAAATATTTTGGTCGGATTGGTTGGGTTAGTGAGAAAATAAATTAAGCTTTTGGTCTGCAGTCACCATCATACGCTTGTTTGTGATATAATAATATACGCCCTAGAGAAAAGCTCAATCCGTCTTTCGACCGTTTTAAATTTCATTGTGGCTTCATACGGATCAATTCGCAGTCAAGCTATGATTTTGATTTTTTTTTATAGTATTCCAGATGGATTTCCAACTCAATCTTTTTAAAATTGCTGAGCATTTTTTCTCATATATTCTAGGCCATGCTAGTACGTTGTAGTTGTAGCAAATGTTGTAGCACATCAGAGCTTTGACCAACCACACAAATGCAATGCTAAATTGATTAAGAACAAATGAATGTACTGCTCATTCTCTCTTCTGAATAGTATACAATACTTGAATTGTTTAAAAACAAAATTCCATATTGTTCATACGTATCGATCATATCATATATAAAAATGTTGAATATGTTGTATTCGCAAAGTTCACTAAGTAAACAACATCTACTCCTTTCTTATGAGCATATACTCTGGCTTATTTCTGTGGATAAACTACTATCCCAAAAAGTTACTGGCAAAGGTCCTTCCTCTCTTGGGTCTTGTTTGGCATACTTGACCTTCGAGTTGATGACTTGTGTCCTCAAATTTTACATCAGTACCTTTGGTCTTGATGTTGTTAGACCTTTTAGTCGAACTTCGTGTCATCCTTGTGGCTGCACTGACGATACTTTTATCCTTGGTGTTACGAACATCTGAGCCTTCATGGTCAACTTTTATCTTTTTATTTTTTGCATGAACACTTCTGGTATTTTTGGTCCCTGCTTTTTCAGATTTACATTTTTCATTTTCTTCATCTTCCGAGTCTGATAATACAACAGATCTTCGCCCCCTTTTCCCGCCATCGACACTTGTTGATGACTTTTTATGTAGATGCTCCTTCTGATGTATTGTACTCCCATTTATTTTAACTTCTGGTTCCTCTTTCACAGGGACCAGCTCACATGCGTTTTTGCTAAGTTCACATTTGCTAATTTGTACCTGCAAAAATCACGTTAACGGATGAATTTATGAAAAGAAAAGTTCGGACGGTGAAGTATTCAATCACCTTTTTAACTGGCTCATTCAATTTTTTTGTTTGTTTCTTGTTTTAACATGTTGTCCGCTTCATCATCCATCAAATCCTGTTGAGCACAATGGTTCAAGAACTGTAAATACTTGCTTCAATAGTTCAATATAAAAGAGTATAATAATTGGTGTTTAAATAGATTTGATAGTTTAATAGACCATTACCTCTTCAGCTTTATCCTCTAAGCATCGCTTCTCAAGCTTCTCATCAGGCACGAATATTTTCTTTACTTCATAGTTCTGCATGCCTAGAGTGAGGTTCTTATTGTTGAGTTTGAATCGAAAGATAAGTCTTTGTCCACATAATTCTTGTATAATCTTTGGGACTTCTTCAGATTTTCCATCTAAGGAATCCAACAGGAATGAGATTGGCGTATTGAGCATTCTTTCAACCTCTTCATCAAATAAAGTGCAACTTGCAATAGCACTATGATCATTTGAAGCCGAATGCGATGCCTAGAATCACATTTCATTAGTGTAACACAAATGTAATAGTACATAATGATGGTCAAATCAAGAGAATATGCTTACCTAGGTGTTACACCTTCTGGATACGTATCACAATTCTTGCAATAATAATTATGCGATTCTTTCATAGCAATTTTGTTGCAAACATCGCATGACATGTACCACCATTGAATATTTTCTTGTAACCGATCAATTGTATCTATTGTTGTGAACACAAAGTACTGAAAGTTGATGAAGAAAATATAGCACTTCAAAAGATATGCAGTCACTCATACAAATATCTCAAATACATCTGTAGGTCTTGGAGGCTTCTACAATATCATATCTTAGAAGAGTTCTGATTCATTACCTCATCTGTTGGGTTGTCGTGCCTGATTCCAGTAAGTTCTTTTAAGGTTATCCTTCTGTAAAACACTGTAAAACATTTGATCTTCCAGTGTACCTTCAGTACTTTTATCTATCTCCATCATTTTTGGTGGAGTTTCTTTGGTGGAGTGGCTATAAGTAAAAGTTAGTAAATGAACATATATTATGAAATTCTATATCACCGGTACCTACAAATTGTGCTTAATACCTGCCACGAAGTTCCCAAGTCTCGGATATATCTTGATTGGTATATAATCTTGTGGTGCTAGTTGACTTTAGGCACAAACCTATTTAATGAGCAATAAATCTATTAGATTTATTATTTTGGTATAAAAAATGACGTGTAAACATATTGAACTTACCGTTGAATTTTTGCACCATTGTTGAGGTAACAATAATAATTGTTTCATTGCCAATTACATCCTCACTTAAATGGTGAGCTAATCTTCCACATAATGATACTCTGATTTTTATCACCCCTAAATAATTAATGGTAATAATAATATAAGTGGAGCAAAACAGTCTTTACTCTTCAGTGAAAAATCGAGGCATGGATATACACTTACTCTAACATTAGAATTCCAATCTCACGTATATATGAAGGCGTTTTCTTCTTTGTTATCCTTAATTCTATTGGCTTAATCTTGGTAAGTAACCCAATGACATCAGCAAAATTGAAGATTAAAGACTTAAAAATTAGGAAGTTATTCATTTGGAGTCTATCAATACAACTATCAACAAATGACTTCAAATTTAAATTTACCACTTGGAAGTAAGAATATGACTATCAACATACCTGAGCATTGTTGGTCTTTTTCTAGCTATTCTTGTAGGGTATCTTTGCTAGCAAACTCGAAGTAGTAATCTGGAAAATTATCTGATGAACCTTTCATCTCCTTTAATTTTGTATTGTATAAAAAAATAATTTTAATTTCATTGCTGACTGGCCGATATTTTGTTGAATCTACAACTTTAAAATTGCTAAAAACATATATAAAACCCTCGTTGATCTTTGCTCTGTAAGTGTCAATTAGATTCTTCCAGATAGTAGCATGAACTGTATGGCCCTTCAAAATTTAATGAAAGAAAATCTTTGTAGTAGTTTTAACAGTAAAACAATCCCATTGTTGATTATGCGAAGAAAATACCTGCTCATCCATCAAGATCATATCGATGCTTATAAGTTCATCGGTCGAAGGGTTGATCGAGTCCCACATTCTCATTACTTTGGCTTTAATATTCCATGTCTATCCTCTTGTGGTTAACTCACTCAACTTCATGTACGTCATAGACATGTTGCCTTCAAAACAATTTTAAAAAGAGTGGTTCATATGATATTGCACTAATATTTACCCAAAATTATTGCAGGATGGAAAGATCTAAACAGACCTCAAGATTTCAGCTATATATTATTACCATTGATGATTTTCTGGCGTTTCTTCTTCCATCCTTCGATGTGCTGGGCGTCCTGCCGTATGTCACCCCTTCGATTCGTGTGGAGTCTACTTGCTGGTGCAGTTGATGTTCTTGGCGAGTGTCGATATGGCGTTGTGTGGATCTCCTTCAATCTTCATACTGGTGTGTGTGGATCTCCCTTCAATCTTCGTACGCGTGGTGTTGGGTGTTCTGGCATTTGTTAATTCCGTGGGTGTTTTGGGGTGTGTGCCCCAACCTTTATATTAGTCGAAAGGTTATTGAGTTTGAATTGGGTACGGATGAGTGTATGCTATAAACTATTTCGTGTGCAATAGTATATGTCCTCATTGTTGCCTAATACCAATCCGTTTCAGTTTCCTTCACGTGCAATAGTATAGATCTGATCCGTGTGCAATAGTATATGTTAGTGTCCTTGCCTAATATCAATCCGTTTCAGATCTTTAGATCTTCACCGTTGACACATCTCAATTTCTAAAGTGTTAAATCACCATCGTTCGTTTTCTATCGTTTTAAGTATATAATAGATAGATGCTAAAATAATCCAAAGTAGAAATTATATCTAGATATTTATCAAGATAAACATGAAGTGATTCATCAAAACATTGAAAAACTTTGGATATTTGTTGCACTACTAATAACGAATCACCAAAAGCCTCAATATGTGTAGAATCTATGGCAACCAAAGGCTTGTCTCGCTTTCCAATCGAACTAAGGACGATGTTCGAATACTACACCAGCCATGCTTTGACATATTCTTAGGACGATAGATAAATATCGAACATTAACATAAGGTCCATGTAAACTTCATCCACCAAATCAAGTATAGCCGAAATAAACAAATGAAATGACAAATCAACTATTTCATCCCTTTTGATCAGCAATAAACTTGTAGCTAATCAAATATATAGTGATTTGGTAATACCCTTTCATGATATAAGAAATTATATTGCATCCATGGATCTAAATAAGACCATGAAGGGTGATCGATCGTACCTGGGGATGAATTCCATGGCAAAGACATCAATGGCATGTTTGGCAAATATGGATGATGTGCTAACCGAAGATTTTGATGGGGTGATGCAAACCTTTGGCTTAATTGTTTTTGGCTTCCATCCTTCTCTTTCTTCACTTTTGTAACACTTGTTGCAATAGAAGGTTGCACATCATTTTTATTTTGACTACTCCTCTTGAGAATCCATGTCATGTTCTTCTTTTTCAGCTCTTGTGCACTAATCTTTTGTAATTCCTTCTTTTGCCAATACGATAAGCCGAGTGGGCATCTCGGCTGTGATTCTGTTCTGATCAATGGCAATTCCTTTTTGGCCTTGTGAACTCTCAACTTCTTTTCTTCGGATTTGGTACTTTGACTCTCAACAATTGATTGCTTCATCTCATTGCCTTTAGTAGCCAATGTCAACACTTTCATTGGCTCTTTTTCATTTGAGATCAAATATGAAGTAGCACTCTTACGACCATCTCTTTTAACGCGGTAAACTTGTTTGACCACCTCTTTCTTCTTCCTTGAGCTCCGAACCGATTCCTTATGATTGAAACGGTCTTTAACATGTGATTGTTCAAATGTTGATCTTCTTGGAGCTGCATAATATTGGTGAGATGGTCTAAAATAAGATGGAGAATATGCCCTTGTATCATACCTGTCCCATGATGGATATGGATCTACATGACCATAGGGAGGCATCCACGGCATTGGCATTGGCGGCCCAAAATAAGGATATGAATATGTTGCATTAAAATTCCCACTTTGCCAATACCGATCCTCATATTTGCGCCTTGGGGGTGATCTTGGTTTCTTTGCATGATTTGGCTGATAAGCATTCTTCTCTTCACTCTTCTTTTGATATTTATCCAATAGTTCAATGAAGGTGATTTTTGATCTCTTACACTTGCGCTTTTCGACCTTTGTTTTCTTTTTCTTTGCTTTCATCAATCATTGGATTTGCTTGTTGCCCCCCAGCCCTTGGCGTCTTTATTGTAGCCTCGATGGAATTCTCGCCCTCAAGATTATGTTCATTATGCTCTTCAACAACTTCTTTACTTGAAAGCTTGATCCCGTCACATGCAGCTTTTACCTTCTCTTTAAATGGATCGGCTTGAAGCAGTCGATGGAAAAACTTTTTGCCGTCAGGACCAATCAGAATAGATTGGTCATCTCTTGGTGTTTCAACAAATTTCAATCGTCCTTTTTCAATGGCCGATTTATCTATTTGACGAAACATGTTGCACTCCTCAAAATTATGCTTGAACGAATCATGCAACTTACAATACATTCGTCCTTGGATAGATGGCTCAACATGGTGATCAAGAATTCTTATGTAATTATTTTTCAGCAACAAATCAAATATTTGATCACACATGCTTGAATTGAAGGTAAACTTTTTATTCTCTAGTCGATCTTGTTGTGAGAACGACTTTGGAGTTAAGCAAATGAATGGTTCAGATTTTGCATCACCCCATTCGGCTATGCATTGTGTTTTGCACTCTATCTCCGATGTCTTTGGATAAGAAACTATACTGGCATCGGGTTGCTCAAAACATTTTAACCTTGGCTTTAAATTTCTAAAACAGAAATAGTTAGAACATACATGCCTCAATTGAGACCAAGTGTAAGCCAAGTAAGAAATAAGCAAAGCTACCCTATTAGATATGAGCTTTAGATAAAGCAATGGGGAAAGCCTTGGCTGCAATAATTTTTCGCTATCGGTCTTTCTGAATGGTGCAATATGTTGACCGATATGCTTCGTGACAATCTGATTGCTAACAAATAAATTACCCTTCTTCATTGGTCTCTCAATATTTCTTATGAAGATTTTTCTAATATATGCATCAACAACTAAGTTGTGACCAAATCTGAAAACAGGTAAATTACTTGCGAGACATACCTCTTCAAATATGTTGGGAGAGCATGATGGTGGTGTGACTTGAAGAATATCTTGATCCGCCTTCGGATAGCTCCCCAACACCTTGTCATCATCTTTTTCTTGATTTCGTGCATCATTAGTTTGAAGATCTTTGTTCACCTAACTTTGTTCGGCTACTTGTTCTTGTTCTTGAAGCTCGTTAATTTCTATGGCACGAAACTCATAGGGCAGGAAGTAGGTTCCATTAACTTTAGAAAAATCAAGCATGGTCGTTTTGCCATGCTTTCCATGCCCTTTCTCAATACTACTTGCCTCTTTGGATTTGATTGATTCGGTATATATAATACTTGATTCGGCTTTTTCAACCGAAGCACTTTCATGTTCCGAATCACCCTTCTTTTCATTGATGCTACCAATTGGCAATGCTTCTTTTATCTGAGCCAATTTTTTTCTATTTGTTTTTGGCGGCGAGTGGCAAAATTGGCTTTAAGCTTTTTCTCAATTTCAGCCCACTCCAGATATGATTGCCCCCCAATGCTTTTAGATTCTTTCGGCAATGACACATGGGTGTTGCTGAAACTTTGCAATTGTGTAGGGGATGTATAATATGATGTCGTACTAGGTGAAGGCATATGCATTGTTGTAAAACCATATTTTTGCTCACCAATTTTACCAATTGGCAAAGGTTCATCTTCTTGCAAAACTCTAGCTTTTATTGCATTATAATCAGGAACTAGCCCCTTATCATGTTCTTCAAGGCAAAGAGCACTGATCTTATTATTTTGGGATATATCCCTTTTTTAATTTAGTCACTTCCCATTCTATAAGGGATTGTTCCACAATACTTTTAGATTCTTTCGGCATTAAGGTGTTGCGGAAATTATGCAATTGCGTAGAGGATGCATTATATGCTACAATATTAGATGATGGCATGTGCACTGCTGCAAAATTTTCACTTATTCGGCTATGACCGTGAAGGTGCGGAGCCGAATTATGAGCATCTACAGTTGTATACGGTGCCGAATAATTACTAACATGAGATGTAGCATATGACAGTTGAGAGTAACTGGCCAAATAGCTAGTAGTAGCATGGCCAATTCTCCTATCCATCGGCATGGTTGAACTAGTATATTGCAAATTAGTTGCCGATGAATAAAAAGGTGAAACACTTTGTAGCATGCTATTGGAAGTTCCTAGACGAGGTGTTTCAACTTGATTGACCAAACTCATCATGTTGTTCATCGGCATAACGATTTCTGGGGTTGCCGATGCATGAGAGTTGGAGTACATATGGTGCATGTTACTAGTATCATAAGAAGTTGAAGCAGATAAATTACTTTCAATTAGCTTTTGCATGTAATTAGCAACATGATTGAAGAAACTAGGGCTGGCCGATAGTAACACCATATGAATTATTTGCATCTACAGTAGGGAATTGGGTATTCATATTACCTTTGTAGATTGAAAACCCTAGATGACGATCTCTTCGTAGCAAGAACGGGCTGGAGACCGTTCAAAGCTTCGTCCCCATTGGAGTCGCCAAAAAGTGTGTTCGCACATGAACACGTCACCGTGTACCCTCGACGCCGGGGGTGATGCACCGCAGCTCATGTCGAAGGAGACCCGGCCGGAAGCGCGGTACGCAAGCAATCCGACGAGCACTTTTGAGGACCCGAAACCCCACACGCCCGGGAGGGACCCCGTCAGGGCACGTGGTGGCTATGGGCTGCGCTAGGTCGACCTGATCGCCCCTAGGGCCTCGAGGTTCGCCGCCCTGCAAATGAAGAACGAGAAGAAGAAGAACTAGGGTTAAGGAGAAAAGATAAAAGATAAAAAGTGGTAGATGAATTGATCGATTATGTGTTGTTCAATCGGCCATCACCTCTCATCTATTTATGAGGCGGCTGGACTTCCCGTACAAGAAAAGGACTCCAAATCACATCCAATTTTTTTCAAAATTAACCGAACTCGGATTTAGTTAAGTCTGGAACACCAGTTCGGTTTTTAGGTCCCACAGGCCACAAACGACCTCGGATGAGGATGATCCCAACAGAAAATTTGACCATTTTGACAAGACAAAAAATTTGCGTGTTGAAAGTTTTTAGATTAGAAGCCATCTTGAGGGCCGAATCTCTCATGCAAAACAGCCGATTGGTGGCGCTACTCATCAGACATGTGTGTGGTGGGGCGCGCCATATTTTGCCTCCTGACAGGGCTGCATTCCGATGGCTCTAACTTTTGCATACATACTCGGATTTGGACGACTTTTATATCAAAATCGACTGTTTTGACGAGACGCACACCTTTCATGTTGAAACGTTTTCCATCAGAGGCCATCTTAATTGAGTTTCATGCCATTCTTTAATCTGGTGTCAACATGAGCATCTCTGAACTTGTCATAACTATTGCATAAGAGCTCCGTTTTAGACCATGTTCATATCCATCTCGATCTTCTTAAAGAGAGTCATCCAGAGGTGACCTCCAATCATAAGTTTGAATTAGTCTTGATATAACTTAAAGCTACTCTCTATGATTGTGCCACTTTTGAGCATCAACACTAGTATCATCTAGTGATATGAAAGGTCAGACTACACACACACACAAGGGCCCGTTACATATTCAAGCATTTCACATCTTTCTCTCGCTCTCTGTATCAAACCGACTATGCCAAACTACCCTGTCTACCACGTGGGAAAAATCCCCCCTCGCCTGTTTAATCGGGTTTGTATTGATGGATCGTGCGAAACAACAAAACTATAGTAGTACTACAGTACAAGTAACAGTTCACTGGGCCACCGTGTCGTGTACTCCTCCGTCGTAAGAGTGGAGCGCTCGCTTTCATAAATGTTCTAGTCCCTTTCGCCGACATGTGGGACATCAAGCAACCGGGTCCACATGCCATACCGAAATAACAATGCAGAGCAGCAGGGGTGAAGCACCCCGGTCATGGCGCCGGCGTAGTAATGACCAATGAGGCGTCAAATAAAAAAGCTACACCTTTCCCGCAGTTAAGTTGGAGGGACGAAATGATGCTAAAAAAATAAGTTGGAGGGGTGAAGCAACCATCATTTCACTCGTTGCTGAATCTGCTTCTCCCTCATCTTCTTCAAGTTAACCACGTGTTGCTTCTCCCGTTGTTCTGCCTCATGTGGGACGTGGATCGGCTTGGTAAATCACTGACACGTGGGACCACATGTTAGCAAACTGCCAGGCCAACGTCCTCTAAAAATAAGAAACCTCTCCCGCCTTCCACGCTGCAAAATCACCTCCTTTCTACTAATCTTGATATAATTTTTTAGACCAATATAATCAAGATTTGTATAGATAGCACACACGAGCAAAACCAAGTGGTACGGTTAAGGGCATCCACAATGTGCAGCCAAATGTGAAAATAGCTTTTGGCATCGATGGGAACCATTGTGGAGGGTGCTGCCAAAGCCAAAAAGAGGGAACCGAAGCTCCCTAATTGATTGATTGAAGGAATAGAAAAGTGCAACCTCTCTCCTCTTTCTCCCGTGCTTGGACGCATGTACAGTATAGAGCACAGAGTCTACTCCCCTGTCCCTTCTATCACAAATCACAAAGCAGTGAGGCGTCAAATCACAAAGCACGGACGAAGCAACCATCATTTCACTCTTCGCTGACTCCGCTTCTCCAGCGTCTTCTTCGAGAAACCACCTTTACCGCACTAAGCTGGACGGACGATGCTATTGTGTAGTGGTACATTTACGCCTCCTTTGGTTCAACGGACTTCCTGGATGCAAAGAAGGCGGTTGTCTCGGCTTGCTGGCAGCACTTGCGAACGACTTACCATGGTCTCCCTCAATGGTCTGCTCCATCGAACGCACTTCGCCAAAGCCACAACGTTCGAGATATCATCAACGTCACCGCAATGGGGAAGGAAGTCAAATATTTACTACCACCATTTTTTTGTATACAAGGCCAGTATCAAAATTACCATTTGCAGAAGGCCGCTAACACTAATCGAGGCAAAATTGATGGGGTTTGCCTCGTACTATCAACCAAGGACATTAATATACCCTTGCATGCATGCGGAAGTGAGAAGGTTGGTTTGCATGGCGCTGCATTAATCAAGCAATGAGGAGTGAGATGGTTAGCTCTTTGGGCATTAGAGAAAAAACTACGCATTAATTGACACGTCAAACGAGGATTTGCATCGATCAATCCCGCAAAGGAAAACCCCGCCTTTCTTTTTTAACACAAGTAGTACGTACTTGTATCCTGTTTGGGTCTAGGCCTTGCATTGCCATACTTTGCCACACATTTTTGCCAAGCTTGCCTAAAGTTTTTCAAAATGAAAAGGAGGTACACTTGCGCACGGCTGTCGCGGTCGCACCGCACACTCACACAGTCACTCCTGCACGCCGCAAACCCAACCAAGGGAACTCACCCTCACTGAGACGTGCTACCGCATGTGATCAAACCAAACTCAGCCATCCTACCGCTGACACATAATTTTTGTTCATACAGTATGTTTATCCAACCGCGTGTTGGGGAAGATCCGTGCGGCCCGTGCGGTGGTCTGTTGGGGAAGAAGAAGAGGTGAGGAAGAAGAAGGGTTAGGAGATGTAGGATATTCATCCAACTGCCTGAAATGGTCGACTGACCCAAATGATGAAAGTCAGGCGACTTGCATAAATATATGTTTTTACACAGTAAAAGATCCCTAAAAACAACAACATAAAGAAAAACTATCACTGCTCGCGGAATGAGCCGGCCTCGTCGTCTTTGGTTGCCGGCGCGACCAGCCATAGCTGCCGACGTGTGTCTCCGCACCGTGGTTGTCCTCGGCCTCCAGCTACTCGTTCACGCGGAGCGTGCGGGCGCTCTGCACGGACGCGAGCACCGCCCAGTTCACGTCCATGATGTTCGGTTCCGCCTGCACGAGGACCTCGATGGCAGTGGCATCCGCGCGCTCCGCGTCGATTTGAGCCTCTGCCGCCCGGTTCAAGTCCAAGACATCCAGTTCCGCCTGCAGGAGGGCCTCGATGGCAGCGGCATCCGCGCACTCCGCATCAAGTTGAACCTCCGCCGCCCAGTTCACGTCCACGACATCCAGTTTTGCCTGCAGGAGGGCCTCGATGGCAGCGGCATCCGCGCGCTCCGTGTCGAGTTGATCCTCCGCCTCCCGGTCCTCCTTTAGGATCAACAGGTTGAACCGCTGGTCCGCATTCACCATGGGGGACGCGGACCCCGTCACGAAGTCAACGTCCATCGTATCATACGCATCGGGGGCCTTCTGCGCCGCGACCTCCGCCATGAACATTGGATCGGCTTCCTCCTCCTCGGAGCTTGGCTCCAGAGAACTCGGGGATTGACCCGCCGCAAAGTAAGCTTGGGAACGGAGGTCTGTGGCGCCGACCGCCGCCGCGATTTCTACGTGGTGCTCCGGCGTCAGCATCTTGTAGTACGTGATCTTGCGGCGCACCATGGCTTTCCAGCGAACTAGGGGACAGCTGATGCGGGCTAGGGGATCGAAAGGTGGGGGAATGGGCTTGAGAGGAGGTGTGGTTTTGGGGCAGTGGTGACCGGCCGACAAGTAGCTGGCGTAGGCCGAGCAGCGAAGGTTCTAGTGTGAATAGTGGTTCCGATGACGACCGGTCAATTGGTTTTGACTGTGCGGAGTTTGCAAAGCCGGATGGCTGGAGCCTAGACAGTTGTGGGGTGGGATGGGACCACATTTTCGTAGTTTCACATGGCAGACGTCCGGACCTCCTCACCATTCATGTCGATGACGAGGCGGTGACTTCGTAAATGTCAAGATGACTAGCAAGATGCCCGTGCATTGCACGGAACCTCAGGATGCATTTTTTTACAAAACACATGTTGTGATTGACCCATGCAGGAGTAATCCCATGTGTAAAAACTAATGATATCTCGAGAATTTCATTGAAAAAATGGTATCTCAAGAATTTCATCGAAAAATGATATCTCGAGAAAGATGAGAGATAAGGTGAGGAGGAGTGGGGCGCGGTGGTGATTGGTGGTCGGACTTAGCGGAGGCATGGGGATGGACGACGCCGGCAGCGGCCACCATACCAGATTGTTCCAGAGGCTTCCTTTTTTTAATTACTCAACAATGAAGATGTGGGAGATAAGGATGAACGAGAGAGGTGCGGGTATCCTTTTGCAAAATTGCCATAGTTTGCTTTCTATCCGTCAGATATAGATCGGACGGTCTATATTGCAAGATGGCAGGCACACCATCATCACCGAGAGTAGAGATAAGAGTAGAGATATAGATATGATGGCTCAGTCTCTCGAAGGTGCTCATAGGGGTAGGGTGTGCATGTGTGCGTTCATAGGGGTGAGTGTATGCGCGCATGTATGAGCGCTTGCGTCTGTACTGTGTTCAAAAAAAGAAGTACTCGAAGTATGCAAGTTCATAAGGAATGGACGGTGTACATCACTCTTGTCACGTTCACGTTGCACCCCGGCATGGTGGACCCTGCACGTCGCTCACCAAATGGAACGCGCTTCGTCTTGCGTTTTCGCTCGCTTGTGGGACCGCAGTTGAGAGCAAACCGATGTCCCTCCCCTCCCCCGCCCGCGTCATTTACTACTAGACTAGAAGAGAGAGAGGTCGGCCGAGTGTTAATGAGGCCATACTGACACTCGAATTTGGTCGGGAAAATAGGGAAACCGACATGTGGGGCACACCTGTTGGGATGACGTGGCGCAGACTAGTCCAATGGAGGAGCTGGCCCATGACCTCCTCGCCACCGGCAACCGTTAATGTGGGTCGTGGGGGCCAGCAACGTGGCGCAGCTCCTGCACCGCCTCTGGACACGGCGACCGCGGTGAGCGACACACTCATCATCGCTGGACTCGCTCAGCTTCAGGGTGCCGAGGGTGGCGCTACCACGGTGGCATGACCAGCAGATCAACACCCAACTCGTCGAGGATGCACGAGATGCCGAAGTGCGCGTGCGCCGCGACACATCCGCGGAGTGTTCTAGCGCGGCCAACTGCATCCCTAGGACCTGAGACCATGCGGGGTCGTCTTTCAATGACATGTGGGATCGCATGTGAGCAAAGGGCATGTCCAACGTTGCCACGCCCGCAGCTTACTACCCTGGCACACAAAAAACCCTCGTCCCTCGCGCCGTCGCGCGTGTGCGTTCCTTGCCGGTGCCAGCTGTCCGCATTCATGCCGTCCATCTGTATGCCGTCATTAAGAAGGCTCGCTACCCGAGGAACCAACTCCGGCAACTTATTGATGCACTCGGACACTTGGCCTCACCGAAATGCGCTACTTAAAGCGGCAACGCCCAGCTAAACTCCACACCATAGCACATCCTCCTACCTGGCACGACATCCACCATGACCGTGAGCGGGAACGCTCTGCAGGAGAGCTTGTCTTCGGGGATGAAGCTCGAGGTCGCCGCCCTCGCTCAACTCGCCGCTCGCAATGCAATATCGGCATAGCCGGACGCGGACGCGATCGCACAAGCGGTGGCCATGCTGGCGGCCGATGACGGGAGCACTGCCCGCCACGCATCCTACTTGCCGCCGTCCAACGTTCGGTGGCGCATGTGGCAGGTGAAGCGACGGACCGTCCACGTCCATCATCATCGACCTCACATCCACCGGCACCGCCGAGGTCGGGGACTCCTTCGAGGATGAGTAGGGCATGGGAGGCGGCAGGGCATGGTGTGCCAACTGGCCGGTCCGTCTCCTGTGTTCTACTCTTCCTCGCCGGGGACCGCACCTTCACTTCACGGGTCTTGAACCCTACCTCCGTTCATGGAGATGGCAGATGGAGGACGTCGTCGTCGATGCAGAAGTACAAAGGAAAGTGGACGTCGGTCACCACCGTAGAATAGGTTTAGGGCCGGGTTTCTTTTCTTTTTCTGTCCTATAAAAGTTCGAAATGTAATGAAAATCTGGCGTGTTTGCATGAATCTCGTCCGGTGTATATGAACTTTCACAATAATAGTAAGATATATTTTATGAAAATATATTGAATGATGATTCATTTTTGTGTATAAACTTGGTCTAAGTTTAGAAGGTTTGACTCGAGACAAAGCAAACATGCGAAGTAAATAAACACATAGGTATACATACACAATTTATCTTAGGCACTCCAATAGTACGTCCACTACACATTCACGCATCTCACATCTTTCTCTCGCTCTGTCTGTCAAAGCAACTAAGCCTTGTCCTAAAAAATAAAGTCCTAAAAAACAACTAAGCCAACCTCCCAGCATATCGAGCGGGAAAAGACCCAGCCGCGCCGTTTTAGTTGGGATTACCGGATTACTAGTAGTATCGATGGATCGCACGAAGCACCCAGTTTAAAAGGAAAAAGGCGGTACACTCACAGCATGCCTGTCACGGTCGCATTGCACCCCTCACACGGTCGGTCCTGCACACGGCTCACGCAAACGAAACACGCTTCGGCTTGCCTCTTCACTCACACGTGGGACCGCATTTGGAGAAACCGACCATGCGCCAAACTCCCCAACCCACCGCACGAAAATTCCCCCCAAATCCCAAATTCAACTGCCCTTCGGCCAACTAGCCAATAATATTCCCCCAAAGCCGCCCTCCCCGCCGCGTCGATACGTCGGCGCCGCGGTTCATCGAGGGGACGCATGGCGATCCTCTCGCTCCCATAGTACGCTCTCATAGACTGCCGTCCTCCAGCTGCACCGCCATCGCTGGCGACGTTCTTGTGGAGATGCATGGCGGTCAACTTCTCCCACGGTACGCGCATTCCAGACTGAGGCCCCGTGCATGTCGGAGTAGCGTTGAATGTTAGCTGATAGACGTTGTTAATCTCACTGTTTGCCGAAATAGTTTACAGTCAATATGCTCTACTTAAGAAGCTTCATTACCCTATTCCGCACTCAATCTACTTTGCTGAGATGGCATGCCACGCCCGATTAGTTGCTAAAATATCCTGCCATATATTTAGTGTGAAGTAGATTGCCTTGGTCTAGTAGCCAATCTGTTAGGTGAAATAGCTCGACACCGTTTTATACTCGATATTTGTTGCTGAGTTGGCCTTTGATGGCTGTGTGCTCGGCCTCATTGACTGCTGAAATAGCCTGCCATAATTTAGCACTCAAATATGTTTGCTGAATTAGCTTTACATATATTTCGCTACTTAGATCTGCTTGTCCAAATATCTTGCCATAACTTTAGACTTCGACCTAGGTATTTTTTTCTGGACTTTATAAAAAAGCATATATATTTTTCCTGTAATATCTAGTAGAAGAACTAATTTGTATGTCTAACAGATGGACAAGACTTGGATAACTTCTGCTCGAAGATTCTCCGCTGCATATGTCGAGGGGGTTGAAAACTTCATGAACTTTATCAGAGCTGAGTACGGTGGTCCGAAATCAGATGTGCTCTGCCCATGTAGCAGTTGTATGAATTCAGTTACAGGACCGCAGTCAACTGTGCAAAATCATCTACACTTGTATGGGATGTCGGTCACATATACTAGGTGGGTTCATCATGGTGAAGCTGTGAACGTCAATGTTACTGACTATGTGGAAGCAGCAGATCACCATCTTGATCTGCCTGATGCTCAAGTGGAAGAGGAGGAGGAGGTGGTTGTCGGATTTCGGGTTCCACAAAACCTTGAGAGGTTCGAACTCTGGGGTGCGGGCCAAGAACTCGTCCTCCCCAGTCTGCCTACTCGCTAATCTCACAACCTAGCTCAACGAACTATAAGGAAAAGAGACACAACAGTTTACCCAGGTTCGGGCCACCTTGCGGTGTAAAACCCTACTCCTGCTTTGTGGTGGATTGGCGTCGAAGGGCTGAGGATGAACTAGTGCAGTGGCGAACAGCCTCAGGAGGAGAGGTGTTCCTGAGCTCGAGTGAGCTGGTGGAGTGAGGATGATCTGACTGATCTGTCCCGGGGGTTCGATGTGAACTCTCTCTGCTCTCTACGGTGGTGGCTAAGTCCTATTTATAGTGGCCTTGGTCCTCTTCCCAAATGAAAGGTGGGAAGGGATCCCACAACGGCCAAATTCGAAGGGAGATAACTAGTACATGCTATCCTGACAAAAGTAGTCTTCACCTGCAAAAGCCTCTGGTCGCGACGCCGTGGTGGTCTCGGTGATGACCTCCGTCCTTCCGTCCTGGCGGTCCCGGTCTTGTTGCACGGGAATGGAAACCTTTGGCTGATTCCTTGAGACTCCACACCTGCGCCTGCCTCTTTAGCACCGAAGAGGAAACTGGTACACTGTGCCCGCTGGTGCCCGCCTGGCCTTGGTCGTCATGGCTCACATCATCCGGACCTCACGAGGTGAGGCTTGCATAGAGATCTCCGCCCCTCGGGAGCCAGCCTGAGGAGGCCGCTCCTCGTGGAGGTCTTGGTGTCATCCGCCTCGCGAGGCTTGGCCCCTCGCGAGGGTCTTGAGTTGTTATCGCTGAAGCTGGGCCATACCAGGCAGTCGATGGAGCCACGCCGTGGGCCGCAGGTAGGCAAGTCTGGGTACCCCCGTTCCCAGAACGCCGACAGTAGCCCCCGGGCCCAAGGCGCGCTCGAACTTGGCTTCGAGGCGAAGCCAAGAGGCAAGTGCGGAGCACCGCGGGCCCTAATCGCCTGTGGCCTTGGTCGACGCGTGGCGATTAATGGGACATGGGTGTCTCCGCTTCCCCACGCGGCCTCGATAACTGCCAAATTTGACGGCTGCCTGTTGCACACGCAGTTTCGCCATTGCTGCCGCCGTGCTCACCCTTGACTCCCCCTCTTTTCTTTGAACTCACGACTCTTCTCCTGGATCCAGCGCCACGTGAATCCTCCCCTGACGCCATGGCCCCGAGGTCGAAGAAGAAGAGCAAGGCCTGCCCTCCTGCCGAATCCCAGCCGGACCTGGAGCCTGCTGTCGATCGGTCGACGGTGGTCAATCAGGAGGGGTTGGATAAGGTTCGGCCGGCCCTTGCCACCGATTTCAATGAGTGGAAGGCAACGATGGTCTGGCCTGCTTCTTGAGCTTTGATTGACATGGAGGCCACCAAGATCCCCATCCATCTTCATGCTCTCTCAGCCGGCTTGGTCCCCCCCTTCTCCAATTTCTTCAATGCCATACTCTCGCATTACTAGATCCAAGCGCTTCATCTGGACCCCTGGTCCGTCATCCTCCTTGCTATCTTCGCCTTCCTGTGCGAAGCCATGGTGGGCATTGCCCCGTCTGTCGCCTTGTTCCACCATTTCTTCTCGCTCCAAATGGTCGATGATCACCAGTGCTCGGGGTGAGTGGCCTTCCAGGTCGTGGCGGCGACAGCTGGGTCGGGCATCGACTTCACACTCCACCCAGACGCAAGGGGATTCCAGAAGCAGTGGGTGTTTGTGGATGTCGGCGTGCGCAACTCCTTGCTTCTGCTCCCGCGAGCGCTGGTGGTGCCCAGTTCCGGCTGGGGGGACGTGAGGCTCGCCGACGGTCGGCTTGCCCATGTTTGGTCCAGGCTGACTAGGTTGAAGAAGGTCGGGGTGACGGCGCCGATGGTGGTGAGGGAGTTCGTTCGGTTGCGCATTGCCCTGCTCCAGCGCCATTCTCGCCCAATGTGGGCCTTCACCGGCAGCAAGGACCGCATGAGGCTCCAGGTGCCTTCACTTCCTTCCAAGACGCTGCGCACGATGCTTGAGCTCCTGACGGGCGACCCGACGCCGGCTGCGCTTCCGGAGGAGGGCTGCCTCTTGTACCAATGCTCGAACAAGGAGGACTTCGTGAGGCAGATGCCCCCCTTTGACGAGTGGGGGCTGCGCCCGAAGGGCCTTGAAGGGCCCCGCGAGAATCCCATCTTGGTGGTTCCCTTGCTCGTCGACCCTGTGGCGCGCACCCCGGATGTGGATGCAGGGGGGCGAGCGCCACCGGGTACCGCTGGGGCGACTGCTGGGGAGCGGGTGTCGCCAGGTGCTCCCGAGGTGTTGGCTCTCGAGGTTCTGGCGAGCGCTCCTGAGGAGGTCACCGGAGAGCTGGTGCAACCCGACGCTCCCGAGGCAGCTACCCCGGCAGCTTGGGCGAGCGGTCCTGAGGTAGTGGCTGGTGGGCAGGCGCGGCCTGGTGCCCCTGAGGCCACCGCCCTAGAAGCACCGCCGGGCCCCTCGGCTGCTGAGAGTTGCGCCCCGAATCTCGGCCAGCTTCGCCTGAACCTTGAAGTGCTCCGCAAGAGGAAAGGGCCTCCAAGCTGCAGTGGTGACGCCTACCGGCCGCTGAAGCAGAGGAAGTACATAGCCGTAGATGAGTAAGTACCTTATCTTCGTGATTTCCCGTGAATCACGTTCTTTCCTGACAATGGCTCCTCAGGATCCCTTCGGCTAAGGCGACGAAATCTCTTGGGAAGCGACCTCCAGAAGTCCTTGGCCCGCTCTCGACTCTGAGCCCCCCGCACCAGACCCCCGCGCGAGGTACGGGGCCGGTCTGAGAGGCGGATGCGCCGCTGAGGGGCCGTGAGCCTGTGCTTCCGGTATCCTTCCTTCGCGGTCTTGCCTGGGGCGCAGGAGGCGTGCCGAGGGCTCCTCCGTTGGTCATCACCATCGGCTGGGCAATCTCGGCGCCGGCTTCATCTTTGAGCAGCGAGACCGCTCTGCCCAGCACCTTCGCCGAGGCCGGGAGAGCGGCCAGGAAGGCACCGACCTCCAGCCCCCCGCCAGAGGTAGGCGAGCCGCTCCAAGCCCCTCCGACAATCCCCGGCGTGAAGGATGGGCTTGGCCGCGCGTTGGAGCTTGTGCGCGGGTGCGGCGTTGTTCATCATGAGCTTTTCCGGGAGGCGATGGGCATGCTGAGCCGGCTTGGAGAAGAGCTTGCCGACGTCGATGCCTGCCTCGAGATGGAGGACATTCGCTTGGTGCACGAGTGGCACCAGTTGAAGGTTGCCATCAACCTCGGGCATCTTCAGCATGAGCGCGCCAGCGCGAGAGCCGCGGTGTCCCTTGCAACTTCTCATGAGGCTTGCGCCCGTGCCCTGGAGGAGGCCAGCGCCGCCGACCGCCGTCATGAGGTGGCCGAGGAGCGGGAGCGGGAGCTCCAAGCTTCGAACGCCACCCTTGAGTAGCAGATCGAAGCACGCAGGGCCGCCCTGGTAGCATCACCAAGCGAGGCCCCTTCCGATGAGAAAGAGGTCCAGGAACGTGAGGAGACGCTGGCGCTAGAGGTCTTGGAGCGCAGCCTGGAGATTGAGCAATTGGAGGTGAGGGAGCGCCAGGTAGCCACGGCTGAGGACGCCGTCGCCACACGGGAGGCCCAGATCCAGGAGGAGGTTGACCAGAGGGTGGAAAAGGCCCGCGCGGCTCTCGCCGACGAGTACCGCCTGAAGTTGGAGCTCCTGGAGGCCGAGGTCGAGGGCAGGGCCGCTGCCCTCAGGACAAAGCTGGACGAGGTGGAGCAGCGCGGGAGGGCCGCCAAGGAAGTTCAGGCCTCTGCTCAAGCTGACTTGGCCTCCACTCGCGCCGAGCTGTCCTTACTCCAGCAGCAAGTCGAGGCCGTGACGTCCCTCGCGGAGAAGACCGCGTATGAAGGAAACCGCCGCCGGACGATGCAGCGTGAGCGCTCCTCGATGCTTCAGGACCTCAGGGTGAGGGCCAATCAGGCTTTGGGCACGATCTGCGAGGAGAGCGTCGCACACCCGCACGAGGACGACGAAGCCAGCCACCTCCGATTCTTCACCCTAGTCGTGACCCGCCTGGAGGACCGGGCGGCGAGGGCTCACGAGCTCATTGCAGAGAGAAGCCGGGGCCTCCTGGGGCACGTGTTCTCACACATCTTTAGTCACCTCCAGAACCTTGATCCCCATTTTGATTTCGACGCCGCAATAGCCCCCGTGCCCCGGGTCATCCAAGGCAATCTGGCGGAATGGGTGGACGACCATGTCGACGACCTAGTCACAGAGTTTGCTCCTGAGGATGACGCGGCCGTGATCGCGGCCGAAGAAGGAAATGCGGGCGACGATGATGAAGACGACGCCAGTGACAACGCGGGTGGCGCGAATGAATGTAGCGAGGACGGCGCCGAAGGCAGTGCCTCTGGCTAGGCCTGCCTTTCCCTTTGCCTTAATCTGCATGCAAAAAACCTTCGGGCACAGCCCTGCGGGGCGTAAAAGCATTTTTGAAGGGGGGGCCCCTTATGATGTATGAAATGATGATATGCCTTTTAAAAAAGATTAGGATTTGGAATATGCCATCGCGAGCCCGCGGGCTCCCGAGCGGGGTAGTTGTTGCAAGTTATCTTGGCTCCATAGGTCTTGAACAAGTCCTGAGGTCGCAGATGCGCCTTCCTCCAGAGGCGAGACCGCCGAGGCTCGCGAGGTTTTAAGTCTCCCGGGGAGCCTGCTGGCCCACCCAAGAGGGCCTCACGAGGAGCCGCTTGTCGGATCACGGCAAGGTGTGCGCGCGATGATCCTGCGGTGATCGCGCTCCAGCCCCCTGGGGGGGCCTTGGCATCTCCGGAGCCAGCCCGGGCGTGCTTGGACGCCCGCATACCACGCCCAGCCCCCGCTAGCGGGGCGCTCGCGGGGGGGGGGGGGGGGGGTAGCAGGCGCGAGCCTTACTCTCAAAACACAAAGCCAGAAAGCAAGAAATTGCCACGAGACAAGAGAAAATTCCCCCCGTTTTTCTTTTAATAAACACACGAAATTCCAAATCTCATTCCAAATGGCGGCAAGATGAGTTACAGAAAGAAAGGCAGAATCAAATGGCCGCGTCCGGCACCTAGCTAGTCCTCTTGTCTTCTCACCAGTGCGGAGCTAAGTGCTTGCACTGGACGTGGGTGAGAGCCCCCGTGAGGCCCGAGGACGGCACTCAGGAGACTCCAGGGCGTGTACAGTCCCACTCATTATTATGTGAGAGTGTCACGAGCGGAGACCTTCACAGGCGCGGGGCCTTGCTTCATGTCGCCTGACGAGGGCCCCGCCCTGTGCCTCCCCCGACCACTGTTGGGGCGTCCGAAAACCAGGACGAGACCAAGGGGCAAGGGGGACGCTAGCGGTGCCCTCGGTGACCGTAGGCCCTCCGCCGGGGGGAAGGGCTCGCCGGCGCCTTCCCCGGTAGAGGACCTACCTCCATGCAGCGCCTTGCTCCATGCTGTGCGGGGGAGGCCCTGGCCCCGGGCTCCCCCCACTCATCCCCCAATGTACTTCGCCCGCCGGCAGCGGGGCCATCGCCCTGGGGTCCCTGGCCTCTGTTGTGGCTTGGTTCACCTGCGGTCCATGGTTAGCGTAATCGTGCTCCCGAGATATCGGCTGTACCCAACGGCTGTTGTCGTAGAAGGTGTCGGTGAAGTTCCGGGGCGGCTCGCGGAGAGCCTCGGCTTCATGTGCCCCCGACGCCCAGCCTGATGAGGAGAACCCGCCGAGACATTCTCTTGACGCATACTGTAGATCCATCATGGGGGGTACGTAGGCGTCTGGGACTGCCGCGCCAGGGTCGTCATCTGGGTGTCCCGTGTTGCTGGCCACCAGGCTCGGTGCCAGGCTCTGATGGCCACAGGGTGGCGCCCCGGTCCGGCCCCAGGAGGGACCGCCCGAGCTCGCCTCACCCGGGGGTAGCGTGGTCGGGAAAGGACGATCAGCGCTGCGGGCCGGGTTGGCGCCGCTAGGTCTCTCAAGTGCCCCAGGGAGGGGCGCGCGGGTGTGGCGGGGGCCCCCACATGCCCCTGTCATAGCCTGCAACGTAGGCAGGGTGCAGAAAGGTGCCGCGCCCCTACAGGCGACGTCAAGTAGCACGGCGACCCGCTCCAGCAGGGCATCGCGGCCGCCTTCCGCCAACCGGCACCGTAGCAGCTCCCGTGCCACGATGAGCGCGGCTTGCATGTTCGCCTGCTCCCGACGAGAGTGTGACGCCGTCGCCGTGGCGTAGCTCGAAGATCGCGTGGTGGCACGGTTGCGGCGTGGCGTGAGGGCAGGCGATGGCGGCCCCCGCCGCCCGCGACCGATAGCACCGGGCGGCGAGCGGGCTGCGAGGAGCGCGGAGTGGAGATCCTCTTGGGCTGACGGCACTGCTCGGGCAGGCCAAACAACCCAGTGCTCGACATGAGCCCTCGGGGCGTCGGCCATGAGAACTGTTGGGTGGTGGCGAATCTGCTGGCAGAAGAGAGTCTCCGACGCACCCCTACCTGGCGCGCCAAATGTCAGATTTCGGGATCCGCAAACCCTTGAGAGGTTCGAACTCTGGGGTGCATGCGAAGAACTCGTCCTCCCCAGTCTGCCTACTCGCTAATCTCACAGCCTAGCTCGATGAACTGTAAGGAAAAGAGACACAGCAGTTTACCCAGGTTCGGGCCACCTTGTGGTGTAAAACCCTACTCCTGCTTTGTGGTGGATTGGCCTCGAAGGGCTGAGGATGAACTAGTACAGGCGCGAACAGCCTCAGGAGGAGAGGTGTTCTTGAGCTCGAGTGAGCTGGTGGAGTGAGGATGATCTGAATGATCTATCCCGGGGGTCCGATGTGAACTCTCTCTGCTCTCTACGGTGGTGGCTAAGTCCTATTTATAGTGGCCTTGGTCCTCTTCCAAAATGAAAGGCGGGAAGGGATCCCACAACGGCCAAATTCGAAGGGAGACAACTAGTACATGCTATCCTAACAAAAGTAGTCTTCGCCTGCAAAAGCCTCTGGTCGCGACGCCGTGGTGGGCTCAGTGATGACCTCCGTCCTGCCGTCCTGGCGGTCTTGGTCTTGTTGCACGGGAATGAAAACCTTTGGCTGATTCCTCGGGAATCCGCGCCTGCGCTTGCCTCTTTAGCACCGAAGAGGAAACTGGTACACTGCGCCCGCTGGCGCCCGCCTGGCCTTGGTCGTCATGGCTCACGTCATCCGGACCTCACGAGGTGAGGCTTGCATAGAGATCTTTGCTCCTCGGGAGCCAGCCTAAGGAGGCCGCTCCTCATGGAGGTCTTGGTGTCGTCCGCCTCGCGAGGCTTGGCCCCTCGCGAGGGTCTTGAGTTGTTGTCGCTGAAGCGGGGCCATACCAGGCCGTCGATGGAGCCACGCCATGGGCCGCAGGCAGGCAAGTCTGGGTACCCCCGTTCCCAAAACATTGACAGTGGTAGCGGCGGAGCCAGGGAGTTTGACCAACATTGAAACAATGCTACGAAATGCTCACGCATTTCGTGAACTTTCACCTGCAGAAGAAAAATGGTGGGCCCGCATGTTGGGACAATGCAACATGGCAGTCACCCCAGGAAATAAGCTGTCAGTATTCTCAGCTATGGTCACCTTTCTTCAGGAGAAGACATCTGAGCGGATGACCAACAAATCATTCGATGCGATGTTGGCTGCTTTCCACAAATCTTTCCCAGATGCATCTCAGCTACCACACACCTACAGTAAAATGAAGAATTTTGTTTGTGCAGTTGGAATTGGATATGATATGATCCATGTTTGTAAGAATAATTGTGTTCTGTTTCAGAAGGATTACGCCAACTTAAGTGAATGCCCAAAATGCAAATCATCAAGATGGAAAGATGGCGATGCTGTGAAGAGAATTCCTCATAATGTTCTGAGACATTTTCCAATTATAACAAGATTGCGGAGGTTGTTTCATGATGCTGAAACAAGAGAGGATGTACTGTGGCATTCTAGGAACCAGTAGTACAGAGATCAGAATGTAATGAGCCATCCATCTCATGGTAGTGACTAGAAAAGCATCAATCAGAAACACAAAAAGTTTGCTGCTGAGCCGAGAAACATTAGACTTGGCTTAGCTACAGATGGATTCAACCCATTTGGACACCAGAGCGCCACATATAGCATGTGGCCAGTGCTTGTTATCCCTTACAACATGCCACCAAATGTCTGCACCAAAGAATCAAACTACATGATGGCCTTGCTCATCCTAGGTCCAAAAAGTCCTGGAAAGGATTTTGATTTATTCATGGAGCCTCTTGTGGAGGAACTTCAACAGCTATGGAGGGGTGTTCTCACTCGAGACCTATATAGCAGCCCACCAGCTGATTTCTTTTTGAGTGTTGTTATAATTTGGTGCATCCATGATTATCCGGCTTTGGGCACTATGTCAGGGCGAACAACACATGGTTACAATGCATGTGTTCGCTGTGACAAGAATCCGCTGTCATATGCAATACTTAGCAAGATCTGTTATATTGGACACCGCCGTTTCCTTGCCAAGGACAAGCCGTGTACTACAAAATACCGAAGACATGTGTTCAATGCAAAGCATGAAAACCGTGATGCACCAAAGAGGCTCACCGGCGATGAGTTGCAAGAGGAATTAGAGAAGGTCAGGCATATTACACCAGGAAACCATCCTGATAATGGTAGCGGGAAAAGGAAGCGTGGCAGGGCAGAAGAGAGATTATTATTTACCCGCAAGTCCACTTTGTGGGACTTGGAGTATTGGAAAGATTTGGATCTGCTGCATAATCTTGATGTGATGCACATCGAGAAAAATATATGTGACAGCATTATCAGCACACTTCTTAATATTGAAGGCAAGACGAAAGATACCTTAAAATCTAGGATTGATTTGTGTCGTGGATGGAACACGATCACCTATGGGGCCATGAGCTCCTTGTGGTTCGGCAAGGGGGGGATCACGTTGCACAAAGAGCAGAAGCCATAAGGCAGCACGACAATGGGGCTCTGGTCGTTTTTACCCAGGTTCGGGCCGCTAGTAAGTGTAAAACCCTACTCCTGCCTTGGTGGATTGGATGTTGGAAACACAACAGCACGCATTGCTCAAACCCGTCAAGGTGGCCTTGGGGGGAGCTGCTACGCGCGTACAAGTGTGAGGCGATCCGAATCCCTCTTTAGGTTGCCTTGGGCTCCTTTCATAGCTCAAGGGGTAACCATAGTGGCAAAACAGTCATTATCTCATTATTAGATAGCCAGCAGTGCTATCATACCTAACTCTGGCACTTAGGACAAAATGCCATAAATGCTACCTTAGGAACCTTGTCAATGATCGAACGAACTTACAGATATGAACTGAGTGCCATTTGATCAGTAAGATGGCGTGCGGGGGTGCATCCCCGGCAAGCTTATGTCGCCGCTTAACCATCTTCTGCTTAGCATCTTGACACGCCCTTGGACGGGTGTCAAATGGGTGTGATCTACTTATTATTGAGCTGCCACGTGCTTAGTGAGAGCCACTTAATCACCTGGAGAGCTCGACACCGCATCGACAAGTGACTGGCATCGCGATGCGGTGGAGTGGTGGTAGCTGGCCTGCGCCTGCCGGGGCAGGGCTTACCGGGCCGTCTTGGTGGGGTGTTCTCTTCAGTCTTCGGTTGCCCCGGAGGCGCAGTTGGCGGGGGTTTGCCTTTGCTCTTGTGTTCTGCATCGACTCTGCCGGCCTCGCCTGGCAAGTGGAGGATGCTTCTCTTAGAATCTTCGCCTTGTATGTTGACTTGGCCTTCTTGATCCGCTCCTTGATCTCACGAAGAGCGGTTTCTCTGGCCTGGTCTTGCGTTACCCATTGGTACTGGATATATGATTATCAGCACGCCTGTGTATGGGTTTGGTCAACAAATGCAAATGTTTATTGCACTGACAGGAGCACCCGGGCCTAGCCCACACGTGCCCCCCGGGCATCATTGGGGTAGGCCCCAACAAATGCACAGGCGAACACTTTGGCCGCACCGCAATGGGATCCATGTCTTCCTTGATATCTTCCTTGCTTCTTCATTAACCTGTGACTAGATTAGTTTCTGGTTTCCCCATGAGCCATACTGAACGACATGGGGCTACCCACGTAATGGTCTGTGGGCCGCCCACGTTCACGGGGGGGGGGGGGGGGTAACTGCCATTTTACTCATCCCACTACCGCTGGCGTTTCGGCCATGTATGCTGCATGCATTGCGCAGGGTTGGTGGCGGAGACGCAGGGCGAGGGAATGAGTGCCATAGCAGAAAGCTCGGCGCCGCGAATAGGCGCAGGAGGGCGGTCTGCGATTCCGGACATTGCCAGTGACGATGATGGACCGGATTGGTCGATCGTGGTGGTTGCCACGGGGTAGTGGGGAGCCAGCCCCCTGCCACGCTCCGCTATAAAAGGGAGCGCAGACGTGGGCGAAAGGACTCACCCATGCATTTCCTTCTTCTTCTTTTGCCTTCTTCCACCATGGTGAGGGGGAGAGGGTGCGGTCGTGCTCCTGCGGTGGCGACGAGGACCTCTTCTCGGTTACGCATCCCTGCCCCGGTCGGGGATGCGGGGGTGGAATCCAGCACACAGGGTGGTGCTGCAGGACGCGAACATGGTCGACGAGGCTCTCGAGGCCGGGGAGGATGTGGTGGCGCTCTGGTCGCTCCTCCCCCAGCCGCCCTAGCTCCGGTGGAGGGCCATGTCGGGTACACACCGCTGGAGTTCACGATCAGACTGCGCGAGCCTTCGCGCAGCCGCCTTCGGCTTCCTACCCCTTTTGCAAGGGTTATGGTGGTGGAACAGCCGCACGGGTTGAAGTTGCACATGAGGGGTTGCTATAATGGCAACATGCGGGCAGACGTTGAGTTCCCCGCACCTCATGTGATGCTTCTCCATCGTGTCTGGAAAACTTTTGCATGTGCCCATAGCTTGGCGGAGGGGCACTTCCTCCATTTTAAGTTAATGGATGCAGATCTGCTCTCCATCAAGGTCTTCGGGCATTCGGGTGCTCGCTTTGGGTGCTACGCGGAGAGCTCGACCGACGACGAAAGCTCCTCTTCGAGTGACAGCGACGAAGAGGACACTGACGGCAAAGACAATGGTGCCGAGCGGGAGGACAGTGACTCAGAGTCCAGCTGAGCGCCGGATGCACTGTCACCGTCAGCTAGGCGTCGGCGACACCATCATCTGCACCTGGCCTTCTCCCCGGCAGAGCGATTTGCCGGGGTGTTGGGTGTGGATGCCTCCACCTCCTCCAGCTGGACCCCAGCAGGCTTCCTCGTGGACTCCGGCTTTGTCTTCCCTGCCGATGTCCCTCCTGCCGCATTCCTCTGGTCCTGGCGGTGGTGACCAGGGCATCACCTAGCCGCTCCTTCTGTCCTTTCGGCTTTGCCCTCGCCCTCCCGATCTTGTCAGGCTGCGTCCCACAGGTCCTGACGGGGTCGGGCTGGGCTTACGGGGCACTTATCCTTTTTCAATCTAAAAGATGTAGGCATTTGCCAAACTTTAGCTTAAATTATGTACCCTTTCGTCCATGTTTGTACCCTGTATGGTTTGTACTTGTTTACCCGTGTATTAATGAAAAAAGATATGCTTGTAGGGCGCTTGTGCATGTATCATGTCCATGCTGAGGAATGACTCCTCTATACTTCCAAGAAAACAAGGTTTTCCGGCAAGACACATTGCTAGTCCCTTCCGTTGCTGTCGCAGGGCTCAGCCTGACGGGTTAGGAGCGTGGAAGAGAACCGGGCCCTCGTCAACCCTTTTTCAAATGCTACCGCAACCACCCCGACTGAAGTAACTCTTCAAATCGAAGGATGGGAGCACAAATGTTTGAGGGCGACAAGGTTTTTCTACACACAAGCTTTTCAAATAGGAGTATACTATGGATGGCTAGGGGAACTTATCTGCTTTACGCTGCCGGGGATCGATACACTAGCTTGTTCTCACTTCTCCCCTTTGGGGAGGGTAGCCGCGGCAGCGGCCCTGTTGTTAGTACAGGGGAAAAACAGCCGCACATGATCTCATCTATATGATTTAAGGACTATAGCAAGGTCAGACTTAAATAAACATGCATGCAGGTTTTAGGCGCCAGCGCTTCGTTTTATTATCTTTGCACAGGGTCTGTGCCTGGCTTTGTACAAAGGGTTACATGTGCATCGGCAAGGCTTGTACAAAAGGTGGTTGCCGGGAGCTGAGCCCAGCAGCCGCGCCTTATGGGTAGAACTTGCGAAGATGCTCAATATTCCATGAGTTTTGCATTTTAATGCCATCTTTGGTCTCCAGACAGTCTGCGCCAGGTCTGGTGACTTGTACTACCCGGTAAGGGCCTTCCCACTTTGGTGTCAACTTGTTGGAACCCTTGGCGGACTGAACATGCCTAAGGACAAGGTCGCCTTCCTCAAGGCTCCAGGCATGAATCCTACGGCTATAATAGCGATGCAGGGCTTGCTGGTAGCGTGCAGCACGCACAGCGGCCCAGAGACGATCTTCCTCGAGGAGCATGGCATCGTCGTGCCAGAGCTGCTTCTACTCTACTTCATCGTAGGCAAGTACTCGAGGTGACCCGTATATGAGTTTCGTGGGGATCACTGCTTCCGCCCCATACACTAGGGAGAAGGGAGTCTGGCCGGTGGCTTGATTTGGTGTCGTCTAGAGGGACCAAAGAACCACCGGCAAATCATCAATCCAGTGCCTGCCATATTTCTGCAACTTATCAAAAGTTCTCGTTTTGAGCCCATGCAACACTTCAGCATTCATCCTCTCAGCTTGCCCATTGCTCCGGGGATGAGCAAAACAGAGGCAAAGGAAACCTTGCTCCCAAGGCTTTGGACGTACTGCATGAAGGTGCGGCTCGTGAACTGGGTGCCGTTATCGGTGATCACTCTGCTGGGTACTCCAAAACGGCACACCAATCCTTTCAAGAACTTGACGGCTGATTGTGCGGTCACCTTCCTCACTGGCTCCACCTCAGGCCACTTTGTAAACTTGTCGATTGCAATGTACAAGAATTCAAAGCCCCCGGTAGCGCGGGGGAAGGGGCCCAAGATATTGAGCCCCCAGACCGAGAATGGCCAGGATAAAGGGATCGTCTGGAGAGCTTGAGCTGGTTGATGAATGTTTTTGGAATGGAACTAGAGGCTTCACACTTGGTGACTAGCTTAGTTGCATCTTGGAGGGCTGTGGGCCAGTAGAAACCCTGCCGAAAGGCTTTTCTGACCAAGGCTCTTGATCCAATGTGAGAGCCACACATACCCCCGTGTATCTCTGCCAACAGCTTCAGCCCATCTTCCTGGCAAATGCACTTCAATTTCACCCCGTTTGGCCTCTTTCTGTACAGAGTGTCATCGACAAACTGGTACATACTGGATCGTCGGGCTACTTTTTCAGCTTCTTCATGCTCTTCGGGAAGTTCTCCTGTTTGAAAAAAATGGGCTATGTGTTGCGCCCAAGTTGGAGCATGTTGCTCGACAACAAGGACTAAAGGCACCTCCTCATTCGTGGGAGCGCCCCCTTCTACTGCAAGAACTTGTGGTTCTGCAGGAGGGTGCGGCTCACCAACCGAAGCGGGGCTATCCCCGCCAGCTTCTCTACGTGCAGCTTCGGGGAGTTCTATCGGGAAATACTTGTCGGGGTTAAACTTTGTTCTTTTTCTAGCCATCGTTGAAGGGGATACTGATGGTTGAGTTAGATGGAGGACAAAAGTTCTTGGTTCCACAGGGAGCTTTTGCGCGGCGCAGTTTGACTAGTGGTCGGCGATGCCATTTTCTGCTCATGGCACGTGCTCTGCTTGTAATCCATCAAAGTGCTCTTCCAACTTTCTCACTTCCTCCACATATGCCTCCATCAACGGACTCGAATAATCTTTGTTGACTTGCCTCACCACTAGCGGATAATCAGTTTCTTGATTCCCAACTCCACCGCAATTCTGAGTCCGGCAAGGAGCCCCCCATACTGAGCACTATTGTTGGTGGCCTTCTCCCGGGGAAAGTGCATTTAAATCACATATTTGAGATGCTCTCCGGTGGGCGCGACAAGAAGCACGCCGGCTCCGGCACCCTGCAGTGAGAAAGCACCATCAAAATACATGATCCACTCTTGAGGTGCCTCTTTGCCGGGGAGAACTGTTTCTGGCACTTCTTCGTCTGGAGTGGGCATCCATTTTGCAATGAACTCTACCAATGCCCTGCTCTGAATAGTTGAGGTGCTTTCATATTTTAAGCCAAAGCTTGACAATTCTAGTGCCCACTTGACTATTCTGCCTGTGGCTTCGGGGTTCCTCAATATGCGCTGCGGTGGAAAACGGGTGACAACTGTGATCTCGTGGGCTTGGAAGTAGTGGCACAGTTTCCTCGAGGCCATGATAAGGCCGAAGATCAGCTTTTGTACTCCAGAGTACCTTGACCTAGCCCCCTGTAACAGGGAGCTGAAAAAGTAGACTGGTCATTGCACCACTTTCTTCCTTGCCACGGTTTTAGGATCGCCTTCGCTGGCTTGCTCCGCCTCCTCCTAGTTTGCGTCCAGTCCTGGCGCGACTGGTTTAGTTCCATATCCAGAGGGTGCAGCTGCTTCCTCATCCACTTCTCGCCGCGCCACCAACGCTGCGCTAACCACTTGATTCGTCGCAGCTAAATATAGCAACAACGACTCTTGTGGTTTAGGCGCGACTAAGGTGGGAGCAGAGGAAAGGTAGGCTTTCAGGTCTTGCAGCGCTGCTTCTACTTTCGGGGTCCACTTCATTGGGCCAGCTTTCTTCAAGATTTTGAAGAAAGGCAAGGCACGCTCGGTAGACTTGGAGATGAACCTACTTAGTGCGGCAACGCATCCAGTCAAATGCCTCACATCTTTAACAGTCTTGGGTGCTTGTATTTGCTTGATCGCTCTGATCTTGTTGGGGTTGGCATGTATCCCCCATTGGGACACAAAGAAAGCAAGCAGCTTGCCGGATGGGACACCAAACACATATTTCTCAGGGTTTAGCTTCAAATTGACCTTGCGTAAGTTTGCAAAGGTCTCTTCCAATTCTTGAAATGAGTGTTGATCTGTCCTTAGTCTTGACCACTATATCATCCATATAAGCTTCTACATTCCTGTGCAGCTGGGGTTCGAAACCAACCTGTACTGCCCTTGCAAAAGTGGATCCGACGCTCTTTAACCCGAAAGGCATTCGTATAAAGCAGTACGTGCCACATGAAGCTATGAACGCGGTCTTCTCTTCATCTTCTTTGGCCATAAATATCTGATGGTACCCGGAGTACGCATCCAAGAAAGATAGCAAATCACATCGGGAAGTGGACATGCTTTGTTCAAGTCCGTGAAATCAATGCAGAGCCTCCATTTCCCATTTGCCTTGTGCACCACCACTGGATTCACTAACCAAGTTGGATGCAGTACCCCTCTGACCAAACCAGCTGCTTCAAGTTTCTTGATTTCCTCGGCAATAAACTGTTGCCACTCTAAAGCTTGTTTTCTGACCTTCTGCTTGATGGGCCAAGCATGAGGATAGACAGCAAGGTGGTGCTCAATTACCTCCCTGGGAACACCAGGGATGTCAGACGGTTGCCAAGAAAACACATCGACATTCACCCACAGGAAGGTAACGAGCGCGCTTTCCTATTTGTCATCAAGGGTGGCACTAATGGTGAATGTACCGTCAGCGCCATCCTGCCTAACCGAAACCCTCTTCACAGCAGGTGAAGCAACCTTGGGTCTCTTACTAGTGGAACTCTCCAGCAGGTTATCAACAGGCGTGGCGCACTTTGAAGAGGCGCGTTTCCCGGAGTCCTTGTCGGCATCCCTGCTAGCCTTCTTTCCCTTCTTTGTTTCCTTGGCGGGAGCTGGGGCGTCAGCTGCCTCAGCCGCTACCGCGTCCCGATACAACTTGTCTACACATATGATCGCTTCTTTCTTATCTGACGGGATGGAAATGATGCCCATTAGTCCTGGCATCTTCAAGGTGTTGTAGGCATAATGGGATGCTACCATGAATTTTGCCAGGGCTGGATGACCAAGAATCCCATTGTAAGGCAGAGGAAGCTCAACAACGTCAAACACGACCCTCTCGGTCTGGTAGTTCAGTTCCCCGCCAAATGTCATAGGCAATGTGATCTTCCCTTTGGGCCGGCTCCTACCGGGGTTGATTCCTTGGAATGTACCCGTGGCCTTGAGTTCTTCATTAGAGATCTGTAGCTTGCTAACCACCTTAGGGGAGATCAGATTCAGCCCAGCCCCGCCGTCAACTAGCATCTTTGTTACCTTGAGGTTGCGGATCGTTGGGGAGACCAGCAACGGAAAACACCCTACCGTAGTAGTGCGGTCAAGGTGATCCTCTTCGTCAAAGATGATAAGCGTGTGGGACCACTTAAGTGGCCTTTGGGAATCCGTAGTTGGCTCCACAGCATTGACTTCACGCGCACATTGCTTGAGCTGTCGATGAGAGGAGTGCAACGATGCACCCCCATCAATGCACATGGCTTCAGTTACCTTCTAGAATTCTTGTTCGCTGGTTTCTTCTTCATCCTCTTCATCACTCTCGTCATCTCCTTCTTTCTTTTCGCGGCCTCTAGTGGGCTTTTCCTTCTGCTGCGGAGTCTTGCTGTGGCGGCCTCCTCTACTACCACGACCTTTCCCGCCAGCACCCTCTTGGCCTCTCTCCCTGTCACGCTTCTCATATTCAGCCTTTTGCTTCTTTACAAGCTGCTCAACTTGATGACACTCTTGGAGGTCATGGCCCTTGGTGCGGTGGATTTTGTAGTACAGCCCGTCGGATTGCCCTGCCTTTTCCGCTGCCGCGGCCTCCCGGCAAACAGCGCACGTAGTAGCTCCCTTGCCGGGGGCCTCAGTCTTAGTCTTCTTGCTAGCACTAGGATCACCTGAGCTCTCAACGGCCAACACTACCTTCTCTTTGCGCTTCCTATTGCACCTTTGGTTCCTCCCCTTTAGGTTGGTGGCACTGTCATTGACATCTGAATCGATTTGGACACCAGCCTCCTCTCCGGGGAACCGCCTCCCTTCTTCAGTCCGAGGACACTTATCCACCAAGGTGTATAGCTCATTGACGGTCTTGGGCAGCCATACATTCATCTTGGCCCACATCCTTCTGTTGCGCACGTTCGAATGGAATGCGGCAATCACGGCTGTAGGGCGTATCTCTGGAATGTTACGATGCACTCGACTGAACCTCTGTATATACTTACACAAATCCTCCCCTTCCTTTTGTGGAAAGACCTACAGGTCACTGGGCTGTCCATGCTCTTGGTGGCCAGCTGTGAAGGTGCCAACAAACTCATTGCATAAGTCTGCCCATGATGAAATGGAGTTTTCCGGCAGGTGCATCAGATGATCTCACATTTGGCTTACGTGCCAAAGGGAAATAGTTGGCGAACACCTTCTCATCTCTGCCTCTGGCGGCTTGAACAGTAATTGTATATATGCTCAGAAACTCTGCCGGGTTTAACTTTCCGTCGTATTTTTCTGGCAGTTCAGGCTTGAAGACCCGGGCAGATGGCCAACGGACCTACCGCAGCTCACAAGTGAAGGCAGGGCATCCAACCTCGAAAGGCAAGTACCCGCCAGCACTAGGCGCGGGCTCGTCATCGTCTGGGCCATTGTGCCTGTCAGACTGACGGCGTGCCTCTCGGCGTTGCTCTATGGTGACGCGTGCATCTTCCTTCCGCCGTTCTTCTAGAACTTGCCACTGATCATGATGAGTTTGTGGGTCAGACAAAGCCATCGACATCTCGTCAGGCTCATCGACTCGTTAAGCTCGCTGAGGTTGCTACTGGGCCTGCTGCCGTGGAGGGGATTGCGCCGTTGGTGCAGCCACCTCAACACGGCCAACGCCTCGGTGTGCTGTCGTTGTTCGCCGGCATTGTGATGGCTCCGCATGCTTTGATTTACCGGCCTCAGCAAAGCCAAACAGACTCTGGATAGTGGCCCTCCACTCATCCATCTTGTCAGCCATTGGTGGAAAGGTCAACAGGAGCTGGGCTCGCGTCATTGCTTCTGCGGCCATGCTTGGCATGGCCAGCGAAGCGGACCACGACGTCGCTCGACTCCTGGTAGAACCAACAGGAGCATTGCCGTGTTCTTGCCATCATGGACTGGCTGCCAAGGCAGTCTGGTGGTGAGTGGGGCGTGTCTGGGGGTTGACGGCCCCGTTCGGCGCCCCGCCTTGCCCGTCTCGCTCCGGGCAAGGTGTGCACTTCATAGCCGCATCCGTAGCGGGCGGAACTGGAGAATCATGGCTTGCACTTGAGTGGGTGTCGCTATTGCGACTACGTCCGCCAGTGCGGCGGGGAGGTGGATGTTGGGCGTCCCCTCCACCCGCAGCTTCCGCGCCAAGCTCGTCGGGACGCTGTTGATACTGCCCATCCCCGGCGTTTCCTGCTCCGGCTTCGGCCACGAGGGACACAACGACAGCGCCGCCTGCGCCAGTTGTGTCGCCAGGGGCACCCGCCTCACCCAACGCCTCCGTGGCGCCGACGGTGTCCGCGACCGAGTGTGAGGGGGCCTTCAAAGTGGAGGGATGCGCGGTCGCGCCGGGTTTCTTCTTACGCACCATGGACGGAGAAGATGATGATGAAGAAAACGATGATGAAGGGCAACACACTGTTAACAACTTCGGGTTCGCGCAAGCGATTCCCCCTACCCGGTGCGCCAAACATGTCGTGGCTACAACACGATCACCTATGGGGCCAAGAGCCCCTTGTGGTTCGGCAAGGGGGGATCATGTTGCACAAAGAGCGGAAGCCATGAGGCAGCACGACGATGGGGCTTTGGTCATTTTTACCTAGGTTCAGGTCGCTAGTAAGCGTAAAACCCTACTCCTGCCTTGGTTGATTGGATGGAGGAAACATAGCAGCACGCAGTGCTCAAACCCGGCAAGCTGGCCTTGGGGAGAGATGCTCGCGCGTACAAGTGTGAGGGGGTCTGAATCCCTCTTTAAGTTGCCTTGGGCCTCCTTTTATAGCTCAAGGGGTAACCACAGTGGCAAAACAGTCATTATCTCATGATTAGATAGCCAACAGTGCTATCATACCTAACTCTGGCACTTAGGACAAAACGCCATAAATGCTAACTTAGGTGGCGTGCGGGGGCGCATCCCCGACAAGCTTATGTCGCCGCTTAACCATCTTCTGCTTATCATCTTGACACGCCCTTGGACGGGTGTCAAATGGGTGTGATCTGCTTATTATTGAGCTGCCACATGCTTAGTGAGAGCCACTTAATCACTTCGAGGGCTCGACACCGCATTGACAAGTGACTGGCGTCGCGATGCGGTGGAGCGGTGGTAGCTGGCCTGCACCTACCGGGGGCATGGCTTGCCCGGCCATCTTGGAGGAGTGTGCGCTTCGGTCTCCGGTTGCCCCGAATGTGCAATTGGCAGGGGTGTGCCTTTGCTCTTGTGTTCTGCATCGACTCTGTCGGCCTCGCCTGGCCAGTGGAGGATGCTTCTCTTAGAATCTTCACCTTGTATGTTGGCTTGGCCTTCTTGATCCACTCCTTGATATCACGAAGAGCGGTTTCTCTAGCCTGGTCTTGCGTTACCCATTGCTACTAGATATATGATTATCAGCAGGCCTGTGTATGGGTCCGTGTCGGCGTCCTGGGACCGGGGGTGCCCAGACTTGCCTGCCTACGGCCCATGGCATGGCTCCATCGACGGCCTGGTATGGCCCAGCTTCAGCAACAAGAACTCAAGACCCTCGCGAGGGGCCAAGCCTCGCGAGGCAGACGACACCAAGACCTCCACGAGGGGCGGCCTCCCCAGGCTGGCTCCCGAGGAGCGGAGATATCAATGCAAGCCGCACCTCGCGAGGTTCAGCTGACGTGAGCCATGACGACCAAGACCAGGCGGGCGCCACCGGGCGCAGTGTACCAGTTTCCTCTTTGGTGCCAAGGAGGGAAGCGCAGGCGCGGAGTCCTGAGGAATCAAGCAAAGGTTTCCATATCGGTGCAACAAGACCAGGACCGCCAGGACAGCAGGACGGAGGTCATCGCGGAGCACACTGCAGCGTCACCGCCAGAGGCTTTTGCAGGTGAAGATTGCTTTTGTCAGGATAACTTGTACTAGTTGTCTCCCTTCGAATTTGGCCGTTGTGGGATCCCTTCCCGCCTATATTTGGGAAGAGTACCAAGGCCACTATAAATAGGACTTAGCCACCACCATAGAGGGGGACGGATCATTCAGATCACCCCCACTCCACCAGCTCACTCGAGCTCAAGAACACCTCTCCTCCGGAGGCTGTTCGCCACTGTACTAGTTCATCCTCAGCCCCTCGAGGCCAATCCACCACAAAGCTGGAGTAGGGTATTACACCGCAAGGTGGCCCAAACCAGGATAAACTACTGTGTCTCTTGTCCCTTGGGTTCGTCGAGCTAGGCTGTGGAATCGTTGAGCAGGCAGACTGGGGAGGGAGAGTTCTTCGCACGCACCCCAGAGTTCGAACCTCTCAAGGGTCTGCGGAACCCAGAATCCGACATTTGGCGCGCCAGGTAGGGGTGCGTCGAAGATTTGCCTCTTTGTCCGCTTCGCTCCTCCGTTCATATCTCATGGCGGGCGCCGCTCCACTGGCCGGATCGACGGGCGCGCTAGGAGGCGCCATGGGCCTCCGGGCCTTCACCCCCGCCTTACGACATGTACAGTGGCCACCCAAGTTCAAGCCAGAGATGCCACCTCGCTACGACGGTGCGACAGACCCAGTAGCATTTCTCCAGGCATATGAGGAGGCCGTTTGGGTGCCGGTGGCGATGACAAGGTCATGGCCAACTGGTTTCCCATGGCCCTCGCTGGCGTGCCGCGCGCCTGGATGCTCAACCTGCCAGAATCTTCTGTGGCCTCCTGGGAGGAGCTGCGTGGTCTCTTCATCACGCGCTTCGCGGCGCCGGCGCCCCTCGCCGTCACAGCCCTCCTCGGCGGTTCGCAGGCGCCACCCTCGGACCGTCACATCAAGCAGTTCTTCTGCCAAGTAGGTGCCACACACGTGCAGCAGGGAGCTCCTCCGGGATGGGCGGCACCCAAGGCCGACCTCACCTTCGGCTCAAGAGACCACCCAACAACCACCGCGGGCGTAGGCATGCTCCCGATGCTCTGCACCCCCACCATCTGCAACATGGCGGTTACCAAGACCCTCATCGACGACGGGGCTGGCCTCAACATGCTCTCTGTGGAAGCTTTCGGCTTGCTCCACGTGCCACATGGCCGGCTCCGCCCCACCAAGCCCTTCTCCGGGGCCGTCGATGATTCCACCAGCCCCCTGGGGCAGATCCGCCTCCCCGTCACCTTCGGCACCCGCGACAACTACCGCACCGAGCTTATCGACTTCGACATCGCCCGCATCAGCCTCCCTTAGAACGCCATCCTCGGGTACCCAGCCTTGGCCAAGTTTATGGCAGCGACTCATCTTGCCTACAACCTCATGAAGATGCCGGGGAGCAGCGGCATCCTCACCGTGGCCGGAGACACCAAGGAGGCCCTGACGGCCCTCAAGCTCGCCTTCAGGGCCGCGGCAGCAGCACGCCCAGCAGGTGGAGGAGCCCCTGAGGCCCCGGGGGCTGCGCCAATGAAGAAGAAGCAGCTGTTCTCCCAAGATCGGGCCAAGACGAAGCAGGTGCCGGTTGACGAGGATGGGGCGTCAGGAGCCACCTTCACCATAGGAGCCAACCTCGCCCCAGACCAAGAAAAGGCGTTGGTCGGCTTCTTGCGCGCAAACAAGGAGGTGTTTGCATGGGAGCCCAAAGATCTGGTCGGACTCCCGAGGGAGGTAATCGAGCATCACCTGAGGGTGTGCCCCAACGTACGCCCGATGAAGCAGAGGACGCGGCGGTAGTCCACTGAGAAGCAGGCGTTCATCGTCCAAGAGACCCGCAAGCTACAAGATGCTGGTGTCATTCAGGAGGTGCGGTACCCAGAATGGCTGGCTAACCCGGTCATTGTCCCCAAGAAAGGCGGGAAGGAACACATGTGTGTCAACTTCACCAACCTCAACAAGGCTTGCCCTCAAGACCCCTTCCCACTCCCGCACATCGACCAGATCATCGACTCTACCACCGAGTGCGACCTGCTGTGCTTCCTGGACACATTCTCAGGATATCACCAAATCAAGATGGCGGTGCAAGATGTTGAGAAGACGGCCTTCTTGACCCCGTGCGGGGTGTATTGCTACACTTGCATGCCCTTCGGACTGGTTAATGCCGGAGCGACCTTCCAGCGGCTGATGCACATTGCTCTGGGCCAGCAGCTTGGGAGGAACACCGAGGCATACGTTGACGACATAGTGGTGAAGTCTCGGGAGGCAAGGACCCTCATCGAGGACCTGGAAGAAACGTTCACCAGTCTACGCAAGGTGGACCTGCTGCTCAACCCGGAGAAATGTGTGTTTGGTGTCCCCTTCGGCAAGCTGTTGGGCTTTTTGGTGTCACACAGGGGAATCAAGGCGAACCCCAAGAAGGTCAAGGCGATAGAAAGGATGGGCCCGCCACAGACTCTCAAGGAAATGCAAAAGCTGGCGGGCTACGTGACCTCGCTAGGGCGCTTCATCTCCAAGCTTGGGGAGCATGCCCTCCCGTTCTTCAAGCTAATGAAGAAGAAAGGGCCGTTCGAATGGACTCCGGAGGGTGACGCAGGGTTTCAAGACCTCAAGAGATACCTCACCTGCCCACCAGTGATGGTGGCGCCGCGACCTCTCGAGCCCTTGGTGCTTTACCTGGCCGCCACGCCACACTCTGCCAGCGCAGCACTGGTGGCGGTCCGGGAAGAGCACCAGGCCGGGGACTCGCCGGGCAGCGCCACACGCCAGGACGAGACAACGCAGCTTCGGGATGGTGCTCCTGAGGCCCCGGCGGCACCAGCAGATGACCAGGCCCCTCAGGACGGCGCTCCTGGGGGCCTGGCTGCCCTTGCAAACAGCCAAGCTCCCGAGGACCCCCAGCCTCGGGAGGTACAAGACATCACCAGCGCTCCGGCCCTCATCGAGCACCCGGTGTACTTCGTCAGCACGGTATAGCATGACGCACGGGAGCGCTATCCCATGCCGCAGAAGCTCCTACCCGCACTCCTTGTCGCCTCTCGCAAGCTGTGCCACTACTTCCAAGGTCACCCCATCAAGGTCGTCTTAGCTTACCCACTAGAGAGGGTGCTCCGGAGCCCTAATGCTGCGGGGAGAGTCGCATAATGGAACATCGAGTTGCAGGCATTCCAGTTGGAGTTCAGCACCACCAGAGTCATCAAGGGTGCCGCGCTCGCCGACTTCGTGGCGGAATGGACTGACGTTCCCAGCCCTGAAGTAGGTGAGGACCGCCCACTCTCACCAGGAAGCGAGGCGCCAGACGGATGGGTCATGTACTTTGATGGCGCCTTCGCGCGTCAGGGCGCGGGGGCTGGAGCCATGCTCATCTCTCCCACCCAGGACAAGCTCTACTACGCAGTGCAGCTCTGCTTCCAGCAGGGCGAGAAGGTCTCCAATAACATTGCGGAGTATGAAGGCTTAATTGCCGGTCTCAAGGCTGCGGCAGCCTTGGGAGTGAAGCGCCTCACAATCAAGGGTGACTCCTAGCTCCTCATCAACTTCTCCAACAAAGTATACGAGCCGAAGGACGAGCACATGGAGGCATATCTTGCGGAGGTACGCAAAATTGAGAAATAATTATTGGGCTTGGAACTGCAGCATGTGCCGCACGGCACAAACAAGGAAGCCGACGACATCGCCAAGAGGGCATCCCGGGGCCTGCCTCAGGAGCCCGGCGTCTTCGAGGAGCGACTCTTCAAGCCTTCGGCAGCCCCACCCGCTGCAGAGGCAGCGCCGCCTCAGGAGGGGCTCCCCCCAGCACCAACCTCGGGAGCCCCAGCCTATGGCCCGACCTCAGGGGCGCGTCTGCTCCTCGCGCTCGAGCCTCAGGAGGGATGCTGGACTGAAGAGTTCAGGGCATATCTGCTCCAGGGAACCCTGCCGTAGAAGGAGGAAGACGCAGAGTGGGTGGCACGCCAAGCTACGGCATACTGCATTCGGGATGGTGAGCTTTATCGGAGGCGTCCAAATGACATCTCTCTACGATGCATTTCCAGGGAGCAGGGGCGCGACCTGCTGACGGATATACATGGCGGGGACTGTGGGCACCACTCTTCATCACGCACCCTCGTGGGGAAGGCATTCCGCAGTGGGTTCTACTGGCCAACGGCGCTCAACGACGCCGCAGAGTTGGTCAAGTCCTGCGAAGCCTGCCAGTTCCACGCCAAGCAGACCCACTGTCGATATCAAAACCGGCGGATCTCGGGTAGGGGGTCCCGAACTTTGCGTCTAAGGTCGATGGTAACAGGAGACGGGGGACACGATGTTTACCCAGGTTCGGGCCCTCTCTATGGAGGTAATACCCTACGTCCTGCTTGATTGATCTTGACGAATATGAGAATTACAAGAGTTGATCTACCACGAGATTGTAATGGCTAAAACCCTAGAAGTCTAGCCTGTCTGATTATGATTGTCCCTATGGACTAAACCCTCCGGTTTATATAGACACCGGAGGGGACTAGGGTTGTACAAAGTCGGTTACAGAGAAAGGAATCTTCATATCCGAACGCCAAGCTTGCCGCCCACGCAAGGGAGAGTCCCATCCGGACACGGGAGATAGTCTTCTGTCTTGTATCTTCATGGCCCATCAGTACGGCCCACGTTACGTAGCCTGGACGCCCAAGGACCCCTTAATCCAGGACTCCCTCAGTAGCCCCTGAACCAGGCTTCAATGACGATGTGTCCGGTGCGCAGATTGTCTTTGGCATTGCAAGGCGGGTTCCTCCTCCGAATACTCCAGAATAGACTTCGAGCATAGAAAGCGTGTCCGGCTCTGCAAAAACAAGTACCACACACAACCGCAGAGAGTATAATATTTCACGAGTCCAATCTGCTGACAACTTTTTGTAACGCGACACCACGTTCCTGCACGGTCATTATTTTGAACCATTTTCTTTTTAGCCTCCCGCTCCATGTTTCGAGAAGCGGTTTTATTGGCACGTCTTGTCAAAGCAGAGATCATGTCCCCTTATTACGGGATTCTCATCAATACGGGCGTGGGTAACCCAACCGTCCCGTTGGTATGATTCCTTGGGAATAGGCAGGTTTTGAGGCCTAGGAGAAGGCGTTTCGATATTCATCGCCTTTATAAAGCGGCACAGACCCGTCCTTTTCCTCTACGCTTTCCCCTCCCCTCATCCTTTCCAACCTCGAGTTCTAGCACCCAAGGTTCAATTTATTTGTTCCGAGTCTCTTAGCCATGTCCGGACCCAACCTTCAAGGCCGGTGGGTGGCCTCCTCCGTCACAGAGGAGGATATCGCGACGCTCCGGCCGGCAAAATACCTGACCACGGAAATCCCTCACAGGCTCCCTGCTCAAGGGCAGGTCATTCCTACTCCCAGATCCGGCGAGAAGGTCGTATTCATCTCTCACTTCCTCCGAGGGCTAGGGTTCGCTCTCCATCCCTTCGTTCGCGGACTCATGTTCTATTACGGGCTAGATTTTCATGATCTAGCTCCAGACTCCTTTCTTCACATCTCAGCGTTCATCGTCATGTGCGAGGCCTTTCTCCGTATTCCCCCGCACTTCAGCTTATGGCTTAAGACCTTTAATATGAAGCCATAGGTAGTCGATGGGAAGCAAGCAGAGTGCGGTAGTGTGATGGTGAGCAAACTCGCCCACACACCTTGGCCAAAAGGCTCTTTCACGGAAACCTCCAACCTATGGCAACGGGAGTGGTTTTAGATCACTGAACCCCGTGGTACCAAGTGGGCAGCTACACCTGCATTCCGGCCTGGCCCTCCATTACGGCTCGCATCATGGATTAATAATGGGCTGGACTGGGGATCAACGGACGAAGTGCAGACGCTTCAAAGCCGCATCCGGAGCCTCCTCGAGAAGGACACCGGCCTCGTCAACGTAATCCAGGTAATGCTAGTCCGCCGGGTCCTGCCGTGCCAGCGACGGCCCCTCTGCATGTGGGAGTTCAATCCGGAAGGACCACGGACTCTTTAGCACTTCTTTGGCATGACGCACAAAGGAATGTGGAAGTTATTCTTCGGGAACGAAAACAGTGGCCGGATACTACCGAGGATGTCGGCCTTGACTGCAACCATCCGGATACCTCGGTAGGCCCTCAACTACTAAACACAGCTTAGTTAAATATCTCGTATCAATATACAGAGAAAACCGTCTTCGACCAGGGCTGGATCAAGAAGGCGGAAAGAATTAGGTGTTCGGCCCCTCTTCCCGAAGACTCAGCAGATCCTGTGTTAACAAGGATGCTGGCTCCAGCGCCATACCAAGTGTCGGCGAAGGAGGACAAAGAGGAGAGCAAGAAGGCCGAAGGTGGCCTCTATTCTAGAGGTACACCAGACACTATGTCCAGGGAGATTGGAACTCCCTCTTCCGAAGACAAAAGAGAAGGAGAAACTGACATCCCCTCTCCCGATGGGAAGAAGAGGGCCGCCTCCGAAGATTTGGAAGCAAAGGCTCCTAAACGAGGGAAGACGTCCCTGTCAGTTGGCTCGGGTTTAGAAGACGACGTTGTGGCACAGTTCCTCCGTAAGGACAAGCCTTTAGCTGAATCGTAAGTGAACAGAGGCGTCCGAAACATATCCCATTGCTTTCCGATTACCAGGGTAACATTTGAAATATATGTTTGCAGTCCGGCACGCAATCTTCCTCAACAGTCCTCCTCCTCTGGGGATCTTCTTCCAGAGATGATGGAAAGCGAGACGCCTCCACAGACCTTCTCGCCCGACAGGGCAGACGACTCCGAGGTGTTGTCCCAGAGGATCTCTCCCGACCAACAAGCGGTGCGAGGGATAATGAAAACTACGCCCGAAGGTGATACTTCGGCCGTCCAGAGTCCGGGGCATGCGGACCCTATGAGGACCAACAATAAAGGGCCCGGACTATCCGGTCTATAGCCGGGGACGACTCTAGAGCCGGACAAACATATTCTTTCCAGGGGAGTCCGTACTCCCGTGGCGGCTCCCAGGGATCCGGGGGCGCCGGATACAATGACGGGCATGCTGCAACATGCGTCCGTTTCAGAGGAACATCGTACCTTAATGGGTACGGTTGTTAAGAGGATTCTGTCCGCGAAAAGTGGATTGAATGAATCCTTCATGAGCGTGCTAAGAGGCTTCGAGGTATGCAATGTAATATCTTTAATTGCACTTCTACGTGCAAAATGCACCTGTGTATAGATAGTAGCCCCTGAGACTCTGGTTGCCGTCCGAAGGGAGGCGATCAGAGGATCAAAAAAGATATTCCCAGGAAATAATCTAATGATTTGGAACACAGGCTGTTTCATCCATGACGACTGCCCAAGCTACAGAGGTTGCAAGGCTGATGCAGAAACTTGATGTGGCGGATGATGACCTCACACTTATTAATAGGCGGCTCAACGAGGCGCAAGGTATGTTTTTGGGGCCGTCAGTATATGTAAATATGATAATATGAGCATGACACTGAAAATTGTATACTGAGATATGCATAACTGCAGATAATGTTGCCGTAGTTGAGGCCATACGGGCTGAGCTTGCCCGAGCCAAGGAGCAAGCCAGGATGAGTGAGGCGGCTGCCAAGAAGACATCTGCTGAGTTAAAGGCCGAACAGGCTGCTCGGCGCCAGTGCGAGGAGAGAATATCTACCATGACGCGCGAGCTAAAGGATGCCAATGTTCGATGCGAATTCCTCGAGAAGGATAACAAAGCCAGAATGGTCAAACTCGGCAAGGCCTTACAAGAGGCGAGAGAACCACGGTCCGAGTCTAGAGCGGCTTGGGAAGAAATCCGGCAAGCTGGGGAGATAGCGGCCGGTAAGCCTTTCTTATTACAGACTAAATTCGGTGATCCGAAGTATGCCCCCCTTAATCAAATGTGGAGTTCTCCAGACGCATTCTTGGACTTGCCAAAGAGTGTCTCCGATGCGGCGCAGTTTTTCCAAGCGCAAGAAGGACGTGCAACGGAGAAGCTTTTCTGGTCGCAATTCAGCATGTCGAAGCGTCCGCTGTTGCTGAACGAACAGATGGCCCAGTGGGCCGAGCTCCACAAGATATCCGGATCTGCCATGAAGGATGTCGTGGTCCGGCTGTGGCCGACTGAGCCAATTCCGAATAGTTATTTTGGTTTGGTGCAGCGACTTGTTGATGCGGTGCCGCGTATCGACGCTGTTAAGCGGTCAACGTGCATTGAGTGTGCACGGATGGCCTTTGCCCGTGTCAAGGCGTAATGGGCGAAGATGAAGGCCACCGATATTGCAGCGAAGAGTCCATCCGAGGGCCAGGACCATCACATGCCAGAGCATTATTTTGAGGACGTCCTAGATGGTGCCCGCTTGATAGAGGGTCGGTGCTCAAAAGATATGATGTTCGAGTGAATATACCAAGTTTGTAAAAACAATATTATGGTATATTAAGGCCATATTTTTATACTTTTGCCTGAAAGTATTGGTTCCTCCTGTGCGGCCGTTCTTTGTATAATCTGAAAGTTTGCCAGTCGTCGGCTTTAGCCCCCTCGCATATAATGCGGGGGTGTTCGGAAAAGCACCTAATCACTCTTTGATCCAACGTCTTGGTCCATGAAGGAGGTGTCAATGCGGCGAACTAGGCAATCGGACTATAGGGCTTTAACACTTTCACTTAGCCATAGGAGTTTGACGGTGGGTCTACGATATAGCCCCTGGTATGTGCGCGTTTACCCGAATACGGTGCGTTACATAGGTGACCAGAAAAATCGATCCTTCATGTAATATGGAAAGAATCGCTAAGGATTCTGATGAGTCATCGAGTGGTTGACCAGCTCTCGCCGCATCATGACAGTCAGTTTTCGGCTTTCTCTACTGAGGTGCTCATCCGGATGAACCAGGACACAATCGCAGTAGTTCTCCCTTTACTACCCTAGCCGATATAGCGGAACGTAAAGTAGTAAGCACATGAGCTGGGCAACCCAACTATTGACCAAAGACATGATTCGGAGCTGATGCATATAAGGCCAAACTCGTGACGCCGAAGTGTGCTGAAAAGCTGTTCGGACTTGTCGGCAACTCATGTGTTGCCGTATCGAGCCCCTGGCAATTTGTGCCGAGGTGCGTTCATGAAACAACCGAAGAAGCAAAATTCAGAACGTAGAAAAAGCGAATACTGAATATAGGTTATGTTCACTGGAATATGATTGATACGTCAAAAGCAATTCTACAGATTATAACGCCCCTACCCAGGCTATTTAACATGCCGGGGGCCGAGGGTTGAGGAAAAAGGCAATTTACGGGTTTAAAATAAAGAGTGCGGTCTTACAAAAATCATTAGGACCTCCTGTCGCACGTCTGCGCTGCCTTGCCTCGGTGAAAGGACTTCTTGGTAGAAATAGCCTTTGGTTATTTATACGAAGCCGAACTATAGAAAGAGTCCGTAAGATGACCAGGCCTTGAATCACCTGTTGTAAAGGATAAAAAAAAGGTAGTTAGAAAAAGTAAAAAGACTATGAGAGTGCGGACCGCATTGTAAGCCTGTCCGTACTATGCCTCCGCCGATGACCATGGTATTTTAAGTGCATAAATATATATGCGCGGTATAAACTTCGCGACTATATGGGGCGGACGACGGAGGCCGAACTGCTAATCCAGCTTTGAGATTGATTGGTCCTGTTTAGTAGAGACCGACGGCTTGACGGCCGATGGGATACGCGGCTTAATAAGGCCGCTTTGTACTTTGGCTGCAGCAGCCATAGTACGCTCCTCTGTACGGAGGGAGCATTCCGTATTTCCGTTTATCATGATGACGCCGCGTGGACCGGGCATCTTAAGATTGAAATAGGCGTAATGTGGGACCGCATTAAAACGAGTAAAAGCGGTACGCCCGAGTAGTGCATGGTAGCTGCTACGGAGCGGTACAATATCGAAGGTCAAGCCTTCGCTTCTAAAGTTGTTCGGCGAGCCGAAAACGACTTCCAATGTAATTGATCCTGTGCAGCGAGCTTCTACGCCGGACACTGCACCTTTGAAGGTAGCTGTGGTGGGCTTGATTCGTGAAGGATCAATGCCCATTTTGCGGACAGTGTCTTGGTAGAGTAGATTAAGACTACTGCCGCTGTCCATAAGGACTTTAGTGAGATGGAACCCATCAATAATTGGATCGAGGATCAGAGCTGCCGAACTTTCTTGACGGATACTGGCTGGGTGGTCCTTGCGATCAAAAGTGATCGGGCAGGCCGCCCATTGGTTTAATTTTGGGGTGCCTGGCTCAATGGCATTGGCGTCCTGTAGTGCGCGCTTGCGCTCTTCTGTAGGGATGTGTGTCACGTATACCATGTTGACTGTTTTTACTTCCGGGGGAAATTGCTTCTGACCCCCGGTGTTCAGTTGGCGAGTTTCTTCATCATCGCTGTCACTGGGCGGCCCCCTCCCCTTGTGTTCGGCGTTAAGCTTGCCGGCTTGTTTGAAGACCCAACAGCTTCTGTTGGTGTGATTGGCTAGTTTACCGGGGTGCCATGAATCTGGCAGGGCCGATCCAGTATCTTGCCTAAATTGGATGGTCCGTCTCTATTTGCCTTGAATGGCTTTTTCCGTTGACCGGCTTTGGAGCCGCCGAATCCGGCGTTTACCGCCGTGTCTTGCGTTCCTTCATTATTATTTCGACGCTTGTGTTTCTTGCGTCGTGGCCTGCCGTTGCTGTCTCGAACTTCGGAAGTGCCCGGATCACTGGTGCTATTGCTTCTACGAGCGAGCCAGCTATCTTCTCCCGCGCAAAAGCGGGTCATCAGAGCGGTAAGGGCTGCCATGGATTTTGGTTTTTCTTGACCGAGGTGGCGGGCAAGCCATTCGTCTCGGACGCTATGTTTAAAGGCCGCGAGGGCTTCGGCGTCCGGACAATCGATAATGTGGTTCTTTTTAATTAGGAACCTAGTCCAGAGCTTCCGGGCTGATTCCCCGGGCTGCTGGATGATGTGACTTAGGTCGTCGGCGTCCGGAGGCCGGACATATGTACCTTGAAAGTTATCGTGGAAGGCGTCTTCCAAGTCTTCCCAACTGCCAATGGAGTTTTCTGGGAGGCTGTTCAGCCAGTGCCGTGCTGGTCCCTTTAATTTTAGTGGGAGGTATTTGATGGCATGGAGGTCATCACCGCAGGCCATGTGGATATGGAGAAGGAAATCTTCAATCCATACTGCGGGATCCGTTGTTCCATCGTATGATTCGATATTCACGGGTTTAAACCCTTTCGGGAATTCGTGTTCCATTACTTCATCAGTGAAGCAAAGGGGATGTGCGGCGCCTCTGTATCGGGCCAAGTCGCGACATAGTGCGGATGTAGTCCGTCTGTGGTTTTCGGCCCGGACGTGGTTATGCTCGGTACGTCTAGCTTCAATGCCGTCGTCGCGCGCCAGGGCATGCCCCCGCGATCCATAGATCGATCTGGACTGACCTGCTCTGTTCTCCAGGTTTTGCCACAGGTCATATGTGTATTCCCGAGCTATGGTGTCTTTGCCTTTACGGTGAGGTAGTATGGGCAGGTGTTCGGCTTGAGTTGCCGCTTTGTCCCGGCCACGTGGTGGTCGGTCAGCCGCATTACGTGTTGATGGCATGGGCTCAAGTGCCTCGTCATCGAATTGGGGTAGCAATTTGCGCTTCAAGTAACTTTTAATGGGGCGCTCGAGTCCGTATTCCTCGGCTGCCAGGACATCAGTCCATCTGTCATTGAGCAGATCTTGATTAGCTTGAAGCTGTTGCTGTTTCTTTTTCAGGCTCCTCGCAGTGGCTATTAGCCGGCGCTTAAAGTGCTCCTGCTCGACGGGTTCCTCAGGCACGATAAAGTCTTTGTTGCCGAGGCTCACCTCATCTTCGGAGAGTGGAAGATAGTTGCTATCCTCCGAGTCTTTGTTTATGGCCTGTTCGTCACGGCTGACTTGCCCATCTTCCCTACCATCCTGTTCGGAAGTCGGCTCGGCGAGATCTTCTTTGCCTTCGGCATCGTCCGGAGTATTGTTTTCTATTGTGCCAGTATTGCTGCCTTTTCCACGGCGTGATTTAGAGCGGTGCCTTTGTCGTCGGCGCTTTGGCTGTGTCTCAGGAGGTTTATTCTCGACTGGATCTTTCTCGTTATCACCGTTGTTCTCTTTGGGAGTATCCACCATGTACACGTCATACGAGGAGGTGGCTGTCCAGCGCCCAGTAAACGACGGGTTTTGGGCCTGCTCCTCTCCGGCATCGTCGTCCATACCGTTGATGTCTTCGAAGTCGTGATCGAGCATGTCGGTTAAGTCTTCGACAGTGGCAATGAAGTGGGCGGTGGGTGGGAAGCGAAATTCTCGGTCATCAGCCTCCAAATCAAACCGGATATAATTCGGCTGTGAGTCCCCCGCTAAGGAGAGGGTTTTTAATGATTTGAGCACATCACCCAAAGGTGAGTGTCGAAAGATGTCCGCGGAGCTGAACTCGATGATCGGTGCCCAATCGAGCTTGATGGGCGCGGACGTACACGGTTTGGAACCTGTGGCCGGAGACGAATCCGAGGTTCCGGTGACACAGATCCCGTTCAAAGTTGGGTCTGTGTGCGGCTCCAACGCCGCTGATTCTGCGGCTTCCGTGGCGGGGTTGAGCTTCCCGTCCTCGGATGGTGCAATCTGCTCCGGATCTATGGCCAGGGCAGTTACAGGCGCTATCTCCCAGGTATGGTCCGAGGACAGATTTAGGTCATGTTCATCACGGTGGTAGGGAGCGGCTGCCATGGGCTCGAATCCGTCGAAGATCAAGTCTCCGCGGATATCAGCAACGTAGTTCAAGCTTCCAAACCTGACCTGATGGCCAGGGGCGTAGCTGTCGATCTGCTCTAGATGGCCAAGCGAGTTGGCCCGCAGTATGAAGCCGCCGAATACGAAGATTTGGCCGGGGAGAAAAACCTCCCTCAAGGCCGCATCGTTGTGGATGATTGATGGAGCCATCGAGTCTCCTAGCGACGACACAGCGGAACTCTCAATGAAAGCACCAATGTCGGTGTCAAAACCGGCGGATCTCGGGTAGGGGGTCCCGAACTGTGCGTCTAAGGTCGATGGTAACAGGAGACGGGGGACACGATGTTTACCCAGGTTCGGGCCCTCTCTATGGAGGTAATACCCTACGTCCTGCTTGATTGATCTTGATGAATATGAGAATTACAAGAGTTGATCTACCACGAGATTGTAATGGCTAAAAACCCTAGAAGTCTAGCCTGTCTGATTATGATTGTCCCTATGGACTAAACCCTCCGGTTTATATAGACACCGGAGGGGACTAGGGTTGTACAAAGTCGGTTACAGAGAAAGGAATCTTCATATCCGAACGCCAAGCTTGCCGCCCACGCCAGGGAGAGTCCCATCCGGACACGGGAGAGAGTCTTCTGTCTTTTATCTTCATGGCCCATCAGTCCGGCCCATGTTACGTAGCCTGGAAGCCCGAGGACCCCTTAATCCAGGACTCCCTCAGTAGCCCCTGAACCAGGCTTCAATGACGATGTGTCCGGCGCGCAGATTCTCTTCGGCATTGCAAGGCGGGTTCCTCCTCCGAATACTCCAGAACAGACTTCGAGCATAGAAAGCGTGTCCGGCTCTGCAAAAACAAGTACCACACACAACCGTAGAGAGTATAATATTTCACGAGTCCAATCTACTGACAACTTTTTGTAACGCGACACCATGTTCCTGCACGGTCATTATTTCGAACCGTTTTATTTTTAGCCTCCCGCTCCATGTTTCGAGAAGCGGTTTTATTGGCACGTCTTGTCAAAGCAGAGATCATGTCCCCTTATTACGGGATTCTCATCAATACGGGCGTGGGTAACCCAACCGTCCCGTTGGTATGATTCCTTGGGAATAGGCAGGTTTTGAGGCCTAGGAGGAGGCGTTTCGATATTCATCGCCTTTATAAAGGGGCACGGACCCATCCTTCTCCTCTATGGTTTCCCCTCCCCTCATCCTTTCCAACCTCGAGTTCTAGCACCCAAGGTTCAATTTATCTCTTCCGAGTCTCTTAGCCATGTCCGGACCCAACCTTAAAGGCCGGTGGGTGGCCTCCTCCGTCACAGAGGAGGATATCGCGATGCTCCGGGCGGCAAAATACCTGACCACGGAAATCCCCCACAGGCTCCCTGCTCAAGGGCAGGTCATTCCTACTCCCAGATCCGGCAAGAGGGTCGTATTCATCTCTCACTTCCTCCGAGGGCTAGGGTTCGCTCTCCATCCCTTCGTTCGCGGACTCATGTTCTATTACGGGCTAGATTTTCATGATCTAGCTCCGGACTCCTTTCTTCACATCTCAGCGTTCATCGTCATGTGCGAGGCCTTTCTCCGTATTCCCCCGCACTTCGGCTTATGTCTTAAGACCTTTAATATGAAGCCGAAGGTAGTCGATGGGAAGCAAGTGGAGTGCGGCAGTGCGATGGTGAGCAAACTCGCCCACACACCTTGGCAAAAAGGCTCTTTCACGGAAACCTTCAACCTATGGCAACGGGAGTGGTTTTACATCACTGAACCCCGTGGTACCAAGTGGGCAGCTACACCTGCATTCCGGCCTGGCCCTCCATTACGGCTCACATCATGGATTAATAAGGGGCTGGACTGGGGATCAACGGACGAAGTGCAAACGCTTCAAAGCCGCATCCGGAGCCTCCTTGAGAAGGACACCGGCCTCATCAACGTAATCCAGGTAATGCTAGTCCGCCGGGTCCTGCCGTGCCAGCGACGGCCCCTCCGCATGTGGGAGTTCAATCCGGAAGGACCATGGACTCTTCAGCACTTCTTTGGCACGACGCACAAAGGAATGCGGAAGTTATTCTTCGGGACACGAAAATAGTGGCTGGATACTACCGAGGACGTCGGCCTTGACTGCAACCATCCGGATACCTCGGTAGGCCCTCGACTCCTAAACACAGCTTAGCTAAATATTTTGTAACAATATACTAAGAAAACCGTCTTCGACCAGGGCTGGATCAAGAAGGTGGAAAGAATTAGGTGTTCGGCCCCTCTTCCCGAAGACTCAGTAGATCCTGTGTTAACAAGGATGCTGGCTCCGGCGCCATACCAAGTGTCGGCGAAGGGGGACAAAGAGGAGAGCATGAAGGCTGAAGGTGGCCTCTATTCTAGAGGTACACCAGACACTATGTCCAGGGAGATTGGAACTCCCTCTTCCGAAGAAAAAAGAGAAGGAGAAGCTGACATCCCCTCTCCCGATGGGAAGAAGAGGGCCGCCTCCGTAGATTTGGAAGCAAAGGCTCCTAAACGAGGTAAGACATCCCTGTCAGGTGGCTCGGGCTCAGAAGACGACGTTGTGGCGCAGTTCCTCCATAAGGACAAGCCTTTAGCCGAATCGTAAGTGAACAAAGGTGTCCGAAACATAACCCATTGCTTTCCGGTTACCAGGGTAACATTTAAAATATATGTTTGCAGTCCGGCACATAGTCTTCCTCAACAGTCCTCCTCCTCGGGGGATCTTCTTCCGGAGATGATGGAAAGCGAGACGCCTCCACAGACCATCTCGCCCGACAGGGCAGACGACTCCGAGGTGTCGTCCCAGAGGATCTCTCCCGACCAACAAGCGGTGCGAGGGATAATGAAAACTACGCCCGAAGGTGATACTTCGGCCGTCCAGAGTCTGGGGCATGCGAACCCTATGAGGACCAACAATAAAGGGCCCGGACTATCCGGTCTACAGCCGGGGACGACTCTAGAGCCGGACAAACATATTCTTTCCAGGGGAGTACGTACTCCCGTGGCCGCTCCCAGGGATTCGGGGCCGCCGGATACAATGACGGGCATGCTGCAACATGCGTCCGTTTCAGAGGAACATCGTACCTTAATGGGTACGGTTGTTAAGAGGATTCTGTCCGCGAAAAGCGGATTGAATGAATCCTTCATGAGCCTGCTAAGAGGCTTCGAGGTATGCAATGTAATATCTTTAATTGCACTTCTACGTGCAAAATGCACCTGTGTATAGATAGTAGCCCCTGAGACTCTGGTTGACGTCCGAAGGGAGGCGATCAGAGGATCAAAAAAGATATTCCCAGGAAATAATCTGATAATTTGGAACACAGGCTGTTTCATCCATGATGACTGCCCAAGCTACAGAGGTTGCAAGGCTGAAGCAGAAACTTGATGTGGCGGATGATGACCTCACACTTATTAACAGGCGGCTCGACAAGGCGCAAGGTATGTTTTTGGGGCCGTCAGTATATGTAAATATGATAATATGAGCATGACACTGAAAATTGTATACTGAGATATGCATAACTGCAGATAATGTTGCCGCAGTTGAGGCCCTACGGGCTGAGCTTGCCCGAGCCAAGGAGCAAGCCAGGATGAGTGAGGCGGCTGCCAAGAAGACAGCTGCTGAGTTAAAGGCCGAACAGGCTGCTCGGCGCCAGTGCGAGGAGAGAATATCTACCATGACGTGCGAGCTAAAGGATGACAATGTTCGATGCGAATTCCTTGAGAAGGATAACAAAGCCAGAACGGTCAAACTCGGCAAGGCCTTACAAGAGGCGAGAGAAGCACGGTCCGAGTTCTCCAGACGCATTCTTGGACTTGCCAAAGAGTGTCTCCGATGCGGCGCAGTTTTTCCAAGCGCAAGAAGGACGTGCAACGGAGAAGCTTTTCTGGTCGCAATTCAGCATGTCAAAGCGTCCGCTGTTGCTGAACGAACAGATGGCCCAGTGGGCCGAGCTCCACAAGATATCCGGATCTGCCATGAAGGACGTCGTGGTCCGGTTGTGGCCGACTGAGCCAATTCCGAATAGTTATTTCGGTTTGGTGCAGCGACTTGTTGATGCGGTGCCGCGTATCGACGCTGTTAAGCGGTCAACGTGCATTGAGGGTGCACGGATGGCCTTTGCCCGTGTCAAGGCGTACTGGGCGAAGATGAAGGCCACCGATATTGCATCGAAGAGTCCATCCGAGGGCCAGGACCATCACATGCCAGAGCATTATTTTGAAGACGTCCTAGAGGGTGCCCGCTTGATAGAGGGTCAGTGCTCAAAAGAAATGATGTTCGAGTGAATATACCAAGTTTGTAAAAACAATATTATGGTATATTAAGGCCATATTTTTATACTTTTGCCTGAAAGTATTGGTTCCTCCTGTGCGGCCGTTCTTTGTATAATCTGAAAGTTTGCCAGTCATCGGCTTCAGCCCCCTCGCATATAATGCGGGGGTGTTCGGGAAAGCACCTGATCACTCTTTGATCCAACGTCTTGGTCCATGAAGGAGGTGTCAATGCGGCGAACTAGGCAATTGGACTATAGGGCTTTACCACTTTCACTTAGCCATAGGAGTTTGACGGCGGGTCTACGATATAGCCCCTGGTATGTGCGCATTTACCCGAATACGGTGCGTTACATAGGTGACTAGAAAAATCGGTCCTTCGTGTAATACAGAAAGAATCGCTAAGGATTCTGATGAGTCATCGAGTGGTTGACCAGCTCTCGCCGCATCATGACAGTCAGTTTTTGGCTTTCTCTACTGAGGTGTTCATCCGGATGAACCAGGACACAATCGCAGTAGTTCTCCCTTTACTACCCTAGCCGATATAGCGGAACATAAGGTAGTAAGCACAGGAGCCGGGCAACCCAACTATTGACCAAAGACATGATTCGGAGCTGATGCATATAAGGCCAAACTTATGACGCCGAAGTGTGCTGAAAAGCTGTTCGGACTTGTCGGCAACTCATGTGTTGCTGTATCGAGCCCCTGGCAATTTGTGCCGAGGTGCGTTCGTGAAACAACCAAAGAAGCAAAATTCAGAACGTAGAAAAAGCGAATACTGAATATAGGTTATGTTCACTGGAATCTGATTGATACGTCAAACGCAATTCTACAGATTATAACGCCCCTACCCGGGCTATTTAACATGCCGGGGGCCGAGGGTTGAGGAAAAAGGCAATTTATGGGTTTAAAATAAAGAGTGCGGTCTTACAAAAATCATTAGGACCTCCTGTCGCACGTCTGCACTGCCTTGCCTCGGTGAAAGGACTTCTTGGTAGAAATAGCCTTTGGTTATTTATACGAAGCCGGACTATAGAAAGAGTCCGTAAGATGACCAGGCTTTGAATCACCTGTTGTAAAGGATAAAAAAAGATAGTTAGAAAAAGTAAAAAGACTATGAGAGTGTGGACCGCATTGTAAGCCTGTCCGTACTATGCCTCCGCCGATGACCATGGTATTTTAAGTGCATAATTATATATGCGCGGTATAAACTTCGCGGCTATTTGGGGCGGACGACGGAGGCCGAACTGCTAATCCAGCTTTGAGATTGATTGGTCCTGTTTAGTAGAGACCGGCGGCTTGACGGCCGATGGGATACGCGGCTTAATAAGGCCGCTTTGTACTTTGGCTGCAGCAGCCATAGTACGCTCCTCTGTACGGAGGCAGCATTCTGTATTTCCATTTATCATGATGACGCCGCGTGGACCGGGCATCTTAAGATTGAAATAGGCGTAATGTGGGACCGCATTAAAACGAGTAAAAGCGGTACGCCCGAGTAGTGTGTGGTAGCTGCTGTGGAGCGGTACAATATCGAAGGTCAAGCCTTCGCTTCTAAAGTTGTTCGGCGAGCCGAAAATGACTTCCAATGTAATTGATCCCGTGCAGCGAGCTTCTACGCCGGACACTGCACCTTTGAAGGTAGCTGTGGTGGGCTTGATTCGTGAAGGATCAATGCCCATTTTGCGGACAGTGTCTTGGTAGAGTAGATTAAGACTACTGCCGCTGTCCATAAGGACTTTCGTGAGGTGGAACCCATCAATAATTGGATCGAGGACCAGAGGTGCCGAACTTTCGTGACGGATATTGGCTGGGTGGTCCGCAACGTGGTGAACTAAGCCACGACTAGTCATGCCTGAGGGCTCACGCAAGGAAGAACAAGGCACCCGACAAGTTTTCTAACAAACCCTGCAGTTTTATGATGCCTCCCGAGGCCAGCGGCTCCTAGGTCGGCAGCAAGGGGGCCTCACCAGGTGCTGAAGGACGTGCCCTCGCGAGGAGGGAAGCTACCACAGGTGTACCAAGCTAATTTATCCTACCACACCTACTCGGGACATGAACACCATAGCATAACACAAGAACAATAAACATAGCATAGCGGCATAAGTGCCATGGTTCATTACACGCCCTAGCAGGGCTCTCTACTTTTTTCAAAATGCAGAAGAAATGAAAGGTTAAACAGAAGTGGCCCGCGCGATTGCAGCAGCTCCTGAGGTTCGGCTCCGGAGGTTCTCCGGGTTCAGCCTGAGCCCTCCTCCCGCTTCACCGGGGCACGACGGCAAGAAGACCCGCCACCTTCCTCGAAGCGAGCCCGGTGGCATGGCGGCTGGTCGTAACCACTGCTGCTTGTGCTCTCGTCAGAGGAAGAGCCGCCGCTGCTGAACGAGCCATGGCCGTCGCCAAGGGCAAGCTCACCCTCAGCACCACCATGGACGTCGTCAAGGCCAAGCTCATCGTCGCCGCCGTCGTATTCGGGGCAGCACCCTGCGCGGTGGCCATCTTCCCCAAACACCCTCACGTAGAGGGCCGCGAAGCCGTCGTACCTGAAGTGGAGGGTGCACCTCCTGCTCAGGCCACGCGCGCGGGCGAACATCTGCCAGCCGCAGGTCAGGGCCACGTTCCCGGAGGCGGAAACTTCGACCCCGACCCATGAAGCCTTGCTGCAGCAGCCGTCAGCTTGCAGCCAGAGGCCGTCAAGGCCAGCGATCGGCAGCCCACCCGTGAAGAAGCGGGGGAGCGAGAGCTAGGTGCCGGTCGGCCCCTCCAACCACACGACAAACTCTGGGAGCACTTCCGTCGAGTGGAAGCGCGGCCGAGGAGGCCGGGCGACCACGGCGCGCCTCCCTCCATCACAGGGGCTGCCTCGCCCCTGGCGGCTCTCGCCGCGAGAAGAGGCACCGCCGCGGCCACTCGAGGTGTGCCCACATCCACGAGGAGCCACCATAGGGGTCGTCGCATGCTTGCGGGGCGACCTCGTCCCCTCTTGGGAGGCGGCGAGCCGGGCCCCTCCTTAGGGGCCTTCCCCTTCTCAGTAGCAGAGAACTTCCTCGTTGGCGCCATGAGCACCGCGGCAAGACGGCGAGGCAAGAAGGAAGAAGAAGGAGCGGGTGGCGAGAAGACGGAGACGAGCAAGGGGGGCTTCGCCCCTCTTCTCATTTATAGCCAAGGGGAGGCCGACCGCCGGACTCCACGATCGCGCGTAATGATGATTTTTCTCTGCATGCAGCAGGGTCTCGTCAAGTCGAGCAGTTGTCGAGGCAGCATGGGGAAGCAGAGGCGCCCACGCCCCATCAATCGCCACGCGCCAACTGAGGCCGCAGGCGGTTAGGGCCCGTGGTGCTCCGCACTTGCCCTTTGGCTTCACCTCGAAGCCAAGTTCGAGCGCGCCTTGGGCCCGGGGGCTACTGTCGGCGTCCTGGGACCGGGGGTGCCCAGACTTGCCTGCCTGCGGCCCATGGTGTGGCTCCATCGACGGCCTGGTATGGCCCAGATTCAGCAACAACAACTCAAGACCCTCGCGAGGGGCCAAGCCTCGCGAGGCGGACGACACCAAGACCTCCACGAGGGGCGGCCTCCCCAGGCTGGCTCCCGAGGAGCGGAGATATCAATGCAAGCCACACCTCGTGAGGTTCACCTGACGTGAGCCATGACGACCAAGACCAGGCGGGCGTCAGCAGGCGCAGTGTACCAGTTTCCTCTTTGGTGCCAAGGAGGCAAGCGGAGGCGCGAAGTCCCGAGGAATCAAGCAAAGGTTTCCCTATCGGTGCAACAAGACCAGGACCGCCAGGACAGCAGGATGGAGGTCTTCGTGGAGCCCACTGCAGCGTCACCGCCAGAGGCTTTTGCAGGCGAAGACTGCTTTTGTCAGGATAACTTGTACTAGTTGTCTCCCTTCGAATTTGGCCGTTGTGGGATCCCTTCCCGCCTATATTTGGGAAGAGGACTAAGGCCACTATAAATAGGACTTAGCCACCACCATAGAGGGGGACGGATCATTCAGATCACCCCCACTCCACCAGTTCACTCGAGCTCAAGAACACCTCTCCTCCGGAGGCTGTTCGCCACTGTACTAGTTCATCCTCAGCCCCTCTAGGCCAATCCACCACAAAGCTGGAGTAGGGTATTACACCGCAAGGTGGCCCGAACTAGGATAAACTGCTGTGTCTCTTGTCCCTTGGGTTCGTCGAGCTAGGCTATGGAATCGTTGAGCAGGCAGACTAGGGAGGAAGAGTTCTTCGCACGCACCCCAGAGTTCGAACCTCTCAAGGGTCTGCGGAACCCAGAATCCCACAGTCCGGTCAATAAATGCAAACGTTTGTTGCATCGATAATTTGACACACCTTGGTATCAAAACCGATTTGCAGGTGAAAGATGATGGTGAATCATGGGATATGGCACCAGCTGTGTACATCTTGGACAAGGTAAAAAGAAAAGAATTTTGCAAGGTCCTGTCACATGTGAGATTCCCACATGGATTTGCTTCCAATCCTGAAAGGAGAGTCAGTGCAGATGGAAACAAGGTACAAGGGTTGAAAAATCATGACCGCCACGTCCTACTTCAAAGGGTTTTACATGTTATCCTTAGAGGATTGGGCCGCCCTGACTTATACAGAGCAGTTGCAGAGTTGGGACAATTCTTCAGGGAACTCTGCAGTAGAAATATGAGGATAGATGCTTTGGAGCATCTTAGAGACAAGATACCAACTATCCCTTGCGACCTTGAGAAGATATATTCTCCAGCCTTCTTTGATGTGATGGTGCATTTGGCTGTTCATCTACCTGATGAGGCACTACTTAGAGGTCCGGTACAGTATGGCTGGATGTACCCTATTGAAAGTCGGCTAGGCACATTGACCGTTGGATTGACATTCAATGTCTATCGTGTTTCTTCAGTCTCTTCTTCCTCCAGCCGCCAAAGCCAAACCAGCGCCGGCGGGACCGCCTGCTCCCGCCTCCCACAGTTGGTTGTGCTGCCACGCATGCATCGCGGCCACATCGCACCCTAAAACTATGTGCATCTTTCCTGGCTCCTGTTTGTTCCCGTCCGAGGCCTCACCATCGTCCTCCGCCTTGGTTCGCTCGCCGCGGCACGGCCCTCTGGTGTTGTCAACATGGTCAACAACCGAGAGGAATAAGGAGATGACAGTACATGGTGAGGATGACATTACGGACCCACCAGGATCATGGCAGTAGGCAAGCAAGTGCCTCCTTTATTGCAAGAAAAAAAATGGTTCCTCCTGAAGGTTTCCTGACATTTGGGTCGCACGCCACTGTCAACGTAGTCAATAAGCGAGATAACTGCACAAGGAGCGGCTGACACCCGGGACCCAGCAGCTCGCACAGTATTTTTTTGTTTTTAGGATGGAGCAGGGTATCAACTAGGTTGTGCAGGAGCTGTGGCCCGTCTAGCCCAGGCTTTTATTTCATATGTTTACCACATGACCAGCCCAGTTTTGTTTTTTCTTTCTGAAAATGGCTAGCCCAGCTATTTTGTTTTTTGTAGAATAACCAACGAAGGCCTACTTGTTTTTCTATGCCCTGCTGGGCCAGAAATCTTTCAAGACGAGGAGGAATGCATTCGGCTTGCCCAGAAAATGGGCTATAAGTAATAAGAAATGGGCTGTAAAATGAAAAATACAGCAAACAGGCAATTAGTTCCAAATTACTTTTTTCTTTCGGATTTTGATATTTTAAATTTCATTGTTTTTGTGCGGGTAAAATTTCATTGGATTTTAAATTATGGTATATTTATTTTTTAAATTAATTTGAATCTGGCTAGAAATTTCGGGCTGTATGCTGTTTGGGACAGATTTGGAGGCAAACTTGTGGGTCTACTAGGTTGACGTGTACGAAAGGCTTTGTCAACTTAGTCAACAAATGATTCTAGCAGCACTAACCGTTGGATGTTAATCAACAACCATGCTGCTTCCTCAACCTCTGGTCTTCTTGCTCCAGCTGCCCAAACCAGTGCCGATCGTACTACCTGCTCATGCCTCCCGTGGCCGGCTGTGCTGCCGCGCAGGCCTAACCACTCCACACTACTCCCATCGCTGGCCTGGTCATCCCTTTATGCACCCACAGTTCCTGTTATTCTCCGGCGACGGGAGACAAACCAGTAAACCCTCGTATTCCTCTCCGTGTGGGAAACAACTATCGAGTCTTCTCCGGCTCCGGGTCATTCCCTTCCTAGGCCTCGCCGTCGTCCACCGCCCTGGTGCTCTCGGCGCAGCGTGTTCAACGTGGTCAACGAATGACATCCGTCGGAAAAGGACTGTACATGGAGAAGATGATAGTTGGGTCCACGGCCGCATGCAAGGAAGTGCCTCCTTATTACACGCAAAATAATGATTCCTCCACCTGATAGCGGGGACCCACCGGAAGGGCCTCTTTATTTCGCAAAAAAAAGAAGTTCCTCCCGCTAATAGCTCGGACCCACCAGCTATGTCTTCGCACGCAAGGAAGTTCCTCCTTATTACGCACAAAAAAAATGAATACTCCCCCTGCTACCTGGGACCCATCATATTTGGAGGCTAACTTGTGGGCCTACTAAGTTGACGCGGACGCAGGATTTGTCAACTTAGTCAATATAAACGATTCTAGCTGCAGTGATCATACGATGTCCATCCAACGGCCATCGTGTTTCTTCAACCTCTGGTCTTCTTGCGCCAGCCGCCCAAACCATCGCTGGTCGTGCCGCCTGCTCTTGCGTCCCATGGTCGGCTGTGCTGCCGTGCAGGCCTCACCGCCCCACCCTATTCCCATCGCTGGCCTGGTCATCCCTGTACTCACCCAGACCTCCCGTTATCTCTGGCGATGACAGCCTTACACTTCAGCCGAACCAGTAAACCCTCGTAGTCCCGTCCATGTGGGAAAGAACTGTCGAGTCTTCCCCGGCTCCGGGTCATTCCCTTCCTAGGCCTCGCCATCGTCCACCGCCTTGGTGCTCTCGGCGCGGCGTGGTCAACATGTTCAAGGAACGACTTCCATCGGAAGAGGACTGTATCTGGAGAGGCTGACAGATGGGTCCACGGACACAGCAAGGAAGTGCCTCCTTATTACGTGCAAAATAATGATTCCTCCACCTGACAGAGGGGACCCACCGGAAGGGCTACCGTATTTTGCGAAAAAAAATGTTTCCCCCTGACAACTGGGACCCACCAGCTACATCTTCGCACGCAAGGAAGTGTGTCCATATTACTGGCAAAAAAGATGATTCTTCCCCCTGACAGCTGGGACCCACCAGCTATATCTTTGCACTCAAGGAAGCGCCTCCTTATCCTCCCTGATAGTTGGGACCCACACGGTCGAACCGTACGTAGGTTGTCTGTCTGGTCGCGAACGTGTACGTACATACTGGTCGATCGGTCTCTCTACAGCGATTAACCATTGCCGAGTAAGGAGCGGCACTTGTCGTAGTAGAGGCACGGACGTAGCATGTCACGCAGTCCCGTCTATATCATGTACACGTACATGCAGCCACGCTGCAAGAGAGTAAATAGAGCTAAGTATGTACATACGGGCGGGGTCTCTAACGCGTACAACGATGGCATCCTATTCATCGGCAGCCAACCCGCTGGGTCGGAGCAGAGGAAACAGCGTCGTCTTCACTGGGAGGCAACAAACTAGGTCAGAATATGTCCTGTTCATTGGGAGCCAACCGGCTTGGACGGAACAGCCGAAACGAGGTTTGGCGTACCGCAGAACGGAGGAAACGAACTTCTGTTCGAGCTCCTATGGTTGAAACGGGGTCCTGTTGATCGGGAGGGGTGTGGCGTACCGCAGAACGAAGGAAACGGACTTGTGTTCGTCGAAACAGGGTGCTGTTGATCGGGAGGGGTGTGGCGTACCGCAAAATGGAGGAAACAGACTTGTGTTGGAGCGCCTACGGTCGAAACGGGGTCCTGTTCATCGGGAGGGGTGTGGCGTACCGCAAAGCGGGACTCCACGGGGCTACTGTTCATCCATTTGTCTACTGCCTCGCTCCAGCCTCCACGGGGCTACTGTTCATCCATCGTCGACTTCCTCCAGCCTCCACCTGCTACTGTTCATCCACCGCGACCTTCCTCCTGCCTCCACGGGATACTGTTCATCAACGGGGCTACTGTTCATCCAGCATCCACCGGCTACTATTCAACCAGCCCTCCACGGGGTCCTGTTCATCCACCCCCAACCGGCTCGGGTGTGTGGCGGCCTCCTCGATCGGGGTCATGTTCATCCAGCGGCAACGGCCTCTACTACCACGGGGTCCTGTTCATCCAACCCCCACCGGGAACTGTTCATCCAACCCCCAACAATGGTCACTGTTCATCAAGAGGCAACAGCAGCTGGTTCGATCGACTTCAGTTAGCAGCAGTAGCGAAGGAATCGCTCAAGTTCAATTAACAACCAAGGGATCGATCGCTCGGGTTCAGTAACGTAGCTAGTGCAATCGCTCGGGTTCAGTAAGCGAACGCCTTGCTCGGGTTCAGTTAGAGCCCAACGGCTCGCACACACGTCCGTATGTGTACGAGAGAAACGCGCAAACCTCCGTGCAGCGCTCGGCCCCGACCACCCACCATAACCGGGAACTCCCCAAAATTTTCCTCACCCTCGCTTCTACCATGATTTTTTCCGTCATGGACGGCCCAAAGAATGTCATGCAGGTGCGTCCCCGGCCCACCCAGGATGAAAAGCCCATTTTCCGTCATGATTTTTTGTCATAGAAGTAGGAGCCCACCACATCTATGATGACACGTGGTTTTGTCACAATTACCATCATAGAAGTGTCATAAGCATGACAGAAAAAAATTCGTTCGACCCAAAATGTCACGGATGTGTCTTTTTTTTGTAGTGAGTGCTCCCTTGCCATCAGCTCCAGAGAAAGCAAAAAAGCCACTTGCTCCAGTTAAGCCTATCAATGAGAATGAGCCATCTTCTGATGATGTTCAGCCGATGGAAATCAGTGATGAAGAACATCGGAAAAATCCCCAGGAATCTTTTCCGCTGTTTCCAGTTGAGTATGGCCCCAATGGCCCCGCATTCAATGAACAGCTTCATTCCTCGAAACTTGCATTCTTTGGGGTCAGCCCTTATGAAGGAGAAAGGACTTCATTGTCACCGAGGTTTTGGACTGAAGAACAAGCAGTCTATTATGCTCGGATCTTGTTTGGCAAGCACAGAATTTTCAATCATAAGATATTGAACTTTGCAGAACTTGAGAAAATGCCATGATTCTATCATGCAATTGAGCATATTGAACATGCTCTACTGAAAGGATTCATGCGCTTCAATCACGGCTGGAACAAAGAGATTATCCTTGAGTTTTATGCCACACTATACATCTCAGGAGAGCTTGGAAATACCTCAACCTGGACACTTGAATGGATGACTGGCAGAGAAAGGATCAAATGTTCAGTAGGTCATTTTCTGGCCTTGACAAATATTCCTCAGTGTGAGTTTGAGAAGGATAGAGAGCACAGGCTACATTTCTGGGAAGTGTCCGAAGCACAACTCCACATCCTGATGGATCCCACCATGGTAGGTGATGAATGCATTAATGTTGATCCGAAGAAGTTGGCTTATGACAACAAAGTTCTATTTCACATTCTGTGCAATACTATCATGCCAATAAACAGGCCAAACTCCATCAAAGGCATCGTGGGGAATGCATTTGTGGCCATGTATCAAGGAATCAAGTTTTATGTTCCTGATCTTTTCATTCGAAACCTTGCATGTGCAGCAGATAGCCCTCAGTCATTGAAGCCTTATGCTCCATGGATCATGTTCGCGATCGAGCAGCTCACCAATGAGAAATTCTTCTGGGCTTACATTCTGAAAGTATTCATGCCGCCAGTTCGTGACATTCTGCACATTGTGAAAGATAATGAAAAAGGGAGGAACCTATTGATACTGCTGCAAATGCTTCAGCATCTGAAAATGCTCCGAAGATCAAGGAAGCCAGGGTTCAAATCCCTCGTGAGGAAAATCCATCTCTCTATGAGATTTGTATTCACATGCAGCAGACTCTGGAAAGCCACATTAAGCTGGATAGAAAAGAAAAAGTGGAGTTAATGACTGAGCTGAATCTGATTCATAATCACACTCACCAAATTCTTCTTCATGAGAAGGAAGCAATGAAGCGTTCATGGACTCTGCTAAGGAAGCATTACGCTCAGAAGGATTTAGCCAAAAAGGGCATCATGAAAGATTATAACTATCGGGGCTTACTTGTTGTTCCTCGCATCCGAAGACAAACTCCAGTGCTCCCACAGCGTTCTACTTCAACGGATCTGTTTTTTGTCGACCATGATGATGAAATTGCAGATACAGCCGGTACTCTTATCTTCAAGCCAGATGTTCATTGCTCCAAGTCTTCCAAAGCCCAGGCTGCCACCCCTGCTTTTGCCTCGACCATTCCTCATTCTTTAGACTCTGATTCATCGAGTGGTTTTAATTCTGATTCTGAGGATTCTCCCACGGAGTAGTTCCTCATTTGTTTTCTCATTCCTTTTTGACACTTGTTGACAAAAAGGTGGAGAATTACATCAAGTGATAGTTTATCGGGGTTTGCAGGGTGTTTTCATTCGCATTTCGGTTTTCCCTCGAACAATTTGCTTCATGAACTTATCGCACCGCATGTGGTGCTGAAACACTCGGACGTCATGTAACGTTAATAACCCCCGCCTGCAATATTATTTGTTTCGCACTACATGTCTATAGGCATTACCTATCTTACAGGGAAACATATTTGCTCCTCGAAGAAGAACAGAGAATCATCATGTGATGATACTAAATTGGAGAAGTACTTCGAGTACTAAATGAACTATAACTGTTGCTATTGATATGCGCCGATTATAATCTCTTATTATCTAACCTTGCAGGAAGAGAATGTCAGTCCAAACTTTTATGCCTTACATGAAGGCCATGCAATCAACTGACAAAGTGCCTTTCCCTCACAAGTATCTCTTATTTTATTTTCTGTATTGCAGAAAAACCACATCTGAAGCCTATCCATTCCGAGCAGCTTGCTTATATTTTCTTTCTTGCTCTGACTACATCGAATACCTAACATGCAGGAAAACTACATCTCGTGTGGATTCAAATTGTGCTCTGAGAAAACTTTCATGATATATACGTTGTCACAAATCTCTCAACGCTTATCTTACATCTAATTTTCTTTGAAGATTTTGTGACAGGAACCACCTTAGACACCGTCAAGTGCAATGAAAGAACTCAAGTATAAGACCTTTTGTCAATGAAACTCATACGAAGAATAATAATGTTTCCCTCCGGTTTGTCATGATCTGAAGCAAAACTTAAGGGGGAGAATATTTTATCTTCATAATTATCTCTCGTCCTTCATTATTCTTCACATTACATTCCATTCATTAACTATCCTTCGATGTGATCTATTTTGTCAACAATCGTCCAAAAAGGGGGAGATTGTTGGTGCAATATCTGCCTACCTTGTGTTTTGGAGATTATTGACATAAACAGGTATGGACTGATTTGTTTGCTAGTGCATACAGAGAGAAAAAGTCCATACACAACCGAAGAGAATGTTGTCTCTGGTGCTGAGTTCAAGGAACTTCACCAAAGCATATCTGCGCTGAAGAGAGGAATGAGCTATATGTGTTGGAGTCATATAGTCGAGAAGATTGATATGAAGAAATCGACCCCTCAAAATTTTACTGCTGAAGCGAAGCTTTTGATTTGGTACTGTCGTCCAAAGAAATTGACTGCAGTGATGGAAGTCGAAGACAAAGTGAAGACGTAGTATTCATTTCATTGTTCCTCTTTCATTCTTTTGAGTCATAGGACCTCAGTACCATTAAGAGGGGTATAGGTTCTCGATGCTTAGATCCACTATGATGCTTAGCCAAAACCTATGAAAGTTGCGAGAGAAATCTCTTTGTGCTCCGAACAAATACTTGCCAGCAAGAGACTGTGATCTTCTTTGCTGTGAGAGATTTGTCTCGGACCGAGGAGTTAGCATTACTTATTCCTCAAGTAATGTTACCATTGTGCTCAAATCAGACCGTTGGACTCGTGTCGTTTGGCCATTGGCTGATCCCGATGTCTAATTTGGTCATTTCCCATCAGGGAAGGCTGCGGCTATAAATAGCCACCTCGCTCCAACGTTGTTCATCGGCTGCTCCGCTTGAGATTTTTGAGAAGATTGATTTGAGCAACCCCTCTCCGAGTGATTTGAGTTTAAGATCCACCGAGAGAAAAATCAAGAGCCCAAACTTAGACATTGGTTTGGCATCACAGTGGTTCTGAGTGAGAGTTCTTGTACCTGTTACTCTTGAGAGCTACACACTCTCTAGCTGGATAGGTTCCGGCTCGAGTGTTGAAGAGTTGTTGTCTTCACCGAGCCTGATCTTCAGCAACCAAGAGTGATTGTGGTTTGCAAAGGTCGACCGAAGGTTTGGAGATCGCCGACAAGGATCTACCATGTGTGAAATCAACCTGAGTCTGATCAGCTCTGTGTTGAAGGAGAATAGCGTGAAGAGAGTTTATCTTCTATGTTAACTGACAACCCCTCCAACCAAACATAGCCCTTTGGCAGAAGGGTGAACTGGTCTACCAAATCTCTCTGTTGCCAACGAGCACCACTGGTTCTATCTACTCTACTACATTTCCTTCAGCAGTTTATTTTCGTGCTCTGTGACGATAGTTTACTTGTCCATTTTGTTCTGTTGTCATCATCATGTGTATCTGTGTTCATCCTGCTTCAATCTCATCACTTCTATTCATTTGTTACCATCATATTCCTCGGATTCACTGGTGAAAATTATTCCATAGTATTTTTCTTCAGTGCATACCATGTTGTGCTTCATTCTTCTACATCTGTTTGCATGTTGCATTACACTCATTGTTGTTAAAACTGTGATTTCTCAAGCTCGTACTGTTATCAACGCTTTCATCAATGAATATGCTTCTGACGAAGAAGATTGTTTTAGTCTGCTTCCTTCGATACTCTATTCCGCTACTGTGATTGGGATAAGCTTCAAAACTTTCAAAAGAAATTTTGAATCTCCCATTCGCCCCCCCCTTTGGTCAATATACTCTCGGTCCTAACAATGGGTTGTAATGTTAACAAACAGTAAATGGGCTGCAGTAAATTCCATTAGAATTAAGAAATGGACTGTAAATTATTACAAATTGCAAATGGGCTTTATGCTCTCTGCCACAGATGTGACGCGCACTTTTGGGCCTACTAACTTGACGCGTACACAAGGCTTTTTCACCTTATAGTCAACACACGATTCTAGCAGCAGTGGCCGTTGGATTTCCATCCAACGGTTGTCATGCTTCTTCAATCTCGGGTATTCTTGCTTCAACCGCCCAAACCACCGCCGGCAGTACCGCCTGCTACCATCTCCCGTGGCCAGCTGTGCTACTGCGCAAACCTCATCGGCCCACCTTACTGCCATCACCGTCCAGGCCATTCCTCTACTCACCAACACCTCATGTTATTCTCCGGCGACGGCAGCCTCACACCATAGCCGAACCCGTGAACCCTCGTATTCCGCTCCACATGGGTATCCACTGTTGTGTCTTCGCCGGCTCTGGGTCGTTCCCTTCCTAGGCCTCGCCGTCATTCACCGCGGTGCGGCGTGGTCAACTTTGTCAACAAACGACAGCCATTGAAGAGGGACATACGTGGAGTGGCTGACAGCAGGGACCCACATGGTCCATGGCCGCACGCAAGCAAGTGCCTCCTTATTATGCGAAAACAAATGATTTCTCCCCCTGACAGGTTTGACCCACAAGCTATATCTTCCTCTCCCTGATAGCTGGGACCCACCAGCTACATCTTCGCACGCAAGGAAGTGCCACTTTATTACGTGCAAAAAAATGATTCCCCCTGCTAGCTGGGACCCACCATATTTGGAGGCTGACTTGTGGGCCTACTAAGTTGACGCGTATGCAGGGCTTTGTCAACTTAGTCAACAAACGATTCTAGGTGCAGTGACCGTTGGATGTTAATCCAACCGCCGTGCTGCATCTTCAACCTCTGGTCTTCTTGCTCCAGCCACCCAAACCAGCACCCGCCGTACCACCTGCTCCTGCCTCCCGTGGCCGGCTGTGCTGCCACCGCTGGCCATGCCATCTCTCTACTCACCCACACCTCCTATTATTCTCCGGCGACGACGTACTCCCCTCCCCTCTACTCACCCACACCATAGCCAAACCAGTCAATCCTCGTACTCCCCTCCGTGTGGGCATCCACTGCCGCGTCTTCCCCGGCTCTGTGTCGTTCCCTTCCTAGGCCTCGCCGTCGTCCACCGCCTTGGTGCTCTCGGCGCAGTGTGGTCAATGTGGTCAACGAATGATAGGCATCGGAAGACGACTGTATGTGGTGACGCTGACAGCTGGACCCACCAGCTACATCTTCGGACGCAAGGAAGTGCCTCCATATTACACGCAAAATAAAATGATTCCTCCCCCTAACAGCTGGGACCCAGTAGCTATATCTTCGCAGGCAAAGAAGTGCCTCCTTAAACTCCCTGACAGCTGGGACCCACCCGGGCGAAGTGTACGTAGCTTTGTCTGTCTGGTCGCCAACGTGTATGTACATACTGGCCGATCGGTGTCTCTGCAAGGATGAACCATGGCCGAGCAAGCAGCGACACGTGTCGTAGTACAGTCCGGCCCCTACGTAGCAGTCCACGCAGTCCCTTCTAAATGGAGTACACGTACATACAACCACGCTGCAAAAACTACGGGCACATACGTACATACGGTCGGGGTCTCGAATGCGTATTGGCGCATACGTGAAACGTCTCCATCGTATCTACTTTTCCTAACGCTTTTGCTCTTGTTTTGGACTCTAATTTGCATGATTTGAATGAAACTAACCCGGACTGACGTTGTTTTCAGCAGAACTACCATGGTGTTGTTTTCTGTCCAGAAATAAAAGTTCTCGGATTTGGACGAAACTTTTTGGAGAATTATTTCAGAATATATGAAAATACGAGAACCAAGAACCACCGGAGGGGGTGCCCTGGCTGCCCACAAGACACCAGGGCGCGCCAACCACTCCAGGCATGCCCTGGTGGGTTGTGGGGCCCTCGGGGCTCCGCTGACCCTAATTCCAACACTATAAATTCCTATTTTCGGAGAAAAAAATAAGGGAGGAAGTTTCATCATGTTGCACGATACGGAGCCACCACCACCTCCTGTTCTTCATCGGGAGGCCAGATCTGAAGCCCGTTCGAGGCTCCGGATAGGGGAATCTTCGGTCTTCATCATCACCAACCCTCCTTCATCACCAATTCCATGATGCTTCCCACTAGGAGTGAGTAATTCCTTTGTAGGCTCGCTGGTTGGTGAGGAGGTGGATGAGATTCATCATGTAATCGAGTTAGTTTTGTTAGGGCTTGATCCCTAGTATCCACTATGTTCCGAGATTGATGTTGCTATGACTTTGCTATGCTTAATGCTTGCCACTAGGGCCCGAGTGCCATGATTTCATATCTGAACCGTTTATGTTCTCACCATTATATCTATGTGCTAGATCCGATCTTGCAAGCCATATGCACCTATTACGTGTTATGATCCGTAAACCCTAGTGTGACAGTAATTGGGATACTTTCCGGTGATGACCGTAGTTTGAGGAGTTCATGTATTCACTATGTGTTAATGCTTTGTTCCGATTCTCTATTAAAAGGAGGCCTTAATATCCCTTAGTTTCTTTATGGACCCCGCTACCACGGGAGGGTAGGACAAAAGATGTCATGCAAGTTCTTTTCCATAAGCACGTATGACTATTTATGGAATACATGCCTACATTATATTTATGAACTGGAGCTAGTTCTGTGTCGCCCTAGGTTATGACTATTATATGATGAATATCATCCAACAAATTCACTGATCCAATGCCTACGAATTTTCCACATATTGTTCTTGCTAAGTTACTATTGTTATTACTGCTGTCACAACTGCTTCAAAACTGTTACTGTTACTATTGCTACTGTTACCACTGCTATCAAAACTATCATATTACTGTGCTGCTGATCACTTTGCTGTAGATATTTAATCTCCAGGTGTGGTTGAATTGACAACTCAACTGCTAATACTTACAAATATTCTTTGGCACCCCTTGTGTCGAATCTATAAATTTGGGTTGAATACTCTACCCTCGAAAACTGTTGCGATCCCCTATACTTGTGGGTTATCAAGACCTTTTTCTGGCGCCGTTGTCGGGGAGCATAGCTATATTTGTTGAGTCACTTGGGATTATTATCTATTTATCACTATGAAGAATCTGAAAGATCCAAGAACCAAGATCATTCCCTCTAAGACGAGGGGAGGTAAGGAATTGCCATCTAGCTCTACACTTGATTCACCTTCTGTTTTGAATAGACTTGCAACACCACCACATGTTATTAATCCTGATATATTGCAAGTTGTTGATGATGCTACTTCTGCTATGAATGATAATTATGATGATGCTAGTACCTTGCTTGATGATAATGTGCCACTAGGTGAATTTCTTGATGAATAAATTGCTAGAGCTAAAGATATTGAGAATGCTGAACTGATGAAATTACTGAAACTGGTGAAGTCTATGAAACTGAGAATTATGAAACACCTATTAGACCTAGCTCTCCTAGATTTGAAATGCCTAAGATACATGAGGGTTATGTTATGGATGAGGAGATAGTTAGAGACTTTCTTGGTTGCAATGATAGGGATGATCTTAAGAAATTATAATGCAAACTGAAACAAAAATCTTTGAATGCTAGAATGAAATGTGATCCTAAGTTTGCTACTTTGCCTATCTTTGTTACTGATAAGGATTATGAATTCTCTATCGACCCAGAGTTAATTACTTTGGTTAAATCTGATCCTTTCCATGGCTATGAAACTGAAACTGTTGTGGCACATCTTACTAAACTAAATGATATAGCCACCCTATTCGCTCATGATGAGAAAATTCGCTATTACTATATTCTCAAGTTGTTTCTGTTCTCATTAAAGGATGATGCTAAGATATGGTACAATACTCTTGCTCCTAGTTGTGTGCGTAGTCCCAAAGATATGATTTATTACTTCTCCAAAAAATATTTTCCTGCTCATAAGAAGCAAGCTGCCTTAGAGGAAATATTTAACTTTGTGCAAATTGAAGAAGAGAGTCTCCCACATGCTTGGGGGAGGCTTCTCCAACTGCTTAATGCTTTACCTGACCATCCTCTTAAGAAAAATGAAATACTTGATATCTTCTATAAGGGACTAACCGATGCTTCTAGGAACTTCCTAGGTAAGTGTGCTGGTTGTGTTTTCAGGGAACAAACTGTTGAACAAGCTGAGGAATTATTGAAGAATTATGATGATTGAACTCTTCCTGAACGACCGCCTAAACCCACTCCGAAAAAGAGGGGTATCTTATTTCTCAGTCCTGAAGATATGCAAGAGGCAAAGAAATGTATGAAGGAAAAATGTATTAAAGCTGAAGATGTTAAGAATTTACCACCTGTCAAAGAAATATATGGACTTGACACACCACCACCACAGGTGGTAGAGGTAAATTCATTGTTAAAGTTTGATGAAGGTGACATCCCTTACAATAAACATCCTAGTCAATGCTTATATGAATTTGACAACAACATTAGAAAATACGATCACTTCAATGCAAATGTTATCAAACAATTGAAATACAACTCTGATATGATTGCTTGCTTGAGTGACTTGTTATTTAGAATCACTAATGATGTTAGAGGTGTAGGGAAACATGCCTCTATGGTACAAACCCAGTTAGAACAAGTTGCTAAATCTCAAAGAGAATTTCTTAGTGAAATGAATAACAATATGAATGATTTTGCTATTAGAGTAGCAACTAGAGGAGGCAAAATGACTCAGGAGCCACTTTATCCTAAGGGACACCCTAAAAGAATGGAACAAGACTCTCAAAGAATTAACACTGATGCACCTAGTCCTTCTAAAAAGAAAAATGATAGGACTTTGCGTACCTCTAGTGAACCTGAAATAGAAAAACCTCCTGAGGATACTAATGATGTCTCTATCTCTGATGCCGAAACTCAATCTGGTAATGAACATCCATCTAGTGATAATGAGAATGATAATGATGATGTTCATGTAGACACTCAACTAGACAATGATAAAGAACCAGATAATGATGTTGAGATAGAACTAGCTGTTGATCTTGATAACCCACAACCTAAAAATAAACGATATGATAAAAGAGACTTTGTTGCTAGAAAACATGTTAAAGAAAGAGAACCATGGGTTCAAAAACCCGTGCCCTTTCCACATAAACCTTCTAACAAAAAGGATGATGAAGAATTTGAACGCTTTGTTGAAATGCTTAGGCTAGTCTTTTTGCGCACTCGCTTGACTGGTATTTTAAAGATGGCCCCTTATGCAAAATACATGAAAGAAATTGTCACTAATAAAAGAAAAATACCTGAAGCTGAAATCTCCACCATGCTTGCTAATTATTCTTTTAAGGATGGAGTACCTAAAAAACATGGAGATCCGGGGATACCAACTATACCTTGCTCCACTAAAAGGAATTATGTCAAAATTGCTTTATGTGATTTAGGAGCTGGTGTTAGTGTTATGTGTTTCTCTTTATATAAAAGACTTGATTTGAATAAACTCACACCTACTGAAATATCTTTGCAAATGGCTGACAAATCAACTGCCATACCTATCGGTATTTGTGAGGATGTGCCCGTTGTTGTTGCAAATGTTACTATCTTAACAGACTTTATTATACTTGAGATGCCCGAGGACGACAACATGTCGATTATCCTTGGTAAACCCTTTTTGAATACTGCAGGGGCTGTTATTGATTGCAATAAAAGCAAAGTCACTTTTCATATCAATGGTAATGAGCATACGGTACACTTTCCAAAAAAACAATTCCAAGTGAATGGTATTAATGTTATTGAAAAATCTCCGACACTCACTATTGGAAGTTTTCAACTTCCTCTACCTACTGCCAAAAAGAAATGTGGCATACTTGTTATTGGGGATATGCATATCCCCGTTAAGGTAACTTAGTGTTTTACGAAAGTTCTTCGGTTTCATGCTAATCAAAAGTGTTTGTTAATAAGACTTGATCAACCTTGTTAATGGTTCATTTTTGAGAGGTATGAAGTCGATGAATTTAGTAAGCACAACTTTGTTTCCTTACTTTTTGTTTTCTGTTTTTCTTAGTTAAATAAAACAAAAAGGCATGTTTATCCTGTTTTCTGGATTTTCCGTGCAATAAAAAATGACCCAAAAATAAAAGTGCTCAGGGTGTCATGAAATTTTAACACAATTTTTTTTTTCTGAATTTCTGGTACAAATAACATCAGAGGGCGTGCCCCTGGTGCCCACAAGATACCAGGGCACGCCAGCAACCCCAGGCGCACCCTGGTAGGTTGTGGGCCCCACATGGCCCCTCCTACTTATCGCTTTAGCCCATGTCATCTCCTACCTCCAGAAAAAATTACCATAGTTCTCTCTCTCTCTCGTGTTCTTGCTCTCAAACCCGTGGATTTCGATCTCTTTGCTCGAACTCTGTTTCCAAAACTGTTTTGGGGGATTGCTACTTGGTATGTGACTCCTCCATTGCTCCAATTAGTTTTTGCTCTAGTGGTATATATTTTGAATAATTAGCTACTCTTGGTGCTGTTATAAATGGGCTTGCATGTTGAATTCTTAGAGTTCTAAGTAGTTTGAATGCTTGATATAGCCTTTAGACATCCTTATGAGTAGTTGCTACCAATCTTGTGAAGTTTTGTTGACAAAAAATTTGTGTCCCAAAATTTTTCAGAAATTGTTCGCAAATAAAAATGCAATTCTTTAGGAGTTCTTCGAGGAGGAGGTCCTCGAAGGCATCATCAAGCGGAAGCTTAGTTCAAAAATCTTATGTTGAACCAAGTGCAAGCTCGACGTGGGACGCTGACACCAAATCGTGCCTATGGCCATGTAACAAGTTCATGGTTAGTGCAGGTATCAAAGAAGAATTTGAGGAGTATGTTCACAACACTGAGCTCGCTCCCTTCATCGAAGGTAAGTGCATCCAACATCTCAACCTCACAGAGACATTTACTAAGAAATTCAAATTTTATCCTTGTGAGTCTAGAGTTTCATTTAGCCTTTATAATAATGCTTATACCATGCCTCTAGAATCCTTCTGTGTTGCATGTAAAATTCCATACTGGGGTTCGCTAGACGAACCACCAAAGTATGAGTACGAGTCATTTCTGACTAGTCTTTGTTACGGTGAGGATAGAGAAGTGGCACAAGGTAGAATAAAAAGTATTCATTTTCCATCAATTCATTACTTTGCACTCTTTAATGGCAAATGCATCATGGGCAAGCAAGATTGCAGTACACTTTGTGCCCCGGATTTGAGTCTCATACATACTGCTCTAACAGGAATTAAATGTTATAACCTTGGAGCGATCAATGCACGTAGATTGCAACACAACGCTGTAAGTGGTCACTTTTATGGTGGGATTATCCGTTGTTTTGCCTGTGCCCGTCCTCTTTGATTATCACAGCAAAGGAAGATATTACGTTCTCGAGAGCGAGGCCCGCGAGTATAGCGCGGCGGTTGAGGCTGCTCGACGGGCTGAGGAGGCCGCACCAAGGGCGTCCGTGAGCTATCACTCTGACTACTACCCAGGCTACGGATGGTGATTACCAAGCTAGGCCAAAAGCCTAAGCTTGGGGGAGTACGTGTTTCCACTGACATTTTATTCATGTTCACACATTTCATTCCAGTTGTCGGTGTCCACACTTTTTCATTGTATTATCCATGCTAGATTTATTTTCTTGCTTTTTTCTTGTGTGTTTGAAAAACTTTGAGAAAACCCAAAAATATTTCTTGCTTCTTTTCGGTTTTTCTTTCTAGTTTAAATTAACTGTAGTATTAAAAGAAAACCCAAAAAAGATTTCTCGATTCTTCTTTTGCTTGTTGGGAGCTCTCCCATATAAATAGCTTTTCTCGTTTTTGTTTTTCCTTCTTTAATTTGCTTTCTTCAATAAAAACTAAAAAACTCCAAAAATATTTCAGTGTGTTTCTCTGAATTTTTTTTATTTTTATTGAGTCGTACCGAGGAGAAGACCAGGATGAAAATGTTGAGTGGCTCTCATATGCATTACTGATGATCTAATAAAGAGCCCAAATTGCCTTGTCTTCTCCTTTTGAATAAAATGTTGCAGATTCCAGCTTAGTCCACGGCACTTTTGCACTATTATTTTTTTTGTATCATTCGGTCGTGCAAGTAAAAGGCAAAAATGACGATATTTGATGAAGTGACTGTGGCAGAGAGAAGCAGGGTATGAACTCAACTTGTTTTTGTTTTTGTAAATATGTTTAACCTAGTATCCATGATTCAGCATATTATGATCAAACATGTTTGCAATGACAATTAGAGATTATAGTTGCTCATGCCATGCTTAAGTAGCTAGGGGTGGATAATGATTTATCTTAGGTGTCAACATGCATTAAAATGATTGTGATGTAGTATGATGATATGGTATCCTCCTTTGAATGTTTCAAGTGGCTTGACTTGGCACATGTTCACGCATGTAGTTGAATCAAAACCAACATAGCCTCTATGATATTTATGTTCATGGTGTTCATATCCTACTCATGCTAGTATTCAATGTTGATTATTCATAAAGCATGTTCATGACCATTTTCGCTCTCTAGTTGGCCGCTTCTCAACCTATTTGCTAGCCTTCGCCTGTACTAAGCGGGAATACTGCTTGTGCATCAAAATCCTTAAACCAAAGTTATTCCAGATGAGTCCACTATATCTACCTATATGCGGTATTACCCTGCCGTTCCAAGTAAATTTGCATGTGCCACCTCTAAAATTTCAAATGAACATCTGTTTTGTGTGCTTGGACCGCTCATGGAGCGACAGGGGGCAGTCAGTATCTTCCATGCTAAGCAGGTTATTCTCATGATGAGTGTTTATTCACTCGTCCTTGCACGAGAGGGGCCGGTAGTAGAGATGCCCAGTCCCGAAATAAAAAATTGCAAATGATTAAACAAAACTACCCCAAGACTGTTGATGGTATGGACAGTACCCATGGATTCGGCTAGCTATGGAGTGTGTTTGTTGGTGGAGGGGGAGTAAACCTTTACTTTTACCGCTTGGGAACCGCCGCTAATGTGTTTAGCATGGAAGATATTGATAACTCTTGGTCGTAACGTTGACAGGAAGGGTGCACCTCCCAAAATTATATTTATCTCTGATTTAAGCTTTGAGCTCTGGCACCTCTGCAAAACACTGCTTCCCTCTGTGTAGGGACTATCTATTTAATTTTATGTTGAGTCGTCACCTTCTCAAACAAGCGCCAGACCTGAGAGCACTATTGTCATCCTCATGCATTGTGTATAGTTAATGTTGAATGCATCATGACTGGATCTTTTCTACCATGAATTACAATGTTTAGTCACCGCTTGAACTTTGGAAGTTCTCTGCATTTATGTTTTGCGGTCTCAGAAAGGGCTAGCGAGATACCACTATTTTGACAAAGTGTTTGCATTTGAGATATTTTATTATTGCTCGCTAGTTGTTTATGTTATTGATATGAGTTAATATAATTTCTAAGAGTTATTGTTGACATGGTTAGTCATGCTCTTTGCTAAAAACTTGGGTGCTACTTAAGCATATATATGTAAACAAGAACAAAAGAGTTCGTAAAAGTTTTTCTTTATCACTTTCAGTTTGTCAACTGAATTGCTTGAGGACAAGCAATGGGTTAAGCTTGGGGGAGTTGGTACGTCTCCATCGTATCTACTTTTCCTAACGCTTTTGCTCTTGTTTTGGACTCTAATTTGCATGATTTGAATGAAACTAACCCAGACTGATGATGTTTTCAGTAGAACTACCATGGTGTTGTTTTTTGTGCAGAAATAAAAGTTCTCGGATTTGGAAGAAACTTTTTGGAGAATTATTTTAGAATATAAAAAAAATGCTGGAACCAAGAACCACCGGAGGGGGTGCCCTGGCTGCCCACAAGACACCAGAGCATGCTACCCCCTCCAGGCACTCCCTGGTGGGTTGTGGGGCCATTGGGGCTCCGCTGGCCCTAATTCCAACACTATAAATTCCTATTTTTGGAGAAAAAAATAAGGGAGGAAGTTTCATCGCATTTCACGATACGGAGCCGCCGTCACCTCCTGTTCTTCATCGAGAGGCCATATCTGGAGCCCATTCGAGGCTCCGGAGAAGGGAATCTTCGGTCTTCGTCATCATCAACCCTCCTTCATCACCAATTCCATGATGCTCCCCACTGGGAGTGAGTAATTCGTTCGTAGGCTCGCTGGTCGATGAGGAGTTGGATGAGATTCATCATGTAATCGAGTTAGTTTTGTTAGGGCTTGATCCCTAGTATCCACTATGTTATGAGATTGATGTTGCTATGACTTTGCTATGCTTAATGCTTGTCACTAGGGACCGAGTGCCATGATCAGTTCTGAACCGTCTATGTTTTCACAATTATATCTATGTTCTAGATCCAATCTTGCAAGCCATACGCACCTATTACGTGTTATGATCCGTAAACCAGGTGTGACAGTAATTGGGATACTTTCCTGTGATGACCGTAGTTTGAGGAGTTCATGTATTCACTATGTGTTAATGCTTTGTTCCGGTTCTCTATTAAAAGGAGGCCTTTATATCCCTTAGTTTCCTTATGGACCCCGCTGCCATGGGAGGATAGGACAAAAGATGTCATGCAAGTTCTTTTCCATAAGCACGTATGACTATTTACGGAATACGTGCCTACATTATATTTATGAACTGGAGCTAGTTCTCATCCCCGGCAAGGAAGCGCCCCAAGAATGGATTATGTATTTTGATGGCGCCTTCTCCATACAGGGTGCAGGAGCTGGCGTGCTTCTCGTTGCTCCCACTGGGGAGCACCTTAAGTACGTCGTTCAAATGCATTTCCCCCGGGAGAAGGCTACCAACAATACTGCAGAATATGAAGGGCTCCTTGCCGGTCTCAGGATTGCAATGGAATTGGGAATCAAGAAGCTGATCATCCGTGGAGACTCACAACTTGTGGTGAGACAAATCAATAAGGACTACCAAAGCCCATTGATGGAGGCATACGTCGAGGAAGTGAGAAAGTTGGAGGAGCGCTTTGATGGATTACAAACAGAGCACGTACCGCGTGCGGAAAACAACATAGCTGATCATCAGTCGAAGTGCGCTGCGCAAAAACTCCCTGTGGAACCAGGGACTTCTGTTCTCCATCTGACTCAACCCTCGGTATCCCCAGCAACAATGGCCAGCTGTCGGCGTTCTGGGAACCAGGGTACCCAGGTTCGCCTGCCTGCGGCCCATTGCGTGGCTCCATCAACGGCCTGGTACGGCCCAGCTTCAGCGACAACAAAACAAGACCCTCGCGAGGGGCCAAGCCTCGCGAGGCGGACGACACCAAGACCTCCACGGGGAGCGGCCCCCTTAGGCTGGCTCCTGAGGAGCGGAGAGTTCTATGCAAGCCTCACCTCGTGAGGTTCGGATGACGCAAGCCATGACGACCAAGGCCAGGCGGGCGCCAGCTGGCACAGTGTACCAGTTTCCTCTTGGGTGCTAAAGATGCAAGCGCAGGCGCGGAGTCCCGAGGAATCAGCCAAAGGTTTCCATTCCCATGTAACAAGACCAAGACCACCAGGACGGTAGAACAGAGGTCATCACCAAGCCCACCACGGCGTCACAGCCAGAGGCTTTCGCAGGTGAAAACTACTTTTGTTAGGATAGCATGTACTAGTTGTCTCCCTACGAATTTGACTGTTGTGGGATCCCTTCCCGCCTTTCGTTTGGGATTAGACCAATGCAACTATAAATAGGACTTAGCCACCACCGTAGAGAGGGATCGGACCCCCGAACGGATCATTCAGATCACCCTCGCTCCCAGTAGCTCACTCGAGCAGAAGAACACCTCTCCTCCTGAGGCTGTTCGCCATTGTACTAGTTCATCCTCATCCCCTCGAGGCCAATCCACCACAAAGCAGGAGTAGGGTTTTACACCGCAAGGTGGCCCGAACCTGGGTAAACTGCTGTGTCTCTTTTCCTTACAGTTCGTCGAGCTAGGCTGTGAGATTAGTGAGTAGGCAGACTGGGGAGGACGAGTTCTTCGCACGCACCCCAGAGATCGAACCTCTTAAGAGTTTGCGGAACCCGAAATCCGACATTTGGCGCGCCAGGTAGCGGTGCGTCGGAGCCTCTCCCCCACCGGTCGATCCACCACCGCTCCACCGCTTCCATGGCTGACGCTCGTCAAGCTCGTGCTGAGCGACAGGCCGCCCGCGTCGCTCAGACAGCGCCTGCAGGAGACAGCTGCCCTTGCCTTCCCCCGTCTCCAGTGGCGAACGCCACCACCGGCCCCGCGGGGCACGAGCAGCAAGCTTCGTCGCTGCACCCTTCTGTGCGGCAGGATGGGCGCACCGCCACCCCGTCGCTGACTCTGGCTGGTTCGTCGTCTCATGCTCGTCGCGGGCCGGCGAACGCGAGGCTGCATTGCTCATGGCGCGTGAGCTCCTGCGCTACTACCCCGTCGACGACCTCTACGAAGACTGGCTGGACCGCATCACCGAGCCTGTCAGCACCGCCGGGGACTCTCCCGCACCGTCTCGCTCTCTGCCTCACCCGCCGCCTGCTGCGGGTGACGTAGCCCACGGAGCACCTCCTCCACCTCCCCGTCAAGATGTCGCCCTCGGGCCAAGGCGCGATGCCCCGCGGCGCGACCCGTCGCGCAGGGCGCCGGCGCGTGAAGAGGAAAGCTACCAGGTGGTGCAGCGGTCGCAAGAAGATGCTCGTGCACTCCCAGCACCGCCACGTCAAGACCGCACGCCGCCTGCAGCAGTAGTGTGCAAGCACCAAGACCAGGCTCCACATCCACGACGGGCTCCCATGAGCACAGCAGGTTGCCATGCATTCACTCTGGAGCTGCGCAGTGTCATCTGGCTGGGTAAGTTCAAGCCCGACCTGCCTCCGCGCTACGACGACACCCCCGACCCTGCCGAGTTCCTGCAGCTCTACGAGCTGAGCATCGAGGCGGCCAACGGCGACGAGAAGGTTATGGCGAACTGGTTTCCCATGGCCCTCAAGGATGGTGCGCGATCGTGGCTCCTGAACCTGCCCGTGGGATTGATCTCCTCCTAGGACGAAATGCGAGAGCGTTTCGTCGCCAACTTCCAGGGCACTCGCGACCGTCCACCGATTGCAGGTGACCTGCGGCGCATCAAGCAGCAGCCAGGAGAGACCTTGCAGAAGTACATCCAGCGCTTCAACAACGTCCGCCTCAAGATCCCCAAGGTGTCGGACGAGGCCATCATCTCGGCGTTCACTGATGGCGTCCGCGATGTCAAGATGAAGGAAGAGCTCGCCATACATGAGGACCTGTGCACGGCTCTGGAGATGCTCAACATGGCAACCAAGTGCGCAAGAGCTGAGGAAGGTCGCCTCTCTCTCCTGGAGCTCCCAGGGGCCGGCCTAGAAGACAAGAAGGCCAAAGCCAAGGACGTGAAGCACAAGGGACCGGCCGTGCTCGCGGCCGAACCAGAGATGAAGCGCGGCTACGACCACCCAGAGTCATCCAAGGGCAGCCGCCCGTTCTGCGTCTTCCACAACGTGCATAGCCACAACACCAACAACTGCCAGGAACTCAGGGCCATCCGCGACGGGCGCCTCGGTCGACGCCCCGAGTGCGGCGACCGAGGCTGCGGCCGCGGAGGAGGCCGAGGTGGAGGACGCTAGGACGGCCGCGACCCCCGCCAAGAATGGCGCGATCAGCCTCGTGAGGACTGCTGGCAGGGCCAGCCTCGCGAGGGCCCCTAGAGGGACCAGCCTCATGAGGACCGTCCTCAGGGCAACGCTGGCCTTCCTCCGCTGCCGCCACCACCAAGAAGGAATGACGACCACCACCAGGACGAGGGGGTTGGGGGCTTCCAGGAGCCTCGTGCCATCGCCTGCATCCTGGGCGGCGCTCAGGCCCCTGCCTCTCATCGCATCTTCAAGCAGTTTGCCCGTGAGGTGAACGCGGCCCTCCCCAAGCTCGAGGCAACGCGTCCGCTCAGGTGGTCCAAGTGCACCATCACCTTTAGCCCATCCGATCAGCTCAAGTGTGCGGCAACTGTCGGCGCTCTCCCGATGCTCTACTCGCCTACCATCAGCAACGTGCTCATCACCAAGACTCTCATCAATGGCGGTGCGGGGCTCGATGTTCTCTCCATCGAGACATTCGACCGACTCCAGGTGCCCTATGACCAGCTACAGCCTACCAAGCCTTTCTCAGGAGTGACCGACAGCTCCACCACCCCGATAGGGCAAATCCGCCTCCCTGTCACCTTCGCCAAGCGCGACAACTACCGCACCGAGCTCATCGACTTCGACGTCGCCCACATTCGCCTTCCATACAACGCCATCCTTGGGTATCCGGCCCTGGCAAAGTTCATGGCGGTGACTCATCATGGTTACAATGTCCTCAAGATGCCAGGGAGCTGCGGCATCATCACGGTCACCTGCGAGGAGAAGGACGCGGTGTGCTCTCTCGAGCGCGCCTACCAGGCTGCAGCGGTCGAGAACCCAGACGATGAAGGTGCTTTCTACCCTCCTGAGGCTGTCCCCAAGAAGAGGAAGCAGCTGCTCCGCCAAGAACCTCAAGAGAGCGGGGTGTCCAGCGGCACCACCTCAGGCCCTGCGCCCACTGACGGGGCGCCTCCCTCTCTCGCATAGAAGGCGTGCCCGGCGCCCCTCTTAGGCTAGGCTCGGGGGCTCTCCTCTGGAGGGCCTCTGACCTGGCCAATGTCACGAGGGAGGCGCTCGGGCACCATGTGGAGGCGTCCTTCAGCGCGCGCTTCTGTCAAGAGGGTACAAGGCGTGAGGTTCCAGGTGCTCAGGAGTTCATCACCAAGGCAATCGAGGAGCTTCAGGAGGCAAGAGCTATGCGAGGCGACCATCGCCCACCACCCGGCGTGGCTCCTTGTCCCGGCGAGGACAGCGAGCTGCGCATCTGCGTCAACATCCCAGGGCTCAACAGGGCCGCATCTCAGGAGCGCTTCTGGCTGTCCCGTGCTAGCCGGCGCGAGGGTCCCCCTCACAGCTATGTTCGCATACCTTTGGGCTTCTCGAGCGCGGCTGCTACATTCCAGCGCCACATGCGGGGCATCCTTGCGGCTCATGAGGCCAGAAGCCAGGTGATCCTATCAGAGGAGGAGATGGATCCTCGCGAGCCCCCCGGGCCTCCTGAGCCTCCCGAGGTTCAGGGCCTGGGCGGCTCATGAGGAGCGACTTCGGCGGCACGTGTCTTCAGCTACTCCAACATCTCTTCAGCAACGGTGCCAGGTGACATTTTCTAGTTTGTTCAGTTGGGGGCGCCCCTTGGGCCGCATTATCCCCAAGCCGCGTGGGTTTGTCCCTGCGACATGTATCGTTTTGCATCTATCAGAACTAGCTCTACCCTATCCATGAGTTTATTTATTATTATCACTTGACTGTCTGGTGCTTCGTCACCACGAACGTCGTACACCCTTGCAAGCCCACCCAAGACCGCCTCATGATTAAGGACTGGAACGGCGTCTATGCTCGGGTCCGTCCCTGCAGCGTCGCTAAACCCAAGTGGCTGAGCTCTGGCTCGCGGGCCAGCTCCCGTGCACGTCACCTCCCATGGTCCTTGGTGCCTTGTTCTCACATGAGCTAATTGGGGGCGGGTAAGTTAGGGCGCGCGACCCGATGCCTCGCCACCGTGGGAGCCGCGCGCCGGTTGTCTTTCTTCAGGACATTCGCATGAGAAGACTGGGCACGGCATCTGTGCTTGGGTCCGTCCCTGCAGCGTCGACAAACCCAACGGCTGAGCTCTGTCAGGCGGGCCGGACCCGTTCACATCACCTCCTGGGGTCGTTGGTGTTTGGCCTTCTCATGCGATAACCTCAGGAGATTCACTCGGCGCAGGTTGCCTCAACATCTCGTAGGACCATCACAAGTGCTACGAATCAAATTCAGGCGCAACCCGCCTTGAGGTAGGGCCTCGTGAGTCACGCGCTGGCTCACAAGTGCCCATACACACCTCCTCTAGCCCTATCGTGCAAGCCATGTGTCAGGGTGGGGCTGTACACGCCCCGGGGTCTCCTCTCAGAGGGAGCCCCCACCCACGTACCAGTGGAAGCACCATGCTCCGTGCTGGCTATCGACACGGTCGAGGAGCGGCTATGCCCGTGCAAGAGCGGAAGCGCCATGCTCCGCGCTGGTGATAAACAACTAGGGGCAGCCTAACGGCTGCACTAACCTCAGGAGAGCCACCGGGCTCGATGTTCAGCCTCACCACGCTGCTTTCCCCTGGGGAGAGTAGTGCGAGGGGGCTGGGCACGGGGGCTACGCTCAGGTCATGTCTGGCGTACGCCACCATGCCAGGTCCCTCGGACCTGGTCTTCACGCATCCCTCCCGAGCGAAAGCCCGGTGAGGACAGGTATGGGGGTTTTTGTTCGCACATCAAGGGGGACTCCTGAGCATCGCAGGAGCCTAACTGGCCACGTAGCCCCTCACCCCTTGGTCTCGTCCTAGCGATCCGGACGCCCCAACGGCGGCTGAGGTATGCGCGGGGCCGGGCCTTGCCGACGCAGAACGCCAAGACCCACTCTCGCGTCTCCTTCCCGAGGGTTGTTCGTACGTCAAAGGGGACTCCTGAGCATCGCGACTCAGGAGCCTAACTGGCCACGTAGCCCCTCAACCCTTGGTCTTGTCCTGGCGATCCGGACGACCCAACGGCGGCTGAGTTATGCGCGGGGCCAGGCCCTGCCGATGCAGAACATCAAAGCAAACGGAAAGGAAACCGCAGAACCTTAGCAAATTATTACAAAACATACTGTCTCTTAAAGTTCCAAAGCATAAGTTCTTACGCCTCCACGAGGCACGATACATGTTGCAGGAATAGAACAAGGGGAAAGCGCCACCATCTCCTTCAGCCGTGGATGCCACCATTGCCCACTTGGGGAGTCCCGTCACCGACGACGGCGCCACCGTCCTTGCCGTCAGCCATAGGCACGGGGTCAACGACGAGGAACTTCTACAGTAGGGCCTCCACTTGACCCTTCATGGCCTCGGCAGCAACGTCTTGGAGCTCGGGGTCCACGGGCTCGAGCAGGGCACCAAAGTCGAAGCTGGAGTCCCGAAGATGGAGGTGGCTGAAGACGCGCGTTGCGGCCGAGGCCGAAAGCGCGCGGGCTTCTCCTTCCACCATGGGGCCCACTCCAACGACGATGCCCTCGAGCGCCGCGACGAGCTTGGGGAGCAGCCCGGCGGGGCCTTCCTCCGGAGTCACCAGCGACTCCTTGTACCCGCTCCTGTAGAGATCCTGCAGTGCCTTGTGGGACCTCTGCTCGAGGGAGTCGAAGGCGGCACGCCCCGCGGTGGCCGCCTCCTCAGCCTTGGCAAGGAGTTTCTCCCTGGCCTCCAGCCGAGCCTTCTCGTCGAAGACAAGCTGGGTGTGGGACGCCTGGGCCGCCTCCACCTCCTCCTTCAGCTTCTCTAGGCGGCCTCGCTCCATGGCCTGCTCTCGAGATGCCTGCTCCAGCTCGGCGTCACGACCGGCGACCGCAGACTCCCGCTCCTTCAGCTTTTCCTCCTGCTCCTCGAGTTGGCGGGCGCGGGTGGCCTGCTCGTCGCGAAGTGCTTTCAGCTCAGCCTTCGCCACGCGGCAGCGCTCCTCAGCGTCCTTCGTGTCCTTCAACGCCATGTCATGGGCGGCGGCGGCCATGCCAGCCACCTTCTAGCCCTCCTCTTCAGCAGCGTTGGCCTGGTCCCAGGCCACCCTGACGGACGAGTCAGCCTGGAGCCACCCCGAGACCAGCTCCAAGCACCCCGAAGCCCGGCGCCGGTCGGGCCCCCGAAGATCGTTCCGAAGTTGATCCAACACGGAGAAGGCCTACTCCAGAGCACCGGGCGCGGTAGAAGAGCCGTGGCCCACCGGCTGGAGGAGGAGACGGCGATGGCATCAAGACTGGCAAAGCAGCAGCAGCAAGGATGGCCGGGGGCTCCGGAGCCCTCGGGTCATCAGCAGGCGCGCTGAAGGCAAGCGTCTTTGAAGCAGGCGTGGCCGCAGGGGCATCCTTCTCTTGAGGCTGGGCCCCTGAGCCTCGCGAGGGCAACCCTGCAGCAGGAGGACGCGAGCTAGCCTCGTCCGTCTGCGCCAGAACCTCCGGGGCCGAGGTGGGCTGCGGTAGCGGCGGCCAACGGCGGGGCGGAGGCGCCACCTCGGGGAAGCAATGACGACCTGTCCTTCTTCAGGACACCCTGCTTTAGCTTCTTCGGAGGGGTGCCCCTGGACCTTGTGGTGACCCTGGCGGAGCGCGGCGACTCCCTGACTGGGTGCTCACCGGCGTCATCGTCAGAGAAGGCGCGGAGGAGCTCGCTCCGCCGTGGGGGAGAAGTCTCCCCAACCTCCTCCAAGGTCGCCTCCGAGCTCTTGTTCTCCTCCTCCCTAGAGGGATCGCCGGAGGACACCGGCACCGGGGAGCCCGTGGGCAGGGAAGGCTCCAGCGGCACGAGCCCCTGCTCGTTGAAGATAGGCATGGTGGCAGCTATCTTCTCCCCGTCGGCGCGATGGTACAACGGGAGATGGACGTCCGAGGGGCCACCCTGGTCCTTCCCGAGCAAGGTGCGCACAACCTTGCTTAGCTCCTCGTCAGACAAGTTGTCCGGGCGTAACCGGAGGTCGTCTTCCGCGCCCTTGAAGCTCCACAGGGGGCGCGAGTGCGCCTGGAGCGGAGCCAGGCGCTGCGTCAGGAACTCCTTGACGATCATGGCCCCTGTCAGCTTCTTCGCCTTCGGGTCCTCCGCCTTCAGGTCGGCCGTCATCCTCTCCAGCAACTGCTCTGCCCTGGGGTCGGTGAGCTTCTTGTGAGCCCATCGATCTAGGGGCGTCGGCAGCGTGGTCGGTAGCTCCAGCCGAGCGTGGGAGCGCTTGGCGTCCATGAAGATCCACTTGTTCCGGAAGTCCTCCACCTTCTTCCCGGCCCACGAGATCACATTGCTGCCGTTGGCCGCGATGAAGCTGGCACACCCAGAGCACTGGCCGCTGCTTATTCGGAGGTAGAAGAAGTGGCGGAACAGCGCGACGGAGGGCGTCACTCCCACGAACGCTTCACAGTAGAAGGCAAAGATCGACAGGAGGAGGATGGAGTTGGGATGAAGATGGAGGGCGTGGAGACCATAGTGGTTGAGGATGGCATAGAAGAAATGGGAGAATGGGGGAACCAGCCCAGCGAAGACGCTGTGCAGGAAGAAGGGGTAGAAGGTGTCACCCAAGGCTTCCGGCTGGGCGGAGCCAACCCGGAGCGCTGTCTCCCCTCCCTCATTGTCGCCGCCCGCCGTCAGCGGGAGCACGACGGCAAGGTGCTTCTCCTCGGCGATGGAGGACGCGCTCAAGGCCGGCTCAAACCAGGGAGCCGAGCGCGCGGCAGAGGCCAATGACTTCACCTTGTCGGTGGCCAACAGTGGCGAGTCCGAGGAAAGGATTCAGTAGATCTGGAGGCGCGCTAAGCAGAAGGAGAAGGGAATCTGGAGCAAGATGGAAGAAAGGCAATGAAAGCTCAGCAGCAAGCGCCAGCCTTTTTGTCAGCTAGGGACAGTTGCCGAGGTGGCGTGGGGAAGTGGAGACGCCCACGTCCCATCAATCACCACGCGTCGACCAAGGCCGCAGGCGGTTAGGGCCCGTGGCGCTCCGCACTTGCCCATTGGCTTCGCCTCGAAGCCAAGTTCGAGCGCGCCTTCGGACCGGGGGGCTACTGTCGGTGTTCTGGGAACCAGGGTACCCAGGTTTGCCTGCCTGCGGCCCATCGCGTGGCTCCATCAACGGCCTGGTATGGCCTAGCTTCAGCGACAACAAAACAAGACCCTCGCGAGGCGGATGACAGCAAGACCTCCACGGGGAGCGGCCCCCTCAGGCTGGCTCCTGAGGAGCGGAGAGTTCTATGCAAGCCTCACCTCGTGAGGTTCGGATGACGCAAGCCATGACGACCAAGGCCAGGCGGGCACCAGCAGGCGCAGTGTACCAGTTTCCTCTTTGGTGCTAAAGAGGCAAGCGCAGGCGCACAGTCCCGAGGAATCAGCCAAAGGTTTCCATTCCCGTGCAACAAGACCAAGACCACCAGGACGGCAGAACGGAGGTCATCACCGAGCCCACCATAGCGTCACAGCCAGAGGCTTTCGCAGGCGAAGACTACTTTTGTCAGGATAGCATGTACTAGTTGTCTCCCTTCGAATTTGGCTGTTGTGGGATCCCTTCCCGCCTTTCATTTGGGAAGAGGACCAAGGCCACTATAAATAGGACTTAGCCACCACCGTAGAGAGGGATCGGACCCCCGGACAGATCATTCAGATCACCCTCGCTCCCACCAGCTCACTCAAGCACAGGAACACCTCTCCTCCTGAGGCTGTTCGCCACTGTACTAGTTCATCCTCAGCCTCTCGAGGCCAATCCACCATAAAGCAGGAGTAGGGTTTTACACCGCAAGGTGGCCCGAACCTGGGTAAACTGCTGTGTCTCTTTTCCTTACAGTTCGTCGAGCTAGGCTGTGAGATTAGCGAGTAGGCAGACTGGGGAGGACGAGTTCTTCGCATGCACCCCAGAGTTCGAACCTCTCAAGTGTTTCCGGAAGCCGAAATCCGACACCAGCAAGAGGAGGAAATTGAACTCCAGCAGGCCTCTCCCGGCAGAGCTTCCCGAAGCCCCCGGCAGAAGGCTTGGCGGGAACAACTCCCCTTCGATCAATGAGCTGCACCCTCCCGCTGAACTACCAGTCTTTGCAGTCGAGGCATGCGCTCCTATCGACGAGGAGATGCTGCTAGTCCTTGTTGCCGATCCCCAGGCTCCAACTTGGGCACGACACATTGTTCGTTTCCTCCAAACAGGAGAACTTCCCAAATAACAAGAAGAAGCTGAAAAGAGTAGCCCGGAGGGCCAGTATTTATCAGTTCGTTGACGACACGCTATACAGAAGAAGGCCCAACGGTGTGAAATTGAAGTGCATTTGCCGGGAAGAAGGAAAGGAACTACTGGCAGAAATACACAAGGGTATGTGAGGCTCCCACATTGGATCAAGGGCCTTGGTTGGGAAAGCTTTTCGGTAAGGTTTGTACTGGCCAACTGCCCTCCAAGACGCAATTGAGCTAGTCACCAAGTGTGAAGGATGCAAGTTCCTCTCCAAGAATATCCATCAGCCTGCTCAAGCTCTCCAAACAATCCCTTTGGCATGGCCATTTTTGGTCTGGGGGCTCGACATCTTGGGCCCCTTCCCCCGTGCTACTGGGGGCTTTGAATTCTTGTTCGTTGCAATCGACAAGTTTACAAAGTGGCCAGAAGTGGAGCCCGTGAGAAAGGTGACCGCGCAGTCAGCTATCAAGTTCTTGAAAGGATTGGTGTGCCGCTTCAGGGTACCTGCCCGAATCATCACCGACAATGGCACCCAATTCACAAGCCGCGCCTTCATGCAATATGTTCATGCCCTCAGAAGCAAGATCTCATTTGCCTCTGTGGCCCATCCGAGAAGCAACGGACAAGCTGAGAGGGCGAATGCTGAAGTGCTGTGAGGTCTCAAGACAAGAACTTTTCATAGACTGCAGAAGTGTGGCAGGCGATGGATCGACGAGTTGCCGGTGGTTCTTTGGTCCCTCTGTATGACACCAAATTGAACTACCGAGCAGACTCCCTTCTCCCTAGTCTATGGGGCAGAAGCAGTTATCCCCACGGAACTCATATTCGGGTCTCCTCGAGTGCTTGCCTACGATGAAGTAGCGCAGAAACAGCACCGGCGTGATGACGCTGTGCTACTTGAGGAGAACCGTCTCCGGGCTGCTACGCGTGCTGCATGCTACCAGCAAGCCCTGCGTCGTTATCACAGCCGCAGGGTTCATGCCCAGAGTTTTGAGGAAGGCGACCTTGTCCTTAGGCGCGTTCAGTCCGCCAGGGGTGCAAACAAGTTGACGCCGAAGTGGGAAGGCCCTTACCGGGTAGTACGAGTCACCAGACCTGGCGCAGTCCATCTGGAGACCAGAGATGGCATTCAATTGCAAAACTCATGGAATATTGAGCATCTCCGTAAGTTCTACCCGTAAGGCGCGGCTATCGGGCCCTGCCCGGCAGCCACCCTTTTGTACAAGCTTTACCAAAGTTGCATGTAACCCTTTGTACAAAGCCAGGCACAGACCCTGAGCAACAGAGAAATAAACGAAGCGCTGGGGGCCCCCAAACTTGCATGCATGCATAAGCATATCATGAGCATAGCATGATCATGTAGGTGAGGTCACATGTGGCATTGTTTTCATCTGCATTAAGTTGTGGGGTTCTTGCCGTGGACTTGGTCCCGAAGAAAAGGAATGAAGACAAGCCCATGTGACGATCCCCGGCAAGCCAAACAGATAAGTTCCTTCTTATCCATATTCATTCTGTAATTTGGAAACTTGTGCATATGAAAACCCTGCCACCTTCGAAACATAGGTGCTCCTACCCATTGACTCGAACGCTGCTTCGGTCAGGGTGGTCGCAGTGGCCTTTGACGGAAAAGGCTTGGTGGGGGGCTGGTCCCTTTTCATGGTTGTGCCCGGCAGGCCTAGCCCCGCGGCAACAAACTAAGGGTACCGGCAGGGTAGCTTGCTGGAGAAACTTGTTTACTTAAATGTATAGAGGCATTTCACCTCTGCATGGAGATGGTACATGCACAAGTGCCCGGCAAAGCTTGTCTTTTTCATTAATATGCTGATAAGCAAGTACAGATCTTACAGAACAGAAGCATGGATAAAGAAGTTTACACTATTTGGACTAAAATTTGGCCCATGCCTACATGTTTTAAACTGAAAAAAGATAAGTGCCCCGTAATCCCTTTCTTGTCCCTCTCCTCCTAGGCACTACGGTGGGAAGGGAAGAGGGCAAAAGGAGCGCCTGAGCGAAAGCCTAGCCCGATCCCGTCAGGGCTTGCCGGACACAGCCTGACAAGATCGAGAGTGGCGAGGCTGCGAAGGAGTGGGGCGGAAGGAGCAGCTCGGTGGTGCCCTGGTCACCACCTCCAGGACCAGCAAGAAGCCCCAGCGCAAGCACCGGTAGGAAGAACTGCCGGAGCCTAGCTGGAGGACTACTGGAGGAGGCGAAGGCACCAAGAGAGCGACCCCCTCCCCGGCAACCGTCCTAAAGAGGCCGGTGATGATGGTGCTGGGGAAGGAGGGGAAGAGCAGAAAGACGAGGCAGTGGGCCGGCATTACGATATGAAGGCATCGGTGCCATCGTACTCCGACCTGATGGCCTGCCACCCGCCTTCTTCGTCTTCCCTCGTTCTTTCTTCATCACCACCACTACGGGAGGACGCCAGCCCCTTGGGCTGTCACCTCCCCCAGAGAATCAGCAGGCAACGGCGATGTCCGAGGCGTGCAAAAAGCCCTGCTCCCCACCCTGGAGGGCAGGAAGGTGCCACCATCTTCAACATCCGCCCAGACTCTGCCGGAAGGAATAGTACTGGGATTACCGAGGATCCCGAGTGCTGCTCCCCAGACAGACGCCGGAACCCCCAAGGGACCCGTCGGCAGGGCGACGGGCCTTGGCGACCCGCAGCAAGGGCTGGCGCTCCTCACCGGATAGCCGGCTCGCGTGGGGGAGGCGAGCGCTTCATCATTTTGAGGAAGCATGACACCTCCTACACTACGGGCGATTCGACGCCCACACCCTCGACCACTGCATCCACTTCGTACCGAAACCAGACTCACTCCCCGGGCGTCTACACAAGCGTTTGGCGTCATCGACCCCAAGCTAGGGCCCGAGGCCTGGTCCCAGTCTATCCACCTCAACATAGCAATGTGGGAAGCAGAGAATGGAGGGGAGATGTGAGTAGATGAGCACCTCCACTCCTCCTCGCCCCCTTTTTTATAGGCGGCCTGGGGCTGGGGGGCTGATCCCTCAGCGGATAACAGCCGCCCCTCTCCTCCAACCCAAAGAAGGCCAGGCCTCTGCCATGACACCCTCTCCCGCACCACGCGCCTCCGTTACCTACCCCACACAATGCATGCAGCATACGCGGCCAAGGATAAGGGCGTGGTGGGAAGAGTGAATTGGCAGTTACTCACCCGTGCGTTAAAGTCATTCACGGGCCATTACAAGGATGGTCCCACTACAATTGGCGTTACACGACGCGCGGGTAAACCAGAAACTGACTCAAGCTCAGATCAATGAAGAAGCAAAAAGATCTCAAGGGGTGAGCTACTACAGCCTCCCTGCCTGTGTACTGGACAGGGCCTACCCCGACGACGTTCGGTAGCGCGTTCAGGCCAGGCCCGGGGGCTCCTGTCGGTGCAACAAACCCCCAGGTGTGTTGCCCAGACTATACACAGGCTCGAGAACAAGGTTGCAGCATCCAGGACAAGGCCAAGCAGGAGAGATCAGCTTTTTGAGAAATCAAAGGGCGGATCAAGAAGACCAAGAGCAACCAAAGGAGCAAGATACCACTATGGGAAAACCTCCCCTGCCGGGCAGGCGAGCCTGGCAGGGACGAGGTTGCCCCAAAGACAAGTCTCAAGGTTGTCCCGGCAGGCTTGCCGGGGACGCTGAGGGCGGATTAGCCCGCCAGGGCTCCACCGCTCCACCTCATAGCAACGCAAGTCATCGATTGGTGCGGTGTCGAGCCCCAAAGATGCTAAGTGGCCGTTATTTGGCACGTGGCAACCACCTCCAGAGGAAATCACCTCCAAATGACACCCGTCCAGCGACGTGTCATGCAGGCAGGCGAGAAGGTGGCCGAACAGCATGGCAAGGCTAGCCGGGCAAGGCTACAATGTGACACTAAGTGGCGCATTTAATGTGCTCTGTCCTATCTGCAGAGTTAGGTATGATGGCACAATTTGCTGTCTAATTAGTACACAATGACTGATTTGCCATTGTGCTGATCCCTTGATCTATAAAAGGAGGGCCATGGCAACCTTAGAAAGGATTTGGACCCCTGTATACTCATACGCGCGTAGCTACTCTCGCCTCGAGGCTACCTTGCCGGGCTAGAGCGTTGCATCTCCACCACAGTCCTCTCATCAATCCACCAAAGCAGGAGTAGGGTTTTACGCCTCACGGCAGCCCGAACCTGGGTAAAAACTGCCCGTGTGATCGCTGTCGCGCTGCCCCGTGCCCTCCGCTCTTTGTGCAATGCGTCCTTCCCCCCTGCCGAACCACAAGGGGCCGATGGCCCCATAGGTGGCCGTGTTTTCCCACGACAAATACATTGAAGGTAAACATAAGTAACAGAGATGACCTAAGCTGCTTGATGGCGACAAGGTATTTGTTCGACCAGTTCGTCCTTCTGCACAAGGACTATGTCTGGTTGGAGGGGTTGTGACTTAACACGGAAGATAAACTCTATTCATCCTATTCTCCTTGAGAATCAATTCATCAACCGATGCCGATCACTCGTGGTAGATACTTGAAGGTGATCTCCAAACCTTTACAGACTTCTTCTTCAAGAACCACAATTACTCTTGGTCTCTGAAGAACTTGACACCTAACTGTCTAGAGAGTTTGCAGCTCTCAAGAGTAATAGGGGAGCGTACTAAACATAGATTCCAGTGATGCTGAACCACTGTCTAATTATTTGGCTCTAGGGTTTTTCTATCAGTGGATTTTAAACTCAAATCACTCAGAGAGGGGGTTGCTCAACAATCTTCTCAGAAATCAAACGGAGCAGCCACCGGACAAAGCCGACGCGGGATGGCTATTTATAGCCGCAGCCTCCCCAGATGGGAAATGACCATTTTGGACACGAGGTCCAGCCAATGGCCAACCGACACGTTCTCAATGGTCGGATTTTGGAGCAACGGTAACATTACTTGAGGAACAAGTAATGCTAACTCCTCGGTCCAAGGCAAATCTCTCGTAGCATAGAAGATCACAGTCTCTTGCTGGCAAGTATTTGCTCGGAGCACAAAGAGATTTCTCTCACAACTTTCATAGGTTTGCGTTTAGCATCAGAGAATCAAAGGTTTGGAACGCTATACCCCTCTTAATAGTACGGTGGTCCTATGACTCAATGAAAGAAGAAGAACAACGAAATAAATGCTACATCTTCACTTCGTCTTCATTCTTCCTCGAATGCAGTCATTTGCTTCGAACAGTCACTGAACCAATTGCTTAAACTTTAGCAATTTTTAGGGGTCACTCTCGTTAGCTTTATCTTTGGTGATAACCTTCGCTGCCTCGCAGGGATATTATCTTCGTCATTTTTCATCAAACTCCTCGATTACTCCAGGGACCTGTTACTCTGTGTGCACTAGCAAACACATAAGCCCCAAACTGTTTATGTCAACAAACTCCAAAACATAAGGGGCCTATCATTGCACCAACACTTGCGCTTGGCATCTAAAAAATATTAACCTTCCGCTTGGCTCTTCGCCTATTCAGGAAGTCGAGCAATGATGGTACTACACTATATGGTTTTGGCTATCTGAGACCGAATAAATTGCTGCACGTCCACCACGTGTGCGAGGGTCGAGGGGCGAGGGGCGAGGGAGAGTGCGTACTACTACGTCCATTTCAATATGAACTACATACGAAGCAAAATGAGTGAATCTACACTCTAAAATACGTCTATATACATCAGTGTTTGGAGTATGTACTAGTAGTTCATATTGAAATCTGCTAAAAGACATATATTTCAAACAATATGATAATCTCTCTAACCAAGGTAGGGACGAGGAGTATATACGTCTAATGGAGGGAGTAGTAAAATTTTCTCCTCGTCCTGCGAGCCACCGCGCTTGTGGGCGAGGGAGTGGGCGTAGGCGTAGTAAGCAGGCTTCTCCTCATCGTGCGACTCTGCGAGCCACCGCGCCCGTGGGCGGGGGAGAGGACGTACTAAGCAAGCTTCTCCTCGTTGTGCGAGTTGACGGGACACATCAAAAGTAGTACAGAGCATCTACAGTGTATAGAGCCTTGCCTCTAAGGTAGGCCACACATGGTTTGCCTCTTTTTTTAAATAACGCGTCAAGTCACAATTTGTTTGTTCACCCGTGGTACACGATCTTCCATCAAGTGGACAACCAGTACATGTGTCAAATTACCACGTAGGCTGCCTTTTTGTACAGAAATGAGCTCCACCTTGTACCCGCGCCGATGTGGTTGGGAAAGAGACGCGAGTACGTGCACCGTATGTGCACCTCTTCTCTTCTTGCACGTCCCCCACCTACGTTGGTGTGTGTGAGAGATACAAACCTAGAGAGATGGCGTGTGCATTCGTCAGTGTTTTTTGTTATGGGGGGGGGGGGGTGATTTCATGAATGTATTTGTGGGAATATGTGTCGATGATATCTCAAACAAAAATGTGACACATGCAATGTGTGTGAAATAGAGGCCTATCTATATCATATATAGAGGGGGCGATCCACAAGAAGAGGGGGAGGGGTCATAGATATCGATAGAGTCGAAGAGAGGATCAAGTGTGTGGGTGCGAGATCGATGAATAGAGCCATCGAAATTGTGTGTGTGCACATCAAAGATATAGGGTGACTGACCTACCGGAACGTCATAGGGCAGAGGGTAAGTTTGTTTGTGGCAGGGAGACATGACTAGAGCACTCGATGTATCGGTGTGTGTGTGGCGGGGGGAGGGGGAGGCAGAGACCTAACTAGAGAGGTAGATCGACTCATATATGTGTTGAGAAGGAGAGACCTAGCTATGTCTTGAGGGAGATTGGTCGACATCCATACATAAGTGAAGGACGGGAAATAGGTTGGGACACACAAAGAGAGAGAGAGGTAGAGTGTCAGAGGGGTGGTGGAGTTGCTTCTCGGAGATGGTGGGAGAGGCCTACTAGACAAACTGAGGGTACAAATGCAATATCAAGAAGAGAGGGGATGTGTTTCTGTGTGTGCGTGTGCGTAATAGATGTGTCGGGAGGCATGCATGGATGATGAAGGGGACCATATGTGTTTGATAAGCAGACCTAACTAGATCGGTAGATCAATTGTTGTGTGTCGGAGGAAGGGAGAGACATAACTAATGAGGTAGATCAATTGGCGCGTGGGGAAAACGAGTTATAAATGACCTAGCTAGCTATATGTATAGTTGGAGATTGTTGGTGCAACAAATCCCAGGTATGTTGCCCAGACTGTACACAGGCTTGGAGGCAAGCTCGCAACGTCCAAGTCCAGACCAAGCAAGGAGAGATCAGCTCTTTGAGGAATCAAAGGGCGGATCAAGAGGACCAAGACAAGCTAAATGAGCAAGACACCACTAAGGAGAAACCTCCCTTGCCGGGCAGGCCAGCCTAGCGAGGACGAGGTGGCCCCGAAGTCAAGCCTCAAGACCGTCCCGGCAGGCCTGTCGGGCGCTACGAGGGCAAACTACCCCGCCAAGGCTCCACCGCTCCACCTCACAGCGACACGAGTCATCAATCAGTGCGGTGTCAAGCCCCCAAGTGACTAAGTGGCTGTTATTCGACACATGGCAGCCATTTCCAAAGGAAACCACCTCCAAATGACACCCGTCCACAGACGTGTCAAGCAGGCAGACGAGATGGTGGCCGAGCAGCCCGGCAAGGCTTGCCGGGCACGCCATGATGTGACACTAAGCGGCGCATTTAATGCACCCTGCTCTGTCTGCAGAGTTAGGTATGATAGCACTGTTCGCTATCTAATCAGTACGCAATGACTGATTTGCCACTATGGTGACCCCTTGATCTACAAAAGGAGGGCCATGGCAATCACATAAAGGATTCGGACCCTGTACACTCGTACACGCGTAGTTGCCCTCGCCCTGAGGCAACCCCGCCGAGCAAGAGCGCTGTGTTTTCCACCATAATCCACCATCAATCCACCAAACAAGGAGTAGGGTTTTATGCCTCGCAGCGGCCCAAACCTGGGTAAAACTGCCAGTGTGATCTCTGTCGTGCTGCACTACGTTCTTCGCTCTTTGTGCAATGTCCTCATCCCCCCTGCCGAACCACAAGGGGCTGATGGCCCCATAGGTGGCCGTGGTTTCCCACGACATCTTTGGTGCACCAGGTGGGGGAAGCGCTTGCGCGAACCCGAGAAGCGTATGCAGCGCGTCATCTTCATCATCTTCTTCATTGACGGCTCCATCGTCCATGGCGGCCAAGAAGAAGCCCGGTGCTGCAGCCCATCCGTCCACTTTGAAGGCCCCGTCGCACGTGGCCGCCGACGCCGCGGGGCCTACGGGGACGCACGAAGACATAGACGCTGCGGGGGACGTGGCCGGTGCAGGCGGCATCATCACCACCTCCCCTGCGGCTGAAACAAGGGCAGAAGGCACCGGGGAAGGACAACAGCAACAGCATCCCAGCGGCCATGCTCCATGAGGTACGGGTGGAGAAATCATTCCGTTTGCACCTCTCCCCCCAGCCGAAGGGCACAACCACAGTGGTGGCACTCGCTCTGGGGCGAATCGCAACTCTCCGGCCGCTCCCGCTGCGGGCGCGGCCGCAGGGCGTGCGCCACTCCCGGAACGAGCTGCCCCAGCCGATGCACCAAACAGAGCCGCTGGCCCTCAAGCACCTCCACCTCGTCACCACGCCACCCTGGCGATGGGCTCACGACGACGAGAACACGGCGCAGCTACTACCGGCACCATGAGGAGCCAGGCGACGCTACGGTCTACATCGTCATCCATGCCAAGCCCCGCTTCGGAGGCTATGGCATGGGCCCAGCTGCTGTTGAGATTTCCACCGGCAGCCGATCAGATGGATGAGTGGAGAGCCACCATTCAAAGCCTGATTGGTTTCGCCGAGGCAGGAGGATCGCAGCGAGCTGGCCCGCCATGGCCTCCCTAGGCGACGACAACGGCCCGCACTGCTGGCCGTGCCGAAGAGGCCACCCCCATGGTGCAGTCCCCTCCGCGGCAGTCTGCGCAGGGGCCACGGCCAGAGCCACGCTATCAAGAACCCGACGAAGTCTCGATGGCTTCGTCCGGCCCTCGAGCACATCGAGACCAGTGGCAGGCCCAGGAAGACAGGCGAGGGGAAGGCGCGCGCGTCACCATCGAGCGGCGCCGCGACACCCACCGCCAGTCTGATAGGCACAATGGCCCCGACGTCGACGAGCCTACATCCGGAGAGGGTGGGTACCTACCTTTCGAGGTTGGGTGCCCCCCCTTCACTCGTGAACTGCGGCAAGTCCGTTGGCCATCTTCCCGCACATTCAAGCCAGAGATACCAGAGAAGTACGATGGGAGATTGAACCCGGCAGAGTTCCTGAGCATCTACACTATCGCTGTTCAGGCTGCCGGGGGAAGAGATGAGAAGGTGTTCGCCAACTACTTCCCTTTGGCACTCAAGCCAAATGTGAGGTCTTGGCTAATGCACCTGCCGGAGAACTCCATCTCAACTTGGGCTGACCTGTGCCATGAGTTTGTTGGCACCTTTACGGGCGGCCATCAAGAACCAGGACGGCCCAGCGATCTGCAGCTCCTCCCACATAAGGAAGGAGAAAGTCTGCGGAAGTACATGCAAAGGTTCAGTCGAGTGCACAGGAACATCCCAGATATCCACCCGGCCTCTATGATAGCTGCATTCCAGTCCAACTTGCGCAACCGCATGATATGTTCCAAAATGAACGTGCGGCTGCCCAAGACTGTGAATGAGTTATACACTCTGGTGGATAAGTGTGCTCGCATAGAGGAGGGAAGGCGACTTCCCGGTGAAGAGGATGGCGTCGACATCGATTCAGATGATGATGACGACGCCACCAACCAGAAGAAGAACAAGAAACGCAATAAGAAGCGCAAGGAGAAAGTTGTGATGGCCGTCGAAGGATCAAGCACACCTAGTACCGGCAAGAAGGCCAAGGCCGAGGCCCGCGGTAAGGAGGTTGCCACATGCACTGGCTACCGGGCGGCCGCGGCCGCCAAGAAGGCTGGGAAGGGTGATGGGCCGTACTGCAAGATCCATAGGACCAAGGGCCACGACCTTCAGGAGTGTCATCAGGTCGAGCAGCTCATCAAGAAGTAGAGGGCTGAGTATGAGAAGCGTGATAAGGAGAAAAACCAGGATGGTGCTGGCGGGAAGGGCCGAGGCGGCAGCGTAAGCCGCCCCGGCAAGGCTCCTCAGTCCCAAGGGAAACCCGCCAGAGGTCGTGAGAAGAAGGATTGTGATGGTGAGACCGATGAAGGAGATGAAGAGCAAACCAGTGAGCAGGAGTTCCAGAAAGCCACTGACGCCTTGTGCGTTGACGGGGGTGCATCCCTGCACTCCTCTCATCGCCAACTTAAACAGTGGGCGCATGAAGTCAATGCCATGGAGCCAATGGCAGATTCTCAGAAGCCGCTCAAGTGGTCCCGCACGCCCATCATCTTTGACGAAGAGGATCACCCTGACCGCACCACCGCGGTAGGGTGCTTGCCATTGTTGGTCTCACCAACAATATGCAACCTCAAAGTCACAAAGATGTTGGTTGACGGCGGGGCCGGGTTGAATCTGATATCACCAAAGGTCATCAGCAAACTTCAGATAGCAGATGAGGAGCTCAAGGTTACTGGCACGTTCCAAGGAATCAACCCTGGCAGGAGTCGTCCTAAGGGAAAGATCACACTGCCGGTGACGTTCGGAGGGGAGTTAAACTACCGGACTGAGAAGATCGTGTTTGACGTGGTTAACCTCCACTTGCTGTACAACGGAATCCTTGGTCGCCCAGCTCTGGCCAAGTTCATGGCGGCATCCCACTATGCCTACAACACCTTGAAGATGCCAGGGCCGATAGGAGTCATTTCCATTCTGTCAGATCAGAAGGACGCAGTCATATGCGTGGACAAGATGTACCGGGAGGCGGTCGCTACTGAGGCTGCAGAAACCACTGCTCCCACCAAGGAAAGTAAGAAAATGAAGAGAGCTAGCAAGGATGCCAGCAAGGAATCCGGGAAGCGTGCCTTTCCTTAGTGTGCTGCTCCTGTTGATGACTTGCCGGAGAGTTCCAATAGCAAGAGCTCCAAAGCTGCAGCACCTACTGTGAAGAAGGTCCCAGCAGGGCTGGCTGGCGCTGATGGTACCTTCACTATCAGTGCCACCCTTGATGACAAATAGGAACGCACGCTCGTTGCCTTCCTGTGGGTGAATATCGATGAGTTTGCCTGGCAACCATCTGATATCCCCGGTGTTCCCAAGGAGGTAATCGAGCACCACCTTGCTGTCTGCCCGCATGCCCGGCCCGTCAAGCAGAAGGTCCGGAAGCAAGCTTTGGAGCGGCAACAGTTTATTGCCAAGGAGATGAAGAAGCTTGAAGCAGCTGGTTTGGTCAGGGGAGTGTTGCATCCCACATGGTTAGCAAATCCAGTGGTGGTGCGCAAGGCGAATGGGAAATGGAGGCTTTGCATAGACTTCACAGATCTAAACAAGGCATGCCCGAAGGACCCATTCCCCTTGCCGCGCATCGACCAGATTGTGGATTCCACTTCCGGGTGTGACCTGCTTTCCTATCTAGATGCCTACTTCGGATACCACCAGATCTTCATGTCCAAGGAAGATGAAGAGAAGACCGCATTCATAACCCCATGTGGCACGTACTGCTTTGTACGGATGCCCTTTGGGTTAAAGAGCGCCAGATCCACTTTTGCAAGAGCAGTACAGATTGGCTTTGAATCCCAGCTGCACAGAAACATTGAAGCTTACATGGATGATATTGTGGTCAAGACCAAGGACAGATCAACCCTCATCCAGGATTTGGAAGAAACCTTTGCTAATCTGCGCAGGATCAAATTGAAGCTGAACCCAGAGAAGTGTGTGTTTGTAGTTCCCTCCGACAAGCTACTTGGCTTCTTTGTGTCTCATCGAGGGATAGAGGCCAACCCCAACAAGATCAAGGCTATCGAGCAAATTCAAGCACCCAAGACAGTCAAGGACGTGAGGCGTTTGACTGGATGCGTGGCTGCACTAAGCAGGTTCATTTCCAAGTCTGCCGAGTGCGCCCTGCCGTTCTTCAAAATCTTAAAGAAGGCAGGACCCATGGAGTGGACCCCAGAGGCAGACGACGTGCTACAAGATTTGAAGACCTATCTTTCCTTTGTGCCCACCTTGGTCACTCCCAAACCACAAGAGCCGTTGCTGCTATACTTAGCGGCAACCAATCAAGTGGTTAGTGCGGCATAGGTGGCGCAGCGGGAAGTGGATGATGCGGCAGCCACAACCACTATCCCCTCTGAAGAGGAAAGTGAACCCGTCCCGGCAAGACCAGAGTCGGTCCAGAGTGAAGAAAGGCAAGGCAGCGAAAGCAGTTCTATGGTTGCGGCAAAGAAGAAAGTGGTGCAGCGCCCGGTGTACTTCGTCAGCTCCCTGTTATAGGGAGCTAGATCGAGGTACTCTGGCATGCAAAAGTTGATTTTTGGCCTCATCATGGCCTCAAGGAAACTGCGCCACTACTTCCAAGCCCACGAGATCACAGTTGTCACCCGCTTCCCCTTGCAACGCATACTCCGAAACCCCGAGGTCACTGGCAGGATTATGGAATGGGCTTTGGAGTTGTCCAGCTTTGGTTTGAAGTTTGAAAGCACGTCAACTATTCAGAGCAGAGCACTAGCAGAGTCCATCACAGAGTGGACACCAACTCCTGATGAAGAAGTATTGGATACGATCATCCCCGGCAAGGAAGCGCCCCAAGAATGGATTATGTATTTTGATGGTGCCTTCTCCCTACAAGGTGCAGGGGCTGGCGTGCTTCTTGTTGCCCCCACTGGGGAGCACCTTAAGTAAGTCGTCCAGATTCACTTTCCCCGAGAGAAGGCTACCAACAATACTGCAGAGTATGAAGGGCTCCTTGCCGGGCTCAGGATTGCAACAGAACTGGGAATCAAGAAGCTGATCATCCACAGAGATTCACAACTTGTGGTGAGACAAGTCAACAAGGATTACCAAAGCCCATTGATGGAGGCATACATCAAGGAAGTGAGAAAGTTGGAGGAGCGCTTTGACGGATTGCAAATAGAGCATGTGCCCCGTGCGGAAAACAGCATTGCTGATCATCTGTCAAAGTGCGCTGCGCAAAAACTCCCTGTGGAACCAGGGACTTTTGTTCTCCATCTGACTCAGCCCTCCGTATCCCCAGCAACAATGGCCAGAAAGAGGAGGAAACTAGACTCCAGCAAGCCTCACCCGGCAGAGCCTCCCGAGGCTCCCGGCAGAGAGCTTGGCGGGAACAACTCCCCTTCGATCAGTGAGCTGCACCATCCCGCCAGACCACCGGTCCCTGCGGTCGAGAAGAGTGCTCCTGCAAATGAGGAGGTGCCGCTGGTCCTTGTTGCCGAGCCCCTGGCCCCAACCTGGGCACGTCACATAGTCCATTTCCACCAAATTGGAGAACTCCCCGAAGAGCAAGAAGAAGCTAAAAGAGTAGCCTGGAGGGCCAGTATGTATCAATTCGTTGATCACACGCTGTACAGAAGGAGGCCCAATGGTGTGAAATTGAAGTGCATTTGCCGGGAGGAAGGAAAGGAACTGTTGGCAGAGGTACACAAGGGTATGTGTGGCTCACACATTGGATCAAGGGCTCTGGTTGCAAAAGCCTTCCGGCAAGGTTTCTATTGGCCCACAACCCTCCAAGATGCAGTTGAGCTCATCCCCAAATGTGAAGCCTGCCAGTTCCACTCCAAGAACATCCATCAGCCTGCCCAAGCTCTTCAGACGATCCCTTTGTCATGGCCCTTCTCGGTCTGGGGGCTCGATACCTTGGGCCCCTTCCCCTGTGCTACTGGGGGCTTTGAGTTCTTGTTCGTCGCTATCGACAAGTTCACAAAGTGGCCAGAGGTGGAGCCCGTGAGAAAGGTGACCGCACAGTCAGCTATCAAGTTCTTGAAAGGATTGGTGTGCCGCTTCGGGGTGCCTGCCTGAATCATCACCGACAATGGCACCCAATTCACGAGTCATGCCTTCATGCAATATGTTCATGCCCTCGGAAGCAAGATCTCATTTGCCTCTATCGCCCATCCCAGAAGCAATGAACAAGCTGCGAGGGCGAACGCTGAAGTGCTGCGAGATCTCAAGACAAGAACCTTTGATAGACTGCAGAAGCATGGCAGGCGATGGATCGACGAGATGACGATGGTTCTTTGGTCCCTGAGAACGACACCAAATCGAGCTACTGGGCAGACTCCCTTCTCCCTAGTCTATGGGGCAGAAGCAGTTATCCCCACGGAACTCATATTCGGATCTCCTCGAGTGCTTGCCTACGATGAAGTAGCGTAGGAATGGCACCGGCGTGATGACGCTGTGCTACTTGAGGAGAACCGTCTCCGAGCCGCTACGCGTGCTGCACGCTACCAGCAAGCCCTGCGTCGCGATCACAGCCGCAGGGCTCGTACCCGGGGTTTTGAGGAAGGTGACCTTGTCCTTAGGCGTGTTCAGTCCGCCAAGGGTACAAACAAGTTGACGCCAAAGTGGGAAGGCCCTTACCGGGTAGTACGAGTCACCAGACCTGGCGCAGTCCGTCTGGAGACCGGAGATGGCATTCAGTTGCAAAACTCATGGAACATTGAGCATCTCCGTAAGTTCTACCCATAAGGCGCGGCTGTCGGGCTCTGCCCGGCAGCCACCCTTTTGTACAGGCCTTGCCGATGTTGCATGTAACCCCTTGTACAAAGCCAGGCGCAGACCCTTAGCAACAGAAATAAACGAAGCGCTGGGGGGCCCCCAAAACTTGCATGCATGCATAAGCATATCATGAGCATAGCATGATCATGTAGATGAGGTCGCATGAGGCATTGTTTTCATCTGCATTAAGTTGCAGGGTTCTTGCCGTGGACTCGGTCCCAAAAAGAAGAAATGAAGACGAGCCTACGTGACGATCCTCGGCAAGCCAAATAGATAAGTTCTCTTCTTATCCTTACGTGTTCTGTAAGTAGAAACTTGTGCATATGAAAACCTCGTCACCTTCAAAACTTAGGTGCTCCCATCCTTTGACTCGAACGTTGCTTCGGTCAGGATGGTAACAGTGGCCTTTGATGGCGGGGGGCTGGTCCCTCTTTGCGATTTGTGCTCGGCAGGCTTTGCCCCACGGCAACAATTCGAGGGCACCGGCAGGATAGCTTGCCGGAGATAACTTGTTTACTTGAACGTATAGAGGCATTTCACCTCTGCATGGGTATGATGCATGTACAAGTGCCCGACAAAGCTTGTCTTTTTCATTAATATGCTGATGAACAAGTATAGATCTTACAGAACACCAACATGGATAAAGAAGATTACATTATTAAGACTAAAGTTTGGCAGGTGCCTACATATTTTAGACTGAAAAAAGATAAGTGCCCCGTGATGCCCTTTCTTGGCCTTCTCCTCCCAGGCACTGCGGTGGAAGGTGAAGAAGGCAAAAGGGGCACCTGGGCAGAAGCCCAGCCTGACCCCGTCAGGCCCCTTGGCGAGGGGCCTAACAAGAGCGGGATGGCGCGAGCGAAGGTGATGGTGAAGAGAGCGGTAGAGATAGCCCACCAGCCGCCACCACCAGGGCCAGGAGGACGTGGCAAGGCTAACGGATCTGCAGCCTGCGAGGAAGCATGCCGGGGTCTAGCTGGAAGGCTGCTGGAGGAGCCCGAGACGCCATCCACACCTCTGCATCCAAGTCTCTGGCAAATCACCTTGCCGGGAACGGGGTGCAGGTGCAGATGGTGGTGCTGCGCCTGACGGTGACAGTGTGGCTGATGATCAGCCAGAGTCAGAGCTATCGCCCTCCCCATCGTCATTGTCGTCACTGTCCTCCTCGTCGCTGTCGCTCGAGGAGGAGCTTTTTTCGTCGGTCGAGCTGTCCGCGCAGCACCCTAAGCGAGCACCCAAGCACCCGAAGACCTTGACGGAGAGCAGGTCGGCCTCCATTAATTTAAAATGGAGGACGTGCCCCTCCGACAAGCTATGGGCGCGAGTAAAGGTCTTCCAGCTGCGTTGAAAGAACATGAAATGAGGGGCGGGAAAATCCACATCCACCCGCATGCCGCCATTCCCGCAACCCCTCATGTGCAGCTTCAATGCGCACGGTTGTTCAAGCTCCATCGCCCTCACGAATGGAGTGGGGAGATGGAGGCGGCCGCGCGGAGGCTTGTACAATCTGATGATGAACTCCAGGGGTTGGTGTCCGACATGGCCTTCCATCAAGGGAGGGGCAGCCAGTGGGGGCGCAATCAGAGCGCCACCCCGTTCTCCTCGGCCCCGGGTGCCACGACGACCACGACCTCGCCCCCTCCCACCTCCTCTCGCGGCGGGCTCCGCCCCTGCATCTTCGGAGGGAGGAGGGAGACGCTGTCGAGCAGAAGTTCTCATCGCTACCACTGGAGCAACACCGCGCCCCCGACCTCTCGCCATGGTGGGCGAGGACTGCTGCAGGAATGGAAGGAGAAGGATGTGTGAAAAAACGCCTTGCCCCACGTTCCCTTTTTATAGGCGAGCAGGGTAGGGGGCTAGATTTTTCCATGAAGGTAGCCGCCCCATTCGCCCAGTCCGGCTCCTCCTCGCCATTAACGGTTCGAGGAATCAAGGCCGACCCCCTGCACCAATCCGCGACGCCTGGCTTTCTGCCATGGCGCTCATTCCCGCACCTTCCGCATCCGCCAGCAACTTTGCGCAGTGCACACAATACACGTGGCGGAGGCACTTGGGGGGGAAGGATAATGGGGTGGCGGTTACCGCCCCGTGAACGTGGGACTGGGTACCCCATGGATCATGGCCCATTATCTCTCCCACTACAATTGGCATTACGCGACGTGCGGGAAAACCGGAAACTGATCCAAGCTCAGGTTAATGAAGAAGCAAAGAAGACCTCAAAGGACAAACCGCCGCAAGCCTCCTCACCCATGTACTTGATAGGGCCTACCTCGACGACACTCGACAGCACGTTCAGGCCAGGCCCGGGGGCTCCTGTCAGAGCAACAAACCCCAGGTACGTTGCCCAGACTGTACACAGGCTTGGAGGCAAGCTCGCAACATCCAAGTCCAGACCAAGCAAGGAGAGATCAGCTCTTTGAGGAATCAAAGGGCAGATTAAGAGGACCAAGACAAGCTAAATGACCAAGACACCACTAAGGACAAACCTCCCTTGCTGGGTAGGCGAGCCAGGCGAGGATGAGGTGGCCCCGAAGTCAAGCCTCAAGATTGTCCCAGTAGGCCTGTCGGGCGCTACGAGGGCAAACTACCCCGCCAAGGCTCCACCGCTCCACCTCAAAGCGACGCGAGTCATCAATCGGTGTGGTGTCAAGCCCCCAAGTGACTAAGTGGCTGTTATTCGACACATGGCAGCCATTTCCAGAGGAAACCACCTCCAAATGACACCCGTCCATAGATGTGTCAAGCAGGCAGACGAGAAGGTGGCCGAGCAGCCCGGCAAGGCTTGCCGGGAATGCCATGATGTGACACTAAGCGGCGCATTTAATGCACCCTGCTCTGTCTGCAGAGTTAGGTATGATAGCACTGCTCGCTATCTAATCAGTACGCAATGACTGATTTGCCACTGTGGTGACCCCTTGATCTATAAAAGGAGGGCCATGGCAACCATAGAAAGGATTCGGACCCTGGTACACTCGTACGCGCGTAGTTGCCCTCGCCCTGAGGCAACCCCGCCGGGCTAGAGCGTTGCGTTTTCCACCACAATCCACCAAAGCAGGAGTAAGGTTTTATGCCTCGCGGCGGCCCGAACCTGGGTAAAACTGCCCGTGTGATCTTTACTGTGCTGCGCTATGTTCTCCGCTCTTTGTGCAATGTGCTCATCCCCCTTGCCGAACCACAAGGGGCTGATGGCCCCATAGGTGGCCATGGTTTCCCATGACAGAGATCGGACGGTGTACATCCATTTGTTAGAGGCAAATAAGGCCGAGAGAGACGGATAGAGAGAGAGAGGGATGGAGCTAGGAGGTGGTGCGAGAGGCCTACTAGATAGGGGGAGGAGTGTGCGATTATGAGATTGATGAAAAGAGGGGCGAGAGTTTACATGTGTGTGGGACCATATGAGATACACGAGGCATGCATGGACAGAGAAAGGAGGAGATGAAAAGTGTGTGTGTGTATGTGGTAGGCAGACATCACTAGAGAGGTTTATCAATCGGTGTGTGTCGGAAAGAAGGAGTTGTGTTGACCTTGGGAGAACGACCTAAAGAAAAAAAAATGAATGTGCGCGATGGATAGAATGCTGAGGGAGGGGAGGGCGAGGAGGGCGTCTGCATGCACGAGAGAAAGTTAGTGCTGGCTACGAAGGTTAGAGGATATGTGTTGATGATATCTCAAACAAAAATGTGACACATACAATGTGTGTGAAATAGAGGCCTATCTATATCATATATAGAGGAGGCGATCCACGAGAAGAGAGGGAGGGGTCATAGATATCGATAGAGTCAAAGAGAGGATCAAGTGTGTGGGTGCGAGATCGATGAAGAGAGCCATCGAAATTGTGTGTGTGCACGTCAAAGATATAGGGTGACTGACCTACCGGAACGTCAGAGGCCAAAGGGCAAGTTTGTGTGTGGCAGGGAGACATGACTAGAATGCTCAATGTATCGTGTGTGTGTAGAGCCTAACTAGAGAGGTAGATTGACTCGTATATGTGTTGAGAAGGAGAGACCTAGCTATGTCTTGGGGGAGATCAGTCGACATCCATACATAAGTGAAGGACGGGAAATAGGTTGGGACACACACACACACACAGAGAGAGAGAGAGAGAGAGAGAGAGAGAGAGGTAGAGTGTCGTAGGGGTGGTGGAGTTTCTTCTCGGAGATGGTGGGAGAGGCCTACAAGACAAACTGAGGGTACAACTACAATATCAAGAAGAGTGGGGATGTGTTTCTGTGTGTGCGTGTGCGTGATAGATGTGTCGGGAGGCACGCATGGATGATGAAGGGGGACCATGTGTTTGGTAAGGAGACCTAACTAGATCTGTAGATCAATTGTTGTGTGTCGGAGGAAGGGAGAGACATAACTAATGAGGTAGATCGATCAGTGCGTGGGGAAAACGAGTTATAAACGACCTAGCTAGCTATATGTATAGTGGGAGATCGGTCGGTGTACATCCATTTGTTAGAGGCAAATAAGGCCGAGAGAGACGGATAGAGAGAGAGGGAGGTCGCTAGGAGGTGGTGCGAGAGGCCTATTAGATAGGGGGAGGAGTGTGCGATTGTGAGATCGATGAAAAGAGGGGCGAGAGTTTACATGTGTGTGAGACCGTATGAGAGACCCGAGGCATGGACAGAGAAAGGAGGAGATGGAAAGTGTGTGTGTGTGTATGTGGTAGGCAGACATTGCTAGAGAGGTTTATCGATTAGTGTGTGTCGGAAAGAAGGAGTTGTGGAGACCATGGGAGAATGACCTAAAGAAAAGAAAAAGAATGTGCGCGATGGATAGAATGCTGAGGGAGGGGGAGGGCGAGGAGGGCATGTGCATGCACGAGAGAAAGTTAGTGCTAGCTACAATGGTTAGAGGATTGTGTGGGTGTAAGAGACTAACAAAGATCATAATTCGATATGAAAGTGGATTTATATATTTGAATAAGAGATCATAGTATATAAACCTATGCATGCATGAATATAGCGGTGATACGCATGGTGTGGTTTTGGACATGTTATACTATAATGTGATAATGTGTGGTGTTTGCAACTCACAGCTAAATATCGAAGAATCTAAACCATACTATATATCGAACAATCTCACATTTTATATGAATTTGTGATAATGTGTGGCATTTGCAGCTCACAACTAAATATCGAACAATCTAAACCATACTATATATCGAACAATATCACATTTTATTTGAAATTGTGATAATGTGTGGCGTTTGCAACTCACAACTAAATACTTGTAGGCGTAGGGGGCGGGGCACCATACATTATGTGATAAACACATTATACATATGAGACATGGTTTAGATTATGAAGATCTAGCTAGAGCTTGAAATGTACTGTGATTTGAAATCAACATAAAGTGGATTCAAAAAATCGAGTTCGAGTTCATATAGTACACATAGTTCATATCTAACTCGACAGTAATCATGTGGTGTGCTATGAAGATAATATACAAACGATGCTTTAACTTGAAAATAAAGATGATTGTAGATCTTATTAAAATAGAGAAACAAATTCAAATGGTTTAACTTGACAACAATCATGATTGTAGATCTTATTCAAATAGAGAAACAAATTCAAATTTAGTTCATATTGAAGCGGTAGTATATACGTTTGGAATGCACTAAAATGTTCATTTGAGTAGCAGGTTGCATGCATTATACATGTAGCGAAATATTTAATTAAACATAACATGGATTCAAAGTTTTGAATGGCATTTGTAGTAACTCATAGAGTAAAACGGGACTAGACTCTCTTGTGTGGTGCGAATTGATTTCTTTTTGGTTTTTTCGTCGAGGGAAGTGCGAATTGATTTGGTACAGTATACGTTAGGCTTGTCCGGAAATTTGAAACCGCGCCTTGTTATCCCGAAATTTTAAGATATCTTTCTGTCTTGTTGTGCTCCTAAAATTCCCTCCATCTCAACCCGCGCCTTGCTATCCCAAAATTACAACGCGTGCGAAAACTCCCACCTCCTGTGAAATCCCGACACACGAAATTCCCATGATACCCTTGAACCGAAAGAACCACCTAGTTTAAATCGGTGGGGCTACTTTCGTAACTTAACCCACATTTTGGACAAGCGCGTCCCTAAGCCATGGTTCCCCCCTCCCATCCCCTCCGCCCCCCAATTTGTACACCGAGGCCGCGAAAACCCGCGAAGCCCCACACCCTCCTCCGTCCGCCACCCAGCTGGAGCCTCTTCCCTGACGACATAGTCCACCGCAATAGCTCGACTTACCTCATCCACCGCACCGGATGAGGATCTGTCATCGATCTTGTTGTCCCGCCGGTTCAGCCACCCCATCCTCCACCTCCAACGAGCTGCCCCGATGTTCGCCTCGTCTTTCGCACCACCTCCATTCCCACAGCGTCGTCTTCACCTGCACCACCGGAAGAGCTGCACCATCACCGATTCCTCGAATGAAGCTGAGGCGTAATCGGCGCCACCAAAGAGGTTCTACACTAATCGTTGTACTTTCTTCTTGATTTGATCTTACTGTGCTGTCGGCGCTCAGTACCGAGCCGCCATGGCGCGGCTCCATCTACGGCGGCATCGCCGGCCACTTCCTCCATGGCGTCACTCCCTCGGCGGCGAAGTCCACATCAGTCAGAGCTGCTGCTGCTGCTCTGGATCTCGCTGGCCCTGCTGCTGCTTCTTTGGCTCTCGCTCGCGCTGCTGCAGCTCTGGCTCTCGCTGGCCCTGCTGCTGCTGCTTCAGCTCTCGCTCGCACTGCTGCTCTGCTCTTGCTCTCGGTCCCCTGCCTGGTCTGCTCTGTCTCTTGCTCGCGCTGCTCCTCTTGCTCTTGCTCTCGGTCCCTTGCCTGGTCTGCTCTGGATCTTGCTCGCACTGCTGCTCTTGCTCTTGCTTGTGCTGCTGGTCTACTCTTGCTCGCGCTACTGCTGCATGAGCAGCAGCTCCGGCTCTCGCTCGAGCTCTTGCTGCTGCTACCCGAGATGCTGCTACACGACCAGCTGCCCCGGCTCTCGCACGCGCTGCTGCTCTGGGCGCTGCTGCTGCTCTGCCCCGGCTGCTCTCTGGTAGTACGGTCCCTGCTAGAGCGGCTACCGATTTAGATCACTGCTACTCTGCCACTAGTGCTCGAGCGGCCAAAACTATTAGTGCACTGCTTTTCTGCTACTAGTGTGTTTAGTTTAGACAGTAAAATTCAGTTTCGATAGCAAAATTCAGTTTTGACAGTAAAATTCAGTTTTGACAGTTAAATTCAGTTTCGACAGTTAAGTTCAGAGATGAGCGGATGATGTATTTTACATCTAGCACTTTTTGGTTATGTATTTTACGTCATCTATCGGAGATGCTATTAGAATACCACTTCAGGTTAACGTTGTCTCTCTTGTCCTATTTCAGCCTCGCCGTCGTACGCCTCACTAGAGCTGCTCCAACGACGAAACCCTCCATCATAGCGGAGCAGTACCCTTGGCTCCATCTCCAGGCGCCTAAGATCTTCTTCCCCTCCTCCGACTGCCACATCAGCCACAGCATCCTTAGCGACCAACCCAATGATGCTGAGATCGACATGGCTTCGCCAAAGAGGTTGTACACTTGCTGCATCGCTTTTTTACTCTACATGTTATATATATTGTCCACTGAGCACACGTAGTAACGTGAAATACGATTAGTTTCTCCTATATAACAAGCAGTGAGGTACTAGGCAACTTAGCTATCCGTGATGGACTCTCTCGAAAGCCATCATTATTTATTTCTGCGCATTTGAGCTGTGCATGTGTAGATGGGCTTGGAGTTGAGTTAGTAGGGCAGTGGTCTGGGTCCAAAGTAGTACAAGTAGCACAAATACATTTTTGGAGTGTACGCTTTTGCCTGTTCAAGCCTGCCTACTAGAATTGCCAGTGGTTGAAAGGAAAAGTGAAGGAAAAATATAGGAATTGGAAAGTTTCCTATGGTACTACTATTAATGCATTTGGTTTAAAGGAATGGAGCAAAGGAAAACTGTAGGATTTGTTCCTTTAGTGTCTCTTTCGAAGAAAACCCGTAGGAATTTTAATATCCACTTGGCCCTCCTTTTCAAATTCCTATTCATGAAGAACAAGACTTAGTGATAGTAGCATAAAGCATTATAACTGTACATTTTCTTGTAGTTTGACTTAATTTGACCATGCTTCTTTGCATTCCTGTGGCCTTCCAATTCCTGTGAACCAAACACCCAGATTGACAGAAATCCTGTGATTTTAAATTCTCTGTTTTGCGCATGCATTCCTATCCTCTTACTGTGTATTTCCTATCCCTGTGTCGCTAGAATCCTCCAATTCAAATGAGCCCTTACAGAATTACTTCTCTTACAGATAGTTGTCAAAGAAAACCTTGTGTGGTTTGTCTCGCTCCTACCACGTTGTCGTCCACCCCAGCTCAGCTGCTCCAACGACAGAAGGGTCTACCACAGCAAGGATCCACCCTCCAGACTGTCTTTCGCCACCTCAGATCTTCTTCCCCGCCGCCGGCAGCCACGACAACTACATTACCATCATCAACTAAGCAGATGACCTTGAGGACTACACGGGTCCGCAAGAGAGGTCGCACTCTTTCGAGTCTGCTTATGTTATGCATCAGTTAATATTACATGCTACTTTATCGTCCATTTCACCGATTAGACTCTGAGTCAGCTCCAAACTAATGCTCAAACTTGAATTTTTAAATGGTTGTGGGGTACATATTGGGGCCGCAATCAATAGTATATGTCTACTATCTGGTTAATCTCTGGTGTCTACTATGAGTTTCATGTTGGGTGGGAAACAAACAGTAAAGAAGCCATTATCTGTATTTTTTAACCGGAGCCATTATCTGTCTGCTATCATTGGTTTTGGGCCTATCCACAGGTTCCTACCATCACTCTGGATTTCTGCATGCACTCCTTACATAATCTCACTATGTTTTATTCCTATGCATGTCAGTTATTGTACACAATGGAACTGAACATGTAGAGTAAAAGAGACAAGCCGTGCATGGCAATAAAATTTCATGCAGACGTCGCTCCATGGTGGGCGCAAAGGCAGCCCCCCTCCACCCATTTCAGATTGTAATCAAGAGGAAGATAACTGTTCCGAGGGGGATTCAGAAGGAGCAAACCACTCCTATTTACCCCCGAGGTCTTCTCTCTAACTTGGCATGCTGATGTTGGTCATATCATCCATATGGTGCCTTGCATTGCTTACTTTATACATCAAATATGTCATCTGCTTAGTTTAGACATGCTTTGTGTGAATGCCATCTGTTTAGTTTCTATATCGTATATCTGAATTATGCAACGCCATCTTGTTTAGCCAGGCATCATATATGTGGATTTTGCAATGCCATCCTGCTTAGCCAGTCATCTTATATGTGAATTATATCACGCCATCCTTTTTTTATTACGTATTACATTTGTCATCAATGTTAGTACATTCAACTACTCTTCGTGTGCAACGGCCATTTTTGACACGGTGATGGAAAAATCTGGAGTGAAAACAAGGTCTTCATAGCAGACAATGCTATCTGACGAAGCGCATATCTCACTGGTTATGGATAGCTCCTTAGAGGAGGATTCAGAGATAGATGACCAGTCCTATTTCCCACCCGAGGTGTATGCTCTAACTTGGCAGGGTTATGTTGCTCATATTGTGCGTATGGTGTCTTGCATTGCTATGTCATTTGCTTAGTTTAGACATGCTTTGTGTGAATGCCATCTGTTTAGTGTCTAATTACCATATATGTGAATTATGCAATGCCATCTTGTAGCAAGACATTATATATGTGAATTATGCAATGCTATCTTGTTGCAAGGCATTATATATGTGAATTATGCAATGCCATGCTGTTTAGCCAATCATCATATATGTGAATTAAATCATGCTACCTTTTTTTGGATTCCGCATTCCATTTGTCGATAACATTTGTATATTCAACTACTCTTCCTGTGCATCAGCCATTTGAAGCGGTGATGGAAGTATCTGGAGTGAAAACAAGGTCTTCAGAGCAGACAATGCTACTTGCTAAAGCAGACATCTTGCTGGTTAAAGATAGCTCCTCAGAGGAGGATTCAGAGAACGATGACCAGTCATATTTCCCCCCTGAGGTCTATGCTCAAACTAGGCAGGGTTATATTACTCATATCATGCATATGTTCTCTTGCATTACTTAGTTTTTACATCATATATGCGATTGCCATCTGCTTACTTGCTTAGTATATATATAAATCATATATTTGAATTATATCGTGCCATCATGTTTACATAGACAACATCTATCTGAATTATGGCATGCCAACCCATTTAATAAAGACATCATATAGTTATATCATCTCATCCTGTTTAATGTTTACAGTCATCATATTTTGAATTATGTCATTCTATCCATGAATTATATCATGCTATCATGTTTCCATAGGCGGCATGTATGTGAATTATGGCATGCCAACCTATTTAATAAACACATCATATAGTTATATCATGTCATCCCGTTTACATAGTCATCATATTTTGAATTATGTCTTTCTATCCTATTTAGTTAGCCATCATATATGCGAAATTGTGTCATGCTATCCTGTTTAGTTAGCCATCATATATGTGAAATTGTGTCATGCTATCATGTTTGGTTAGACAACATAAATGTGAATTATTTCATGCCCTCTTTTATTCCCCACTATCCATTGCACCTATCGATCATACAATGTCTGTACATTCAATTACTTTTCTTGTTTATCAGCCATTTGAATTGGAGGGGGTGATGTCAGTATCTAAGGGAGTAGCAACACGGTCTTCAGAAAAGGTAGTGCTACCAGTCGATGCAGATAGAACCATGGTTGTACTTGCCCAAGAACCAGCCCCACCGCACATAACCCAGACTCTTGCAGATTGTACCCCTACCCAGTTGGACAAAGAACCAGCTACACCCCTTCTAACCCCAACCCCAGCAGATAGTAACCCAGTTCCAGTTGACACATCACTGTCTCCACCATAGAGCACCCAAACACGAGTTGTTAGTAAGGCAACTGCAGTGCCCAAAGCAAGAGACCACCACTCCGAACTCCAACTCAACGCTTAAAGCAGAAGAAGAATTGTTCTCAGGTCAGGTTCTGTAGCTATGGTTCATACTCCTTTGCTCTTGCATCACTGTATTTACTCATACCAACTATTTTCAAATTTGAAGGAAGGAATTGAAACTCCAATGGCGCAACAGGTATGTTTTAAACCTGTTTCTTTAGATGGTTTGCTGTTGTAACTTGCTTTATGTTGATTTCAGTTTCAATTGAATAAACTGTTATGTTCTCATGTCATGCACATTACAAGTGTTGTTATTGCTGTGTAGTTTCCCACACTTATATTATGTCTATGCTGCTTTGTCTTAAACATATATTATTTGAACTGTGTCTCTATCTTGATTTGGCAACAAAAACTAGAATGATATAGACCATACAGTGACCATGGTACATAGATATATATTTGTTTCATGTTGTTATCCTGTCCACTTTACTACTGAACTGATTTACCAAAATGAGTTTCGTATACAACATGGTAAACCTGTGATGTGTCTGCTTGTTTCTCTTTTAGAATGCGGACAAAATATTGGAGAAGAGTACCCTGTTATGCAATGGTAAAGGAAGTAATGCAGATAAGGTTCAAGATAGTGAGACATCCCTGTTGATCTCCAAGAAAGCTGGTAAAAACTATCTTGACGACAGTGAGATAACCCCAAAGTCCTGTCTTGATGTAGTGTTTGAGTTACTGGCCACTACTGCTGGCACAAGCTCTTCAAACTCGCTGCCTGAATCAGTTCGTCTTCTTGAGTCTCAACTTCAAGTTGAAAGACATCATTCAGATGTGCTGCGACACGAAGCTGAATGACTGAGGAAGTCCCTGCAGAATTCATATGCATACTTTCTGGTGCAACAGCAAGCGCTGGAGGATTTAAGCGCCAAACAAGAGAAAGTTAATAAGCTTGCTAAGCATCTTGCCAGCATGCTGGGTACCCAGGATATTGTTTGTTGAGCTCTTCTGAAGTGGTTTCAGTTCTGGACTTATTTTGATGCGGCGTTTATTTGCACTGGTCGCCAACTTTGACAACCAGTGTATGTGATATGCTGCTTTGTTCCCTATATTTGCACTGGTGGCGAACTTTGATGCCGAGTGGATGTAATATGTGTAATAGCTGTAATAGCCTAGCATTAGTTGCTTGCTTATTTATTTCCTTATTGTCTTGTTTAGTTGTTTGCTTGTAGTCACTGTAGTTCTTTTTCCGCGTTTTTCTAGTGGCCGCAATAACCTATTTTTTATAACTAGGCCACAATAACCATGGACAACATACGGACCGTTGTAACCATGGTCCTGCTACCTGCTGTAGTGACCATGGGCCTCCTATGGGCCATAGGATCCATGGGCCCTCGACGGGCCGTATAATCAATGGGCCTTCTACGGGCTGTATGATCGATTGGTTAAACATGGGCCGTACTATTCGTGGACCAATAACGGTCCGCAAAATGGGCCGTAAACGGGCTAGAGTGGAAATCGTGTGTTTATGGCCTGACCATAACGGGTCGTTAATAGGCCGAAATGTATAACGGGCTTAATTCTATCGACAGGAATCACGGATCGTTAATGGGCTGTATTTGATGACGCTACAAAAACAACCCAATGGGTTAACGGGCCGACTGTAACCACGGGCTGAATTTGGCCCACAAGCGGAACAGGCCAGTAACGGACCATAAGTAACTGAATGTTGGAAATGAGCCCAAGAATAAATGGGCCCTTAGAAGGCCGAAAGGTAACACGGGAAGGAAACGGCCCAACAGAATAATGGGCCGCTAATGGGTGTAAAGCAATACACTGTTCATTATGGGCCAGTTTCACCACGGGCCTTTAATGGGCCAGAGTAACAAAGGGCCTCGTATGGGCTGAAAGACGTCATGGGCCATACATGGGCCTGAAGTTACAACGGGCTAGAATCATATTGGACGGCCCAGATGACGCTACTAGGCCCAATTCGGATAGGCATAACGGGTTGTGAGTTAGCGGGCTGTAAATGGGCTATATGCAAACATGCCCTTACCAGGCTTTCCATGGGCCGGCCCGCTACCTTTTGACCAAGTCAAACGGGCCGGCCTTTTCACTTGAATGGGCCTCTGTTGGGCCGTACCACGTGTCGACGTATAATAGGAGCCTCTCGTCCAATGATGGATGACATCTGTCCCAACGCTAAGCCGAAACGTGGTTCCTCTGGCCATTGAGAATTTTACACATGGAAAATCCCCATTGGTCCGGGCTGTTAACGGGTTATCGGATCCAAACCGGAACCCGATAGCTTAATGGCGACCCGTTATGGTGGATGCCACGTGTCAGTTACCCTTGATGAAATCACTTCCATGATGCGCCATTTATCGTCTTGGAAGTGGACACTTCCGTGATGATAATTTTGGTATTGTCATGGAACACTTCTACGACAGCACAGGTATGACTATCTTGATTCTGCCATAAAATCGTCATGGATGTACATGCATGACAGAAAATGTGACCTACTGTGACAAACACGTATCATCACGGAAGTGGTTTTTTTGTAGTGAGTGCCGGAGGGTTGGTGGTGGAGTTGCTTCTCAAAGATGGTGGGAGAGGCCTACTAGACAAACGGAGGGTACGGCTACAATAACAATAAGAGAGGGGATGCGTGTCTCTGTGTGCACGCACTGGTACAACAAGGTGCTATACAAACGGTTTTTAACCCCTTTCCACGACGACATTTGGAACCGTCGCCAAGTGAGTGTGGGCGATAGGGAGGTCCTTCCCACACGACCCAAAAACCGTCGGGGATAGGCCCTTCGGCCACACATGCTCGGCAAAATGAGGTCGTGTGCGACGGGCGAGCGATCAAATACGATTATATGTACAGTTGTATTAGAAAAAATACAATTATACAGGCCAAATTGTTTCCAGTCGTAAGTACATCCCACACAGTCTGTCCCGGTTAAACATTTTCGTTCGTATGTAAATTCCACATAGTCAATCCAAGGAATACGTTTCCGTTAGTATGTACATCCCACACAGTCAATCCAAGAAGTACGTTTCCGTTCATATATACATCCCACACAGTCACTCCAAGGAAAACGTTTCTGTTCGCATGTGCATCACACACAATTTTCCCCATTAAATCGTTTGTGATAGCGTTGCCATTGCAGACGATATTAACCATTTTACTATTTGCGTTATTGAATGCTTCACACATGATGCATAAAAGAAACTGTGTGGCATAGGCTGTCCATCACACAAACTTTTTATGTGGTAAACCTTTGCGCAAGGTGCCCTAACACAAACAGTTTTCAAGAGGAAGTCGTGTGTGATTGTTCATTGATCCAACACGGTTTATTCCTAGAAACTATGTGCGTTGCCTGAGGTCATCGCCCACGGTGTTTTCTCAATAACCGTTTGCAATAGAAAAACCTAATTAGCAGGCTAATCGACCATTAGCAGGCTAATTGTCCTATTTATTAATAATCCATTTATTACTCTAATTGACATTTCATATTAAGCACACAATATATTTCATTTTTGTATTACGGAAGCAGGATTTCATAATTGAAATACATCAGAGTACAACATCATATTGCTTCAGCACTCAGCTACCCCATTACACAACTGCACCAGCACCAAGTTTCACATGCAACATCTATAACCTTTCGAAATTAGCATCATAGACGGTACATAGACAGATGAATCTCATCTGGAAAACTGCTGAAGCGGAAGGCGAATATTGAGCCTTCATTGATGTTGAAGGTCTTTGCAACTTTAGGCCAGTGCCTGTGGATGATTGACCGTCCATCCTGTGTCCTCTTCAGGAACACTTCAATATTGAACCATGGGTGTTGTATGAATACCTTCCTCACTTCCTGACCATACAGGTGGTTTGAGAGGTAATCATCAGTGAACTGCTTTGGAAAGGCCTGAAAACAAGGATATGCATAAATATCTTCTCTAGATTTGAAATGGCGCAAAGGAATTGAAAAGACAAGGTATAACAGTTAGTACCATCCTGTAGTGAACTGATGTCTTCTTCATTGTGCAGACAAAGATCTTGTTGTTTTTTGTCACTAATTTCTTTATCCTAACAATCCTCCTAAGTTTCTTGACTTGATTGATATTCATGGACAACTCATTTCCCCATATGCAAAAAGGGTTGAACAGTGGGTCAAAACCTCTGACAGCAGGACCTACATGTGCAAGACCAAATTGTTAAAAACCTAAATATTAGAATGGTTCCTGCAATTGCACAATAATGTGCTATTAGACAAAGGACCATGCATGTGCAAACCTCGATTGTAAACCTCAGTGCTTCCCATTGTTTCCCTGCAACACATATAAGGTAGTTAGTGATCAGGTTAAGTGAGGGTTCGCATGCTATCAGTAAAATATGTTGATGAAAAATAAGCACATTGCGGATTCATCAGATTAATTCAAGCCACATGGAAAACCCATTTATCCAAACCAAGCATGATTAAGAACTAGGAAATATAGCAATTGTACATGTTTCTCATGTATTAAGTGCAGCCAAATTCGATTTATTCCTCACATGCAGAACAATGCAAAATTCTACCCACGACAATTGGACATCGCATTGCAAAATTGAACCAAGCAGTTAACTAAACACCACAACCAATGAACCAAACATTAACTGAGCACCACATTGCACAATATAACATACTCCTAATAGAATATTAGACAGTTAACCAAACCAAGCATGCTTAACAACTTGGAAATATAGCAATTGTATTTGTTTCTCATGTATTTAGTACAGCCAAATTTGATTTCTTTCTCACATGGTATAAAATAACAAAATGCGCCCACAACAATTGAACATCGCATTGCAGAATTGAACCAAACAGTTAACTAAACACCACAACAAATGAACCAAACTCTAACTGAGCACCACATTGCATAATATATAACATACTATAAGATCAGACAGTTAACCAAACCAAGCATGCTTGACAACTTGGAAATAAAGCAATTGTATTTGTTTCTCATGTATTTTACAAAGATAAATTCGATTTATTTCTCACATGGAAGACAATAAAAAATTACACCTGAAGAATTGAACATCACATTTGCAGAATTGAACCAAACAGTTAGCTGAACATGACAACTAATTAACCAAATAGTTAATAAGTGAGCACCACATTGCACGACATATAGAACATATACACTAGAGCAATAGATTGCATGGTAAAAGTAGATAGGACAATTCACTAGAATTTGTTAAGGAAAGGCAGGAGCAACACATGCAACGGGTAAACTGAGCATGCTTAACCGGCATGAGCTAGCAAACTGAACATAGGTCCATATAGTGAGCTAATAACACAAGCTACTCCTCATTGTCGGAGATATAGATGATGATTGGCTCCTTGGACATGGAAGAGGGCGAGACCTCCACATTGTGGGTGCCCTCGTCGTAGTGGTGAGTTGCCTGAGCCGCTCCGGGCACCAACCTACTGGCTCTCGAGTTGAGGTAAGCACGGGCACACTAAGAAAACACCTCATAGTCTTCGTCGAAGGCACCGAAGGTGGCCTCAAGAAAATGCCATGAATTGTCGTTTAAAGTAGCCAACCACGTCGCGGCGTTGGCGTGCGAGGAGTCGACAGTGGCCTCGACAGCGAGGTGCTCCTACAAGATTTGGGGGTCGGCACGAATGGCAGCCATCGCGACCTCATCCGCGTGTGCAGCCACGATTTGCTTCTCCGCTGCCAAATGCTCCTTGAGCTCCTGGCTATACTGTGTGCACCATGGCTTAGGGCAGCGCTTATTTGGGGGAGGGGTCGGTGATTTGGGTGGCAGGTGTCACACCGGCGGTCGGGGCATGTGGGATGTGGAACGAGGAGGAGGATGGGGGTCGGGTGTGGATTACCTGTCTGGATCGACGAGGCCGAGCAGCGTGAAGGCGGGTCGCCAGCGAGGAGGCGGCGCTGCAAGCAAGGAGTGAAGGTTTCAACTTGGAAAGGAAGGCGGAAATAGGGGAAATGTGGCTTTTAGTAAGGGGGAGGGGGCGGGGAGGTAGATATTTCCGCGGAAGCTGAAATTTTTGGATCGGTGCAGCGAAAAAACTGGCACGCAAAGTGTCATCAGACACGGTCCCTTATTCAGAACTGTGTACGATATGTGAACATCACAAACGATTCATATAGCTTACCCCATGTGTGATGAGTTTGAACGTACAAATTTTGGTTCGAATTTCCTTGGTTACAGTGGTCATCCATGTCATTGCATAATTTGGGTACATAAAGGAGACTACAGCACACCCACACTTCTTAATCGGGCAAGTTTAGCAATTAAACAGAGCTAGCTGACCTAAACATTACTCTAACACAAATTAAAGACCAGCGCTCTTAATTAAAAAACAAAGAGTACTACTCCGGCTGATGCTCGTCGATCTCCGCCGCCTCCTCCATGTTCAGCTCGCGCCCGACGATCTCCTGGGGAAGGGGCTCCATGGCATCCATCACACCATACTCGGCAAGCATCTCGCCATCCGCGTCCGCCATCTCTTTGGAAAAGGCCGCCACGAGCCGGGCGTGGGTGGCCGTGATCTGGGCTTGGACGGGCTCCATCATGGCAAGGTATGCCGCGGAGGAACGGACGGCTGCTCGAACGCTCTCGGCGATTGCCAACACTTCGGCCGTGGGTTGTCGACCGTTGTCGGAGAAGCTTCGTTCAATTTGTGCAGTGACCGCCAGGAGCTGGGCATGGGTGGCCTTGACATGGTCATGGGCGGCCTCCATCAGGGCTAGGGTCGCCGCTGCGGAACGGATAGCTGATGTGACACTCTTGCCAGTTGCTATCCCCGAGGCAGATGTTGCTGCCGCCACCTGAGAAGAAATAGCGACCGTTTGGGCGGCCTTGGCCGCCCGGTCGCAGATTGCGGCCGCGCTCACGAAGCTTGTTAGCATGTGCCTGGCGGCTGCGGCCGCGCTCTTGTCGGAGTGGGCCGCCGAAGCTGCCCTCACGAAGCGGGTCCATGTCCCCATCTTTCACCGGCGACGATTGAACAGTGAAATGATATTTGGGGAGCGAGCTAGTGTGCTTGACACGCTAGCTGTGGACTGTAGCCGTCGCACCTTCTCGCGTAAGCCATATGCATACTATACTCCGACGATGCTCCAAGATATTTTTTGCCGCCTCTCACATGGTTGGTGATAATAAACTATGTGCAATCTACTTGATTTTTCGTCTTGATTTGAATTACATAATGGGGTCAAAACGGCAAAGGATGGTGTTTCAATTGCTAGAACTTTTTTCTGCAGTGAACATGCAACTATAGGTGTGTCGTCAAAAAAATTGGAATTATTCAAGGTTTGTTTGGACATTTTTATACATTAACTTGGTTTTCTAGGCATTTCAGGCGCACAATTCAAAATTAAACTACATGCACATGCTCCGGTGCACCAAAATGGGTTGTAAAATCATATATGTGTCCATGGGTTTATGATTATGTCCCATGCAAGAAATGGGGATGAATTTCAAACACCCCGGCACTGTGGTTCTCCGGCAAACGTTGAGGTACTTGCTTTTGTAATTCTAGTAAATCCAAAAATTGTCTGAAATTCACGAACCTTGGCAAGCTATCATGGAATGGCATCAACATGCTGGGGTAAAAAATATTGTCCCATTTGGGGCAGGTTATGGTATAAGCTTCTCACAAACGAGAGCTTCTCACAAGAAGCCTCATGGTTCCGGTAGGGAAACGTGTTACCTTTTGGGACAAAACGATTTTCGTCGCCTCTTCTTGCTTTCAAATTTTTTCCTGGTGTCAAAATAGAACAACAGGAGTGTCGTGTTAAATTTTGGAATTTTTTTGGGATCGTTTGGACATTTTTATACGTTAACTAAGTTTTCTAGGCATTTATATGCATAATTCAAAATTGAACTACATGCACATGCTCCAGTGCATAAAAACAGGTTGATAAAACAAATGTGTGTCCTTGGTTGCAAGCTTAGGTCACATGCAAGAAATGAGAATGAATGTCAAACACCTCGACACTGTCGCTCGGCCACTAACATTGAGATACATGGTTTTTAAATTCTAGTAAATCGAAAGCGTGTCTGAAATTTATGAAACTTGACATGCTATCATGGAACGGCATCAACATTCCGTGGTAAAAATATTATCCCATTTGGGGCAGGTTTGGGTATAAGCTTCTCACAAACCAGAGCTTCTCACAACAAGCCTGATGGTTTCGGTAGGGAACATTTCACCTTTCTGGACGAAACGATATCCGTTGCCTCTTCTTGATTTCAATTTTTTTTCTAGTGTCAACATAGAACAACAAGAGTGTTGTGTTAAATTTTGGAATTTTTCGGGGTTCGTTTGGACATTTTTATACATTAACTGAGTTTTCTATGCATTTATGTGCATAATTCAAATTTCAACTACAGACACATGCTCCAGTGCATATAAATTGGTTCAAAAATAAAAGCTTGTCCTTGGTTGCATGCTTAGGTCCCATGCAAGAAATGGGAATGAATGTCAAACACCTTGCCACCGTCGCTCGGTCGCAAACATTGAGATACATGGTTTTTAAATTCTATTAAATCCAAAACTTGTCTGAAATTCATGAAACTTGGCATGCTATCATGGAGCGGCATCAACATGCCGTGGTAAAAAAAAATTCCCATTTGGGGCAGGTTTGGGTATAAGCTTATCACAAACCAGAGCTTCTTACAACAAGCCTGATGGTTTTGGTAGGGAATGTGCCACCTTTGGGGACGAAACGAAATTTGTTGCCCTTCTTGCTTTCAAAATTTTTCTAGTGTCAACATAGAAGAACAGGAGTATTGTGTTAAATTTTGGAATTTTTGGGGGTTCATTTGGATATCTTTATACATTAACTGGGTTTTCTAGGCATTTTATGTGCATAGTTCAAATTTGAACTACATGCACATGCTCCAGTGCATATAAGTTGGTTGAAAAATCAAATATGTGTCCTTGGGTGCATGCTTAGGTCCCATGCAAGAAATAAGAATGAATGTCAAACACCTTGCCACCGTCGCTCGGCCGCAAACGTTGAGATACTTTGTTTTTAAATTCTAGTAAATCCAAAACTTGTCTGAAATTCATGAAACTTGGCATGCTATCATGGAGAGACATCAACATGCCATGGTAATTTTTTTGGCCCATTTGGGGCAGGTTTGGGTATAAGCTTCTCACAAACTAGAGCTTCTCACAACAAGCCTGATGGTTTCGGTAGGGAACGTGCCACCTTTGGGGACGAAATGATATCCGTTGCCTCTTCTTGCTTTCAAAAATTTTCTACTGTCAACATAGAACAACAGGAGTGTTGTGTCAATTTTTGGGATTTTTCGGGGTTCGCTAGGACATTTTGATAAATTAACTGGGTTTTCTAGGCATTTTGTGTGCATAATTCAACTTTGAACTACATGCACATGCTCCAGTGCAGAAAAATGGGTTGACATATCAAATGTGTTTCCTTGGGTGCATGCTTAGGTCCCATGCAAGAAATGGGAATGAATTTCAAACACCAGGGCACTATTGATTGCCAGCAAAACGTTGAGATACTTTGTTTTTAAATTCTAGTAAATCCAAAACACGTCTGAAATTCATGAAACTTGGCATGCTATCATGGAATGGCACCTGACATGCTATGGTATTTTTCGTGTCCATTTTGAGAGAAGATACACTTGAATAACAGCCAACAAAGGCATTTTGAAACAAATAGTTGCCACTTTAACATCTCAAACGTTTTGTGTAACTTAAATCGTGTGCGTTCTGTTAACCATTCACATGACGCCACGCGTCACTCTTTTAATGGCTAAGATGTGCTGTGCGGACAGGTGCTTGATTGAACGGGAGGCATGCGAGCGCAGTCCGCTGCACAGGCTGACCAAGAGGCGTGCAAGATGTCCTCCAATGAGTAGGCTCATCGGGAAGCGTGCGAGCTGTACGCTACGCAGGCTCACTGGGAAGCGAGCCCTTTGACTTTCATGGCCGCCCGCCTTGCTTGCATCCTCTCCATTAATGGCGCCTGAGCCGCTGTTTAATACGGGCGGCCTTACTGTTCGCCTCCCATATACCTCCACCAACGCCATGGCGCAGAAGGATCATCTGCCACTAGTGTGCCAGTTTGGTGAAGTCGATTCCGAGCTGGAGGAGATAGAAAATAAGGAGGAATGGGGACTCATGGACATGGCCCTGAACGAGCTGGCCGCGGTGGTTGCTGCCCCCGCGCCCGCCCCAGCTCCCATCCCCGCGCCCGCGCCAGGGACCATCCCCATAGCATTGACGGGCTGGTCGCCGAGCACTATCGCAGAGCTGGAAGCCGCGGGCGTCAGCGAGGTCTCCACGGACCCGCGCGAGTTCGTGTACATGCCAGCGCCAGCGCCCGTGCCCGTGTGAGCCCCGGCACCCATCGCAGCACCGGTCCCCGTGCGATTGCCTGCACCCGCCGCGCCAGCGCCCGTGCGCGTGCCCCCTCAGCAGCATGGGACGCAACCGTCGACCGCTACCTCGCAGTGCCGTGCGTTGCCGTCCTCCCGCGCCCTGCCCGTCAATCATGCGATGACATGATGTTTGATTTCCAAGTGAAGAACATTCTGTGCTGCCTTGAAGACTTCAACAACGGCGTCCCGGAGGACGACAATGACAACGCCGGCACGGCACGCCGTCTCCGCCACTGCCGGAATTAGTTTATTTTGTGTTTAATATTGTATCTCGATCATATGAATATAAATTCGTAGTGTGACTGAATGAAAGATATGGTTTGAACGAACTTGCGTTTTTCTCTCTGAATGTACAGACTTATCAAACGATTTTCTGAAAAAAAAACATCAATGGTTTTTAAATATAAAACACTCATCGCAAACATTTTAGATAGAACACCCATATGCAAAGTGAGAGCTATGGTCTCCCCAGTAAGCCAATGGAAAATTCGCCGCGCAGGATTTGTGCATCTCTTCAACGCTAACGGTTCAGATTGAATACGGTATGCAAAGCGAGACTTCGGCGCTAAGCCAAGAGAAAATCTGGCACGTAGTATTAGTACATCCCTTCAACGCAAACGGTTTTTTCGAATGACCCGTGTGCAACCTCTACAGACAATTTGGTAAGATTTACATCTGTCATATTGGGTATATTGTAATTGTCAAACTGGAAAGATTGACATTTGTTGATCTAGTAACATTGCCCTTTGTCAACCTTTTAACACTGCCATTTGTCAAAATATGCAGCTAAAAATCACTAGCACTATCTAATTTTTGCAACTAAAATGCAGTAATTAAGCATAGATTTCATTCAAAGATTAAGCTGTCGTTCTTTATACAAACAGTTCAACTCGATAGCTGAACCGACCAAACTTTTCCCCAATTGTTACCAACCACGTACTGAAATAGCTAGTTCAACTATATATACTAGCTAATTTTAAGTACGTTGTACATTTCCACCACATCTATAGTCAGATGAACTGAACAAAATAGCCCCTAAATACTACTACTACGGAGGGGCTTTGTACTACTTCCGGCAGCCTCTCCTCTGCCGAGCGCGCTTAGTAAGAGGCAGAGGAGGAGGAGCCTACCGACAGGCTGGACAACTGCAATACGGTGCCTGCCGCTGCTGCAACTTCAGCGATGCTCACCTCGAACACCCTCTGCCGCTCCAGACGACCCCTCTCAAAGCGGTGGTTCTCCTCATAGATCTCCTGATTCCTCACCTCTGCGGCGCCGTGTGCTGTGGCCACGGCGGCGGTAAGGCTCTTTGCATGCTCGACGAGGTGCTCCTCCTCCTCCCGCAGGAACTCGATGTAGCACGCAAGGTCGCTGACGCATGTGCGGGCCTCCACCTCCCGCCTTCGGGTGGAGGTGGCGGAGCGGGTGATAACCCCGGCGGTCGACGGTGGGCTGGCGGCCACGGCGGCCGACAATGGGGTGGCGGCCATGAACACCACCTCCCTCCTTCGGGCCGCGGTGGCGGAGCGGGTGATGGCCATGGTGGCCAGCAGTGGGGTGGCGGCCACGACGGCCACCTCCCGCCTTCGGGCCGCGGCGGCGGAGCGGACGATGGCCCTGGCTTTCAACAGTGGTGTGGCGGCCACGGCGGCAGATGGTGGGGTGGCGGCAATGGTGGCCGGCAACAGCTGCCGACGGGCAGCAGCGGCGGAGCTTGTGGTGCGTGTTCCGCGCACACCCAACAGGGACGCCACGCGCACTACACTACGCCGAGGACTGCACCGCTACCGCGGTGTAGCCTCCTAGCTGGAGCTGTCCTTTGATGACGGTGGAGTGGCTGAGCGACAACAACGGACCGGTGCCATTGGCGATTGTGGGTGAGCGACAACAGCAGACGAGATAAGCTACAGGGAGGGAGGGGAAAATGCTACGCAGGACTCGCCGGCTGTGAGGGTTTATATAGCAGGCTGGTAAGCATTGGGATTTTGGGGTATTTCACCGAGTCGAGCAGGAAGCTTGCGCGGGAACCTGCGCGGTTGCGCGGGAACGGGCTCACCACCGTTTGGCCAAAAGAATGCCCCCGCGCGCTGCTCAAGCTTGCGCTCGAAGCCGTCTGCGGCAGCGGGGTGACAAGACGTGCGAGAGGAGGAAAAAGGACACGTACACATACGGTTAATAAAAAAACATTTGTGATTTAGTTACCTACTACCCCCGTCCTGGTTTATAAGTCGTCTATGTATTTTTGTGCCAAATTTTGACTAGAGATTTAACTAATAAAATACGAATGCATGTCGCCAAAGATTATATCGTTGGATTCGTATTTGAACATACTTTCCAATTATATAATTTTTATAACATGCATTAACATTTTGTTGGTTAAATTTAAGGTCAAAATATGGCACATAATATAGAGGGGACTAATAGACCAAGACGGAGGTAGTAGCACGGCCGCTCTCTACGCAGCGTCGCAACTGTCGGCAGGCTTGTAGATGACCATTCCCTGCGTGTTCAACTGCTCTATGCGTGTGGTTGCTTGTGGCTGAGGCGGCCGTGGTGCGCTCTTCTTGCGTCCCGCCGTGCACGCTCTGCTCTCACGTCCCTCTGGGCGCTCTACCCTCGTCCCTCCACGCGTGCTGCCAGTGTTTGGGGCCGGCGCACGATCACGTATGTTCGTGCTGCCATTATGCATGCGGTTGCGCCGGGCGTGGCGCCACGATGCAGTTACCCACTGCAAAAACTGCCATGCAGACGCGCCAAGAATTCAGGCCGCCCAGCCCCCATTTATTCCTGTGGCCATTTACCTTCATATCTCGCGCCACACGACACAATAAGCACACCCACGACGACACATACAAAGAGGACATCCAAAGGTTCCAATAGCGCTCCCCGTGGCTCCAATGGCTCTCCTAGCGGCCGACAACGACAACGGGGGGCAGTTCACCACGCATCACGTAGTGGACACCCACGTGAGGGGGAAGGCCCTCTCGGTGGTGTACATGAACAAGCCGGTCTCGATGGAGAGCTCCATCCAAACTAGCTTGCTGAGGACAAGTACCAAGTTGTCGGCTTTGACCTCGAGTTCACCAGCGGTCGTGCCGGGCACGATCAAAAGATTGTCGTTGCCCAGTTGTGCATGTGACATGACATCCTTGTCTACCACTACCACATGGCCACAAGGCCTTGTGAGCATTTCTCCAGGTTTATCAATGGCTCCGACTACAGTTTCGCTATGGTGGACACCACCAACGATCTAAAATCGCTCAAGGTTTTGGGCTTGAAATGCCAGAATCTTGTCAACATCCAGGATCACTACAAGGTCTGGGGCAGCAACAACAACAAACAGAACTCCTTGGTTGACCTCGCCTCAGCCATCATCGACCCCTACTATATGAAGATGAAGGATGAGAGAAAGAAGGACAAGAACGCCTGGCACAGTGTCTGGAATCAGAGACTGGATGAACAACACGTCAAGTACGCGGCCAAGGACGCGTACACAAGCTACGAGATGTACAGGCAGATCGTTAACATGAGGAAGTGTCTTCTTCCTGCCCCAGACGAGGGATCAAGCCATAGAGCAGTGGCGGGAGCATCACAAGAAGTAGATGACTAGACGATTGTTTCTCCTAGTTTAGAATGCATGCAATTGTTTATTGAGGTGTGTGCGAATGATCTGTATAGTCACTTATGTGATTGGATGTTTATTTTAGTTATATATATAAATATATATATATATATATATATGTTATTCTTCTATAGACAGAGCAAATCACACGGCTCATTAGCAGCAATCGTCTATGTTATTATTAGTCTTTGCACACATTTCTGATTACGGACCTGTTTGCTGTGTATCACACACATCTTGTTTAGTTGAACTATTTCTGATGTCTTGGCTCATCACAAATAGTTCATCCGAGTGAACTGTATGCCCTCCATCGCACACACCTTGATCTGGCTGACCGTTTATATTGTGTTGCCTAATCGCACACAGTTCATCCTAGTGAACTATATGCCGTATATCACACACACCCTCATCTAGCTGCCCGTTTCTGTTGTTCTGCCTCATCGCAAATAGTTCTGCTGGATTAACCATTTGCCACACAACTCTAATCTGAACCATGTTTGTCACCGCCATCGCAAATTTTTTGTATCTTTTTTAACAGTTTTATTACATCACCGTTTGTGATTAATGCATCGCACACTGTTTCGTCGAAGGGTCTCTGATTGGACTATCGCGTTTGGACCAACCTGCAGTACTGACGTGCGTGGGAGAGACGGGTCGGGAGGCATCCTTGGATGATGAGGGGGCGATATGTCTGTGGTAAGCAAACCTAACTCGATAGGTAAATCAATCGTCTTGTATCGGAGAAAGTAAGAGACATAACTAGTGAGGTACATCGATCGGTGCATGGGGGAAGAGAGTTATAGTTGACCTAGCTATATGTAGGGAGATCGATCGGTATACATGCATGTGTTAGAGGCAAATAAGGCCCGTAAAGATGGATAGAGAGAGAGAGAGAGGTATGCGGCTAGGAGGTGGTGCGAGAGGCATACTATGTCGAGATGGGAAGGAGTGTGCGAGTGCAAGATCGATGAAAAGAGGGGCAAGAGTGTGCATGTGTCACTGGTACAGCGAGGTGCTATACAAACGGTTTTTAACCCCTTTCCACGACGTCATTTGAAACCATCGCCAAGTGAGTGACTGCGATAGGGGGGTCCTTCCCACACGACCCAAAAACCGTCAGGGATAGGGGCTCCATCCTTGCAACTCATTTGTGCTCGCATTGCCATCGTAGTCGGTATTCTGTGGTGCTACGTTTATGATGCGCAACCCATCACAAACGGTTCACAATTATAGAACGTGTACAATAAGCAGACAATCACAAACATTCACTTTTCCCGAACCGTATGCGATAACTAATTAAGAAGATTAGCTAATCATCGTAACAGTGTCTGATAGGATTACGAAACGTCAGACCATCGTAACATCGTCGTACATGACAACTATCACACACGCTATTCTGTTGTGCAACGTTTACGATGCATACCACATCAGAAACAGTTCATGGTTGCAAATCATGTACAATAAGGCAACTATCACAAACGTTTAGTTTGCCTGCACCGTTTTTGATATTGTCTAACATCGCACACACTTTGCAAACGGCAACTGTGTGCATGCTTGCACACATTTCCTCTCTGTGAACCGTGTTGGATTATGGTGTATATCACAAACATTTGTGTTTTACCGACCGTGTGCGCCGTAACGACCTGCAAACCGTAATTTCACCGTAATTTAATTGCTGCTATTTCAAATTGTACCGGATTTGAATTTGAAAGTATGCTATAGCTTTATTCATATCCAATAGGTTCAAACAACCAATGCATTATTCGATTCATAGGTACATATGTTCAAGAATTACATAAGCACCAAATAAAGAATGATGAACCACAGTTGTATACTTGTACTATTAAAGACGGTAAAGAAAGAGGCGAAATACATTCTGGTTGTTGAACAAGGTGAAGCGGAATGCCCATATTGTGCCCTCCTCCATGCAGAAGGCACGCACGACTCTAGTCCAACCCCATGTGATGGCCGACTGCCCATCCTTCACGGTCTTCATGAAAACATCTAGATAATCATCGTGTTCTGGTAGAAATACTTTAACCTTTGCATGCCCACCAATCATGTAGTTTGAGAGGTAATCTTGAGTAAACTGCTTTCGGAACCACTGCAAAGGAAAAAAGATTCAGACATTGTCATCTAACACAACTCATTATGGGCAGTAAAAAGAAGGCTGCAGAGTTCTTACTTACCATCCTGCAGTTCGCTGTTGTCTTGGATAAAGTGTAAACAAATAGTTTAATTACCATCCTTTGACCCATTTTACTAACAACCTTTATCAGCTTCCTCACTTGATGCTGGTTCATTGATATCTCATTGCCCCATATGCGGAAAGGGTGGAAGTGCGGATCGTTACCAATGACATATGTACCTAAAATCACCAAGTTAATATTAGAAGCTAAACAGCAATTGCACAATGATGTAGTACAACACTCTTTTATAATATCTTATAACATCCAATATACTCACATATTAGATGAATTAACATCTTATATTATGGGCCAGAGGGAGTTTATTGCATTTTTACAAATTATCGGCTAATTAACTGCTGCTGTATCCATGGGTTAGAGTTAGTTTGAGCTAGTTTGGGCTCAAATAGCCCTAAAGTATATCCAAACATGAGGGCCAGTTTAAGCTAGTTGCATCTAACCCACCCAAAAAAACTATCCCACCCAAGAGGTGCTAATTGGAGCTAGTTCTCCAAGTGCATTTATTGTCAATCTAACCCTGTCATCCAAACACCTCTTTGGCTAGAGTTAGTTCAGGGTTAGTCATGAGCTAGAAACTAGCTCTAACCTCTAACTAAGTTGAGTATCCAAACATGGTTATGTTGTTGTTGCTGCTGCTGCTCTTCTACGTATATCTAGACATCATCAGAACATTAAGGTAACACTCTTCTTTGTTGCTATGTAGCCTAGGATTGCATATTTAGACATTAAGTACAGTGCATGTTGCTATGTAGCCTTAGATATATTACATATGGCCCTAGTTAACCTAACGATAAATGAGTTACAGATATATTCAGTTAAAAGTCTGATTCACCGATTAGTCCCTTATCAGCCCCCGGCCTATATGGTACCAGCTACCGATATCCTAAACAGTGAGTATATATAAGCCATGGGATGAAACTAACCTCGATGGAAAACAGCAGTCGTTCCCAAAATTGTCCTGTGTAAGTACATCAAGAGGCATGTTAAGCACAACAGGCTAAACATCAACCAAATATATCCATGGCAGACAAAATAATCTCCAAAAGATAGCTTCAGTGTGCAGGTTTAAGCACGCTAGTAAAGCAAAACAAGTGGAAAGGTGTGTTAACTGCAACAGGCATAACATTTAACAACAAGAAAACATAGTCATTCAAACTGGTATTGTGCCAGTCTAAGTACACTAGTTATTGTTAAATAAAAATGGAAAGGAGTGTTAACTATAAGATGCAGCAACCAAATGTAGTCATTCATAGTGGTATTGTTGAAACTGGTATTGATGAAATTGAACTACACAGTTCATACTTGCACATATAGAACATCACGTTGTGAATAACTGGAATAAACAAGGCATACTATGAACAACCAAAGATAGCATTTGAAACTGGACATATGCTAACTACAAACAACCGAACAATCAAAAAACTTTAAAAGAGGCATATGCTAGCTATAACAGGCTTAACAACAAGCAAATATATGCATTCCTATCGGTATGTTTAAAACTGGATTGATGAAAATGTACTGCACAGTAAATAGTTGCACATATAGAGCATCACATTGTGAACAACTAAAATAAACAAGGCATACTGCAAACAACCAAATATAGCAATTAAAACTGGACATATTCTCACTACACTACAAAAGGGACTTGACAAAACAAATCATGGGTTCCCCCCTGTGAAGAGGCACGGCAAAACAAATCATGGGTTTCCTCACTTGTCACAGATGGGCTCGTTCCCGTGGGAAGAGCACGAACCCTGGATGCGCTCCATGTTGTTGCAGATGGGCTCCTTCCCCTTGGAAGAGCATGGCTGTAGGGTGCCCTTCCTGATGTCGCAGATGGGATCTTTCCCCTTGGAAGAGCAGATGCGCTCTTTCCCCTTGGAAGAGCCGGAAAGGGTACCCTCCTCGTGGTCGCCGTCGATGAGGTCTAACTTGGAAGCTGTGGATCCCAAGCCAGCGTCGCAGAACGTGTCCTTCAAAAATGACAAAAGGGGCTTGATGGCGATGTAGGATGGCAAATTCTTGATAGCGAGCCAGAGGATATCAGCGGCGGGGCCATGGATGAGATCGACGGCGGTTGAACCCGAGGGGTTGGGGGTGGGCCACTTAACCTATGACATAGCCCGCGCCAGGCCGTCGCTGTTAACGACCTCGATGTCGTAGCCGGTGTTCGCGACATACCCGCATACTCTAGCCCGCTGATTGAGTGCCTACGGCCAGTAATGGTCGTCAGCTTCCTCGGCGGCCACCTCGACGACATCGGGCGAAGAGACCGCGATACACCTCTTTTGGGCCAGTCGCTCCTCGAGCTCCACGGGAAGCGTAGCCGGGCTTAGGGTGTGATGCTCTGGAGTGGGGGATGGGGATGGGGATGGGGATCTGTGGGAAAGGGGGCGTTTGGCAGGTGTCATCTAAGAAACTCAGGGCACTCTAGGTATGGAGATCGGGGGGTAAGCTGCACGGGCAAACTGGCAGATGTTGACAATGGAGGCCTTGCGGTGGCGGCGGCGACCTTGCTAGGGTTTCGAGTGAGGGAGGGGTTGTGGTGGGGTGTGTGTGTGTGTGCGTGCGTGCCCGAGGAGGTTTTGGTGTGTGCGTGTGTGGAGGGGGGGCGGGGGGTGTGTTTGAGGAAATGATGCGGCTACTGAAAATTTTACTACGCGGGAGTCAAACACGGGAGTGAAATGCCGGGGCTATTGAAAATTTGGATGATGGTGCATCGCACACGGTCCGGAAATAACAACCGTGTGTTATGGAACAGAAAAACCCTCAAGGCGGGCAGATATTTTCGAGGGATGCAGGCGGGAGCGGGAACAACAAACATCACACACGGTCGAAACATAATAACCGTGTGTTATCAAATAGAAAAAACCTGCAGGCGGTAGATATTTTTGAGAGGGGAAGCCTCGTGGAGCCCAACGTATTGTGCGGATGCGCGTGACAGGGGCACCGACGTGGCACATGGTTAGTGTGAGTGAACCATGTCTGTTGCATCATCTGACTTGTCTAATGTTCATAAATTTGGCGAAAATGATGCGAGAAAGGGTCAGAACACGAACACACTTGCATGTGGACCAAATATATGTATGAAAAGGGTGGTTTGATGTTCAATTACCAAATGCAACTTCGATGTGGCACCTATCTCGCAAAGCGCACGGTATTGCTTGCCCCCCCTCGTGTCGGCAGGAGGGGAATCCTAAGCTATGAACGCATGCCCCCCACGGAGGTTCACCTAGCAAAGTGCGAAGTAGCAGCCCCCCATCACACACACACACGCACACACGCACGCACGCACGCACGCATGCACACACGCACGGGTGCACGCGCGCACACACACACACACACACTTTCAGTCGGCGGGCCGGAGAGGGCATCTCACCAAGATGTATTGTCAAACGGACCAAGAATAATCCACCTTGGTCGTACAACCTCTCTCTTGTGTGATGGTCAAAGTGATGGCCGTCCATGTGACCCCAGAGATGGGCTAGCTCGCCAATAATCACGCAAGTAGCTAGTCCCCGAAGACAACCAATGCCTGCGCGTTGCCAAAACATATGTATGGAGAGGTGTTGATGTTTGAATACACAATGGAACAACTTTGGTGTGGCACCGTGCTTTCGAACCAGAAATCCCCACACAGAGCGAGGGTTAGTTGACGATGCATATGTATGTCACAACACACTTCGAGTCGATGACGGGGATTCATGCATGCATGCGTGCATAGTATGCGCTCAAACTTAATTAGGTCTGATTTAATCTCACCATGACCTATACTACGATAACACGAACTAAAGGAAGAATCCGCCATGGTAACCTATCTTGTTGTCGGTCAAAGTGATCATGGATGTCCACACGGGCCCATGAATATATAGGCTTGTCACCGATAACCACGCGAGGGAGTGTACCATTCGAAGACAACCACTACATGCATATGTATGGAGGTGATGCGTGCATGCATGTTTGAATACCATTCACAACATTGATGTGGCGCGTGCGTTGAAAATCGTATAGTCCCCACACAGAGCGAGATCGGTTCATGACGTGTCGTGGTACTAGCCACTTCGACTCGATGGGAGGGATTCATGCGTACACATGCATGTGTGTGCTCAAACTGTATCATGTCATCCCAGAGCATGACCTAAATATATACCGTATTACAAATAGAAAAAATAATCCCCTCCTAAGTCAAATTAACCTCTCTCGTTGTCAGGCAAAGTAGTGATGGACCAAGTGGGCCCACAGATGGAAAGCATCGATATCGTTGATAATCGCATGAGTGGGTGCGAGAGGACAACCACCATCGTTTTGCATGTGGGCCAAACATATGTTGAATACCCAAAATGCGCAACTTTGATGTGGCACATGCCTCGAAAACCGTAAAGTCCCCACACAGAGCGAGGTTCATGAAGCGTGCTACATATGATGGCCCCCTTCCCCCTCTTCAACGCATACTATATGATCCTACTATAATACAACCCAAAAAGAATCATCCTTGATGGTGAAATTAATTAATCTCTCCCGATGTAGGTCAAAGTGATGCATGCATCAACGATGACCTCGCGGGCCCACAGATGGAAGCGTCACACGTGAGTGTCCTAGGTTAACCACCGCCTGCATGCATGTGGCCCAAAGAGGTGTTGTGTGATGTTTGAATAGCCAATTCACAACTTTGATGTGGCACGTGCCTTGGAAACCGAAAAGTCTCGACACTGAGTGAGGTGTACTTGTTCGCGGATGCGTACGTATAGTATATATGCTAGTCCCCTCCCAACTCTTCGACGCGTACTATATACTCCCACCATAACACATACAAAAAATATTCTACCTTGCTGGTCAAATTAACCTCTCTGCCGGCTGTTGGTCAAAGTGATGGACGACGACCTCGTGGGCCCACAGAAAGCGTCACACACGAGTGAGTGTTGTGTAGGACAACCACCGACTACATGTGGCCAAAACATGTATGTATGAAAGGGTTGTAATGTTTTAAATAACGAATTCACGACTCTGTTGTGGCACCTGCCTCACAAAACGGCAACACGGTGGCTCACGACTTGTAGTGTACTGCCAGCCACCCCCACCCCCCAGACACACGCACACACACACACACACACCGCGCATCCACCGCAACTACGATGCATGTTAAATTTTCCCGCGGTGAACATATGTTACCAAAGGAGGGACGTTTTAATTTAAAAAAATAGAGATCATTAAGACATTTTAGTACATTGATTGATTTTCTAGGGGTATAATGTGCAAAAATCAAATTTGAGCTACATGCACACGTGACAGTGCACCTAAATGGATTGGAAAAACACATGTGTCTCACTGGGTGTATGTTTACTCCCCGTGCAAGAAATTTCAAACATTGAGAATCTTGATTTTTAAATTCTAGTACATCCAAAACTTATTTGAAATTCATGAAACTTACCGTGTTGTCATATGGACACCAATAAAAAGTGGCATTGTACTTTTTTTGTCAAATTTGAGACCAGTTTTGATGTAATCATTATCTTCTTATGTGGCGCCCCGCCTGATTACCACTGTAGCTAGACGGTCGCCACGCATGCCAGCCCAGGAAATCACTCTGGCATGCGCGTTTACAACAAGTATCATGAACACAGGCATTTCTATTAAAGGATATATAAGTCTTACATGATATCTTACAAGAGTTATGGTAGCGAAAAAGATCTATCTAAGGCAGCATGGTCCTGGTGCGTCTCCAATCCACAGGGATCTGAATGGGTTACTCTCCTAGCCCGCGTACGCTCCGACTCCTCGTCGACGGACGACGGATCCTTATGTGAACCTGGCCACATTGAAGGCCGCTGAGTACTTTTGAATGTACTCGCAAGCAAACCAAACTAACATATACACCAAGCAAAGCAATCCATGGCATTCAAGCATGCATTTGTTATTAGAGCAACATTAAATTATCATGGCATGGCATAACTAGCTAGCAATATTAATTATCATGTCATAACAGGAGTATCCAGTGTGATACTAAAGTAAAGTAAAGCATGGCAAGTAAATGACTTATACTTCGAACATTCTCATGATTCAATCCAACGTTGAACCAAATCCAATCCAAGTCATGTGGTCATCCAACCACTAATCTTATAGCCATCCCATGGCTAACATATCATATTCCTGACATCATCCGATGTCTATGCATCTCCACTATAAGTCTGATAAACTTACTCTCTTACGGGTTGTCCCACAATCCTCAGAATATTCACGATCCACTGAGTACTTCCGATCATAAGACGAGTTCTTCCATCATTATTATCATTGTTCCGGTTGACCACCTAGAGAGGTCTGGACGGACTGTCCAATACCGTGGACGCGGCTATTCGAATAGATTTTACACTCTGCAGAGGTTGCGCACTTTGCCCACACCATGGAGCACCTGACCTCGTGATCCCATTCGGGTGGACCAGGGTTGCTCCAACGAAACCCGCCTGACCCGTGACTCCTCCACCGTACCACCGGCAATCATTCTCCCCCAGAGTCAAGCCCTGGGTGGCTCTTGTGTCACCTCGTGACACCTGCCACCGTCGTGGCCAACTAAACTGTCCCAAACCGGGACACCGACAAATATCTCAACTGGGCTCACAAGGTTATCATCGCCTACCGGTCCAGGGCAACGCGCACACATAACCTTCCCTAGTTGGTGGTACCGATAAAAGAGCACGCGATCAGACCAAGTCAAAGCCGTCCCATACCGGCAAATGTGGTTGCACGAATAAGTCCAGACAGGTGACTCTGGATCAACCGACTAGGTTTAGTTTTAGCAAGTACTTAGCAAGCATAGTTGTTTATCACAATAACTGGAGATAGCAGTAGCTATGCATGATGAAAACATAACAACCTATCTCCCAACTGTCATATATGAGTCACGAGTGTGATAATACAATGAGCATTAACAAGTAATGTAAATAGTAAGTGCAACCTAGCAGAAGTTCAATCATCTCTATCATAGGCATAATTATTAATTAAACATGCAAGAATAACATAGAGCAATGCTTTAGGGCATATATTAGATGGTCGGCTTGCCTGGGGGTCGATGAATACTCCGGGAAGAAGTCCGGTGAAGCTGCGGAAGAATTCACCGAAAAAGCTTCCCTCTCAGAGGGGCTGATAGAAGGGCAAGGGCAAAATGGTCATTTTCACAGTGGGACCACCTAGTGAAAATGATACTAACAGATAGAGCTCGACGAGATGAAGAAGTGAGCTTTGGATTCACCTCAAACGGAGTTATGGTTGCGGAGATACGAGAGTTGGAAGATCAGGACCAATCTGTAAATATTCCTCCACAAACAGGTCCCTGGGCTGAAAAACAGAAAGCGTATTTCAGAGTAATCGTATTCAGAACTGTGAAAACATACTATGAGCTGAAGAAGAAGGATAATACGCTTTCCAGAGGCGATAGCATATTTACCGAAATACGCTTCCACTTAAAAACACGTGGGCCCGGCGGCCGAGCCGCTGACGGGTGGGACCCGCGTTGACTTGGCCCTTCCTCTCCTGCCTCCTTCTTCCTCCCGAGCACGTCCGCGATAGAGAACAAAGGAAGGGTGCGGCCACGCGACACCGCCGCTGGCCGCGGTGGCTCCGGCCAAGGGGAAGCTGCCGACGGGCTCGGGAGACGGCGCCGCGTCCAGGGAATCAGAAAGAGCGGCGGGGGAGGGTGGAGACGACGGCTGCGGAGGGGAACAGGGGAGGCGCCATTCGCCGGCCTAGCCGTCGCCCCAGCTATTTCCCAGGGCCGGCCGGCGAGCGGGAGGGCACCACCGCCTCTCACCGCGCCCAGGGGTAGCCACGGGGTCCTCTGGGATTTCCCACAGCGCCGGCTCCTCGGCTCAGGCCCTCGGCCGGAGCATGGCAGAGAGGGGCGGCGCCGGCAGGGCTTTCTCCACTAGAGTTGAGGGTGGCGGCGACACTAGGACGATCAGGGGAGGGCCGTAGATGGTGGAGGGCGCCAGGGAGTGGCTCTGCTGCTCGCCGGACCCGGAGCAGAGGTGGAGGCCAAGGCGGCCGGAGGCGGAGCAGAGGGGCTCCGGTGCTCCTCTGGGAGAGCTAGCAGGTGGAGGGGGAGGGAGCGGTGAGTGGTGTGAGCTCGAAGGGCTCGGCACAGCCTACTCATAGGCGAGGGAGGGCGTGGGATAAGGATGGCCGAGGCGACGAATGAGGATGGCCGCCGTGGCGGTCTTAGCCTCGCACTGGCACTCCAGCGAGGTGGAAAGCACCTGGTGGTGCCGACCTGACAGTGCCAGGGGGAGGCGACAGCTCGAGGAGGAAACAGCCAGGGGGGGAGGTGACATCTCGAGGGTCACGGGCGGACAGTGGTTGCGGCGGCGATCGCCGTGGCGCAAGGAGGAGGAATGAGGATGGGGAAGCTACTGGAGAGGGGGCACGCGGACGTAGGGGAGCTGCTAGACATAACCAGACGAGCCCGAACTGGCCGGAGCAGGCCTGCAATCAAGAATAGTACGCAGACCACCGTCTTGGCTGGCTCTGCTTGTGGTCACCACGGGTGCCACGTGCTCTGGAGGTTTCCTCAATCCCACATCATGTCCACAGGGTGTCTCACTTCTAGAATAGATAAGAGAAGCTGCTGGACTCAGCTGGGTGGCTCTCAGGTGAGGGAAACTTGCAGAAGAAGTTTCTAACATGAAGGTGTTTGTAGATATTTCTGGAGAAATGGATGGATAAATGGAGTTGGATCTTTGCCAAAATGGAATGAGGTAGGAAGGACTAGGTGCTGGTAGAAAATGAAGTCATTTGGACAAGAGTTGCACACACTTCCTTTGTAATGCCAAATCTGGTCCAGAAAATGGAATTTGAAACTGTGCCCAAATGGCTTGATTAAATGAGTTGAATTTTGGTGGAGGCCAATGATTTGGAAGTATGAAGATACTGGAAAAGTTTCAGCTCATTTGGAAATGCCAAAGTGGTACTTCCTTCACAGCACTTCCAAATGAACAAAAACTTGAGAAAAATGCTATGGATTAATGGATGGAGGGACTGAGCTGATTTTTGGTTTCCTTGAGTGATTTTTCAATATTAATCACCATGAAAAATTTCAGCTCAAATGGATCAAGGGTTCAAGCACTTCCTTTGCAAACTGGAAATCTGGACAGAATTTGCAAATAGATGCTGTGCTCAAACTTTGAACTATGGAACTTGGGTTTTGATGGAAATGGTGAATATATGGATAGGAGAAGCTCCACAAATTATTTGGGATTTTTCCTGGCTACCAAAATGGTAGTTCCTTTAGAAACTGCCCAAAAATGCAATATTGGCTTTAAATAGGAAAATGCAATTTCCCTTATTTAATTATTGCCAATATTTTTATGGGAGCTCAATATGATCACAAATAATATCTCCACAAGTTTTCATCAACTTTGGAGATGGATAGATATTTTCCTGGATTTAATTCCTTTAACTGATAAAAAAGGAATTAATTATAAATGAAAAATATTGCAAATGACTTGGCAATATTTTTGCATATCCAGGGTTTATAGATGTGGGATGATCACTGCGAAAATTTTGGGAGGCAACAAATCAAAGGAAATTGGGGTCCCTTTGCAACTGGAAGAATTAGGGTTTCCCTTCCGGCAACTCGGAAGGTAGGGTTTTGGCGGCAAAACCCTGAGAATATATCTCGGGTGGTGAGGTTGGACTGGAGAGAATCTCTGGTTGGATAGGGAAGGCAAGGTTAAATGACCATCTTCATATACCCAAGAGCTAGAGAAATCCGATAACACCGAGAAAGAAGACGGGAGTCAAATCCCGCAAAGGAAAAAAACAGGGAGCGAAAACCAGGGTGTTACATCTTACAAACGGGAGATTATTATAATTGGGAACCAATATCGCAAATGGATTATTTATTCGAACCGTGGGCGTTAGACCAACAATGGATGCATGCCATGCTTCGGTTAAGTAATAAAGCGGCAGCACTAATCATCAAAATAGAAAAACAATATACGTGTCGCCACGCGACCCGTGTGCCGTGCAAGCAGGCGTGAATTTACGGGACGCATGCAAGCAGTCCGCCCCGCAGGCAGACCGGGAGGCGTGCATGCAGGTGTGTGAATTGATGGGAGTCATGCTCGCTGTGCAGTGTCATCGGGAGGCGTGCGAGTAGCTGTGTGAAATGACGGTAGGCATGCCAGCAGTCCGGTGCGCAGACTCACCAGGAGGCGAGCCAGTGGTTTGACCGCCACCCGCCCCTCTCCCACTACTCCATATTAATGGCGCGCCCGAGCGGCCACACCCCCCATCCTCGCTACACACACAATCCTCTCTCTCCGCTTGCATCCTCGACGCCGCTCTCAGTCCTCAAAGCCGTCAGTGTATGAGGAAGCCGCCGAAGCACCCCATCGGAGGGAGTGGCGACGCCTGGGCTATTGAAGCACCGGAGCACGGCGTGGAGATGGAGACAGAGGTTGCTGTCACCGCCGGCGAGGTATCGTTGCACCCTGACATCGTCGACGGCATCGTGCTTCCACAACCGGAGCCGGAGGTGCACACTGACTCCGGTGACGACTCGGGCGATGACTCCGGCAATGACTCCGACGACGACGGACAACCGGTTAGTCATCTATACCCATTTATGTGTCAAATACATCCTAGGGTTTCTCTGCTTACTCCTGCCTCCCCCTTTTTGGAATAGAAACCCTATGGTTATGTTCTCTCAATCCATGAAATCTGAGTAAGTTTCGTTAGATCCATGTAGTGTATTGATTGTTTGAATGGTACAAGTGATAAGTGATTAGTTGTCTCATCTGTGCAAATGATTTCTGCTAATAATCCAAATAGGGTTAGTGTTCGTGCTAATAATTCCTAGCCAGGTCTTGCCAAATGATTTTGAATGACCTACATATATGTTTGTGCCATTATTTTCTTCAAGATTGGTCTGTACATAGACGATTGTGCTTAAAAATTGAACCATAATCTCTGGATATGTATAAAAAAAATAGCCATAAATTCCTAATCCTACTTTACGGCATGTAAACATTAATTTGATGCCAAATTTTGGCAACTGCCAAATGTTCGCTAGACATTAGTTTGTAAACATTAATTTGACGCCATATTTTTTTACTATATGTATAGGTGCTGTCTGATGATGTCGACAGCGAGGATGAAGATGGCCAGAGGAGGTACAAGAGGCAAATCCTTAGGGAGCTTTATGCGGGAATGCATAACAGGCGTATTAGGACATGGGACGGCGGCTATCGATGCCCATTTTGCAACCAAAAGCTTCATGACGCGTATCAAAGTGTTCTGGCGCATGCAAGAGGACGAGCCGTTGGCTCCTTCAAGCAGAAGTATTCTCGCCGGGTGGCGCACGCCACGTACACCGAGTACCTGGAGAAGCTTCATGATCGTGCCGGTAGATGAGATGAGATGTGGGATTGAACTATGTATGCTTGAGTATGCTTAATGACGGTTGAACTATGTATTTATGGTTGAACTATGCTTGTGTACGCTTATTATCTATGTCTGAGTATGTTTAATCTATGTTTACTTATGTCTAAATGTGGGATATGGAAGCAATCAGTTCGGTTGATGGAATCTACCTCCGTCTTGGTTTATTGGTCCCCTTTGCAATTTGTGTTAAATGTTGACCAAAGATTTAACTAACAAAATGTTAGTGCAGGCCAGCAAAAATTATATCCTTGGATGCGTATTTGAACATAGTGTTCAATGATATAATTTTTGGTGACATGCATAAACATTTGTTAGTTAAATCTTTGGTCAAAATTTGGCACAAATTACAAAGGGGACCAATAAACAGGACGGAGGTAGTACGTCTATCACACACGGTTCCCAAAATTTGAACCGTGTGCAATGACTTTCATTTTCCCTGTTACGTCAATCACACATGGTTGGCTCTAGAAAACCGTTGCCTCCGAAACTCTTTGTGGGACAGAAAACCCTCACCACCCAATTCAAAAAAGAAAAAAGAAAACCCTCACCATCCCCACGTCACAAAAACACTCACCCTGCCCGCCACCCCCTTCGGTCCCCATTCACACCTGCACAAGCTCCTCCGCATCTATGCATGGCACCGCCTATCGCCGCGGCAACCACTTAGCTCGACGCCTGTTGCCGCCGCTAGGCTGCCGGTAAACCCCACCGCATTTCGCCACTTCCGCTTGCCGCCGCCTATCGCCATCGACTTTCTCGATGCTGCTCGCGGTCGACCCAGCTCCGCCCAGTTGGGGAATCCGCCGTATTGAGGGTTTTTTCTCATGGAAAACAAGGTAACTAATTTAATGAGATATTATCTCATCTCTTATCCCAGTTCATCTGCCTCCTTTAATCACCTGGCCGAAATTGCCCTGAATTCATTTTTATTCGAGCTGATTTGAGGATTTTCTTTCATTCATAGAGTGTACAGTGCATGAACACATCAGGACTTTGCGGCCTCGGCCAGACATCCATGGAGTTCCATCTCACCGTACTAGATGACTTGAGGATGCGCACGGTATGTTCAATCTCACCCTAAATCGGTTGGCATGGCCTACTTTCTTGAACATATACTATATATTGCTGCATTTGGATAAAAGGTGCCACATGCAGCATATACGTCAAAGGGGATTTTTTTCCTCTTCTTCCTATATTAGGCAAATTAATGATGTATTGTTCTTTCGATTACTCTCATATTTCCGTGACATCATGGTTACCCTATTTGTTTAATTATAGATTTTTGTCCTTTGATTTCAACTGTTGTACAGTTCTTTCAATTTCTCCCATATTTGCATGTTACCATATTCTTTAACAATCCTACCATTTTCTGCAACGCATCCCTTGCTATGCAACAGAATCTGTAGTACACAATCTTTCCCTTTACATAAATCAAGACTGCAGGGATGTCATATTGAACACAGACCTTGGATTTACAATCATTTCTTCTGTAAGACTTGATGAATGTGGTCACTCCTATTTTGCCAAGGGCCTTTGGATAGAAATTTCTAAGTTTAATGTACTGAAAGCTGGCACTAAAATTGCACTGCACATAAAAGAGCCTAGTCATGAGATATATGCTAACTTCCCCGACGATATCATCCGTCTAGACTTTGTTCAAAGTAAGTGTTCTTTTCAAGTATCTGCATGTTGACTTACCCAGTAATATAAAAGGAATTGTGTAGTATTTATGCAACCAATTGTTATTCCATGTTCTTACTCTATTCCTACCTACTAACTTCTAGTTACCAATACACTTTTCTATTACCCTGTTTTAACTAAATATTCCCTGTACTCCCACTTCTATCAGAAAGCGCCGCTGATGAGGAGACTCCGGAGGTGGAGAACGGGGCTGCCAACAAGCGAAGGCTGGTCGAGCAAGAACCGCAAGCGACTCCAGCATGCCTAGACTTCATCAACAACCTCCCTGATGATATGTTGACAGTCATCATCTCCCTCCTCCCAATCATATATGGGGCGCGGACAACCGTCCTTTCCCGGAGGTGGCGCCCCCAATGGAACTCCACCCCTCTCGACCTCATCGACACCCATGAGCTCTGCCATGGCTATCGCAAAAGCTTGGATGCGTTCTCCTAGATCCTCGGCAGTCACCCTGGCCCAACCAGAGGCCTTAGCATGGGCAAGTTCTGTTCCAACGGCAAGGACCGAGCCAAGCTTGATGACTGGTTCCGATCCCCCGCCCTAGATCAGCTCGAGGAGCTCACTTTTGATGATGGGCATATGTGTTTGCTGCCAACGTCCGCACTCCGCCTCGCGCCCACGCTGCACATCGCCAAGTTCAGGAACTGCCATTCCCCCCCTTAATGACGCGCCCACTCTTATTCTACCACGACTGAAACACCTCGAGCTCGTCGCCGTCTGCCTCCCAAATGGTGACATGGAGCGCCTGCTCCGTGGCTGTACTGCACTTGAGTACCTTTGTCTTCAGGTGATCAATGGGTTGAGTAGCTTCCACATCACCTCCATGACTCTCCGGACTATTTATGTGTGTTGCTGGTGCTGCCAGAAGGCATCACAAGATGTGTACCATGGTATGGTCATTGAGGACACACCTTCACTTGAGAGATTACTTGTAGTTGATCAAGAAGGTCCAACAAGAATTAATGTCATTTCTGTGCCGAAATTGACAGTGGTGGGCTACTCGTCTGACAAATCCTCCGAACTTGCTATTGGATCCACACCCGTTCAGGTACAACAGCCGTCTTCTACCTCTTCTTCTAGAAATTAACATTATTTCTATTTTTCAAGATGTATGTTTGTCTGTCATCCATAAAATGATTCCAACAAACTTGACCCCGAAACTGTGCACAGTGAAGGTCTTGGCACTAGAATCTATCGGCCCCAACCTGGACCAAGTTGTCAGTTTCCTGAGATGCTTTCCATGCCTGGAGAAGCTATATATCGAGGTGATGTTCCTTTCCTGTTAAATGTTAACCATAAGGGAGTTCAATTTGTGACACCTTTTTCCAAGTTTACAATGACAATGTACTATGATTTCTGAAGGATTTTTGGAGGATTTCAGTACATACATGTCCCCCCCCCCCCATATTGGTTGCTTGATTCATATGGTTACAATCCATAAGCATTTCTCCTTTGGATTCATCTGTACTACTTTTCTTAGGGAACTTTTCATCCACTCCAACCTCTTGTGAAGAAGGCTACATATTTCTAGATTGTAATATGCCCATGTTAATCATGTCGGATCTAAGATGGCACGTTAGTGCATTTTAGAAATCCTGCAAACCAAATAGGCCTGTAGTAGTGTTCAAAACTGCATGTAGGCACTAACACGTTTTCTTCTTTTGCAGATAAGATTAGGCCCGTTGGTGGATAATGTGATACAATATAACAATCACATCGAATGCCTAGATCTGCATCTCTCAGAAATTACTTTGAACTCCTACCGAGGGACCTTACCGGAGATTATATTCGCCAGGTCCTTTGTTGTCAGAGCAAGGGTGCTGAAGGTAATGAGGTTTGCCCTACATTTATTTCACAAAAATGAATGGTTTGTTGATCAGCGCCAGAGGCTGCGGCAGAATGGAATAGGCTCCGAAAATGCTGAATTTCATTTTGGAACTTTAGATGACAGAGTAATCAGAAGTCATCGTGTCAACCCCATACATGACTTCTCAGTGGCTGACCCATTTGCAAAAATTATGAGGTTTCAAAACCAGCCTTACAAGTGGTAATATTAGTTTGAACCTCTCTTATATCCATGTTCAGCGGATCAGCGCGAGCGTTTGCAGCTGATGAGCTGAATTTCATTTCTAATATCAGTTTGAACCTTGTAATCTTTGAATTTGAGCCATATAACTCTGGAATTTGAACCTTATAATATTTCGAGCTTTTGTAGTACAATTGTTGAAATGGCATCGTATGAGACTCGTATATTGGTAGCACTATTTTGACCTTAATATGCAATGTACTTAGATTTTATTAACCATTCTCGAACGTGTTTACCTTGTCGATCTCATAGCACATGATCTGTATAGCTAACTCGACTGCAATCTTCGACATTATTGCACACACTTGGTTTCTTCAACTGTGTGCCCTGTAGAGCGCAGAATTAATTATCGCACTCAAGTGTCCATCATCACCCTTCTGTGTAACTTTGACTTCATCACCCACGGGTAAACTTATGACCGAAGTCATTCCACACACTTCGTTTTTACAAAACTTTTTGCCAATAAACGCCCATGATTTGTCCCTCTTCTAGCCGATGTGTGGCCAAACTAGCCGAGTGGGAAGCTTGCATGGTAAACTGCGCGGTAGCGCGGGAACAGGCTCACCGACGATACATTTGGCACCTCTTTGAGCCCACGCATGGTCAAACGAAACGCGTGCGGTGTTGTCAAGCGTGCACTGAAATCCTCCGCTATGAACGCGGTGACAAGACGTGACAATTACAGGCCGGCTGGCCCCCATTTATTACAGCGGCCATTTAACCCTTGTGTCTCTTCAACCTTTCGATCGCACCCCACCATTGCAAGACGCACACCCACCACGACAAATTCTTGGAGGGTATCCTACGCGTCTCCAATGGCGCTCCGAGCGGCTGCCGACGACGAGCAGCAGTTCACCATGCATGCCATGGTGGACACCCACAGAAGGTTCACGGAGCTCTCAGTGGTGTACACCAACAACCCGGTCTGGGTGGAGCACTCCATCCACATCATGGAGCAGTTGCTTGCTGAGAAGAAGTAAAAGGTGGTCGGGTTCGACCTCGAGTACACCCGCGCTTGTGTCGGGTCTCGTCCCAAGGTCGCCGTCGCCCAGATGTGCATGCGCAATCATGTCCTCGTCTACCACTACTGCCTTGCAACAAGGCCTTGCGAGCGTTTCGCCAGATTTGTCAACAACCCCCACTACATGTTGGCTACGGTGGACATCACCAACGATGTAAAGGTGCTCAAGAATGCAGGCATCGCCTGCCAGAATCTTGTCGAGATCCAGGGCCAATACAAGATCTGGGGCAGCAACGAGCATGAGAAGGACTCACTGGTTCACCTCGCCAAGGCCATCATCGATCCCTACTACAGAGAGATGAAGGATTCCTGCAACAAGGACAAGCGTGCCTAGCACTCGGTCTGGATGGAGAAACTCGACAAAGCTCATGTCATGTATAGGAAGATCGTTGACAGGAGGAAGTGCCTCCTTCCCCAAAACAGCCAGGGATCCAGCCGGAAGCAGAGCAATGGCAAGCGTCGTCGCAACAAGAAGTAGATGATTAGATCCTCGTTTCTCCTAGTTTAGTATGCATGTAATTGCTTACTTTGGTGTGTGGAAATTTTATGTGTGTAGTCACTTGTGTAATTGTATGCATAATTTGGTTATGCAATGTTGTCTTTTTAAGTATATATGTTGATGCTCTGTAGACAGAGCGTAGATGTTGTGCGGACAGAGCAAATCACATCGCACACGAACTACACAATGGAACCCGTCGGTGATAATTTCATCAATCACATACAATTGTATACCAGCAATCGTTTGCTCACAACACACACGGCTTGTTAACAGGAATTCGTCCGTGTTGTTATTGGTCTTCCCACACATTTCCGATTATAGACCTGTTTGCCGCGTATCACACACATCTTATTAAGTTGAACCGTTTTTGTTCTCTTGGCTCAACGCAAACAATTCTTTCGAATGAACTGTATGCCGTATATCGCACACACCTTCACCTGGCTGACCATTTATTTTGTGTTGCCTAATCACAAACAGTTCATCCGAGTGAACTGTGTGTCGTATATCACACACACCTTCATCTGGCTGCCCGTTTCTGTTCTTCTACCTCATCGCAAACAGTTTATTGGGCTGAACCGTATGCCCAGCATCGCACACGCAACTAAAATCTGAACTGTGTTTGATGTATCCGCCATCACAAACGTTTTGCATCTTTTTTATGGTTTTTTTACATCACCGTTTGCGATTAATGCATCGCACACAGTTTCGTCAAAGGGTCTCTAATCGTAGTGTCGCGTTAGCAGCATCCTACAGTAGTGTGCGTGGGAACATATTAGACACAGGGAGGCATGGATGGTAAGAAGATACGAGGGAAAGCATGTGTTTGTGGTAGGCAGACCTGGCTAGAGATGTATATCAATCAGTGTGTGTCGTGGTTTTGTCACGGCGGATGTCCTAGTGTGAGGACTTAGTCGTGAGGCCAACGCATCTAAGTGGTAGCTTGAATAGGGCTGAGCTGGACGAGAGACACGAGATTTTACCCAGGTTCGGCCCCTCACGGTGGAGGTAAAAGCCTACATCCTGCTTGATTGATATTGATGATGATCTCGATTACAAGGGCGGTATTTCGCTACCTCTATCTCGAGAGCATCTACTTTGATCTTAACTAAGACTTGTCTGTCTAAGCCCTATCTATTTTGACCCTGACCTTCTTGGGGAGCCCAGCCCCTCCTTATATAAGTTGAAGGGGCAGGTTACATGTACAGTCCTAGTAGGATTAGGACTTATCCTATTTCCGACTTCTTATCGCGTGCTTCTTAACGCCTGGGGTTCTTACCGTGGGCTTCTTAACGCCTTTGGCTTCTTAACACCAGGCGACTCATCTTCAGGGCTCATCTCCGAGACTCATCTCCGTGACTCCATGCAACTGCCGGGTCACAATCTGTCTGCTGGGTTACAATCTGTCTGCCAGCTTACAAATGTCTGCCAGGTCACAATTTGTCTGCCGGGTTACAACCTGTCTGCCGGGTTAGAACCTGTCGGGTTAAGTCCTGAAATGACTTAACAGGGCTGCTTAAGTCCGGAGATGACTTAACGTCATGAGCCAGGTTAAACCGCGGGTAATTCCCCTGACATTAGCCCCCAGATTAGCTTGAATACAGGCTTGTCATGCATTCATGCTAAGCTTATTGAAATAAGAATTGATAGTGAACTGGCTCCTGAAAATCTGGGTCTCTGTCATATCAATATGTCAATAATAATTACATGCAGAAAAAATAACCCATATGATATCTTGAATTGTCTTCAAAACGCCTTGGCTTGATAAAAAGAAAATTCGTCTGATATTGTACCAATCTTTCAATGCTTCAGATTTTGATGAACAAAAACCCATATGATGTTGAGTTGACTTGTGTGAATAGCTTGGAGAAGATAAAATTTTGCCAATTTCTTCACAAAGAATATGAGACCTGGTTCACTCATAACTGAGAATTTGACGGTATACTTATATCCATATTACCTGTAGCCCCCAAGTCTTAAGAGGGGGACGTAGTGATAACTTAAGACTTGCTTCAATATAAATGCCGCAACTTTGGAGAAATCCGGGTTGTTTGTCTGAGTCACCAGTCATAAGTTGAATGTTCCACAAATGTAGCCCCCAAGTACTGGGTTGTCTTGCCTGCAGAAACCTGGGACTTGTAATTGCCTTATGCTCTTAAAACTTCAGCCAGTGTAGCCCCAAGGGTCGGGTCATCAGTATGTGATGAGCCGGGTCTTCCAATTGGGACCTTATGACTTTGGTAAAGAATTGGATGTTGTAGCCCTCAAGTGCCGACTTAGTAAGTTAAGACTAGGCTGGGACTTAGAAAATGATGAAAGGCCGGCTCATTTCCTTGAGATAATCGGGTCTGTTAACAATATGATGATTTGAAAAGCAACTTGCATTAGCCCCCAAGTGTCGTGGTGCATGCTTGCAGTGACATGGGACTTGCATACTTGACGTAATCTTGATTTGAATAATGTAGCCCCCAAGTGCCGGGTCATATGCCTGCAGCGACTCGGGACTATTTCTTCCATTGTAGAATAAAATCATATCCACTGTCTGAATACTTTGCATATCAATATTGAACCATTCCTTGTTGTAAGCTGGTAATTTTGGATGAGGGAATAATAGCCATTTTACTGAAGCAGTTTTGAAAACCTCAATCATCCAATATTGGTTATGATAACCATAATAAAAATCCAGCCATGTTGGCTATTTAAGATTTGAATAATATAACCTGGTATGAAAACCGGTTCCTGCAATATAAACTAGTATATCCATGCATATATGATGCATGCTATGATGATGCAATGTATGATGATGTATGTGTATGATAATGGAGTATAAAAATGTCGGCTTTAAAGGCTCGACAAAGAGACTGGTTTTGAATAAAACTTAATTTTTTGCTTGGAAGAAGCTTGGCATGATAGCCTTTCATCCCGTAAGCTGGCCCTCTCGTGACATAAATCCGTCATTTTAACCTTAACTAGTTCAAGGTCGTCCGAGAAGATTGACTGTTAAGAGTACGACGGGCTACATAGCGGAGTAGCAATAAGCAGACAGGTGAGTTTATCCTAGCTCTCTATAAGCTGGCTCTCACGTGACATAGACCGCCGTTTTAACCTTGACAAGTTCAGGGTCATATAAAGATTGACTGTCAAGAGTACGATGGGTCACCTGGCGGAGTAGCAAGTTGCAAATAGGCAGGTTTAACCCATATATGGCATATAAAGCCGGTCAAGAGGGTATGAAAGCTAAACTCAGTGAGTTGAAAGCCCCCAAGTGACCTTATGATCAATTAATAAAGACTCATACCTAATAAATATGGGATGAAATGACAGAGGCCCCAAATTTTTGGGATGCCGGCCTTAGTACATTGATCATAATTTGATAAGCCAATAAGGTCGGATACCCATGTTTGAACCGCGCATCATGGCAGCAAGTTCTCTTTGGCAACCTTTAATCTTTTCTGAGAACTCAAACTTTGCAAGAGATGGACTCCTCTTGAACCGGATGTTGAGCCGGGTATTGAGACCTCAAAACTTTGTGAGAGACAGATTTCCCTTGAACCGGATTCTGAGCCGGAATTGAGAGCTCAAAGCTTTGTGAGAGACAGATTTCTCTTGAGCCGGATTTTGAACCGGACTTTTCTTATTTCCCGGCACTTTTTGAGCCGGAAATTTTTCTGACGACTTTTAATTTTTCACCAATGTGATAGCAACCTCTGTGACCGGGTTATTTTCCCTCCAATGACCCGGGGTTCTTGAATGTGCGAAAACCGGCAAAATTTGCTGAGTCATGTCTGTGTAGCCCCCAGGTCTTAAGACGACTCGAGGAATTGGCTTGAGATTCTCCATATTTGACCGTGATATAAACCGGCATAGAGTTGAAACAGCGGAACGCTGGAATGTGTTGAAGCTGGAGGCAAGGTGGCGAGTTGATGATCTTTGCGACACTAATTGTATATCTTTGGCGTTGATAACGCGATTTGAATCCACAGAATGTTGAGGTCAACCGTGGCAGGTTATAGATGATCCCGTATGAGTTGTATCAGTAACTCGGCCGATGGTTCGTCCCGGCTGGTTGTTGAAGTTTAATCAAACTGCAGTGGCAGCGACTTGTGCGCCTATCCATTGAACCATCCGGTGCAGGCGGCGGCTGATAACGTATTATGATTTGCTCCAGAGTTGTTGGAATAGACCAGGCCACAAGAGCGGCGATTTGTGCGTGCTCATTAAGCAGCTCTTGCGGATGGGTGCTGCTCTGGTGTGCTGATGTAGACGCAGGGTCGGCCATGGCATTTCGAAGCCGGCGTGGACACGTGAGTCGGCCGCAGCGTTGTAAACCGGCGCGGACGGGAGAGTCGGTCGCGGGCGCGGACGGATGAGTTGGCCACGTGTTGATGTAGACCGGACTGCGGGTTCGGCGGCCTGTGCGCGCCATTGGGCAATTCGTGCGAGCAGGCACGGTCCCGGCGATTTGATGTAGACCAGGCTGCCCCGGCAGCGCGGCACGGACGAACACCAGTATAGAATGATACCGGCGCGTTTCGTATCCACAGTATATCGCCACTTTTGTAGTGAATAATTGTCCTGCATATAAAAATACAGTAGGGCAGAGTAGTATTGCTAGGATGAATTAATATGTACTAAAAAATAGATAGGGTGAACAGGACCTGATATTTTTATCGGATGAACGCAGACTGATGCTGGATAAACTGATGCTGGATAACGTTGGACATAGTTGGAAGAAAAAAACAGCCCGTACTGATGTACCTTTAATTTCTACTGATCTTAATCTCACGTGGAGTGGTTGAAGGAGCTATGATCGATGGGACTTGTGCCTTGATTCATGTATGATGATGTGGAGCTTGGAAACGTGAGTCATGACATCCCCAGGCTGTGGTCTTGGTATTGGGACTGTCAAGTTGTACATCGGCCGCCTGCGCTCTTGTCCTTTTTTACGTGACATAGTGCTATTAATTAGAGAAAACGCTGCCTTTAAAATAGCTGAAAATGACTGTCCAGGATGACATTCAGTCATTTTCAGCCATTCAATGTCTCGCCGGCTTAAGGCGACCGCGGCAGTGGCGTGCCGCAATGGAGGCAAGTCCAGCCGGGCGAGTGCAACACAGTGCGGCAGAGCCAGCGGGAGGCCGGCGAGACAGCGGGCGAAGAAGCGGGGCAGCTCAGACGGGGTGCCGGAGCGAGCCATGGCAGTTGAAGCAGAAGAGTGGCCCGGTGGCGGAACCATGGCCGAGGTGGACTGAGGCGGCCAGCGGCTTTGGCAGCGCAGGGCTTCCGCAAGCAGCTTGAAGGCGCAGGGCCAGCGAAGGCGGTCTGCAGGTGGAACTAGGCCGGCCACGGAGGTGAGCTCAAGGCTTCGCAGCCGGGGCGGCTCTCGGCGGCTATGGGGAGCTCAGAGTAAGCCCATGGCAGAACGCAGAAACGACAGGGCGGCTCGTGCCGCGGTGAAAACAACTTGGAGGGTGGCGCACTTGGCGTGTCGACGGAACAGCCAGGCAGGGCAGCAGTGGTTGCAACGGCTGGGCGGAGTCGGACCCGGCCGCGGCGGAGGTCAGCAGAGCGAGGAGAGGCCACGGTGGCAAGGCCCGAAGCGACGGAGCCAGGCGACTTAGCGTAGGGTGGCTCAAAGGCGAAGGTGCGGCTGCTGCGGAAACGCTGTGATGGCGACTTATGGTGGAGCAAAGCACAGTGGCCGGCTCAGAGGCGGTCCACGGCAGTTGCTGGTGGTGGAGTGGTGAGGCGAGTCCGCGCGGTGGCTCGACGACAGATGAGCGGCAACGGGGCGACTCAGAGGTGGCCGTCGGTGACTTGAAGGTGGCTGTCAACCCAGAGCTTGGCGTAAGGGCGGCTCAGAGAGGCCGCAAACGTCGGATTGGAGCCATGGCAGTAGCTTGGAGGAGGCAAGCGAGGTGGCGTCTCAAGGCCGCGGCGGCTCTAAGCAAAGGAGTGAGGCCGCGGTGGCCGACGGAGGCGCAACTGTGGAGATGCCCTAGAGAGGTGAGGTGAGGCGGCGATTTGGAAGTTGCGACGGCGATTTGACCAAGACCGGCGGATGCGGCGGCTCTATGGTGACTCGGGGTCAGCTACGCAGTGGTGGAGCTACGTTGAAACAAAACAAGGCTATGGCCTGCCCAGGTTCGTACCAAAACAGTGAGCCTAATACTAAAACTGGGCCATGCGGATAGAAAACTTAGGCTTTACCTTCAGCCTGGCCCGCCCAACTTATTGGCTGTAGCTCCGCCACTGCAGCCACGGTGAGTCGGCGAGCGGGCAAAGGCAGAAAACAACAGCGAGCCAGACACCAGTCAAGGCGGGTCAACGGCGTACTCTGAGTCCGTGTAGAGATCCACTTCCGGGTCGTAGCCTGTTGTCTTCACGAATATTAGTCCGCCGGATCTCTTCTTTAACTCTGATCTGATTTACACTGTCACCGAAAATTTGTTTAATCTCAACCGAGGAACTCGGAGTTGATGTAGATCGGTCTGAACTGGCTCTTCTTCATCCGGCTAGTCACAAGCCTCTCGATCCCTGAGAGAGCGCCCTTCAAGAACTCAACACCACCGTGCGCTAGCCCCACGGTGGGCGTCAACTATCGTGGTTTTGTCACGGCAGATATCCTAGTGTGAGGACTTAGTCGTGAGGCCAACGCATCTAAGTGGTAGCTTGAACAGGGTTGAGCGGGACGAGAGACGCGAGATTTTACCCAGGTTCGGCACCTCACGATGGAGGTAAAAGCCTACATCCTGCTTGATTGATATTGATGATGATATTGGTTACAAGGGCGGTGTTTCGCTACCTCTATCCCGAGAGCATCTACTTTGATCTTAACTAAGACTTTTCTATCTAAGCCCTGTCTATTTTGACTCTGACCTTCTTGGGGTGCCCTGCCCCTCCTTATATAAGCTGAAGGGGCGGGTTACATGTAGAGTCCTAGTAGGATTAGGACTTAGCCTGTTTCCGGCTTCTTATTGCAGGCTTCTTAATGCCTGGGCTTCTTACCGTGGGCTTCTTAACACCTTGGGCTTCTTAACTCCAGGCGACTCATCTTCAGGGCTCATCTCCAAGAGTCATCTCCGTGACTCCATGCATCTGCCGGGTCACAATCTGCCTGCCGGGTTACAATCTTTCTGCCGGCTTACAACTGTCTGCCGAGTCACAACCTGTCTGCCGGGTTAGAACCTGTCGGGTTAAGTCCTGAAATGACTTAACAGGGCTGCTTAAGTCCAGAGAAGACTTAACGTCATGAGCCGGGTTAAACCGCGGGTAATTCCCCCGATAGTGTGTGCTAGAAAGAAGGGGCTGGGGAGACCTGCAAACACCATGGGAGAATGATCTAAAAATAAATAATGAATGTGCTCGATGGAGAGAATGCTGAGGGAGGGTGACGGCGAGGCGGGAGTGTACTACATGCGCGAGAGAAAGTTAGTGCAAGCTACAAAGAGAAGAGGATTATGCGGGTGTAAAAGACTAACAGATATCATAATTTTTCTAAAAGTGGATTCGAATATTTGAATAAGAGATCATAGTGTTATAAACCCACGCATGCATGAATTAATATAATGGTGAAACGCATGGTGTGGTTATGAACACGTTATACTATATAACATTTTATTTGAATTTGTGATAATGTGTGGCTTTTGCAGCTCACGGCTAAATACTTTTCATAATGTAGGGGGTGGGGCAATATACATTGTGTGATAAACACAGTATACATATGAAACATGGTTTAGATTACGAACATCTAAATAGCACTTCAAATGTACTATTATTTGGAATCAACATCTAGTGGATTCAAAATTTTGATTTCTAGTTCATATAGTATGCATAGTTCATATCTAACTCTACAGTAATCATGTCGTGTGTTGTTAAGATAATATACAGATGATGGTTTAACTTGGCAACAATCATGATTGTAGATTCTTATTCAAATAGAGAAATGAATTCAAATTTAATTCAAATTTCAGCGGTAATCTATACATTTGGATGCACTAAAATGTTCGTATGAGTAGGTTACATGCATTATACAGCTAGCGAAAAAATTTAATTGGACATAATATGGATTCATTGTTTTGAATAGCATTTGTATAGTAAAACCGGACAAGACTCTCTCTTTGTGTGGTGTGAATAGTTTATTTTTGTTTTTTCATTGAGGATAGTGCGAATTGATATGGTACGTACATTATTACACATTCAGCTTGTCCCGAAATTCCAACCCGCGCCTTGTTATCCCGAAAATTCAGATATCGCTTTGTCTCTTTGTGCTCCGAAAACTCGCTCCTTCATAACCCGTGCCTTGCTGTCCCGAAATTACAACGGGCGCAAAAACTCCCTCCAGCTGCCAAATCCCGACACGTGAAATCCCCCTTCTAACCCTAAGCCAAAAGGGCCGATAGTTCAAATCGGTGGGGTACTTATGTAACACACCCTACATTTTGGACAAGCACATCCCTAACACTACAAAAAAATACACTTCCGTGATGATACGTGTTTGTCACAGTAGGTCACATTTTTTGTCATGCATGTATATCCATGACGATTTTATGACAGAATCAAGGAAGTCATACCTGTGCTGTCGTAGAAGTGTTCCATGACAATACCAAAATTATCATCACGGAAGTGTCCACTTCCATGACGATAAATGGCGTGTCATGGAAGTCCTTTCGTCAAGGGTAACGGACACATGGCTTGCACCATAACGGGTCGCCGCTAAGCTATCGGGTTCCAGTTTGGATCCGATAACCCGTTAACAGCCCAGACCAATGGGGATTTTCCACGTGTAAATTCTGATTTGCCGGAGTATCCACGTGTCTGCTCAGTGTTGGGACATATGTCGTCCACTCATTGGACGGGAGGCGCCTATGATACGTCGACACGTGGCATGGCCCAACAGTGACCCATTTAGGTGAAAAGGCTGGCCCGTTTGACTTGGTCAAAAGGTAGCGGGCCAGCCCACCGAAAGCCTGTTAATGGCCTGTTCACATATCACCCATTTACAGCCCGCTAACTCACGGCCCGTTATGGCCTATCTGAATTAGGCCCAGTACCAGCATCTGGGCCGTCCAATATGATTCTAGCCCATGGCGTCTTTCCGCCCATATGAGGCCCTATGTAACTCTTGGCCCATTAACGGCCCTTGGTGACATTGGCCCATAATGAACAGTGTATTGCTTTATACCCATTAACGACCCATTATTCCATTGGGCCCTTTCCAACCCATGTGATCTTTTGGCCTTCTAAGGGCCCATTTATTCTTGGGCTCATTTCTAGCATTCGATTACTTCCGGTCCATTACTAGCTTGTTCCGCTTGTGGGCCAAATTCAGCCCGTGGTTACAGTCGGCCCATTTGTGGCCCGTTAATCCGTTGTGCTGTTTTTTTAGCGTCATCAAATATGACCCGTTTAAGCCCGTTATACATATCGTCTATTAACGGCCTGTTATGATCGGGCCATAAACAGACAATTTCCACTCTACCCCGTTTACGGCCCATATTGCGGTCATTTATTGGTCGATGAATAGTACGGCCCGTAGAAGGCCCATTGATTCTAACGCTCGCACAAGGCCCATTGATCCTATGGACCGTAGGAGGCCCATAGATCCTACGACCCGTAGGAGGCCCATGGTCACTACATAACGGTCCGTGGTTATTACGGCCTAGTTTAAAAAAATATTTTATTGTTGCCACTAGCAAACCGCGGAAAAAGAACTGCAGTGACTACAACTAAACAAATAAACAAGACAATATAAGGAAATAAATAAGCAAGCAATTTACGCTAGGCTATTACGGCTATTACACATATTACATCCACTGGGCATCAAAGTTCGCCACCAATGCAAATATAGGGAACAAAGCAACATATTACATACATTGGGCGTCTAAATTGGCCACCAGTGCAAATAAACGAGCGGCAGCAAAACAAGTCCTTAACTGAAACAACTTCACAAGAGCTCAAGAAACATTATCCTGGGTATCCACCATGCTGGCAATAAGCTTAGCAAGCTTATTAGCTTTCTCCTGTTTGGCGCTAAAATCCTCCAACGCTTGCTGTTGCACCAGAAAGTATGCATCTGAATTCTCTAGGGACTTCCTCAGTCCTTCGGCTTCTTGTCGCAGCACAGCTGATCGATGTCTTTCAGCTTGTATTTGAGACTCAAGAAACCGAACTGATTCAGACAGTGAGTTCGAAGACCTTGTGCCAGCGATAGTGGCCAATAACTCGAACACTACATCAAGACAGGACTTTAGGGTTGTCTCACTGTCTTCAAGATAGTTTTCCTTAGCTGTTTTATCAGCTTTGTTGGAGACCAACAAGGATGTCTCACTATCCTGAACCTTATCTGCATTACTTCCTTTTACCATTGCTTAATAAGGTACTCTTCTCAAATATTCTGTCAGCATTCTAAAAGAAGAAACAAGCAGACACATAACAGGTTTAACATGTAGTATATGAAACTCATTTCGGTGAACCAGTTTAGTAGTAAGGTGGACAGGATTAAACTACCAAGTCTTCTATTGTCAAGGAGTAAGTACATAATAAAAGCATCAAACAAACATATATCTATGTCCTATGGTCACTGCATTGTCTTGCCAAATCAAAATAGAGACACGGTTCAAATCATATCAGTTGAAGACAAAGCAACATTGAAAGAATACAAGTGTGGGAAACTACACGACACAACAAGATTTCAGATGGGTAACACGGGTATACATGTACAACAGCACTATTGGCTCTGTTGTGATGCTAGTAATGTGCATGATATGAGAAGTCAACTGTATACACAATAGAAATTGAAATCAACAGAGCAATTTAGAAGAGCAAACCTGTTAAAGAAACATGTTTAAACATACCTTTTGTGCCATTGGAGTTTCGATTGGATCCTTTAATTTAAAATTAAGTTTGTATGAGTAAATACAGTGATACAAGAGCAAAGCAGTATGCACCATAGCAATGGAATCTTAAATGAGAACAGTTCTTCTTTAGGTTTAAGCACTTCTTCTACACGAACACAGTACAGTAAGACGCATGCATATAGTACTTCAAAATAAAAAAATAGCTCATAGACCTTACCACATTCTTGGTTCGGGACCAGTACAGAATAAGGTGTTCCCAGTCATCGTGCCGTAAATGTGTTTCATGAGAAAATAAGGGAATTTGATGAGTTTCTTTGCCAGTGAAGTACATTTTCTTCAGGTAATTCCAATACTGCCACCAAGCATTCTTGAAGATAGCAGAGGTATGAGCACAGGTTACCTCATCCTGAGTTTCCAAATCGGTCCTTCTCTATAGAGAAAAATGGAAACATTTGTTGTATTATAACCAGCATGGAGGTAGAACGTATGGGACAAAGCAAAGTATTTGCCATGAATAACATTACTTACACATAACTCCTGGACAAACACCTGCAACTGGCTTTTTCCTTCATCTTCAGTATAATATTTCCATGATGGGAAGATACACACATAGGATTTAACAACATCAAATGTGATAGATGCTAAACTACGAATGGTTGGTTGTGCTTCGTCCACAGGAATAGGTGTACTAACTGGTGGAGTTGGGGTTCGCTGTGGTAGTACTGGCGCTTTGGGCACTAGAGCTGCCATACTAACTGCTCTTGTTTGGAAGCTCTATGCTGGAGATGGTGTTGCGTCAACTGGAACTGGGTTACTATCTGCTGTGGTTGGGGTTAGATTGGGTGAAGCTGGTTCTTTGTCCATCGGAGTAGGGGTACAATCTGCGAGAGTCTGGGTTATGTGTGGTAGGGTTGGTTCTCGTGCATGTACAACCGGGGTGCTATCTCCACCAAGAGGTAGCACTATTTTATTTGAAGACCATGTTTCTACTCCGCTAGATACTGCCATCACCCCCTCCAATTCAAATGGCTGATAAACATGTAGTTGAATGTACAGACCTTGTATGAGAGACAGATGCAATAGATAGTGTGGAAAAAAGAGGGCATGAAATAGTTCACATGTATATTGTTTAACTAAAAAGGATAGCATGACATAATTTCACATATAATATGTCTATCTAAACTGGATAGCATAGCATGACATAATTCAAAGATATGATGACTAACTAAATAGGATGGCATGAGATAATTATATGATGTCTTTAGTAAACAGGTTAGCATGACATAATTCACATACATGCTATCTAAGTAATCAGGATCGCATGATATAATTCACACGTGTGATTTATATACTAAGCAGAGGGCATTCGCATATATGATGTCTAAACTAAGAACTTGGTGTTGAATATTGTTTATATGATGTCTAAACTATGCAATGCAACACACCATATGCATGATATGAGCAGTATAACCGTGCCAAGTTAGAGCATACACCTCGGTGGGGGAATAGGACTTGTCATCTGTCTCTGAATCCATCTCTGAGGAGCTATCGGGACCCAGCAAGAGATCTGCTTCGACAGGTAGCACTGTCTGCTCTGAAGACCTTGTTTTCACTCCATATTTTTCCATCACCCACTCAGATGGCTGATTCACAGGAAGAGTAGTTGAATGTACAAACATTGTCGACAAATGGAAATGTAATGAAGAAAAGGATTGGCAAGATATATTTCAAATATATGATGCCTGGTTAAACAGGATGGCATTGCATATTTCACATATATTATGGCTGGCTAAAAGAGATGAGATTGCATAATTCATATATATGATATAGAAACTAAACAGGTGGCATTACAGTACATGTCTAAACTAAGCAGATGACATATATGATGTCGTAAGTAGGCACTGCAAGGCAATATATGCATGATATGACCAACATCATCATGCCATGTTAGAGCAAACACCTCGAGGGGTAAATAGGAGTGGTCAACTCCGTCTGAATCAGCCTCAGAACAGATATCTTCCTCGGGATTACAATTTGGAGGGGGGCAGGGTTTGCCATTACACTCACCATGGAGCGATGTCTGCATGACATTGTATTGCCGCGCAAAACTCTTCTCTTTTTCTCTACATGTTCAGCATGACTGTGTACAATATCTGACATGCATATGAAAAAAATATAGTGAGATTATGTAAGGAGAGCATGCAGAAATCTAGAGTGATGGTAACAACCAGTGGATAGATCCAAAAATAATGATAGCAGGATGATGATAGCTTTACTTTAATAAAATAACAGATGATGATTGCTTTACTGTTTGTTTCCCACCCAAGATGAACAACATAGACATACCCTAGGTGAACATTGCTACCTCAATATGTGCCCCACAAGCACTTTAAAACTCAAGTTTGAACATTAATTCAGACCTAACTTGGAGTCTAAGAGGTGAACAGGATGATAAAGTAGCAGGTAATATTAAGCAATGCATAACATAAGCAGAAACAAAAGAGTGCAACCTCTCTTGTGGACCCGTGTACTCCTTAGGTTCATCTGCTGAGTCAATGATGGTGATGCAGTTGCGATGGGTGCCAGCGGCAGGGAAGCAGCTTTGAGGCGGCGAAAGACGGTCGGGAGTCGTGATGTCTGGTATGGTGGATGCTTCTATCGATGGAGCAGCTCAGGTGAGGTGGACGACGTCGCGGCAGGTGTCGTGGTGGGACACGATCACCTATGGGGCCATCAGCCCCTTGTGGTTCACCAGGGGGAGATCACGTAGCACAAAGAGCGGAAGCCATGGAACAACACGACAGTGGTGACGCTGGTGGTTTTTACCCAAGTTCGGGCTGCCGAGAAGCGTAAAACCCTACTCTTGCTTTGGTGGATTGAAGGGAGGACCGTAGTGGAAACGCAGTGCTCAAGCCCGATAGGGTCGCCTCGGGGAGAGCAGCTATGCGCGTATGAGTGTACAAGGGTCTAAATCCTTTTTCAGGTTGCCATGGCCCTCCTTTTATAGGCTAAGGGGTTACCACAGTGGCAAAACACTCATTATCTACTGAGTAGATAGCCAACGGTGCTATCATACCTAACTCTGGAAGTTAGGACAAAGTGCATTAAATGCACTGCTAGGTGTCACGCTGAGGATGCAGCCCGGCAAGCCTGCCGCGCCGCTTAATCATCTTCCACCTGTCTGCATGACACGCCTCTGGACGGGTGTCATATAGGGGGAATCTCCCTTCCAAATGGCTGCCACGTGCCAAATGACAACCACTTAATCACTTGGGGGCTCGACACCACACTGATAAGTGACTTGCGTCGCTGTGCGGTGGAGCGGTGGAGTCTTGGCGGGGAGATTTGCCCTTGGCAGCCCCGGCAAGCCTGCCGGGGAAATCTTGGGACTTGTTCTTGGTGAGGCCTCGACCTGACCAGGCTCGCCTGCCCGGCAAGGGAGGTCCTTTCTTAGTGGCATCTTGTTCCCTTGGCTTGTCTTGGTCTCCTTGATCCCCCCTTTGATTCCTTAAAGAGCTATCTCTCTGGCTTAGTCTCGTCTTGGGAGCTTGGCGCTGTTGTATCCTTGCCATTGCGCCTGTGTACAGTCTGGGCAACATACATGAAGGTTTGTTGCACCGACAGGAGCCCCCGGGCTTGGTCCGAACGTGCTGCCGGGCACCGTTGGGGTAGGCCCTATCAGGTACACAGGCAGGGCGTTCGTGGTGGCTCTCTTCTTGATATTTTCCTTGCTTCTTCATTAATCTGTGCTTGAGTCAGTTTTCGGTTTTTCCGTGCATAGCGTGACGCCAAACATGATGGGGCCATCTTTGTAATGGCCCGTGAATGACTTTCATTCACGGGGAGGTAACCGCCATTTCACTCTTCCCACCACGCTCGTCTCTTCCGCCACGTACGCCGCATGCATCGCGTGGGATAGGTAACGGATGCGCATGGCGCAGGAAAGAGCGTCGGGGCAGATACCCAACCATCCTGGATAGGTGCGAGAGGGCGGTCGACGAGGCCAGCTGCAGTTGCTGGCATAAACGGGTCGGATTTTAAGGAGCCTCTAGGGGGGAGGCGGAGCACCAGCCCCCGGTCCCAGCTCGTCTATAAAAGGGAGCGCGAGGGGGGGGGGGGAACGGAGGCATTCATCCATGCATCTTCTCCCTCTTCTTGCTTGCCTTCTCCTTCTTCATGCTGAGGGAAAGAGGCCGGGGCCTGGCTCCGGGCCTTGGCCTAGGAGTGATGAACCCGGAGGCTCGTGCTGATACCCGGGGAGTGAGTCTGGTCCGCGGCCGCGGGAGACGGGGTGGCTGTGGTTGGGGCAGTCGCAGCTGGTGGCAGCACACCCATGGCTTCCGCATCGACTCCGTTATGGAAGGCGCCGCAACTTTCCTTAATGGCAGAGCGCTCGCACCCTCCACACTAGCTATCTGCCCAGGGCAGGGGTGGCACCCCTGCCGCAAGCTGCTGGAGTTCGAAGGCTCGTTGGTGGAGTCTTTAGGGCTTCTGGTGCCCGTCAGTGGCGCCGTGCTCGGGATCTTTAGTGATCCCAGCGCTGCCCTCTCCGGCGAGGTCGGGGGTGACGCTGAAGATGGTGACACCCTCCTGCCCGCCAAGGTGGGGGTCGGTGTCCTCAACGCACCTTGGGCGCCGCCACCACCATCAGCAGCCTCTCCGGGGGAAGTGACGGGCCAAGGGCCAGACGTCTTCCTGGAGCGACAATGATGAGGAGGAAACTGGCGAAGACGAGGAAGGCGGGTGGCAGGCCATCAGGTCAGAGTACGATGGCACCGACGCCTTCGTCTCGTACTGCCTGCTTGTTGCTCCGTTCTTCGATTCTTCCCCGCCCGGGCACCGTCATCACCAGCCTCTTTCGGACGGCTGCCGGGGGAAGCTCTCTTGGTGCCTTCCGCCGCGCGCACTTCGCCTAGGTGCTCTTTTTGCCCTATTCGCACCCAAGACGAACCCTGGGAGAAGGAGGGCAATAAAGGCATTACGAGGCATCTGCCCTTTTTATATTTCAAAGGATGTAGGCACTCGCCATATTTTAGTCTTAAATATGTAATCCCTTTTATCCATGTTTGCGCTCTGTAAACCTTGTACTTGTTTATCCGCATATTAATGAAAAAGACAAGCCTTGTCGGGTACTTGTGCATGTATCCCATCCATGCAGAGGAGGAGCGCCTCTATACTTTTAAGTAAACAAGTTTTTCCGGCAAGCTATCTTGCCGATGCCCCCCATTGTTGCCTCGGGGCTTGGCCTGCCGGGCTTAAAACTACAGAAGGGAACCGGCTCCTTGTCGATCCTTCTCTATCAAATGCCACTACAACCATCTTGACTGAAACAATGTTCGGATCAAAGGATGGGAGCACAAATGTTTTGAAGGTGACAAGGTTTCTCTATGCACAAGTTTTCTTCTTACAGAGACACGTATGGATAAAATGAAACTTATTTGTTCGGCTTGTGTCGGCGTGCAACACCTATGGGACCCTCAAGAAATCCCTTCACGATTCGGCGGGGGGAGAGGTATGCGCAAAGAGCAGAACCAATGATCGACGCGGGGCGATTTTACCCAGGTTCGGGCCGCTAATCAGCGTAAAACCCTACTCCTGCCTTGTTTTATTATGAGTGTTCTTGAGCCCAGGCTCCAGGAGCGCTTGCGATGAACAGTACGTTCAAAGAGCAGCTATGCATGCAGAATGGGCCAGAAGATCCTCCTCCCTGTAGCAGTTGCCTTGGGCCTCCTTTTATATGCTCAAAGGGGTCACCACAGTGGAAAAATGTATATACATTGAGGTGTAAAGTAGCTACAGGATTATCATACCTAACCACGGACGGATTAGGACGAACGCATTTAATGCACCGTGAGGTGTCCGTTTAGGTGTCCTCACTTTCTTGGGGACGGAAAAAGGGGCCATCCCATCAGCACCGCTTAAGCTCTCCTCCACTGGCGCATCGCCACGCATCCAAAGAAGGACCCAAAAATGTCGGGCTCGCTGCTGTGCCAGAGTGGTGGCACAGCAACAGAATCTTGCCGGGCGCCGGACCTTGCCGGGCGCCGAATCTTGCCGGGCGCCGGACCTTGCCAGGCGCCGAATCTTGCCGGGCGCCGAATCTTGCCGGGCGCCGGACCTTGCCGGGCTTCGCAGGCCACCCCGACAAGATCTTGCCGGGGAAGCTGGCTTTCGGATTCTAGCTCTCCTTATCTGATGATCCTCAGATCTTTGACTTGAGAATTCCTCTGGTAGCCTGAGTCAACCTCGAACTGTTCCCCGACAAGCCTTGCCGCGAGTATGGCTACAACTGCCCGTGCACAAGTACGGGGTAGTAATGGCCCAATACTTAGTACACCGACAGGAGACCCCGGGCCTAGGCCACACACGAGTGCGAGGCGTTGTTGGGCTAGGCCCAAACAGTGCACGGGCACACAAGGTAGGGAATCAACCGCTCGTAAATATCCCGTTTACTGTGCCCCCCACTACGCGCGCTGAACGCGTGATGTGGGAAGCGTGCGTCAAAGGCTGCAACTGCAACTGCAACGTGCCTGCAGAGGCGCATTCACATTGGGGAGTAAAAGAGGCGGCCCCGCACCTTCCCCATAAAAAGGGAAACTGCAAAGGCACAGCCTATTTACCTCCCTCTTCTTCTCAATCTGGTCGCCGCCATTGTCTTCCTTCTCCCGAGCTCAGAGCAAAGCCTTCCCTCATCCGCCCGTCGCCTCCACGCCCGCTCCATCCCCGGCTTCCGCCCCTGCATCCGTCATGCCGCACAAGGCCAGCAAAGGCAAGGGCAAGGAGACGAAAGCCAACGTCCCAGAGAACGAGCTGGCGAAGATGCGGAAGAAGCACGTCGTCTTCGCCCCGTCGTTTGATGCGAAAGCTCTGAAGGGGCGGTACCAGTGTATGTGGGCGAGGGAGACACAAGCTCACCCCGCCACTCGCGTGATTCCAGGTTCTTGCTCCAAGAGCGGGTCAGACACATATCTCTTCTTTGCTGCTTATTTCTATTGCGGGCTCTGTCCCCCATTTTCCGACTTCTTCAACGACATTATGTACACATACGGCTTCCATCTTCTTGATTTCACGCCGAATGCGGTACTGTGCATGTCCATCTTTGCCCATCTTTGTGAAAATTTTGCCGGAGTGGTTCCCAATACTGCCCTTTTCCGCCACTACTTTTTCCCTCGTATCCAAAAAGGGGAGGCCCTCTCTGGTTCTATCGCCTGGATTCCAAGGGCTTGGAATATGGAAATATACCCAGAAGGGGTTTACCGCGAGAAGTGGGACGAATGGCGGGATGAGTGGTGCTGGATCCAGGAGGCAGATCCCCATCCGTTCTGTCTGCCTCGACAGCAGAAAGTGGTCCGCGGAAGTGGCTGGAGCGATCTCGCTGCTGAAGATGAAAAACTCACAATCGCCACCACCAGGATCCTTCGCCTGAAAGCTGTCGGGCTAACAATGGAGATGATTGGCTTTGATTTCCTCCGCCGCCGCATTGCCCCCTTGCAGAATAAAGGGAGACCAGCTTGGGAATACCGAAACGCAGCAGACGTCATGAGATTGTGCCCCGGATTAAACAACAATTTGACTGCTATGCAACTTGGTGCCCTCCGTCAAAGGCTATTCCAACATGACAACAAGCATCGGTTGCCGGCAAGGATTGTTCCCCTGTGCAACAACTCTGCCCTGGGGTCGATTATCGCCACCATGCCACTGTTCAATGCCCACAGTCTCGACGCGACATGGGTTGAGCCATCCGAGGAAGAGGCATAGAAGTTCTTTGATAACTTGACGGAGAGGGCCGTCCGGGAAGAAGGAGATCTCATCCGAGCTACTACCGACGAAGAGGTGGCATATATCGCCACTAGGGCGGAGGAGGCGAATCTTGCTGCGGAGGCTGGCAGCATCGGCTTCACAGAATGGGAAACCAGTGACGCAGAGGTAGTGGTGGAAGAAAATCCTGCCGGGGGACAGAGCAGCACAGCCGCTGAGAGCTCGTCCGACGAAGAGGCGGCCGAAGAAGAACCGCAAGAAGAACTTCCAGCCCCGAAGAAGACAAAGCGTGTTCTTCGAAAAGCTGCATCTGGCATCCCGGCAAGCCATCCTTCCTCAAGCAGCGAGGCTCCCGGCAAGGAAGCGGCCGGCAAGACTGCGCCGCGGCAAGGAGTTCGACAGCAACCTGCGCGGCGTGCGAGACCCACACCAGCGACAACTGCTGAGGCGGCAGGGGTGTCTCGCACTACCGCACCGGAGGCTGAGGTGGCGGAAACACGCCAACCCCCCGTGCCTGCTACAGCCAAGCGACCTAGGACCCCTCCTCCGCCTCCCCACACAGATACTGCAGCAGAGGTCGATTTTGACATCTCCGGCTTCAGTCCGAAGCGAGAAGAGGAAGAGTGAGTATCTTGCCATAGCCTTTATCTTCCAAATTCTCGATCAATCTTATTGACTTGCTTGTATTGTCTCTGCAGTGATGCAGAAAACTTGGCGGAGAGGATGTCAAAGAGGGCAAAGACTTCCACGGGCGACGAGCCCCCGGCAAGCTCCACGAGCGCGCCGGAAACTACTACCATCAGCCCGGATCTTAGTCCTCGACGCAGCCCCCAGCGTAAGTTCATTACTCTTTTTCCGTTGGGGAACGCTGAGGTTCCTATCCTTGCCGCTGATATCTTTGGGCTTGCAGGAGAAGGACGGCAACAAAGGGAGTTATCAGGAGATACCCTCGTTGCGCCACCTCTGTCAACCACATCGCCCTCAAGCGCATCCCCGGCAAGAGATCACACCGACGAGCTTGTCTTGGTTGAGGAGGAGCCGACAACCATGGATACTGGCATCCTACCCCCGGCAACCGAGGTTGCCGAGAGGGGTGAGGCCACCTCTCGACAGCCCGATGCAGGTAACCAATTGCCTCAGTGCGCTTGCTATTCTTTCCTTTATCTCTCTTTCTTTTGTCTTCTTGAACTTCAATCTTGATCTCATTCTGTTTCTCTCCCTTGTCTTTTAGAATTCCCTGAGATGGAACACATGGACATCGACGCTTTCATCGAGGAGACCGCCAGGGATGTTGCTGCCGAAGCCGACAAAATCGCTGCCAGCGAGGCCGCCATGGATGCCATCGTAGAAGCAGGCGGTGCTTTTACTGACATGGAGAAGGCACAAGAGGAAGCTACGCAAAGAATTGCTGCTGAAGATGCTCTCCTGACGACGCGTCGCATTGCGCTTGATGCTCATGAGGAAGACCTTGCCGCACGTGAGCAGGCGCTCGCCGCCAAGCTTCGCAGCAAAGATGAAGATATCGAGAAGCTTGTTGCGCGGCGGACCCAGGAGCTGGAGTAGAAGCACAAGGAGGCGCTCGAAGCTCTAACTGTAGATCACGCCGGCAAGCTCAAGGAGGCCGTCGATGCTGCCGAGGCTGCAGAGGCCGCCAAGAATGAGCTGAGCGACAAAGTCAAGAGACTGGAAGTGGATCTTGACGAACACGGCAAGGAGCTCTCGATGCTCAAAAGCGACAGGGAAAAAACCCTCCACACCCTGGCGGAGATGCAAGTTGCCATGTCTGACAAGACCAAGCAGCTCTCTTCAGCAAATGACGCTATTGCCGATCTGAGGCTGAAGCTGACCACGTTGGAGAAGTCTCTCAAGGACGGCCGGGCCCGCGAGAAGGCCCTATGCAAAGATCTCCAGGGAGAGAAGAACCTGCTCAAGAGCGCTACCGCCGCCCAAGTTGACTACGAGAAGGGCGTGCAAATCTGGACTGAACGCCTCATCGACGCTGCAGAGAAACTCACGGCTGAACTGTCAACCAAGGGCCTGTCAAACTTCAGGTATTCTTCCGAAGAAAGAATATCTTCGAGCGCCAGGTTGACGATGTTCTTCGAAAGCATCATTGATGCTCTGAAGCTGCTTCAGTCTAACCGGGCGACCCAACTGGCCAACGAATGCCGCCAGCTCTGCCGGGCCGTCCTCCGCAAGGTACTCATCAAGGTGGTGCACAATAATCCTGGCATCGACCTCACCAACGTGCTCGGCCGTCTGCCAAAGGACGCAGACCTCAAGGAACTTGAGGAGCTTGTCGCGCCCATCCTTGAGAAGGTGGACTCAATCAAAAGGGTCGAAGGCCAGCGTAGAGATTAGCTGCTCCACCTCTTCTTGCCGTCGCCATTCCATGCCAAAGACAATTAAGTCTTAAGTTAGAACTGTGGCAACATACTAGTATAATATAACTTGCTTATGTTTGGGTATATGTATGCTATCTCCCTTGTCTGATTCCTTTATGTATGGAGTTCACCCTACGCTTACTAAAAAACTTGCCGGCGCGCAACCTGCCGCGAGCGCTGGGTGCGGGACTTTAGCAGCCTGCCAGAGGTGCAGCGGCCGGCAAGGCTCCTTGGCGTTCTCAGTGTAGCCACTTAAATCATTGAGCGGACTCGAAACAAAATAAGGGCGCAACCGATTACAACAAGGGTTCTTTCGCGTGCAGGTTTTCCATACAAAAGTCGAAATCATCCAAGGAAAATAACTTTGCAATAAAGGAAACTTGCCCTAAGTTTTAGAACTTAGCTTTCTGTCGCTATCCTTCCTCCGGTGAGCGTCAATTCTGAATGTCGCCAACTGGTACCCATATCCTCCTTCCCCCCCGGCAAACATCCACGCGAGGAAACCTTCTGTCTTTTGAGAAAAAGAAGAGAAAATAAAGATATGAAACCTTGGCGGTTCGTTAGAACTTACCGGAAGCAAGTGTCATACAACATCTTAGACAAACATGCATATATATATATATATAAACATGAAAATCAATAAGGAACTGCACAACACTTAAACTTATTCATCTGTGCTCAGGGTCTGCGCCTGGCTTTGTACAAAGGATTATACGCCTTGCCGGCAAGACTTGTACAAAAGGGTGGTTGCCGGGGGCCCCCGGCAACCGCGCCCTATGGGTAGAACTTGCGAAGATGTTCGATATTCCAAGAATTGCTCACTGGAATGCCATCTTCGGTCTCCAAGCGGACAGCGCCAGGCCTGGTGACTCGTACTACCTGATAAGGGCCTTCCCACTTCGGCTTCAACTTGTTTGAATTCTTGGCGGACTGAATCCGCTGAAGAACAAGGTCGCCTTCCTCAAGGCTTTGGGCATGAACTTTACGGCTATGGTAGCGGCGCAAAGCTTGCTGGTAGCGTGCAGCTCACACAGCATCCTGAAGACGATTCTCCTCAAGGAGCACAGCGTCATCTTGCCGCAGTTGCTCTTGCTCAAGCTCATCATAAGCAAGCACTCGAGGTGATCCGTACGTGAGTTCCGTGGGGAGAACTACTTCCGCTCCGTAGACAAGAGCGAAGGGTGTCTGGCCGGTGGCTCGATTTGGTGTCATTCTGATTGACCAAAGAACCGCCGGCAATTCATCAATCCAGCGTTTTCCGCACTTTCTCAGCCTGTCAAAAGTTCTGGTCCTGAGACCGCGCAGCACTTCAGCATTGGCCCTCTCCGCTTGACCGTTGCTAGTCGGGTGAGCAACAGAGGCAAAACAAATTTTGCCGCCAAGGTCTTGGACGTACTACATGAAGGTGCGACTAGTGAATTGCGTGCCGTTGTTTGGTGATGATCCTGTTGGGCACACCGAAACGACAAACTATCCCTTTAAAGAACTTGACGGCTGATTGTGCTGTCACCTTCCTCACTGCTTCCACCTCCGGCCACTTTGTGAACTTGTCGATAGCAACGTACAAGTACTCAAAGCCCCCGGTAGCACGGGGGAAAGGGCCCAGTATGTCGAGCCCCCAGACCGAAAATGGCCAGGAGAGGGGGATTGTCTGAAGAGCTTGAGCTGGCTGATGTGATTTCTTCGAATGAAACTGGCATGCTTCACACTTGGTTACTAGTGCAGTTGCATCCTGGAGAGCGGTGGGCCAAAAGAAACCTTGCCGGAATGCTTTCCCGACAAGTGCTCTTGATCCTATGTGAGAGCCACATATGCCTCCATGTATCTCTGCCAACAGCTCTAGTCCATCCTCCCGAGGAATACACTTCAATTTCACACCGTTTGGTCTCTTTCTGTACAGGACGTCATCGACGAACTTGTACATAACAGACCGACGGGCTACTTTTTCCGCTTCTTCCTGTTCTTCAGGGAGTTCTCCTGTCTGAAGGAAATGGACAATGTGCTGCGCCCATGCTGGAGCCTGGGGCTCGACAGCTAGGACTAAAGGCATCTCCTCTGCCGGGGGAACGTTTGTCTCGACGGCAAGGGCCTGAGCCCCTGCTGGAGCCTGTTGTTCCCCGGCAGGCATGTCGTTGATCCCGGCAACTTCCTTGCCGGTGGCTCCCGGGAGCTCTGCCGGGAAGTACTGACCAGAATTCAACTTTCTTCTCTTTTCTTGCCGCATTGATGGCGCCACGGATGGTTGAGTCAAATGGAGCACAAAAGTTCCTGGTTCCACAGGCAACTTGAGGGCGGCACGCTTTGACAGGTCGTCAGCAATACTGTTCTCAGCACGAGGGATGTGCTCCATTTGTAGACCGTCAAAGTGCTCTTCCATTTTTCTCACTTCATTTACGTAGGCTTGCATCAATGGACTCTGATAACTCTTGTTAACTTGCCTGACGACAAGCTGTGAATCGCCTCTGATGACGAGCTTTTTGATACCAAGGTCTGCCGCGATCCTGAGACCGGCAAGCAAGCCCTCGTACTCCGCGGTGTTGTTTGTCGAACTCTCCCGGGGAAAATGCATCTGGACTACGTACTTGAGGTGCTCTCCGGTGGGTGCGACAAGTAGCACACCAGCACCGGCGCCTTGCAGCGAAAAAGCCCCGTCAAAGTACATAACCCATTGCTGATCAATTTCATTGTCGGGGAGAATTGTTTCTTGAACCTCTTCGTCTGGCGTTGGGGTCCATTCCGCAATGAACTCTGCCAAGGCCCTGCTCTGAATTGTCGAAGTGCTTTCAAACTTGAGACCAAAGCTCGACAACTCCAACGCCCACTCCACAATCCTGCCGGTTGCTTCTGGATTTCGCAAAATCCGTTGCAACGGAAAGCGAGTGACGACGGTGTTTTCATGTGCTTGAAAATAATGGCGCAGCTTCCTTGAGGCCATGAGGAGGCCGAAGAGCAACTTCTGCACGCCAGAATATCTTGACCTAGCTCCTTGCAAAAGAGAGCTAACAAAATAAACTGGGCACTGCACCACCTTTTTCTTCTGCACTGGTTCTTCTGACTGCACAGATCCTGTCTTGCCGGGATCAACCCTTGTCGGGGAAGATCCTGCTGCGTCGCCTGACGGTCCTGCCGCTGGTGTTGCTTCCTCATCAGCTTCTCTCTGTGCCACTAACGTAGCACTAACCACTTGATTTGTTGCTGCCAAATATAGCAGCAACGGCTCTCGTGGTTTAGGCGCGACCAGCGTCGGCGAAGAAGAAAGGTATTTCTTCAAATCTTGCAGCGCAGCCTCCGCCTCTGGAGTCCATTTCATCGGACGTGCCTTCTTCAAAATTTTGAAAAAGGGCAGGGCGCGCTTAGCAGATTTGGAAATAAACCTGCTTAGAGCAGCAACACAGCCGGCAAGACGACGGACATCCTTGACGCGTCTTGGTGCTTTAATCTGCTCAATAGCTTTGATCTTGTCGGGGTTCGCTTCGATTCCCCATTGAGATACAAAGAACTCGAGAAGCTTGCCGGAAGGAACACCAAACACGCACTTCTCAGGATTGAGCCTTAAGTTGATCTTGCGCAGATTTGCAAATGTTTCTTCTAGATCTTGTATGAGCGTCGCTTTATCCTTGGTTTTGACCACTATATCATCCATATATGCCTCTATATTTCTATGGAGCTGAGGCTCAAAACCAATTTGGACCGCTCTGGCAAATGTAGAACCAGCACTTTTCAACCCGAAAGGCATTCGTATAAAACAATACGTACCACATGGGGTGATAAATGCGGTCTTTTGTTCATCTTCTTTTGCCATGAAAATCTGATGATACCCTGAATAGGCATCAAGGAAGGACAGTAGATCACAACCAGCGGTGGAGTCCACAATCTGGTCAATGTGCGGCAAGGGAAAGGGATCTTTTGGACAGGCTTTATTGATATCCGTATAATCGATAAAAAGCCTCCATTTCCCATTCGCCTTGCGCACTACAACCGGATTGGCCAACCAGGTTGGGTGAAGTACTCCTCTGACCAATCCTGCCGCCTCCAGCTTCCTGATTTCTTCGGCAATGAATTCTTGCCGCTCCAAGGCTTGCTTCCTGACCCTCTGCTTGACGGGCCACGCGTGAGAATAGACAACAAGGTGGTGCTCAATTACCTCCCTGGGAACAACGGGGATGTCAGATGGTTGCCATGCAAACACAGCAACATTCGCCCGCAGGAAGGCAATGAGCACGCTTTCCTATTTGTCATCAAGGGTAGAACTTATGGTGAAAGTTCCTCCCGTTCCATCCTCTTTGACGGGCACCTTCTTGGTCTCTGGTGGAGCGGCCTTGGATCTCTTGTTCTTGCCGGTGGAACTCTCTGGTGCATCTTTAACGGAAGCGCAGCACTCCGAGGAGGTGCGCTTGCCGGAGTTCGCGCCAAGATTCTTGACGGTCTTCTTCTTCCCCCCGGGAGTTCCAGCGGCAGGAGCAGATGCCTTGATGGTAGGTGCTGCAACTGCTTCCCGGTAAAGTTGGTCGGCACAAATGAGCGCATCCTTCTTATCGGAATGGATAGTAATGACACTCAACGGCCCGGGCATCTTCAAAATATTATACGCGTAGTGTGATGCCACCATGAACTTAGCCAGCGCTGGCCGACCAAGGATCCCATTGTATGACATAGGGATCTTGGCGACATCAAACACTACCTTCTCGGTCCTGTAGTTGAGCTCGCTACCAAATGTCACCGGTAGGGTAATCTTGCCCTTTGGCTGAGTTCTTCTTGGATTGACCCCTTGAAACGTGCCCGTTTCTTCGAGATCTTCATCAGGAATTTGGAGCCTCTTGAGCACATCCGGTGAGATTAGGTTCAGCCTGGCCCCACCGTCAACTAGCATTTTCGTCACCTTGAGGTTGCGGATTGTTGGTGAGACCAACAATGGCAAGCACCCGACCGCGGTTGTGCGATCAGGGTGATCCTCGGCGTCAAAAATGATAGGCGTGTTGGACCACTTCAGGGGCTTACATGCATCCAGCGATGGCTCTGTTGCATTGACTTCTCGCACCCACTGTTTGAGCCGACGGTGGGAAGAATGCAACGAGGCGCCCCCGTCGACACACATGGCCTCTGTAGCTTTTTGGAATTCTTGCTCACTGGACTCATCATCTTCTTCATCATCATCTTCTTCTTTGTCACGGCCTCGAGCGGGCCTCTCCCTCTGTTGCTTGGCCTTGCCGCGGCGACCCCCTCGGCCACCGCGCTTCTTGCCGGACGCCTCAGCACTGTCGTGGGCCTTCTCCTTATCTCGCCTTTCATACTCAGCCCTCTGCTTCTCGACAAGCTGTTCAACTTGCCGGAAGTTTTGGAGATTGTGACCCTTGGTGCGATGGATCTTGCAGTAGTGCTTGCCGGAGTTTTCCGACTTGTCGGCAGCCACCAAGGCTTGGCATGAAGAGCACCTGGCAAGTTCCTTGCCGGGGTTGTCAACCTTGGCCTTCTTGGCGGTGCCGGGGTTGCCGGATTCCTCGACAGAAGCACGGCCTTGCCTTTGCGCTTCTTGTTCCGTCGCCGGCCTTTCCTTGACGGGGTTGCAGCGTCGTCGTCTTCTGATTCACTGCCCGCGCCAACAGCCTCGCCAGTGAGTTTCCTCCCCTCTTCAGCTCAGGCGCACTTGTCGGCCAAAGCGTAAAGCTCGGCAATACTTCTGACTTTGTTCATTGCCAGCTCTTCCCGCATTCTGCGGTTACACATGTTCTGGTGAAACGCGCTAATAACAGCGGCAGGGTGAACGTCAGGAATATTGTACTGCACCCGGCTAAATCTCTGCATAAACTTGCGCAGGGGTTCGCCCTCCTTCTGAGGGATGATATGCAAATCACTCTGTTGGCCAGGAGCTTGGTGGCCTCCGACAAAGGCGCCAACAAACTGATGGCACATATCTGACCAAGAAGAAATATAATTCTCCGGCAGATGCATCAACCACGACCTGACGTTGGGTTTGAGTACCAACGGGAAGTAGTTGGCAAGTATCTTGTCATCTTGGCCCCGGGCAGCCTGCACCGCAATGGTGTAGATGCTCAGGAACTCCGAGGGATGAGTCTTGCCGTCATATTTCTCAGGGACCTCTGGCTTGAAGGTTCGGGAATTGGGCCACTGGACTTGCCGCATCTCACGGGTAAATGCTGGAGTCCCTACCTCGTAAGGCAAGTCGCCTACGTCCCCTGGCGCAGGCTCATCGACAGCCGGCCCTACGCGCTTATCAGATTGATAGCGCGCTTCTCGTCGCCGCTCGATGGTGGTTCGAGCGTCCTCTTTGCCTCGTTCCTGGAGAACTTGACGCTAGTCGCGGCGCATCCGTGGATCGGACGACGCCGTAGAATCATCATCATGGCGATCGACCCGATGGGTTGTCGACCGCCGCTGGTGTCGCGGAGGGGAGTGCACCGTGGTTGCACCACCTCCGGTTTTATCCACATCGGCTCACGCCGGATCGATGGGCCGCCGCTGTGAGGGCCCTGCCTCCTGTGGTCCATCTTTGTTGGCGAAGCCGATGAGGCTCTGGATAGTAGCTCGCCACTCCTCCATCTTCTCCGGAGGAGGAGGGAAATCGAGGAGCAGCTGCGCACGTGCCAAGGCTTCCGCTGGCGTAGGCGGCGGTGACAGGTGCGAGGTATGCGAGGTGCTCTGACTCCTAGCCATGTTAGAAGGAGCACCATCACGGTCACGCGACCACGCACCACCTCCGTCGGCAGCTCGGTGTGCATGCTGGGCCCGCGCACCTTGGGATCGATGCGCAGAAATCTTTTCATGGGGACGCCCTGAACTACCAGCGCCATGACGTTGCTCATCGTGCACGGCCTGGGAAGGCCGTCACGCTGGCGTCGGTGCGGGAGCCCCAGAAAGCGTCCTTCGATCTCTGGAATTCATTGTGCCACCCGTAGGCAACACAGCTCCATCTCTGGATCCAGTGGCGTGTGGGTTGCCGCTGCCGCTGCGAACGACATCGCTCGCCTGGCTTGGATCACCAGAACACCATGGAGGCTCTAATCCTCTTCCTTCTGCACCCACGCCATCGCCTGTATGCGAGGGCACAGGTAAAACGGACGTGGATGGTTGCGCCGTTGCGGCGCTCTTCTTCTTGGGTGGCATGATGAAGATGATGAAGAAACTAAGGCGCCGATCACTGGATCAGGTTCACACAACCTACAACCCCCCTACCTGGCGTGCCAAAGATGTCGGCGTGCGACACCTATGGGACCCTCAAGGAATCCCTTCACGATTCGGTAGGGGGAGAGGTATGCACAAAGAGCAGAACCAACGATCGACGCGGGGCGATTTTACCCAGGTTCGGGCCGCTAATCAGCGTAAAACCCTACTCCTGCCTTGTTTTATTATGAGTGTTCTTGAGACCAGGCTCCAGGAGCGCTTGCGATGAACAGTACGTTCAAAGAGCAGCTACGCATGCAGAATGGGCCAGAAGATCCTCCTCCCTGTAGCAGTTGCCTTGGGCCTCCTTTCATATGGTCAAAGGGGTCACCACAGTGGCAAAATATATATACATTGAGGTGTAAAGTAGCTACAGGATTATCATACCTAACCACTGACGGATTAGGACGAACGCATTTAATGCACCGTGAGGTGTCCGTTTAGGTGTCCTCACTTTCTTGGGGACAGAAAAAGGGGCCATCCCATCAGCACCGCTTAAGCTCTCCTCCACTGGCGCGTCGCCACGCATCCAAAGAAGGACCTAGAAATGTCGGGCTCGCTGCTGTGCCAGAGTGGTGGCACAGCAACAGAATCTTGCCAGGCGCCGGACCTTGCCGGGCGCCGAATCTTGCCGGGCGCCGAATCTTGCCGGGCGCCGGACCTTGCCGGGCTTCGCAGGCCACCCCGGCAAGATCTTGCCGTGGAAGCTGGCTTTCGGATTCTAGCTCTCCTTATCTGCTGATCCTCAGATCTTTGACTTGAGAATTTCTCTGGTAGCCTGAGTCAACCTCGAACTGTTCCCCGACAAGCCTTGCCGTGAGTATGGCTACAACTGCCCGTGCACAAGTACGGGGTACTAATGGCCCAATACTTAGTACACCGACAGCTTGTCGGGGATCGATATGTAAGCTTGTTTTCTGTCTCTTCTTCCCAGGATCAAGTCCATGGCAAGAGCCATGTAGTTAGTGCAGGGGAAAACACAGTAGCATATGACCTCATCTAAATGACCATGGCAAGTTTATGCTAAGCTAATCATGCATGAATGTTTTTAGGGCGCTAGCGCTTCCTTTTATTATCTGTGCTCAGGGTCTGCGCCTGGCTTTGTACAAAGGGTTACATGCGAATCGGCAAGGCTTGTACAAAAGGGTGGCTGCCGGGGCAGGGCCCGACAGTCGCGCCTTATGGGTAGAACTTGCGAAGATGCTCAATATTCCATGAGTTTTGCATTTTGATGCCATCTTTGGTCTCCAGATGGACTGCGCCAGGTCTGGTGACTCATACAACCCGGTAAGGGCCTTCCCACTTTGGCGTCAACTTGTTGGTACCCTTGGCGGACTGAACACGCCTAAGGACAAGGTCGCCTTCCTCAAGGCTCCGGGCATGGATCTTGCGGCTGTGATAGTGGCGCAGGGCTTGCTGGTAGCATGCAGCATGCATAGCAGCTCGGAGACGGTTCTCCTCAAGGAGCATGGCATCCTTATGTCGGTGCTGCTCTTGCTCTACTTCATCGTAGGCAAATACTTGAGGTGACCCGTATATGAGTTCCATGGGGAGCACTGCTTCTGCCCCATAGACTAGGGAGAAGGGAGTCTGGCCGGTAGCTCGATTTGGTGTCGTACGGAGGGACCAAAGAACCACTGGCAGCTAGTCGATCCAGTGTCTACCGCACTTTCACAGCTTCTCAAAAGTCCTTGTCTTGAGCCCATGCAGCACTTCAAGGTTCATCCTCTTAGCTTGTCCATTGCTCATGGGATGAGCAATAGAGGCAAATGAAACCTTGCTTCCGAGGGTTTGAACATATTGTATGAAGGCGCGGCTTGTGAATTGGGTGCCATTGTCAGTGATAACTCTGGCGGGTACTCCAAAATGGCACACCAATCCCTTCAAGAACTTGATAGCTGATTGTGCGGTTACCTTCCTCACAGGCTCCACTTCCGGCCACTTTGCAAACTTCTTGATTGCAACATACAAGAATTCAAAGCTCCCGGTAGCACGGGGGAAGTGGCCCAAGATGTCGAGCCCCCAGACTGAAAATGGCCATGACAAAGGGATCGTCTCGAGAGCTTGAGCAGGTTGATGGATATTCTTGGAGTGGAACTGGCAGGCTTCACATCTAGTGACTAGCTCAATTGCATCTTGGAGGGCCGTGGGCCAGTAGAAACCTTGCCGGAAAGCTTTTCCAACCAAGGCTATTGATCCAATATGGGAGCCGCACATGCCTTTGTGTATCTCTGCCAACAGTTCCTTCCCCTCTTCCCGGCAAATGCACTTCAATTTGACACCGTTGGGCCTCCTTCTGTATAATGTGTCATCGACAAACTGATACATATTGGCCCTCCGGGCTACTCTTTCAGCTTCTTCTTACTCTTTAGGAAGTTCTCCAGTTTGGAGGTAGCGGACGATGTGCCGCGCCCAAGTTGGAGCTCGAGGCTCGACAACTAGGACCAACGGCACCTCCTCACTCGTGGGAGCGCCTACCTCGACCGCAAGGACCTGTGGTCCTGCGGAAGAGTGCAGCTCACCAAACAAGGTAGGGTTATTCCTGGCAGCTTCTCTTCCGGAGGCCTCAGGAGGCCTTGCCGGTAAAGGCTTGCCGTAGTCCAGCTTCCTCCTTTTCCTATCCATCACCAACGGAGACACTGATGATTGTGTCAGATGATGGACAAAGGTCCCTGGTTCCACAGGGAGATTTTGTGCGGCACACTTTCAAAAATAATCAGCAGCGCTGTTTTTCGTACATGGCACATGCTCTGTTTGCAATCCGTCAAAGTGCTCCTCCAACCTCCTCACTTCTTCGACATATGCCTCCATTAATGGACTCTGGTAATCCTTGTTTACCTTTCTCACCACAAGCTGCGAATCTCCACGGATGATCAACTTCTTGATCCCCAACTCTACTGCAATCCTGAGTCCAGCAAGGAGCCCTTCATATTCTACAGTGTTGTTGGTAGCTTTCTCCCGGGGAAAATGCATTTGGACCACATACTTGAGGTGCTCTGCAGTGGGCGGGACGAAGAGCACGCCAGCCCCTGCGCCTTGCAATGAGAAGGCACCATCAAAGTACATGATCCACCCTTGTGGTGCCTCCTTGCCGGGGATAACAGTTTCTGGCATCTCTTCGTCTGGAGTAGGTGTCCATTCTGCAATGAACTCCATCAGTGCCCTGCTCTAAATGGTTGAGGTACTTTCATACTTCAGACCAAAACTTGACAACTCTAATGCCCATTCAACTATTCTGCTGGTGGCCTCAGGGCTCCTCAATATGCGTTGCAAAGGGAAACGAGTGACGACCGTGCTCTTGTGGGCTTGGAAGTAGTGGCGTAGCTTCCTTGAGGCCATGATGAGACCGAAGATCAATTTCTGCACTCCAGAGTACCTTGACCTAGCCCCCTGCATCAGGGAGCTAACAAAGTAGACTGGTCGCTGCACCACCTCTTCTTTGTCATGGCCTTGAGATTGCCTTCACCACCCTGCCCTTCTTTCTCCTGATCCGTACCCAACCTTGCCATGACCGGTTCACTTGCTTCTCTGGGGAGGACAGTAGCTGCGGCTACTCCTTCATCTACTTCCCGCTGTGCCACCAGCGCTGCACTAACCACTTGATTGGTTGCCGGCAAATATAGCAGCAACGGCTCTTGTGGTTTAGGAGCGACCAAGGTGGGAGCAAAGGAAAGATAGGCTTTTAAGTCCTGCATCACTGCTTCTGCCTCCGGGGTCCACTTCATGGGCCCTGCCTTCTTCAGAATTTTGAAGAACGGTAGGGCGCGCTTGGCAGACTTGGAAATCAACCTACTCAGTGCGGCAACACATCCAGTTAAACGCCTCACGTCCTTGACTGTCTTAGGTGCTTGAATCTACTTGATCGCTCTGATCTTGTCGGGGTTGGCCTCTATCCCCCGGTGGGACACAAAGAAACCAATTAGCTTGTCGGAGGGAATGCCAAACGCACACTTCTCAAGGTTCAACTTCAAGTTGATCTTGTGCAGGTTTGCAAAGGTTTCTTCCAAGTCCTGAATGAGCGTTGATCTGTCCTTGGTTTTGACCACTAAGTCATCCATGTAAGCTTCAACATTCCTATGCAACTGAGGCTCAAACCCAATTTGCACTGCTCTTGCAAAAGTGGACCCAGCGCTCTTTAACCCGAAGGGCATCCGCACAAAGCAGTACGTGCCGCATTGGGTTATGAACACGGTCTTCTCCTCGTCTTCCTTGGACATGAATATCTGATGGTATCCGGAGTATGCATCCAAGAAGGAAAGCAGATCGCACCCGGAAGTGGAATCCACAATCTGGTCGATACACGACAAGGGGAAAGAGTCCTTCGGGCATGCCTTGTTCAGATCTGTGAAGTCTATGCAAAGCCTCCATTTCCCATTCGCCTTGCGCACCACCACCGGGTTCGCCAACCATGTTGGATGCAACACTCCCCTGACCAAACCAGCTGCTTCAAGTTTCTTGATCTCTTCGGCAATGAATTGATGCCGTTCCAAAGCTTGTTTTCTGACCTTCTGCTTGACGGGCCGAGCATGAGGGCAGACAGCAAGGTGGTGCTCGATTACCTCCCTGGGAATGCTGGGGATGTCAGATGGTTGCCAAGCAAACACATCGACATTTGCCTGCAGGAAGTCAACGAACGCACTTTCCTATTTGTCATCGAGGGTGGAGCTGATGGTGAATGTACCATCAGTGCCATCCAGCCCTACCAGAACCTTCCTTACAGCAGGCGAGGCGACTTTGGATCTCTTGCTAGTGGAACTCTCTGGCAAATCATCGACGGGCGCGGCGCACTCCGAAGAGGCGCGCTTCCCGGATTCTTTGCCGGCATCCCCGTTAGCTTTCTTTCCTTTCTTGTTATCCTTGGCGGGAACTGCGGCTTCTGCAGCCTTGGCAGTGATTGCATCCCGGTACATCTTATCCACGCATATGATTGCATCCTTCTTGTCCGACAGGATGGAGATGACGCCCGTTGGTCCTGGCATATTCAGAGTATTATAGCCATAGTGAGATGCTGCCATGAATTTTGCCAGAGCTGGACGACCAAGAATCCCATTGTACGGCAGAGGAAGCTCGACCACGTCGAACACAATCTTCTCGGTCCAGTAGTTCAATTCTCCTCCAAACGTCACCGACAGTGTGATCTTTCCATTAGGACGACTCCTACCGGGGTTGATTCCTTCAAACGTGCCAGTAACCTTGAGCTCTTCATATGATATTTGTAACTTGCTGATTACCTTGGGGGAAATCAGATTCAACCTTGCCCCACCGTCAACCAACATCTTTGTGACCTTGAGGTTGCAGATCATTGGTGAAACCAACAATGGCAAGCACCCTACCGCGCTGGTGCGGTCAGGGTGATCCTCTTTGTCAAAGATGATGGGCGTGCGGGATTATTTGAGTGGTTTCCGGGAATCTGCCGCTGGCTCTACGGCATTGACCTCATGCGCCTATTGTTTAAGCTGGCAGTGAGAGGAGTGCAAAGACGCGCCTCCATCAATGCACAGGGGCTTAGTGGCTTTCTGGAACTCTTGCTCACTGGTTTCCTCTTCATCCCCTCCATCACTTTCATCATCACCTTCCTTCTTCTCACGGCCTCTAACATGTTTTTCTTGATGCTGGGGAATCTTGCCGCGGTGGCCTCCTCTGCCGCCTCGGCCCTTCCCGCCAGCACCTTCTTGGTCTCTTTCCTTGTCACGCTTCACGTACTCAGCTTTCTGCTTCTTGACAAGTTGCTCAACTTGGTGACACTCTTGGAGGTCATGGCCCTAGGTCCGGTGGATCTTGCAGTACGGTCTGTCAGCCTTCCCAGCCTTTTCGACCGCCGCCGCTTCCCGGCAATCAGTGCACGCGGCAACGTCCATGCCGGGGGCTTCGGTCTTGGCCTTCTTGCCAGTACTAGGACTGCCAGAACCCTCAACAGCCAACACTGCCTTTTCCTTGCGCTTCTTGTTGTGCTTCTTATTCTTCCTCTTCGGGTTAGTGGCATCATCGTCATCTTCTGAGTCAACCTCGATGCCATCCTCTTCCTCGGGGAGCCACCTCCCTTCCTCTGTACGGGCACATTTATCCGCCAAGGTGTACAGCTCATTCACAGTTTTGGGCAACCGGACGTTCATCTTGGAACGTATCCTCCTGTTGCGCACGTTGGACTGGAACACGGCAATCACAGCTGCCGGGTGGATATATGGAATGTTCCTGTGCACCCGGCTAAACCTCTGCATGTACTTCCGCAAACTCTCCCCTTCCTTTTGCGGAAGGAACTGCAAATCGCTGGGCTGTCCTGGTTCTTGATGGCCGCCCGTGAAGGCACCAACAAACTCATTGCACAGGTCAGCCCAAGACGAAATGGAATTCTCTGGCAGGTGCATCAGCCATGACCTCACGTTTGGCTTGAGCGCAAAGGGAAGTAGTTGCCGAACACCTTCTCATCTCTTCCTCCGGCGGCTTGAACAGTGATTGTGTAGATGCTCAAGAACTCTGCCGGGTTCAGCCTTCCATCATACTTTTCTGGTATCACTGGTTTGAAAACACGGGAAGATGGCCAACGGACTTGCTGCAGCTCGCGAGTGAAGGTAGGGCACCCAACCTCGAAAGGCAAGTATCCGCCTTCACTGGGCGCGGGTTCATCGATGTCTGGACCATTGCGCCTGTCAAATTGGCAGCGGGTTTCGCGGCGTCGTTCTATAGTGACACGCGCGTCTTCCCACCGCCTATCTTCCAGGACCTGCCGCTGATCTCGATGGGCTTGAGGATCAGATGAAGCCATTGATGCCTTGTCGGGCTCCTGGTCGCGTCGTTCGGGCTGCGGCCTCTGCGCTGGCTGTCGTGGAGGGGATTGCACCGTTGGAGTTGCTCCCTCGACACGGTCAGCGGCTCGGGCCGTGGTTGCTGCTTGCGGGCGCCGTGGTGGGCCTGCCCGCTGTGATCCTTCCGCTTTAGCAAAACCGATCAAACTCTGAATGGTGGCTCTCCACTCATCCATTTGGTCGGCCACTAGCGGGAATCTCAGCAAGAGTTGGGCTCGCGCCATGGCTTCCGATCAGTGCTTGGCATAGATGACGACGCAGACCACGATGTTGCTTGACTTCTGACAGTACCAGTAGTGGCGGCGTCGTGTTCTCGTTGCCGCGAGCCAGCCGCCATGGCGGTACGGTGGCAAGATGGGTGCGCCTGGGGGTTGACGACCCCATTTGGCGCTTTGTCTTGGTTACCCTGTCTTGGGGAAGGCGCATGCCCTGTAGCTGCGCCTATAGCAGGGACAGCTAGGGGGTGGCGACTCGCACCAGAGCAGGCGTTGTCGCTATGGTTGCGCCCTCTAGTGCGGTGGGGAGGCGGAGACTGAACATTCTCCCCACCCGCACCTTGTGGAACACGGCAGTCGGGATGCTGTTGATACCGCCCTCCCCTGGCGTCTTCCGCTCCCGCTTCGACCGCAGGGGGAACGATGACAGCGCCGCCTGCGCCGGTCACGTCCCCCACAGCGTCCGCGTCCCCCAACGCTGCCACAACACCCATAGTATCAGTGGCTGCATGCGAGGGGGCCTTCAAGGTGGAAGGGTGAGCTATTGCGCCAGACTTTTCTTGGGTGCCATGGATGATGAAGCTAATGATGAAGAAGATGGTGATGAAGATTGACACGCTGTTCACGACCTCGGGATCGCGCAAGCGCTTCCCCCTGCCTCTCGCGCCAAAGATGTCATGGTGGGACACGATCACCTATGGGGCCATCAGCCCCTTGTGGTTCGCCAGGGGGGAGATCACGTAGCACAAAGAGCGGAAGCCATGGAACAGCACGGCAGTGGTGACGCTGGTGGTTTTTACCCAGGTTCGGGCCACCGAGAAGAATAAAACCCTACTCCTGCTTTGGTGGATTGAAGGGAGGACCGTAGTGGAAACACAGTGCTCATGCCCTGCAGGCTCGCCTCGGGGAGAGAAGCTACGCGCGTATGAGTGTAAAAGGGTCCAAATCCTTTTTTAGGTTGCCATGGCCCTCCTTTTATAGGCTAAGGGGTTACCATAGTGGCAAAACAGTCATTATCTACTGATTAGATAGCCAACAGTGATATCATACCTAACTCTGGTAGTTAGAACAAAGTGCATTAAATGCACTGCTAGGTGTCACGCTGAGGATGCAGCCCGGCAAGCCTACCGCGCCGCTTAATCATCTTCTACCTGTCTGCATGACACGCCTCTGGACGGGTGTCATATAGGGGGGAATCTCCCTTCCAAATGGCTGCCACGTGCCAAATGATAGCAACTTAATCACTTGGGGGCTCGACACCACATTGATAAGTGACTTGCATCGCTGTGCGGTGGAGCGGTGGAGTCTTCGCGGGGAGATTTGCCCTTGGCGGCCCCGGCAAGCCTGCCGGGGAAATCTTGGGACTTGTTCTTGGTGAGGCTTCGACCTGACCAGGCTCACCTTCCCAGTAAGGGAGGTCTTTTCTTAGTGACAGCTTGTTCCCTTGGCTTGTCTTGGTCTTCTTGATCCGCCCTTTGATTCCTTAAAGAGCTACCTCTCTGGCTTGGTCTCGTCTTGGGAGCTTGGCGTTGTTGTATCCTTGCCATTGCACCTGTGTACAGTCTGGGCAACATACATGAAGGTTTGTTGCACCGACAGCAAGGCAGGACAAACCACACAAAGTTTTCTTCGACACCTATCTGTAACTGAAGTAATTCTGTAAGGGCTCCTTTGGCTTGCAGGATTCTAAAAACGCAGGGATAGGAAAAACACTGGAATGGGATAGGAATGCACGTGGGAAACAGAGCATTTGTAAACACAGGATTTCTGTCAACTTAGGTGTTTGGTTCACATGAATTGGAAGAGCAGAGGAATGCAAAGAAACATGGCCAAATTAATGTGAAACCATATGAAAGTGTGTATGGTTAGAATGTTATTATGCCACTAATGCACTTAGTCTTGTTTTCATGCATAGGAAAAGTAGATCCAGGTGGATGTTTTGCTCCATTCCTTTCAACCAAATGCATGAATAATTGAATAGTAGAGTACCATAGGAAAATTTCCTATTGCTATGTTTTTCCTTCACTTTTTCCTTTGAACCAAAATAGCCCTAATGGATCGACATGAATGTAGAGTAATAAGTGATGTGACAAGTGTACAACCTCTTTGGCATAGCCTTGTCGACCTCAGCATCATTGGGTTGGTCGCTGAAGAAGTTGCAGCAGAGGTGGCTGTTGGAGGTGTGGTGGAATATCTGAGGCATCTGTAGACGGCGTCCAGGGTACTGCTCTATTGTGATGGTTGGTTCCGTCGTTGGAGCAGCTTTGGCAAGCCGTAAGACATCGAGGCTGAAGTAGCACAAGACAGACATCGTTAATCTCAAGTGGGATTCTAATAGCATCTTCAATAGATGATTTAAAATACATTACCAAAAAGTGGTAGATGTAAAATGTACATCACCAAAAAACACCTGATGACAACAGATGAGGTAAAAACTATTGACTCTGAACTTAACTGTCGAAACTGAAATTTACTGTGGAATCTGAATGTTACTGTCGAAACTGAATGCACTGGTAGCAGAGATGCACTTCACATGTAGTTTAGGCCGCTCGAGCACTAGTAGTAGAGAAATAGTGATCTAAATCAGCAGGCGATTGACAGGGAACACAGTAGCAGATAGCAGCTGGAGCAGTGACGCGAACTAGAGCCAGAGCAGCAACTCGTGTAGCTGCACTAGCTCGTGTTGCAGCATAAGCAGCGCGAGCGAGAGCAAAAGCAGAGCAGCAGCACGAGCGAGGGGAAGAGCAGAGCAGTAGTGCAAGCAAGCGAGAGCCAGAGCAGCAGTAGCAGCGGTGCGAGCGAGCGAGAGCCATAGCAGCAGCGCGAGCGAGCAAGAGCCGGAGCAGCAGCAGCTCTGGTTGGTATGGACACTGCTGCCGAGGGAGCCTCGCACTGGGGGAGAGCCGCCGTGGAGATGTCACCGATGCCGCCGACTACGAGGTAGCCGCGCCTTGGGGGAGCGGGATCGAGCACCGGCGGCGCCGGGAGGTCAAGTTAAGGAGAAGGTGCGATGCGATGAGTGTACAACCTCTTTGGTGGCGCCGAGTAGGCCTCGGCTTCGTCCGAGGAGTCGATGAGGATGCTGCGGTTCCGGTGGAGCAGGTTAAGGTGGTGCTATGGGGATGGAGTAGCCACGATAGACGAGGCGATCATCGAAGCAGCTCCTTGGAGGTTGAGGACGGGGCGGCTAAACCGGTGGGACGATGAGATTGATGACAGATCCTCATCCAGGACGGTGGATGAGGGACGTCGAGCTGTTGAAGTGGACAACGTCGTCGGGGAAGAGGCTCCGGCTGGGCGACGATGGGGTGGCGGACGGCGGAGGGTGGGGTTTCATGACTGGAGCAGAGAGGTTATGGCGGCCTGGGTTTTTGAATGGTGAAAAGGACGTGATAGGAGGGGGGACCATGACTTAGGGACACGCTTGTCCAAAATGTAGGGTGTGTTATGAAAGTACCCCCACCTATTTGAACTAGCGGCAGTTTCGGCTCAGGGTTAGAAGGGGGATTTCGCGTGTTGGGATTTGGCAGCTGGAGGGAGTTTTCGTGCGCGTTGTAATTTCGGGATAGCAAGGCGCGAGTTTTCGGAGCACAAAGAGACAAAGCGATATCTGAATTTTCGGGATAACATTGCGCGGGTTGAAATTTTGGGGCAAGCCTAACGTGTAATAATGTATGTACCAAATAATTTCGCACTATCCTCAAAAAAATCAATTCGCACTTCCCTCGACAGAAAAAACAAAAACAAAAACTATTCGCACCACACAAAGGGAGAGTCTTGTCCCATTTTACTGTATAAATGCTATTCAAGACTATGAATCCATGCTATGTCCAATTAATTTTTTTCGCTACCTCTATAATGCATGGAACCTACTCATACGAACATTTTAGTGCGTTCCAAATGTATATACTACTGCTGCAATTCGAACTATATTTGAATTCATTTCTCTATTTGAATAAGAATCTACAATCATGATTGTTGCCAAGTTAAACCATCATTTGTATATTATCTTAACAACACACCACATGATTACTATAGATTTAGGTATGAACTATGTGTACTATATATATGAACTCAAATTCAAAAAATTTAATACACTTGATGTTGATTCCAAATAATAGTACATTTGAATTAATAGCTAGATCTTCATAATCTAAACCATGTTTCATATGTACACTGTATTTATCGCATAAAGTATAGTGCCCCGCCCCCTACATTATGACAAGTATTTAGCCCTGAGCTACAAAAACCACACATTATCACAAATTCAAAAAAAAATTATATGTAGTATAACATGTTCATGACCACACCATGCGTATAACCATTATATTCATGCATATGCATCGGTTTAAAACACTATGATCTCTTGTTCAAATATCTGAATCCACTTTTATAATGAATTATGATATCTGATCGTCTTTTACACCCACACAATCCTCTTCTTTGTGTAGCTAGCGCTAACTTTCGCTCGTGCATGCACACGCCCACCTCCCTCTCACCCTCCCTCGGCATTCTCTCCATCACGCGCATTCATTATTTCTCTTTAGGTCGTTCACCCACGGTGTGTGTAGGCCCTCCAGCTCCTTCTTTTCGGCACACACCGATCGATATACCTCTCTAGCCAGGCAAACCTACCACAAACACATGATTTCCCTCTTCTCTTCTCACCGTCCATGCCCTCCTCTGTCTAATACAGTTCCACGCACGTGCACACTCCCGCCCCTCTTTTCATCGATCTCATACTCGCATACTCCTCCCCCTCGACATAGTCGACCTCTCGCACCACCTCCTAGCCGCAGCCCTCTCACTCTATCCGTCTCCCCGGACCTTATTTTCTTCTAACACATGCATGCATGTATACCTACCAATCTCCCTACATATAGCTAGGTCGACTATAACTCTTTTTCCCCACGCACTGATCGACGTACTTGATCTTCCTTTCTCCCCTTTCTTTGACACACGACGATTGATCTTCCTATATAGTTACGTCTGCTTACCACAGCCATATCACCCCCTAGCCATATCGTCCCCCCTCATCATCCTTGCATGCCTCCCGACCCGTCTCTCACACGCACGTGCACAGACAGGCACGCATCCCCTCTCTTATTGATATTGCAGTCGTACCCTCCGTTTGTCTAGCAGGCCTCTTCCACCATTTGTGAGAAGCAACTCCACCACCAACCCTCCGACACTCTAGCTTTGTCTCTCTTTGAACCTTATTCCTCTGCTACACATATGCATGGATGCCGATCGATCTCCCTCAATACATAGCTAGGTCTCTCTCCTTCTCCACACATATACCAGTCGATCTACCTCTCTATAGTTAGGTCTCTGCGCCCCCCCCACACACCGATAGTCGAACATCGTAGGTTGGTATCCATGCCACAGAGACAAAATGCACCTGTCCCCTCTCACATTCCAGTAGGCCAGCCACGCTATATCTTTGACGTGGGCAAATACAAATTCGATGGCACTCTTTATCGATCGCGCACCCACACACTTCACCCCTTTCTTTGATTCTATCGATATCTCACGCCGATGATCCCTCCACTCTCTTCTCGTGTATCACTCCCTCTATATATGATATATCCAGGCCTCTGTTTCACACACATTGCATATGTTACATTTTTTTGTTTGAGATATCATCGACACATTGCCTCTGTTTCGCACAAACCGTCTTTTTTTAGTAAAACAACCATCTCTCTCACACACACCCACGTATGTGGGGTACCTGCACGTAGAGAAGAGGTGCACGCACGACGCACGTACTCACGTCTCGTTCCCGGCCACACCCACGCGGGTACACGGTGGAGCTCATTTCTGTACGAAAAGGCAGCCCACGTGATAATTTGACGCGTGTAGCGGTTGTTTACTTGAAGGAGGGTCATGTACCACGCGTACACGAAACAAAGTTCGACTTGACGCGTTAGTTTTAAATAAAGTTATATTCCTTAATGGCATGTATAGAATATAAAATTATTGTTATCGAGAAAAAAGAAATCTGCTCCACTATATACATGGAGCCTGCCTGCCGGGGTTTGTCTCTCGTCACACTATCTCACACAAGGCGGCGGTGGCCCCTCTCTCTCGCCGTTGGTCACTGATCCGGCCGCATCCCGTCCGCCGGTAGAAAGGGAGGATGTGCATCATTTCTCCGTTCGACGGCGTCGAGGCAGCACGTCGCGATCTGCGGTACCCGCCGTTCTCTCTGACCAAGCTCCGACGCGGTAGGGCCTTCGCCACTTGCTCGCTGCCGCCCTCCTAGTTACACCCCAATGACCCCCAGGTACAGCTTCCTCCCCTCCGGCCTTGCTCCACTGCCCATCTTCCCACATTGCTGCACGTGGAAAATCTTGCATGTGGATCTTCCCTAGTTCTTTACCCAAAATGTAGCTCGTTCGACGTACTTTCCATATTGCAATCGCGTCCTCACACCGTTTTAGATAAACAACCATGATGTTATCTTCCCTTAGGACAAGGAATATGCTTCTTTTTTGTGATTGTATGTGTCATCAACTATTATTGGCTAGTAATTGTTTCCTTTCTACCTCTTTTTTGCAAACAGGGCTATCCATTTCACCTCGTTGCTATTGCGACCTTTTGGTGAACTGCACAAATCACTTTTTCTTAAGAGTGTTTTGTGCAGTTCTACTAAAATGTCACACGGGCAACGTCTCTACATTTCAGTGTGACTACACAAAGGGAGATTGGTTTTGCTCTATCCTCCTCATCCAACTTCAAGCCTAATCTTCTCCAACTATTTGCTTAATCTTCTCCAACTAGTTAGTCTTAAGAGAGACTGCAAAGGTGATCGGCTTCTATTTGTGTGTTTATTGTTTCATCAACAGTCCTCTATTATTGTAATCACACTTACTCGATATCTTTAGAACTGGGACGCTCAGCTCTATTTTAGTGGAACTGCACAAAATGATCGGAATGTTGCATGCTCCTGACAGCTGCTTTTTTTCCAACATGCCTTGTTGATTTAGATAGAGCTGGAGGGAAGTTGCTACCAATGAAAGCATGGATCAATTTTAATTTAACACCTTCTCACAACTTTGTCTTCAGTTGTGATGTAAATATTAGCTCTGATCTGCTAATCATTGAGATGCATTAGCAAGGAAGTCAGTTTTTTATTTTTTCTGAAAGAGCATGGATGTTAGTTTCCTTTCTAGTATTTGATTGATGTTGTAACAAGACAACCTTCCAGCTGGCAAGACACACGAAACAAAAGTTGAAAGCTTCATAGCATTGTACAATTTCATGTCGCTGGAAAATTATTTGTATACGTCAATTATGTAAACAAATGTTGGAAGCTTGGTAGCATTGCCAGAAGCCATTCAGCATCCGGGTCCATGTGCCATGCACCAAATTAGAGTGCACAACCGCATGGGAGACTCAACCCGGTCGTTGCGCTGCACTAATAGTGAGTAATGAGCAGTCAAATCATAAGCCCCACCTTTCCCACTGTAAGTTGCTCGGAAGAAGCAACCATCAATACGCTCTTCTTTGAATCCGCTCATACTAGTACGTATGAAGGTGCAAAACCAAGTCCGCGTATGGCCTGTTGGTCAACGCGCTTCCTCTTGGCATATCACTGGCATGTGGGACCGGAGTGTGAGCAAACCGATCTCAATTGACGGCAAAATGGACATCCCGCCGCTCCTTGAGAGAGACGAGGAGCGAGAACACAGACAAGCTAGGTGTCGCACGGAGGCCAAGATATATTCGAGCATGGTTGATCAATGTCATCATTATATGTTCGATGTTTTTTAATAGTACTATTGGGCTGCCGTTTTCTGCACTTCTTCCAAATAAATTATCAGAGATTAAAATAAAATAAGAGTACAGACGCTCCACCATGTGGTTCCTAGTACCTATATACTACTAGTACTGTACTACTCATACTACTAAACCTTGCGCTTGGCTCTTCGCCTCTTTGGGAAGTCGAACAATGATGGTACTATAGTGTATGCCTCTGGCAATCTGACACTGAATGAACTACTGCACGTCCACCGCCTGGGCGAGGGTAGGTTGCATTAGTCAAAAGCTTCTCCTCGTCCTGCGAGCCATCGCGCTTGAGGTAGATGGAGAGGGCGTAAGCAAGCTTCACCTTGTCCTACAAGCTTCTCCTCATTCTGCGAGTTGACGGGGCACACCAAAGTAGTGCTAGTCCATACTGCCTCCTTTCCGGTTAATATGGAATCTTTTTGCGAGTAAATGAGAGAGCTTTATTCATATATAAGCATTCTTAGGACAATCAGCCAAGAGACTGGTCACTAGGAAGCGAGGTACCCCGCAAAAAAAGGAAGCGAGGTGTTTCATCAAGCCAGCTCTTGGTCACATTCAAAGCGCAGCAAGCATAGTTCGCACAAAAGATGCGCTGCAAGGTTTGCTAACCTGTTTACATGCTGAATAACAAAAAAAGAGAAAATATTACTGAGTGCTCCTATTTCTAACAGGATAGGAGCCAAAATTAAGCGAGAATTGTGGCGAGTGTTCCATGCAATCAACTTCTATTATCACATGCAAGAACCCTCGAAGAGAAGAAAATGTGTTGAAGATGGCTTTATCAAAGATTAAAATAAAATAAGAGTGCAGACGCTCCACCATGCGGTTCCAAGTAGTACCTGTATTACTAAGTAGTAGTACTACGTAATACTACTCGGAGTACTACTGTAGTAAACTTTGCGCTTGGCTCTTCGCCTCTTCGAGAAGTCGAACAATGATGGTACTAGTACAGTGTATGCTTCTGGCAATCTGACACCGAATTAACTGTTGCACGTCCACCGCCTGAGCGAGGGAGAGCTTGCATTAGTCAAAAGTTTCTCCTTTGTCCTGAGAGCCACCGCGCGCAAGCTTCTCCTCGTTCTGCAAGTTGACGGGACACAACAAAGTAATGCTAGTCCATACTTCCGGTTAATATGACTTAATTTGAAACGAGATAAATACACTGGCTGTCACTATATATTTGTAAAAATACGGTCAGTCGACTTCATAATACGCTCATTGCGGGCAATATATACATTTTCCGGTGTTTATACGGTCACTAGCTCACCCTGGCTGAGTATGTGTGTGTGCATGCAAGTGTAGGTTGAGCACTTGAGCATGACCGTGTATGTTCCGTCGTGTGCTCGAACATGCATGCATTAGGGCGTCGCGCGCGTTTTTGCGTGCATGTGTACGTGTGACTGTTGCATGCATGCACGAGGTTGTAGTCCCTCACATTCACATGTTCATATGTCAATGCTTTGTCAAAATGTTGCATGCAAGGTTTAATCATTCGTTGTTCACGCATGCGTTCCCGATATTAATACGTTGGTAAAGACAATTTCTTGAGGAAAATGAGCCCATGAATTGAGTACAAAGGGGACCAATAAACCAGGACGGAGGGAGTACTAGTAGTGAACCGGTAGGAGGGAGTAGGTACGTAACAATGTGCAGTAACAAAATTCCACTATGCGCATCCTGTCTACGTGTCATGCAAGAAAATAGAGATAAGTACAAGTGAGACTCAGGAATGGTCATACACGTAGGGGGAGTACATGTAGGGGCCCCTCAGGAGGAGTCAAATCACACAGTAAGTTAGTCGGACGAAGCAACCATCATTTCACTCTTCAATGACACGTACGCAATATAAAAGGGTTGATATGGAGAGAAAAAGAAAATAGCTCCACTATATATACACTAGCAGGAGCCTAAGCTACAAGCCTGCTTGCTTGGGTTGCTCTCTTCACAAGCATAGAACGATGGTGGCCACACTGCTGGTCACAGATCCGGCATGATCCCGCTGCCGGGGGAAGCGGACGATGTTCTGCGTAGACGCGGTCGACAGCGGCGAGGAAGAAAACCCACTGTCGGTGCGTGCCGATCGGGGGTTCCCGTGGTATGGGTTGATGTCGCCTTCCACTGCCCTTCTAGCTACACCCCGACGTCCCAGGTACAACTTCCTTTTGGAGCCGGCTTGCTCCACTACCGCAGCTCCCTACGTAGCTCCATCTCCATGTGGATCTTTCTCTACTTCTACCGGCTTCTATTTGTGATGAGTTTATGTCTCATGAACTAGTGCCACTACTATTATTCTAATCACACTTCTTCAATATCTTTGCCAATAGGGAACACTACAAAAAAATACACTTCCGTGATGATACGTGTTTGTCACAGTAGGTCACGTTTTCTGTCATGCATGTACATCCATGACGATTTTATGACAGAATCAAGATAGTCATACCTGTGCTGTCGTAGAAGTGTTCCATGACATTACCAAAATTATCATCACGGAAGTGTCCACTTCCATGATGATAAATCACGCGTCATAGAAGTGCTTTCGTCAAGGGTAACCGACATGTGGCATCCATCGTAACGGGTCACCGTTAAGCTATCGGGTTCTGGTTTGGATCCGATAACCCGTTAACAGCCAGGACCAATGGGGATTTTCCACATGTAAAATCATCATTGGTCGGAGGAAACACGTGTCGGCTCCTCGGTGGGCCAGATGTCGTCCATCCAACGGAGGAGACGTGCCTATGATACGTCGACACATGGCAGGGCCCAACAGAGGCCCATATAGGTTAAAAAGGCCGGCCCAGTCAATGGCCCATAGTATTTACTTAGGTACTAGTGGGCCAGCCCACTAACGGCCTGCTTAAACATGGCCTGTTTATGGCCCAAAGCCAGATCTGGCCCGTTATTTATTCGCCGAGTATTTGGGCCCAATTACGGCCTAGTGACATTTCGGCCTATTAGAGGCCTGATGTAGACATGGGCCGATTTCAGCCCGGTGTGTCTTTCGGCCTGGGAATGGCCCGTGCTACCAATGGGCCATATATGGTCCGACGCGACATCCGTCCCACTAACGGCCCGTGATCAAGGTGGCAACAGTTCAACCCAACGTGACTTTGGGCTTGTTAAAGGCCAGCCGTATAATTCTCCCTGTTGATGCCTCTACTAAGCTTTCGGCATCTTAAAGGCCCATGATATCAGTGGGCCTACTAAGGCCCGATATATGTTTCAGCCTGGTAATGGCCCGTCATATAACTGGGCCAATAATGCCTCGGCATACATTTCAGCCTGCTAAAGGCCCGTGGACGACTATTGAAAATTGAGGCCCAACATGCATTTCGGCCTGCTAAAGGCCCATGGTATCTTCTGGGCCGTAACAGGCCAGCAGAATATTCAGCCTGTTAATGGCCCGAAGCTACATGGGCCCAACTAAGTGCTGGGTCCACTAAAGGCCCAACTAAACTTTGGGCCGAATGGAGGCCCGTGTAAGTTGTGGGCCTGGCACAAAGTGTGAAGGCCCCAATGGCAATTGCAGGCCGGCCAAATTGTGGCCCGCTAAAATGCAGGCCCGTTAGAGGCGAATGTTTCGGCACGGTCGCCTACATTAGATTTTCGCCCTTTTTTCAGATAGCGAATGATGGCATATACGGTAACTAGTAGGAATGAAGAATAAACCTACTCTATACGATAAAGAAATTATGGCATAGTAACTTAGAATAAACCTACACTATATAATAAAGGATTTATGGTATACTACATCCACTGGGCATCGAAGTTCGCCACCAGGGATCATAAAGCGCAATGAAGAAGCAGATTACAAAAACTGGGCGCCATTCCAGCGTAACAAAATAATACTGAACCAAGACCACTTCCAGGACAATTCAAGAAAGGTTAGCCTTGCGCGGGAGCTACTGCGCAAGCTGCTGAGCAAGGCTGTGAGACTGGCCTAGCATGTCGGTCATAGCTTCCAGCTGTAGCTGTTTAGCAATAAGGTTCTCATTGGTGTTCTTCGCGATCTTCCTTAGAGATAGGACTTCAAGTCGAAGTTGAGTTGCAGAATGCCTTTCTGCTTGAACTTGGGACTGAAGAAGTCGAACTGATTCAGACAGCGAATTATGTGAGCTTGTCTGACAGCTAGTCTCAAGTAACTTGAACACTGCATCAAGACATGACTTTGGGGTTGTCTCGCTATCTCCAAGATGTTTTGACTTCTTTGCTGCAATATATGTTGGGTTTATCTCAGACCCTTTAACAGACTTGTGCATGCCATCAGGCATATCACCTTGAAACAAGTAGAGAGATGACAGGTTTTGCATGTGTATAAACAAAGATGGTAACTGTGCTGTCAATTCCATCCAATTTCAAATTAGAAAATAAAGAGTCAGTTCAAAATATCAATAGCATAATTTGGCATTGTTCATAATGCAGGCAGCTTCACCACACTACTGGATTACCATGTCAACAAAACAAGCATAGATGAAGGGCAAAGACAATCATTGTATCTATTTTGGTTAATGTGCATGGCATGTTGTTCATATCATCAGCCACATCAGTAAGATAAAACAGGAGATGACAAGGTGCAAACATGGGTAGCTTCACCACACACTGGATTATAGATCCACAAAAACAAGCATACATATAGGGAGTATTGAGTAATGTGCATGGTATGAATAAGGAATTTGGTTTTAACTAAAACTTGGAACTTACAGTTGTTGCGAACATGCATTTTGATAGAAACAGCAAACTAAACAGCAGTTGACGATAGGGAGTATGAAGAAATTAAACAACAGTTGAGGATAAAGGCTTTAGAAGGACTGACTTACATTAATAGTTAACACCGGCTCTATAATGCTCTTCTCCATGTCAAGGGAAGGATAACTCAAGAATTTCAGCACAGAAACTTCTTCATAAGCATTGCATGTACTCTGCATTTTGTAGAGAGTAATTATAGATATGATAATACTGGAAGGGATAGAGGATAATGAAGATAAGGTGCAGATTGATCCTACATAATCAACTACCAATCCTTGTAAGTACAAGAGTTACAGGACAAAATGTATTGACAAGAGCAATGGGCTACACTTCTGCACTGGCATTGTCTATGTATTCAACTTTTTGGTATGATTAAATATAGATCTGATATTTTTTAGTAAATGGTGGGCGAGGGAGATAAGATGCAGAATGCTACACAATGAACCAATCCCTCCTTCCCATAATATAAGAGTGTTTTGTACACTGGTGTACTGTACAAAACGCTCTTATATTATGGGACGAAGGGAGTAGTTGTTAATGTAAGTACAGCGATAGACGACGTTCAGTCCTTACAAGAGGACTGCAGAGCTAAACCTCTTCAAAAGCATTGGGTTGATTGTAAATTTATGTAAGAGTCGATACAAATCTTATAATGTCCACCAACTGGAGGATAACGAGCCAAACATGTGCAGTGATGCTACATAATCAACCAGCTATGAAAGTAAGTATGGTCATACAGGGCAAGAGGTACTCACAAGAGCAATGCAGTGTGCAGTATAGTTGCGAGATTCTGTGGTCCCTTGAGAATGAATGTTCTTCTGCAAACAGTTTTTGTACAAGTGAGACGGTAAGGCACATGCAGAAATGTAGTTCAAATTGTGATGTGATATCATAGACAGTACCTTACGCTGCAGACGAGACCAATGTGTAACAAGATTATTCTAGTCACTGTCTGATAAATGTAGCACCGGAGACTTTACAGAAATTTCATTTAGAGGCTTGCCATCGAAGTGTGCTTGCCTTAGGTAGGAACGATACTTCATCAACGAGTGCCTGAAAAGCGCAACCAACCCTTGCTCGTCTTGACTATCCAGTTTGGTGCTCGCCTATTTAAAAGAATGAAATCTTGGGTCTTCTGTCAGCACAAACATATGCACTAATTACCATGAATAACATTAGTACATTACTTACACGTAAGTTGCGGAGGAAAATTGGAAATTGTCCTGTGTCTGTGGTATAATCTTTCCATGAAGGAAAGATGCGCACAAAGTTCCTAACAACAATATAATCTTCGTCTTTTAAACTGGGAAGAAGTGGAATAGGGGTCCAATTTGCTGCAATTGGGGCTCGCTCTCGTTTGAAAATGGATTTGGCAACTGGATTTGGGGTACTCTTTGCTGGAATGGGTGTTTTGCGTCGTAGAGCTGGTGCTATGTCAACTGGCATCATCATACAGTTTGCTGCAGTTGGGGTCTGCCGAGTTGGGGCATGAGACATGACCAGTGTAGTAGGGCTAGAGTCTGCTAGAGTTTGGGCCATGTTTTGTGGGTCTGGTGATATTGCAACTACACCTAATGGGCTATTTAATTTATCATGTGTCACTACCTTTTCCAAATACTTTGTTCGTGCTCCTCCGCGATCAGCAATCGCCCTCTTCCTTTTGAACGTCTGATACACAAGAACAACATTTGAATGGATAAATATGGTATGATGACAGATGGAATACGTACTGAAAATGGATAGGCAGGGCGTATTCACATACACGATGTGTAAACTAAGCTAATGGCAGTGCAACAAAGTAGAAGCAATGCAAAGCATCAGTTGCAAGATATGTGCGACCAATATAACCTTGGAAAGTTAGAGCAAGCACCTTGATGGGTGAATAAGATAGGGCATCTGCCTCTGACTCCTCCACTAGGGAGCTACATTGACTTCGGTCTCCCTCTAGCTTAGAATCATTGTTAGGATCATATTCTGAGCACGAATCTGTAGGTGGAGAGCGTTTGCATTGCATTGCATCCAGACTTGATTTCAGTCCCTAAATGCCAAGTTTGACAGCCATGGCATTGTTCTGCTTTATTCTTATCATGCGCGCAAGCTCATAATCATTATGATGCTGTTCAGTATCTGAGATTCATGAAAACATAAAAAGTAGTCAGATTATCTATGGAATGCATTGCGGATTCAACTCGGAGAGTGTCTCCCTACAAACCCCTATGTATACAAAGTTCATCCCCCAACCGTGCTTACCAGACCACACACAGAAATACAAACCTCTTATGTCTCTATAACAGGCGGACACACATTTCAAAACTGAAGTAGGAACATTAGAATCATATCAAATTCGTATTTGAACAAATAAAGTAAGGAATTATGAGTGGCATAATGTTTAGCTTCAAGGGTGGAGTGCTGGTAGTGCGACAAAAAGCAAGTAGGCAGATTGTATTCCATGTAAAAGATCGTAGTCTATGTAGAAGGTGGATATGACACTTTCTTGCTATACAATGCAGTGTTCATTGCCCACACATGATGGAAGAGATCACACAGAGAAATACTCTTCACTCATGTATGCGGTTCCAGTATTTTGAAACAGGGTGGTCCACCCTAAAAGAATATTGACAACAAATATGACAAGGCAAGCATAGAGGTAGTGAATCAATCATTACTTGTGAGCTTACTAGGACAAGTATGCAGAATTGTAACTGCAGTAAGAGACCGTCCAAAATCTGAATCAAGAAGTTGGTCTAGCACTTATTGTTTGCAACTAATCGACGTGAATAATTGGATATCATATCGAATGAGTAAGAAAGACAAGTAAAATTGTCAACAAACCTGGTCTGCAGTAGTAATCTAGGTCAATGACCAACGATCAAACATGACTAGTGTCTATTCCTAGGGCCAGAATTTTGAAACCATGTGAACTTTACAGGTACTAAAGATTACTGAAATATCTGAACCATTAAGTGTAGGTAGCACTCGGTACACAACAAACCCTAATGACAGTCCTGCCTAATGAGTAATGAATCAATTAGAAAATGGGTGATGAGGAGTGGCTGCTGAGTATTGAGGATGTATCTTAGGATAAATCGGCTTGGCTTAGTGAGTGCTGCACGCCTGAGCCCTGAACGGACTGAGAAGGTAGGCACGACGGCCCGCCCGAGCAGCGGTGACGCTGTTGGGCGAGCGGCTCCTGACCTCCTGTTAGTCTGGCGTCTCCTCCTAGAGTCATGCCATTCGGGGACGGCGAGGCAGGCGGCTGGGGGCGAGTAGAGATCGGAAGCGCAGCAGAACAGAGGGGAATCGGGGTCTGGGCCGGCCCAAAATCCCAGGGTGGGCCGCGGCCCACCGTGGGCACCCTGTAGATCCACACCCCAGCGGCATACATGCATTTTCGAAACTAAATTAGGAACATTTAGCTGACCAATTAAATGACTCTATTTTAATAATACCAGATTCATATTTGAACAACTAAACTTGTTTAGTTTGATGGGTGGAGCAGTGCTATTATGACACAAAGCACGTAGGCTGATTGTATAGTGATCATAAAAGGGGGGAAACCCTAAGCATGCTCAATTAAACCCTATTATGATTGTGCCATGGCGGATTTGAAGCTGCAAACCGCAGAAATGCTATTTCGCAACCATTGTTTGGTTCGAACTAAAAAAAATTTAAGAGCTGAAAAGAAAGTACAGTAACCAAGTTATGATCTATTTTCTGGTTGAGATCAAAAAATGGAGCAGATATGAAGTAGTACCACCTCTCTTGCAGCGACATGTAGGCATCGGGGGTGCGTTGGCTGTCGGTGGCGTTGAAGCAGATCTGCGATGATAGACGGGTGCATCGGGGGATAAGTCCCGCTGTGGTGGACGAGAAGGTCATGGGAGCGGCCCCGGCAAGGAGGACGACGGCGCCGATGAAGCAAGAGGACGCGATGCAAGGCTCCTGGTCCGTCGTCGTGGATGAGAAACGTCCATCTCTAGCAGTGGACGGCGTGGTCTTGGTAGGCGCTCCGGCATGGTGGAGGACGGTGGCGATGGATGGGGTGGAGGACGGCGGCGATGGATGGGGTGACGGACGGAGGAGGCTAGTGTGGGGATGGTGTTCTAGCGCGAACGTTGTATGAATGGGAAAATGGAGGGAGAGGTACGGGGAAACATGTTTTTGCAACGCGCCTGTCTGAAATATGGGAAAGTTACAAACTTAGCCCCCGTTTAAAATTTGGACGTCTCGTCGGTTGGGGATAGGACGGTACTCTCGCATCTCCCCCAATATTTGCCCAGAGCGATTTCGGGCGAGGAGAGGGTTTTTGGTGCCCACGGTTGGCACCCATGGTATATGAACGGGGCTGACAGGTAGGGCGGTTGTGTCACGTCTGAGTGAAGTTACAAACCTACCCCTATTAAAAATATTTGCCTACATCGATTTCGGCCGAGTCGAGTTTGTTTTGCCGCCCACCGTGTATGAATGGGGAAATGGAGGGAGAGATGGAGGTCTTTCGGACGAGCTTGAATCAAATGTGTTTTGCCACCCACGTTTGGTGCCCACCATGTCTAAATGGGCTCAGAGGCGGTCATGTCACGTCTAATTGAAGTTACTAACCTACCCCTATTGAGAGCAGTGGAAATTGGGCTGATGGATTGTCCGTGTAAGGGGTAGACAATAATTTCCATCTCGCAGACACTGGCTTCGGGCAGCGGACGTGGGAGTGGATATTTTGCCACTTCTTTCAAATTTTGGGACAATAAGCATTCACGTTTACCCTGGCAACTAAATTCGAATCCATTTTGTATTCTTATATGAATCTTTATAAATCATTCTATGTTTTTTATATATCTTCAAAAGCACAACAAAGATGTATTGCACTATCATATATGAATATGATTTACAAATGCTGATACTCGAATTCAGAAGGTAGAATCCAGTTTAAGGTGAATTCGAATATTTGAAACCACTTTATGTCCAACTCAAGTGTAACATGTATGACAAACGCAACATATAGTGTACTCCCATTTAGATATGTACACAAGCGATGTCTCAAGATTCAAAATACTAAGTCAATCAACCAATAATGTACAAAACTAACAGACATATAAACACTTATAGAGTATATGGATCAATAATATCAACTAACATACATAAGCCAGGCCGCTGTACTTTTTTTGCTAGAAGAACATCATTTTTTTTAGCAAAGCTAGTACAACATCTTGGCGCTTTCAGATCCGTGCCACTTAAGGACCATCTATACTACTATTATTGCTAAATGCACATTCAGCCCGATTGGCATATTTGTAGGTCTGGCATAGCAATCAAAATGAAATGTCTCAGAGTCTTATCAATTAATATAGACTCGTGCTAAAAAAAAATTACAAACCAGAAAACAAAAAACAATTATTACATGATCTCTAGAACATATGGTTTGATCGATTACATGAACAAACAACACAAAGGTTATTCAAAGATGGAAAAAACATTTCACCTACGATTTACCAAGTGGGAATTTAATTTCCTTTTTTCCTTCAGGACCTTAACAATGCGGTCAGTCTCAGCTTGCTTCGTTTTGAAATCCACCAAATATTTAATGGTTGTCTTGAGTACTGCTTGTGATTGTGCTGTTTGCTTCCTCAACATGTCAACTTCATCTCTAAGTGCAGAAGCAGAATCTCTTTCTACCAATAGTTTAGCCTCTAGAGCATCGGCAGTTGGCAATTCATGATGCATGATTGGGCCAGTGCCACTGCTGTGGGTTGATACAATGTCCATGGGGCTAACCTATTTGGCCATTAAAGTTCCGATTGGATTCCGAAAAGTTGAAGTTAGCAAAACATCTCAACTGGGAGTTAGAACAACAAACCAGTTAAACAAACAAGGAATTAAAGAGTTTCGATTGGATGCTGAAAAGTAGTTATTAACATCATTGTAACCGGTTGCAGCACCAAAGCAGTTAAACAAACAAGTTTTGCAAAAGGTACCTGTTGTGGCATTGGAGTTTCTCTTGGATCCTGAAAAGTTGAGTAGCCAGTAACGTGATTAGAGCAACCGGTTGCAGCAGCAAAGCAATTAAACAAATAAGTTTTGCAAAAGGAACCTGTTGTGGCATTGGAGTTTCTCTTGGATCCTGAAAAGTTGAGTAGTCAGTAACTTGATTAGAGCAACAAGTTACAGCAGCAAACCTGTTACACAAATATATTTTTGAAAATGTACCTGCTGGGCAATTGGACTTCCAATTGGATCCTGAAAACATGAAGTTGGTAAGATGATTACAGCAACAAGTTACAGCAGCAAACCAGGTAAAGAAGGAAGTTTTTGAAAACATACCTGTTGTGCCAACGGAGTTTTAGTTGGATCCTGCAAACTTGAATGTTAGCAATCATAAATAAAGTGTTGCAAGAGCCATAAGAAACTAACATCAAACTAGTAAAACTAACCAGTTTTGGCAACATATTTAATTACACATGAACTAGTAAAACTAACAAGTTCTTGGCAACGTATTAAAGTAACAAGTTGGTACCGTTTACCAGCAACATAGACATCTGTAAATATCTTTGATGTAAGCAAAATGATTCCGACACATATATATATAAGTTAAAAAGACGTTGTCCCTCATATAAACCTGACAGTTGTCTGTCTATGAACATGCAAACATTACTAGTGCTACAAGTGATAACAGCAAACCATTAAAACAAACAGGGTATCAGAACGTAAATTACACATGAATTTTGCTGCACCCTAGAAGTACATATGAACAACTATCTACATGCTTAAGTAGCTATTTAAGTTCAGGCAAACAGGTAATTCTTAATAGTAAGTATCAAACACATAGATATGTGCAGTCTATAATAGGATTAACAGCCTATGGCATTATGTAATTAGTAGCAAACTAAATTAAGCCAAGCAACGTAATTGAACAATTTTGCAATCAGTGGCTAACTAAAATTCCAAGAAGCAGGTAACTGAACTTATGCTAGCTCTTTGTACAGGCTCACTGCAACTTCTTTTTCACTTAGATGGTTCTACTAAGGAGTCCATAGCATCAATTGCTTGGATACGCAGTCCCAATACTTCTTTGTTCCCACAATGCATTGGTAAGTCAAATGGTTAATCTGATAAGATGGTGTGTCCTTGATATGTCATATGAGGACGGGTTGCCAGACTAGTTGTAGCAACACACATCACACTGGCTTTTACTGTATATTTCATGCGATTGTATTTGCATATCGAGATCTAAGCAATCTACAATAGGATGAAAAGACTGGCATCCTTCACATTATTGCCGAACTCAGTTCATAGAAACAAGCAATTCAACCATTCTGTGGGTAAATCAAAAGCGCCACTGGAATATTCTTCACTACCCCAATTATACACGCAAAAAGGGGCGACGCCACCGTAGGGGCTGGTATGCGCGGCCGCCTCGGGTGGCTAGAAAGTGTGCACCTAGTTTGAGTCGTCCAGGCTGGCCCAGGCTAGTTTTGTTCGTCCCAGCGCACGAGCAGGCAATGTAAAAAAATGAAGAAAACCATTTCAATTTGGATGGGCCAATAACGTAAGTGTAAGGCAGGCCCTATAGGAGGCTCGCGGCCCAAACGAGCGCCTCCCATATCGATCGACAGCAGGAAAAATCCCCAATTCGTTCGCTCCAGCCTCCAGTCTGGTTTGCTCCTAACCTAGCTGCCGTTGGACAGACTGACACAACACTTCCTCGCGCCCTCATTGGACGCTAGTCGCTGGGCTTCAAGAGAATGGAAGATCCAACCCTGGGTGTAGCCTGCGTGGGAGGCAGTGGCGGCAGCACGGTCATGGCATCGAGCTTGCGCAAATGGACAGTCGCAGCTTGCAAGAGCAGCATGCGCAACGAGCAGGTACATCACATCCCTGATTATATCTAATTCAACTGTTCAATTTCTAGCCAATAGTTAAACCTGATGGTGTTGTAAAACTGCTTGTATGTAGGGAATCTATAAGAAAATTAAACCAATTTCTGCTTATTTTATAACTCCCCCAATCAATACTGAACTAACTGAACCTGATGTGTCTAATTAAGTTTCCGGTGCAAACATACAAGCTCATGTTGTTCTTGAGCCTGAAGTGTCTAATGAACAGACTGCTAATGAAGGATTTGATGCAAACATTTTACATGCTCATGGTGATGAACATATAGTGTCTAATGAGGGATCTAATGCAAGCATTTTGCAAGCTCCCATTCAAGGATTTAGTGTCTAATGATGATCTGCTATGTTGAGAGAGAGAGAGAGAGAGAGATTTGCAGGAATTGATGACAAGCAAATTATAGTACATTTTCATGGCTTGAGGAAACGTCGAGGCCATCTACCAGATAGTCCCTATATCATGACAACCTAGCATAAATACTTTTCTAATCTGTTGTTTGAAACTATTGGCATACTTGTGTAGGATAGATATATTGATATGCAGTTTGCGCACTGGTTATAGGTGCAATTACACTTGGATATTTTCGGCCATAGAACGAATAATTCAAGCAGGTACAGTCCATGTTAGTAGTCCTTGTACACCATGTTGCATTTTGTGTTTTTTGGTGCTTACATCATTTAGTGTTTTATAATCTGGAACTACTTTGGATCATTAGCTGGTTTTCAAAGTGCATGTAGCTTCACATTTCTCAAGTTATGTTGATTTCTGGAATGCAAGTGCCTTCGTATTTTTTAAGTTAAATTTTTGCCCCTGGTAACTTGAATTCGTGGATCCGCCACTGCACACAAATCATACACGCTGGCTTGTATGAATTAAATGAAATGCAGGGACTTACGCTAGCTCATTGTACAGGCTCACTACAGCTCTGCTTGCGCTTGGGATGTTCCATGTACAAGTCCATGTTTCAACTTGCTTGGATGTGCAGGCCTTGTGCTCCTTGCATCCCCCTCTGCATTTTTGACACAGCGAATGGTTGATCAAATGAGAGGTCTCGACCTTGCTGTTGTACTGGAGGACAGGTACTTACAAGGTTATACAGGCGTGCAGGATGTGTACCAGATCCCATAGCGCCATCATGCTTCGCTAAAAAATGGTTTTGCTTGTTTCAGATGATATCTCCATAAGAAATAAGAGTTGAAGTCAGAGTTGCATAGGCATGTAAGCTAAGAGAGCAGTAAAAGGATATCTAAACATCGTCGGAATAGTGCACAAGAGAGTGATATGTGGATACCTAGTTCGGGACGGCGTTTGGGCATGCTCGCCTAGCTAGAGTGCGGGTCACTTCAGAGCCATTGAGGGTGATGCGCTGGCGTTGGCTGGCCGCGTACGGATGCAGATCTTGAGCAGTAGCGGAGCTCTACGATGTGGTGGATGAGGCCATTGGTAAAGCACCAATGCCGTCGGGGGGGGGGGGTGGAGGTGCGATGATGTTCTCGGTGAAGTGGCCCCGGTGAGGTGGGAGATGGCATTAGTGAAGAGCACCTGATGCGGTGGAAGTCGGTGTCTGAGGCACATCGGTTGCGGCGGCCGACGTTGTGGGTCGACCACCCGCTGCGGTGGATGAGGTAGCTCCAGTGCAGTGGTGAAGCGTGACTGTCGTCTTCGTCGTTGTCGTCCAGCACAGAGGTGGGGAAAGAGACGAGACGAAGGGTGATTCGAATTTTGCTTGGGTTGGCGGCGAATTAGGGATTTGAGAGCTCTGGGCGTGGAAGGGGACGGGGGAGAAGGGAGATTTTGCAGGGCTGGAATTGGGGCCGCCAGATATTTCAATCCAAAACATGGAAGCGCGAATTTTTTTTGTCGTCGTTCTTTTTTGAGAATGACACTCGCGACCACCACGACACGACCCTGGTCTGCCTAGTGCGCCTACATTTGAGAATGCAAACGAATCTTCTTTCATTGGCAAACGAATCTTGTACTATGTATTACCATGCCCGTGTTTTCCTTGCAAATAATTAGTCCTTCGAAACGAGATACTTGAATTAATTATTGAGGAGTTCTTTGAATTAGAGTGTGTTTGTCACATAGCGATCTCCAATTCAAACGTGGATTTCGCATTTCAGGTTATCCATGCTACTTTTTTAATACAAAATCATATATGTATAAGATGAACACCATGCTAGTGAGAAAACTTTGGATGGATTCAAGCATATGACCACACACATACAAAATACCACAACAATCGAGTCAATATCAACCTTTCCAAACCTAGTATGGCACGAATTCGAAATAAATACGGAAGCCATATGCATGGTCCTCAATTCAAATCTTACAATGTACACTAAATTAAAATGTCAATATTAAGTCTAGTACTATCTACATTCAAATGTTGTCTCAGCACACACGCTACATACTTCCTCTATTGATCAATCTTCCTCTCCCAACCACCTTAAAAGCTATTGGTTTCCGCATGTTCATTCCTTCTCTCCATATTTCGATCTCTAACTCTCACACACCCACCATTGCACTCCATGCCGAGCTCTCTCTCTCTCTGCCCATCCCACCCTCTCTCGGTAGATACGTGCATTGCCTATCTAGAACCCCCTCCCTCCCTCTTGGGCGCACGCACGCACATTGTCTATCTAGGTCACTCTCGAGAGACCGTCTCACTCTTTCTTCCGCACAGCGGCCCACACTCGCTTAATCTCTCTCTCTCTCTCTCTCTCTCTATATATATATATATATATATATCTAAGTCTTGATTAACCTCGCTTTCTCTCACACACAAACGATATATCTCCCTGTTAGGGCCTCGATCGACACACTCTGTACTCTCTCACGCAGATTGTCTATCTAGATCAGTTTCTCCAAGCCATTCCACTCATTCGACCTCTTGGCGGCCCACGCTCGCTCAATCTCTCTCTCTCTATGCATGTCTCGATTGACCTCGCTCTTTCTCACACACAAACGATATATCTCCATGTTTGGGCCTAATTCGACATATTCATAGTGTATACTCTCACACGCACATTGTCTATCTAGGTCACTCTCTCCAACCTGCCTGACTCTTTCGATTGCATGACGACCCACACTCGCTCAATCTCTCTCTCTCTTTATCTATGTATCGATTGACCTTGCTTCCTCCCACGCACAAATGATATGTGTACCTGACTATGACTGGATCATCTCTTAAGCTCTCTCTTACAGCCCTCACCCTTCCCAAAAGCTCAATCGGACAATATCTATCCACAGCATATATATCTTTTCAACGAATGTTGGGGCATGCTCACTTTGTCTCTCTATCTATGTTTCGATTGACCTCGCTTTCTCACGCCGTCTCTTCCACACATTGAAGCTACCTCTCCATCCCTCGCAGAGTCGGAGCTACTTACATTGCGAGGGGGACTCCAACCTTTGATTAATTTGTGAAGGCATTTATTCCGGTGGGTTTAGATTATATTTTTGTAGCATTCGCCCCACAACTACTCCAAACACCGTTGCAACCCCCGCCCCTCCCCCAATTGTTCTCCCTCTTGATTGGTCACCGCTCTCTCGCACGCCCATTCTAACCTTCCACGTCGCAGCATGGTATTTTTGCAAAAAAACTCTGGTGTTCTCTTTAATTATTACAAATAAGCTACAAACTACACACCCGGAGTCCACCTGTAATGGAACAAATTTCGAACCAGAAATTAAAGTGCTACAAACTACACACCGGGGGGCCCAACTGTCATGGAGCAAATTTCGAACCATATCTACACCCCTATATAGTGTGCGAATAACTTTGAAAGATGGTCGTTGGATGAAGCCAATCCGACAATGCAGAGATGGCAAATCCGAGCACCACTGGCCGTTGGATATCTTCTACATTCCACCACATTCTGCCACATGTACAATCTAGAAGACTGTATGGTTGAACTTAAGCATAATTCACAAACTTCAAAACACAAGCACTTCTCCTTTGTTCTAGAATCTTCTGTATCATAATTGCCCAAATTTCTTTTTTCTAAATGAATTGCCATTATTTGTTTTTACTTTATGCTCTACAATGCACAATTCCATGAATCTTAAAATAGATTAACTTTTTAATAAAACTTATTGATTTAGAATGTGATGAACTATAAGAATTAAACGAACATCTACATCATGCATATATGAATCAAAGCTTACATGTTATGGAGTGGTATTTATTCATAATTTGGTTGCCAAATCTCATGTGTGCAATGCACGTGTACCTTACCAGTATAAATTAAAAATGAAAAAGGACGATGATCGAACATGCGACCAGGGCCTTCAAGCTGCACGTCAATAGGCAACATAGTAGCAACATTTGTTGTACTCCCCTTTGTTGATATAATGTTTTTATATTACCACAGCCTATTTGATGGACAACATGTTTTTATATTAACATTAGTACATTAGTGGGACCGGCTCGTGAGCACGTACTATTCCACTTCACTTACTGGTGCGTTGCATGTCTGCTCTCTCTCTCTCTCTCTCCTCCCCTTCTATGTTTAGATGCACAGGCAAACACGAAGAACGCGCGGGCGGTGTGGTCGTTGACCGAATCTGGATGCGTTCACAAGTTACGGCACCAGTTTCACATAATCCCTACTCTTATAAAAAATAGAGATGGTGTGCCTGCCATCCTGCAATATAGGCCGTCCGATTTATATTTGACGGATAGGAAGGAAACTATGCCAATTTTGCAAAAAGATACCCACACCCCTCTCCACATTTGCAACTTCCCTCGTTCATCCTTTTCTCCCACAAGATAAACTACTCATACAAAAGCATCTTGATGTTCTGTGCAACGCACGGGCATCTCGCTAGTACTAGTACTAGTATTGGAGCATGTAACAAGTTTAGGAACAAAAGTGACCGTGACGAACAAGTTAGGCTAGTAGTATCTACTAACAATTAAGTCCGTGGATAAATAGATGTATCGCCTATAGTGCACGAACAAGGGGACTGCTCGCGCCCTACAAGTATTTGGAACTGGCTTCCCTAAAAAAATATTTGGAATTGACGTGGTATTTAATATGAAATGTTTGCGATGAGAAGGAATACATGTCGCTTGATGATGTTTTATATTTAATTTGATACGGCTCTAGCAGAACATTCAATCGATCAAACCATAGATTTCATTCAGTCTAACTGTGACTTTACATTCATACCACGATCGAACTAAAATAAACGCAAATGATAAATCCCAAATGTTCGAATTTTAAGCATGGCAATCCGAATGTTTTTCATGGCATATTTAGATCATGCGGCGGCGGCGAAGGCGTCTTGCGGCGGGAAGCGGCTCCTCTGCCATGCTCTATGTGTCGTTGGGCCACTGACCGGCGGCGACGGCGGTGTCTTGCGCCGATGTTGGTGTACTCCTGGACGTTGGCCCTAGCTTCAAGGAAGGCCAGAATGTTCTGGACTTCGGTCTCCAAGAGCCAGTCAACTGGTGGGAGGAGGCGACTGGCATTGGTGCAAGGAAGCGGTCGATGGTGGCGATCCATGCCGCTGAGGGGGGCACTGGCACCGAGGCAGGGACAGGCTCTGGCAATGGCGCGGCGAAGACATTCACGTACACGGGCACCAGCACGGGCGCGCGCGTTAGTGCACGCGCATGCGCATGTGCTGGCAGGTGCATGTGCGCGTGATAGTCAGCGGGGAGCTCGTGGAACCCCGTGGCTTCAAGCTCGGTGACAATTTGCGGCTCCCAGGCCATCAATGCCACGGGGATGGGCACTAGCGCAGTCGGGGCGATGGGAGCTGGAACGGGAGCGGTGACAGGTGCGACGTCTTCCCGCAAGGCTAGTTCAAGCTCGTCCCAAAGCGCCTTATGTTCTTGAGACTCCGGCTGGGTGTCTTCCTCAGGAAACTGGAAGACTAAGGGCAGACCATCGTGATGCAGCATGGCGTACAGTGAGGTCAGGCTGGTTGGAGGTAGATGACAGGAGAATCCGAGAGGAAGAGAGAAGATTGTAGTGAGAACGGGGAGTGCGGGGGTGATTTAAACTATGGCGCCGGTGCCATTAAAAGTGGGGGCAGTTGGGAGGAAGGTGGGCGGCGGAGCATGATCAAAGGGCTCGCCTCCTGGTGAGCCTGCACAGCGGCCTGCTCGCACGCCTCCCGGTCAGCTGGCGTAGCGGTCTGCTCGCACGCCTCCCATCGACTCACACGCTTGCTCAGACGGCACCTTCCAATGAGAAGCGGGACTCGTGGCGGCACGTAGGTCTGACGCCCATAGTTTGAATAGTGAAACCGTTCACGTTAACTTGACATGTCTTTGTTCCAAAATACCTTGGCTCTTCATTTGTGAAACTTTTCATAAGCAGCTTGTCTCTTGAACAAAACAAAATACGACAAACTATTTGTGCCATATCACATGACCATGCTCAGTTTCATGAATTTCAGGTCAGTTTTGGATTTTCTGGAATTTAAAATCCAGGATTCGAAACAATATCATAACCTGCATCATGAAATAAATTTTCAAGCCTTACATCTTTACTGTTGTAGATGTTAATATTTCTTAAGAAAGGATTTGGTCAAACATTTTGCTTCGTTAGACTTCAGACAAGTTATATATGCAGAGTAAAAAGATAATCCCTCTGTACTAGTGCATTGCCTGATATAGTGACTCTAGTAGGCACGAACAACGCACGAACAAAATCAACAAACGGAGCTCCATTCTGTGCTCATCCTGGTGTAGTACTATTAGTACTAGGCAATGGAGTTGACGGGTGACCTTGGGTAGCGGCGACCAAGGGAATTGAACCATGCTCGGCACGGTAGGTAATGTGGGCTAGTTACTAAAGCATCCCACCATTGTTCATCGGTTGTCATTATGGACCGGGGACATGAGGGGAATTTCCTAGAGCTAGAATTCTGGCCGCGAGATATTTCGACTAGAAATGCGGAGGCTCGAGTGGAGGCGCGAAGTTTAATATCGCGGTTCTTTTGGTTGGGGTTGGCTAATGTGCGTACCAAGCACGGCACCACCAGGACACGAGCCCGGGTCTGGCTGGTACGCCGTCGGGTGCTACCATTCAAGAATGCAAAAGGAATCTTTTTTTAAATTGCCGAATGAATCTATATGTATTACAATGCCCGTATTTTCCTGGCAAATAACTGGTCATTCCAAAAGGCACGGTAATTGATTTATGACGAGTTCTTGAATTAGAGTGAGTTTGTGATATAGTGATCTCAACGTGGATGTATGACCATCCATGTATGACACGAATTCAAAACTAAAATGTAAGCCATGCATGGTCCTCAATTCAATATTTAAAATGCACAACAAATTGAAACATGAATATTAAGTCTAGTACTATGTACATGCAAATGTTGTGTTTAGGTCTCTCCATCGAGACCCCCCCAACCACCACACATACTTCATGTATCGATCGATCTTCATTTCTTTGTTAATAGAGCTATTGGTATCCGACACACGCCCGCTCATTATTTCTCTTCATGTTTCGATCTCCAGTTATGTCACACCCGCCCACACACTCAACAAATGTATTTCTCACACACAACCTCGTCATGCCCTCCATGACAAACCCTCCCTCTTTCTCCCAAGACATGTACGTTGTCTTTGTAAAACACCTTCACCATGCACGCACGCACAAAGTCTATCTAGGCCACTCTCGGTAACTATCTCCCTCCAGCCCTCACTGCAGCTTCGCCGCACGATATCTCGGTCTATCATCTTTAACATTTGAGTGTACGCTATGCCACACTCACTCAATCTCTCCCTCTATAAATGAGTCGATTGACCTTGCTTCCTTGCGTCATCTCTCTCACACCTAGACGCTCCCACTACACCTCTTGCATAGGCAGAGCTATGTAGATTGTTGGGGGGTAACCCCTCGACCTTAGATAAAATTGTGAAGCTCTATTTAGGATTGTTTGGATTATATTTTTTGAACATTATATTTGTCCCCACCCTCCCAAACACCAATGGGTTGTGCACCCCCCCCCCCGAGAGATATTATGTGCCCTCCCACCTTAGATGCTATATGGTGATACGAGTTCCTTGGAGCATGTAGATCTGAGATATAGCGGCTCATAGATGTCTTAATACTTTTACAAGAAACCTTAATGAGTTTGGGAATTGCACACAATTAGTACCAAAACTACTCAGATGCCCTTGGATCCCATATCCAACGGCCTCGAAGCTCGTATCATCATAGCATCTAAGATGAGGGAAGACCTCATATTCTCTTGTGTTTAAGAATATCACGTGCTACCACACCTTAGATGTTGTGGTGATACAAGCTCCTCAGAGCCGTTGGACCTGAGATCCAACGACTCCTGGGTGGTTCAAATGTTTTTGCAGAAAAGCCCCCAAAGAGTTTGGGCGCAGCCCACAAGCACAAAGACTACTTAGATGCCATTGGATCTCAGATCGAACGACCTTGAAGCTGGTATCACCGTAGCATCCAAGCTGCGAGAGCACCTGATGTTTTCTCGCACAGGGGAATATGAGGTGCTCCCACATCGTAGATTCTATGCTGATACGAGTTCCCGAGAGATCTAACGGCTCGCAGTAGGAGATTCGAATGTTTTTGCAATATAGGCCTCAAAGAGTTTGGGAATTGCACAGAAAGTACAAATACTACGGACATGGCATTGGATCTTAGATCCAACGACCTAGATGCTCATATCACCATAGCGGCTAATTAAGCTGCGGGGAGCACCTAATATGAGCTACTGGGAGCCGTTGGATCCAAGATCCAGCAGCTCACACGAGGCATGAATTTTTTTTTGCAAAAAAACACTTGGAGAGTTTGGAAATTGTGCATAATTACAAAGACTACTCCCAAGCCATTGGATCTCAGATCCAACGACGTAAAATCTCGTATCACCATAGCATCTAAGCTGCGGGGAGCATGTGATATTTTATGCCGCTGTCATTTTTGTTCCTAAACTTGCAAAATACGTGTAACTGGTGTCGTAACTTGTCTAACCGCGCAAAGTGTTTGTGCAAAAAAACCATCCTACACTGAAATATCGGAACAACACACGGGAGACCCACTTGTCATTGATCAAATTTGGACCTAAAACTAACAAATCGGAAGGACGAGATTCGAACTGACAACCTGGAGTACAAAGCGTACATCGATTGCCTGAAACCACAACGGTTGTTGGCTTTGTCGCATAACTTGATTTTATATAGTATTACATTGAGTAGAGTAGAGGGAGTGGCTCGTCAACAGGTGCATTAATGTTGACTGACTTACTGGTGGGTCCCATGTCTGCCATCTCTCTCTCCTCTCCATCTAGTAGTACAACCTTTAGACGCATGGGCACGCACGAAGAGCGGTGCGAGCTTGCCGTGGTGTTATTATAACTAAAAAATTGCTAGGAAAATAGATGAATCGCCTAGAACAAGAGACGTTGTGGCTGGTCGAGACGGAGCTAACCACACCTATCCTCCGTGCCACGTTAGCATGATGAAGCTGTGTGGCTAGTGGGTGTTTTCGACCGACTGGGTGGGTCCCGAGGTGGAATCACATAGGTAGTTTGATACAGTTTGTTTTTACACGCACATTTTCCCTCTATGCCGAGACGTGGCACACCCTAGCGTGCTATTTCTGGGTCCTCCCGGGTGGTGTACGCATATTTTCTTCCTTACCGAGACGTGGGACGCCCTACCGCGTGTTTTCTGGGTCCTCCTCGGTCGTAGCACTGAAGCAAGTAAATGGGTCGTCAAATCACAAAAGCCCACCTTTCCCGCCAAGTATATCAGTGAAGCACGGTGGCTAGTTAGTTGGGCTAGTGTGACCGTGTAGCTAGGCCGCCGCCACATTTGTTTTTTCACTCCTTTTTTTGTCTCCTTGCTAGTAGGTAAATTTAAATATCCACCGCTGTGTTGCACTGGTCTTTGGGTTCGGCAGGATTTTTATTTTTTTGATTGACGGGAGCAGGCGCGGCAGCAATTAGCCATGATGACTCCGCCTGTAAAACCCACTGCTCCGTGAAGTGAAAAGTCATCTACTGGTGTTTTCCCATGGTGAAAACTAAAAGATTCACCCTGCTCCTCGGGTGGCTCCCTCCGCCTTCCTGTAGATTGCATTGCCTTTCAGCCGTTTCGCCCCCTTTGCTTCCTCTCCCCATTGGTTCTACCTGGTTCCATGGCGGCGCACGAGATGACGGACTCTGAGGTGAGGCGCCTGACATAGGAGCTCCATGCCAAGGATGCAAAGCTCAGGGCCAAGGACGTGGAGCTCCGTGAGCTCAAGGAGGAGAGGAGTGCCATGCTCCTCCTTTATGTGCGGGAGTTCACGGAGCTTCAAAAGCGGCAGGCATCCACCACAAAGATGCTCGAGGCATCGGCGGCATTGCTGCAGAAAGCGGGAGATACGATAGGCGGTCAGGCGAGCCGGCTGGAGCGCGAGCGGGCCGATCCTGACGAGGTCCAGGATCGCCTCAACCACTTGGTCGACCATGTTGCCATGTACGTGTTGCAGCTGCATGATGCCTACCGTCGTGCCAGCGCGACCTTGCCGGCCGTCGGGCTAAACCCGTTCGACCACCCCGTCGACTTCAATGAGCTGCGGCTTCCTGACCTGGTCTCCTTCTTCGCCTATATCTACGAGGAGCTGAGCCATCTCTGCGGGATGGTGGGGGCGGAGCTGGACAAGGAGGGGTTGCGGGTGGCCGTCGCCGTTGCCGGGTGAATCCTCTCAGGGCTTCATCACCGAAATGCATTCGTGCCATTGGACGTCGCCTTTGACGAGCTGGCTCCCGTCGACCGGGAGCAGGCTCTGCGGGCGGTGGCACCCTGCCTCACCAACGTCATGTGGCTCGAGAAGCAGAGGGACTTTGGTGGTGTTTAGGCATCCTCTGCATGGGCATGTCCATGTCTCGGTGCAACATGACCGTTGGATCAAACTCCGACGGTGCAGATCAGTCACTGTAGCACAAAGCATGTGGGTGTGTTTGGTTGCATTCTCATCTCAATATAGTTGTTCCCTCTTCGTGCATGCTCATCTCAGCACCCCTCTTCATGCATTCTCCTAGTGTATTTGTGTTAACCTACTACTGTGGACTCATGCACCCTTCATGCACTCTGGCAAACACCCAAAAGTGGGTCGAGAAGGGAACTTTTGCTCCCATGCACCCTTCATACACCTTGCCTAACACTGATTCGTGCTTCATATGGTTCATGTTCCGTGGAGTACTGTAGCATCGTACTCTCCGTGTGTTGTAGACCTAGTTCTATTAACATTGATCTCACCGTTCATTCTTGACCTTACAGTCAAAAAAGGGGTATGTTACATTACTGTTCATATAGTTGACATGCACACAACATCATTTGTTATCATCATATCTTACTACACTAGCAACAAGATTATATAGTACTAACGTATGAACCACTGCACATGGCTAGTAGTAGGAGTACTGTGTAAGTTCAAGTGGCTGCCGTGTTTCGCCCTTCTCCGTCGTAAGAGTGGAAACGCTTGCTGTAATCATTTTTTTCCTTCAGAAATAGTGGACATACTCTACCATGCGGATCCTCCTCGATGGTCATCGGGAACCTTGCTACTCACTTTCTCCGACGTGTGGGACAGCCAGCATCGAGGTCCACTTGCCATGCACTAAATTACCCCATACTAGAGTGCACAACTGCACGGTAGACTACACCGGTCAAAGCACCGCAATAATGCCCAATGAGCCGTCAAATCACAAAAAACCCCACCTTTCCAGCAGTAAGTTGGACGGACGAAGCACCATCATTTCACTCTTCTCCCTCATCTTCCTCTCTTGAAGAAAACCCCAACTCGCTTCTCCCTCATCTTGTTCCTCATTTCTTGAAGAAAACCCCGACGTGCTACTACCATTGTTCTTCTCTCCCAAAGAAGGAAAGGTGAGTGCATCAATGGTGTTGCTTCCGGCCAAGGCCCGGTCTTGCAACCCCGAGACTAATCCTATAACTCCCTCTCTGTTCTTCTTTTGGGTTCGTGATTATGGTTTCTTTTCTTTTATTTCTATTTAATAGTTTCTTGATAGACCCTGGACCACCGGCCGAAGTGATGTCTATGGCTCTGGCCAAACCGGTCGAGGCTCAGGGTTCGAAGAAGCGCAAGCACCCGGCCGAGACTACCGCAGACAAGCTCAAGGCCATTGCCCTATCCAAGCCCCCCTCTCCTGGATCCCTCGTTAAGCAAGTCCAAGTAATATCTCTTGTTGATGATCTTTTTGGCGATCTTGATCGTGTTTTTTTGTCTAACACGCAGTACTAGTACTAGTAGTACAACTTTCTGGGTGATCTTGCATGTGATTTTTGTGTGGCAAATGATGGTTCTAAATTGCTCTTTTGACCAAAACATGCGAGAGGTTGACATACATATGATTATTGCACATAACATTGATTTCTTATAGATCACTTTCAACTACTTTATGAACATCAATGCTAGCTGTAGGAAATGCAAGATTTTAGCTCTCATGCCTTTGAAGAGAGTATAGTAGCCTCAGTAACTTGTGTTATGGATACTGCAAGAAATCCCTATGCTCTCATGCCTTTGAAGACATGTTCTAGTGTCTTTGATGACTCATTTCTGTGCGTATATGTAGTCTTATATGGAGTAAAATATCAAAAATCATCTTATATTTTTGAACGAAGGTAGTAATAAAATATTTGGTTTCTGTTTTAATTAGAACCAGGTCCGCGGTGGAGATGAAGTTCTCAAAGTCATGCCGTGTGAGCTGGAAGACCTAAGGATGAGTTCTACTACTAAACTATCCAGCTGTTGTGTCCTTGTCGCCACGTGTCGTGAACATGTGTTTTCCGGTAACATTGTTGTCAGGTGTGTTCTCGAGGGTGTACTTCACCACAACAATTTCCTAGCCATGCCTTCGATTACGAAGGGTGTGGTTCTTGTAAAGCTTCCCGACAAATCTGATGCGGACTGTCTTCATCGTCATGTTTATGAGTGGAAAGACCACTCTGTTAGGTTCTCCAAGGTTGATGAGATGTCGATGGTGCCGGTAGACATCTCTCACGAAGGCCATGGCCTAGTCAGTTATGTGGGGTACATCCCATAGGTCGGTGGCAAGAAATAGTCTGCAGAGTTGAATTAGTGCAACTTTGCTTGTCTGTAGTAAGTACTATTGTTTAGTACTTGATTTGTGTGTGTGAACCCTGTATTGTTTAATACTGCCCCTTTTGTTGTGTGGTGAGTCCTGAGAACAATCTATGTTAATGTCTGTCCACTCAATTCAGTCTGTATATTTTGAAGAATCCAGATCATCTTTTTTGTGAGGACGGTTTATCAATAATTGGTTACACTCCAATATCTGTATGCATTGCAGGGTTTATCGCACCCACCAGGATTTCTAGTCCCATGGATGTTCGGTCCATACGATTTGTCACGACCTTTGGACTGTCCCGCTTGTGGGAGTAAGCGAGGGCCCTGCATGCCACCCGTAATTCGACGATCAACCTTCAATTTAGAACTTGAACATAGTGATTTTCTGGTAAGGATTCACTTGTGTCACATCAAGTAAATCTTATTGATTTACTATCTAAATCTTATTGATTTACTGTCATGTTTTCTTACTTTTGCTGCAATTTTACGATGCAGGTTTTGCCATGTGACATTCGTTACAGAATAAACCGTTTGGTTTGCTCTATGATGGTTATTTTTGCAGGTTTCACTTCTTATGTCGTGTCAGTAACGAAGGCACTGTCCATCACTTATATTACTGGACACAATTGAATCAGTCTGTTGTTTGAGTACAATCTGAAGCCCTATGATGAACTGCAGTTTGGTTTAACAAACACGCCACAATTAGTCCTTCTCGCGTTTCAAAGAAGTGAAGAAAAAGACTGGATCAAGGTCATGGAGCCTAGGGAAGTTAGAAAGCTGAAGTATGAAATCATAGCAGACCAGAGACGATCGCTGCTGTCTCGCACATCGGTACAACCTTCAGCATCGGATCAAGCACCGGCACCTTCTCCGACGACACTGGCTCTAGCACTGACAGCGGCAGCAGCTCAGTCTGATCCACCAGAGGATTGGGCACCGACCGCGTCAGCGGATCAGGCTGATCTACCGGAGGATCGGGCACCGACACGGGCACCTGCTCCGACACCGGCACCAGCTCCATAAGGAGCACCATCTCCGGCAGCAGCTGCGGCACTACCAGCCGCAGCGACACGGGCACCAGCAACGGCTCCGGCACCTGCACCAACACTTGAAGTTGCACTTGCATCTACTCCGGGTCCGTGCAGCGGCAATGGAACCAGCACTTGCACCGGCAATAGACTGGGCTGCAGTTCACACTGCATATACCAAAGTCCTTACAAAAACCAACATGTCCACCTTCTTGGTAAGCATTGGCAGCCCAAGTGCTTCGTTCTTTTTTCTTTCCATATTGTTTCACATGATTCACTGTGTTGATCTAACTGTTTGTGTATGTCTTCTTGTTTGCAAACAGAGAATTCCTAGATCAACGAGGGAGTCGTTCAATAATCTGGGCGACCATGGCCAAGTTTCTCTTACCATGCGCAGCCTTGGTGTGAATGAACCTGCTCAATATACTGTAAGTACAAAGGATGGTCGCATTATGATTGATGCTAAAGGATGGTCAAGGTTCAAAACTCTATCAAATCTTGCGGTAGGGGATGATGTCAAAATTGAACTTTCTCGGCAAGGAGAGCTGGTCCAAATCAAATTTGAAATTCTTCAGTAGCAGCACGTAACTGCCAAACTGATCTATCCTCTGAGAGCTTTTGATGTAATAATATGGCATGGAAACAAGTGTCCTGTGTGTATAAGTAGTACGACAATATTATTTATCATGTAGGATATCATGAAAGAATTGCAACTCTGATTGCTGGTTAGGAACTGTCGTTCGATTTCATTCTAACAGCTGCCATGCTTTATTTAATTTTTTGTATTCACCTTGCGACAGCATCTAAAACCAACGACGTACCGATCGCTTGCAATATGAAATGCGCTGAGTTAGAACACATGGGCCCCCAAACATGCAGGCCCACTGGCCTGTGGCCCAAAGTCCAGAACCGTCAGCCTATCTGAGTATTATATTCTCATCTGAACCCCCATATTATGTTATATATATTCCCCTTGATTTTTCTTATGTATAAAGTTATGTGATACTAGTTACTCTTGCCTTTCTACTTCCTTTCGCTGATATGTGGGGCATCCAGTTACTCTTGCGGTAGGGGATATACAAGATTTTTATATTTCTTTACAGAGGGAGTATCTCTCTATCGAAAATATATTTATGTGTACCTAGTTACTCCTGCCTTTCTACTTCCTTTTCGCTGATATGTGGGGCATCCGGCAATGGGGTCCACGTGCCATGCACCAAAATTAGAGTGCCCAACTGCATGGTAGACTCACCCTAGTCATAGCGCTGCAGTAATGCCCAATGAGCCGTCAAATCACAAAAAAACCACCTTTCTAGCAGTAGCAGTAAGCTGGACGGACGAAGCAGCAATATTTCACTGGGCCTGAATCCCCTTCTCCCTCGTCTACTTGTTCAAAGGAAACCTCCTCTCAGTGATTGCGTAGGGTTTTCTCATGGAGAACCAGGTACGAATTATTCATCCATCCCCGATAAATCCTAGTCCCTTGGTCACGGGTAATCCTAGGATGGCCGCCGCCACCGTTGATGCATTTTTCTTCCTACTGAATCTAGTGTGTTTCATTTGCAGTGCCCGAAGTGCGAGGAACCAACAGGTTTCTGCGCCCTCGGCGAGATGCCACACTTGTTCCTTCTCATCCTAACACAGGATTTTAAAACACACACAGTATGTTCCTAGAATCCTCTTTTCTATCTGGGAGGGTGGGGGGTTTTGAACATGTTGTTGACTAATTTGGAAATTTGGATTGCTATATTTGGATAAAAGGTACTAGTACCATGGTCAACACTGATGTGAAATAGGAAATTATTTCTAGATTTGGATAGCGAATACATTGTGTTCTCATATTATTTTTCCTCCAGTGCATTCCTTGCTCTACCAGAACACATGTACTCAAGATGGTCAACCATGCCATAACTGAATACACCAGTTTAATGGTCACATTGAAGACAAGCCATGGATATAACTTCTGAGTTGGGTTCATGAACCAAGAAGATCACTGCTTTTTTTATGGCCGAACTTGGATAAACTTTCTCAAGTGTTACGGACTGAAAGTTGGCGCACGAATGTTGATGGAAATAGCAGAACCTGGTCTCATCTTCACTGTGATCTTCCACCCCGACGTAGTTCCAGTAGTTCATCCATGTTAGTTTTGTATCTGGTTCTCGCATGTTGCCTCGATTGCTTCTTAATCCACCTATTCTGTCTAACAAATCACAATTTGACTTTAGAAGTAGCAACCATTTGTGATTCCCTTCTCTCACGAAGATGCTACTTCAACTAATATTTCTTATAATTGGTGGCACATGTAGGTTATTTCAAAGTTAAGCACACTACTCGTTTGTTATTCTATAAGAACATGACTGTTACTGATGGCACTGAAGTTGACTGGGACGACATCCACCAGTTCCTACACTTTATTGACCATCTTGAGGTCCTTGTGGGGTGTTTCAATGGTGGAAGGCCACGTGGGATATGTGTGCCACTGGTGCACACGTTGAACAGGTCCAACTATGTCAAGAAACTTATGGTACGAGCTGTTTTCTGTTATATATGTTGTTCATAAACTCTTGCTTATACACAGTTTTACAGCTGTAATCTTCTTGAACCAGAAACTGCCCAGTTCTATTGTTCCTATACAGATGCCTGACCATGGTCGGGTCAGACTTGCGCATGGTCACAACATGATGTTTATGTCAACCTACTCCATTTCCCTTGGAGGTGAAAATATACTTATTCATGGGTGGTCTCAAATAATGAAGGCCCGTCCATCTTGGAGAATAGGACAGAAGGTTATGCTCATGCTTTTCCATGGCTCTAAAGCGAATATCCTGTTTATTGACCACATTGTGAGATGAAGCCGCTTTCAGAAGGTTGTCGATGCATGGGGTGGTGCCTGGGCCTTGTCCTGGGGCTTGGTGGCCTCACCCTTGGTTAACTTTAGGCAAAGTAGCAATGTTCGAGGCGTGCTTTGTACAGTTGAACCTGTATAAGTACTCATACTGCTTTCAGCTATGGTTGTTAAGTGCCCCTGTTGGTTTCAGTTAAGGTTGTTAAGTACTCCTGCTGCTTTTACAGTTTGTCGTGTTTCTTCAGTCTCGTCTTCTTCCGGCCGCCAAAACCAAACCAGCACCAGCGGTGTAACACCCTGGTTTTTGCTCCTATTTTTTTCCTTCGCGCGATTTGCAACCGTCTTTTTCTCGGTGTTATCGGATTTCTCTAGCTCTTGGGTATGTGAAGATTGTCATCTAGCCTTGCCTTTCCTTTCCAACTAGACATTCCCTCCAGTCCAACTTTGCCACCCCAGATTTATTCTCAGGGTTTTGCCACCGAAACCCTACCTTCCGAGTAACCGGAAGGGAAACCCTGATTCTTGCAGTTACAAAGGAACCCCAATTTCCTTTGATCTTTTGACTCCCAAACTTTTCTCAGTGATCATCCTATCTTTGTAAACCCTGGATATGCAAAAATATTGCCAAGTCATTTGCAATATTTTTCATTTATGATTAATTCCTTTTTCTGCCAGTTAAAGGAATTAAATCCAGGAAAATATCTATCCATCTCCAAAGTTGATGAAAACTTGTGGAGATATTCTTTGTGATCATATTGAGCTCCCATAAAAATATTGACCATAATTAAATAGGGGAAATTGCATTTTCTTATTTAATGCCAATATTGCATTTTGGGCTCTTTCTAAAGGAACTACCATTTTGGTAGCCAGGAAAAATCCCAAATAAATTGTGGAGCTTATGCTATCCATATCTTCACCATTTCCATCAAAATCCAAGTTCCATAGTTCAAAGTTTGAGCACAACATCCATTTGCAAATTCTATCCAGATTTTCAGTTTGCAAAGGAAGTGTTGAACCCTTGATCCTTTTGAGCTGAAATTTTTCCTAGTGATTCACATTGCTAAATCACTCATGGAAACCAAAAACCAGCTCAATCCATCTATCCATTTGTCCACAGCATTTTTCTCAAGTTTCTGTCCATTTGGAAGTGCTGTGAAGGAAGTACCATGTAGGCATTTCCAAATGAGCAGAAACTTTTCCAGTACCTTCATATGTTCAAATCATCACCCTCCACCAAAATTCAGCTCATTTCATCAAGAAATTTGAGTGCAACTTCAAAATCCCTTTTCTGTACCAGATTTGGCATTACAAAGGAAGTGTGTGAAATCTTGTCCAAATGACCTCAAATTTTACCAGAAAATAGTCCTCTCCAGACCCCTCCTGGTTCATCTAGTGATCTACCTCATCTAATTGAGCAGTGAACAACCTGCTAGACAAGGCCAGACAGGCAGACGCGGGCTGGAGCGTGCGGTGCGCGCGGTGACCACGTAGTGGGCATGCAGAAACGGCGCTCTGCGCCTCTGTCGTCTCCATGCCATCGCCTTCGGCCAGACTCCGCTTGTTGGAGCATGTCCAGTGGCTCCACAGAGTCCACATGTCCCTCTCCCGACTCTTCTCTCCTCCCCTTTCTTCCTCCTCGCGCCACGGTGATCGTCATCGCGGCACTGCACACCCGTGACCCTCGAGACGTCACGTCCCTCCGTTGGCTCCTTCCTCCCCGAGTCGTCCCCTCCTTCTGAGCACGTCAGGTCGGCACCACCCCTGACTTCTCCCGTCTATTCGCCCCGCGCCACGATGGCCAGCTCGCCGTCCTTACTCCAGTGGCATAGCCACGTCGCCGCCGATCCAGAGAGCTCGCCGAGCTTCACCTCCCACCTATAAAAGGGCACCGCGAAGCCTCCCGAGCTCCTCAACCCACTCCACCATCGCCTAATCTTCCTCCCGAGCAGCGAGCCACGACCGAGAGGCCCTCTGGCCTCGAACCTCGCCGGAGTTCCGCCGCCAATAAAGCTCTGCTACCAGCCCTCTCCACCCCACCCAGCCTCGTCCGACTGCACCCTCGAGCTCAGTGCACTCCACTGGTGCTCCTCGACCTCCTGCCCGAGCGAATCATCGCCGGAATCGCCACCACCGATGAGTCCCGAAAACTGCCGCTGTCGGAGAGGAAGGGGGCGACGCCGTCCTGCCGTCTCCGGCTAAGCTGCGGGTACAGGGAGGCTCGTCTCCTCACGCCTGACCCATCCCCACAGTCGCCCGACTCCACTGCCGTCTCTACGCCGGAGTAGCGTCGCCGGTGAGCCGCCTCACCTTTGTTCCTCTTCCTCCTCTCTTTTTAAATCGACCATGACCCCACCTGTCAGCGACTCCACCCGCGCCAAAGCGTTTTTAAGTGAAGGCACCTTCGGCCTTTACGCCTTCGACGTGGCCCGTTGGAGGTTTTCTGTTTTTCTGTTTATTTTCTCAAGTTTGACCAGTACCTTTGACCAGCCACAACTTTTTATCTATAAGACCGAATCACTTGATTCTTTTTGCATCTGGTTTGTCTTGAACTCCTTTATTATCTGGTAAAGTTTGGTATTTTTCTCACACTCACAGAATTTATGGTGATTAAAACAGTGTTATGTGACATTTTCAAATGCTATTTCAAAATATTTTCAGAAGGAAACTTTGGCAACTTTGAAGACCAGGAGTTCTTGGGAAACCCAACATAGCAAGGCAAGCCATGACATCCATTTCATGAGCATTTCAATGGCATTCAATATTTAAATTAATTATTTCCATTTACATGCTATATAACAATTCATGGTGAAATACTTTAAAATGCTTAGTTGATGCCAACTCAAGCTATTGTGATGAACCACTATGCTTGCTAAATGAACCTAGCCGGTTGATCTTGAGTCACCTGTCCGGGCTTATTTGTGCAACCACATTTGCCGGTATGGGACGGCCTTGACTTGGTCTGGCTCCGTGCTCTTTCACCGGTACCTTCGTCTAGGGAGGGTTATGCGTGCGTGCTGCCCTGATCAGGTAGACGGCGATAACCCTGTGAGCCCAGTTGAGTATTGTGTCGGCTTCCCCGTTTGGGACAGTTTAGTTTGGCCACGACGATGGCAGGTGTCACGAGGTGACACAGGGGCCACCCAGGGCTTGACTCCGGGGGAGGATGATTGCCGGTGGTACGATGGGAGGGTCATAGGTCAGGCGGGTTTCGTTGGAGCAACGCTGGTCCACCCGAATGGGATCACGAGGTCAGGTGCTCCATGGTGTGGGTAAAGTGTACAACCTCTGCAGGGTGTCAAATCTATTCGAGTAGCCGCGTCCACGGTATTGGACAGCCCGTCCATACCTCACTAGGTGGTCAACCGTAACAGTGGTAATAATGATGGAAGAACTCATCTTATGACCGGAAGTACTTGGTGACATATGAGTATTCCGAGGGTTGTGGGACAACTCGAAAGAGATTAAGTTGATAACCGGAGACAGTAAGTGAATCACCTAAGAATTTAACATGTTACTTGCCATGCTATTGTTTGCTGCATTATTTGGTTGTCGTGAGCTTGCGAGTACATTCAAAGTGCTCACCTGGTGTATCATGCCAGATGTAGGAGATGCCGAGGACGGAGGTCTCGATGGCTCAGGCTACGCTAACTAGGCTGTGTCCACGGCAGTGTCCCCGTGGTTGGAGTTCCGCTATGTTCCGCTACGCCATAGAAGTATCTAGTAGTATCGAGGCCCTGTTGTGTTTCATAAATAATGTAGATACTATCATAGCACTGAGTGTGCCTTCGGCCTTGCTTTCGATGTAAAATATGAGCTTGTACCCCCAAGATTATCAATAAAGTTTAGTTCTGTTCTGTTCCAAGTTGTTGAGTGTTTCCAGAAGACATGATCTCTGGGTTGGAAACACTGGTAAACCGGTTCTTTGAGCCGGGGTGCCACACTTAGTCAACAAACGATTCTATCACCAGTGACTGTTGGATTGTGAACATCCAACAGTCGTCCTGCTTCTTCAACCTCTGATTTTCTTGCTCCAGCCATCCAAACCACCGCGTGCTCCTGGCTCCCATCGCTGGCTGTGCTGCCGCGCAGGCCTCACCGCCCCTTTACTCCCCTGTACTGCTACTCCCACCGCTGGCCAGGCCATCCCTCTACTCACCCACACCCCCTGTTATTCTGTGGCGACGGTAGCCTCACACCGCAGCCGAACCAGTCAACCCTCGTACTACCCTCCACGTGTTCCCCGGCTCCGGGTCATTCCCTTCCTAGGTCGCACCGTCGTACACCACCTTGGTGCTCTCAGATGGTACAGCGTCGTCAACACGGTCAATGAACGACAACCATCAGAAGAGGACTGTACGTGGAGAGGCTGACAGCTGGGTCCATGGCCGCACGCAAGGAAGTGCCTCCTTATTATGCGCAAAATAATGATTCCTCCACCTGACAGCTCGGACCTACCGGAAGGGCCTCTGTATTTCACGAAAAAAACGTTCCCCCTAACAGCTGGGACCCACCAGGTTGAAGCAAAGGTAGCGTTATCTGTCTGGCCGCGAACGCGTACGTACATAGCGGTCGATCGATCTCTCTGTAGAGACATACCGTGGCTGAGTAACGAGTGGCACGTGTTGAAGTAGAAGCGCCGATGTAGCATGTCACGCAGTCCCGTCTATATCGTATACACGTACGTACAGCCACGCTGCAAGATAGTAAATACGGCTACGTACGTACATATGGGCGGGGTCTCTAACACGTACAGCGACGTTGTCCTATTCATCGATAGCCAACCGGCTGGGTCGGAACAGAGTAAACAGCGTCGCGTGTTCATTGGGAGCCAACCGGCTTGGACGGAACAGCCAAAACGAGGTCTGGCGTACCGCAGAACAGAGGAAACGACCTTCTGTTCGACCGCGAACGGTCGATACGAGGTCCTGTTCATCGGGAAGGGTCTGGCGTACCGCAAAATGGAGGAAACAGACTTCTGTTCGAGTGCCTATGGTCGAAATGGGGTGCAGTTGATCAGGAGGGGTGTGGCGTACCACAAAACAGAGGAAACAGACTTGTGTTGGAGCACCTACGGTCGAAAACGGGGTCATGTTCATCGGGAGGGGTGTAGCGTACCGCAAAACGGGACTCCATGGGCTACTGTTCATCCATCGTCGACTTCCTCCAGCCTCCACCAGCTACTGTTCATCCACCGTCGACTTCCTCCTACCTCCATCAGCTACTATTCATCCACGGGATCCTGTTCATCCAGCCTCCACCAGCTACTATTCAACTAGCCCTCCATGGGGTCCTGTTCATCCAGCCTCCACCGGCTACTGTTCAACCAGCCCTCCATGGGGTCCTATTCAACCAGCCCTCCACGGGGTCCTATTCAACCAGCCCTCCACGGGGTCCCTCCACTGGCTACTGTTCATCCACCCCCACCTCCTCGATCGGGGTCCTGTTCATCCAGCGGCACCGGCCTCTACTACCATGGGATCTTGTTCATCCAACCCCCACCAGGAACTATTCATCCAACTCCCACCGGGGACTGTTCATCAAGAGACAGCTTTGATCGGCTTCAGTTAGCAGCAGTAGCGAAGGAATCACTTGGGTTCAATTAACAGCCAAGGGATCGATCGGGGTTCAATAACGTAGCTAGTGCAATCGCTCGGGTTCAGTTAGAGCCCAACGCCTCGCTCGGGTTCAGTTAGAGCCCAACGCCTCGCACACACACACGTACGTGTATGAGAGAAACGCGCAAACCTCTGTGCATCGCTCGGCCCCGACCACCCACCGTAACCAGGAACTCCCCGAAATTTTCCTCGCCCTCGCTTCTACCACGATTTGTTTTGTCATGGACGGCCCAAAGAATGTCATGCAGGTGCATCTCCGGCCCGCCCAGGACGAAAAGCCCATTTTCTATCATGATTTTTTGTCATAGAAGTAGGAGCCCACCACATCTATGATGATACCGGGTTTTGTCACAATTATCGTCATAGAAGTGTCATAAGCATGACGGAAAAAAAATTGTTCGGCGCAAAATGTCACGGATGTGTCTTTTTTTGTAGTGGATGCTCAGCTCGATTTTAGTGGAACTGCACAAAAGCATCGTATGATCCGAGGGTGCCAGGCTTCTTTCCTTCGACAGGTTCTACCTAGCCTGGAAATTAAATCCTATTTAGGGTTTAGGGTTTAAGGCGTAGAGACCCCATCAGTAGTTTTTTTTTGTACACACTCTCATGACTTTTGTCTTTAGTTGTGAAGTAAATATTGGCTATGATATGTGAATCATTGAGATGCATCAGCATGCGTGTTAGTTTTCCTCTGTATCTGATGGAATGTTGTAATGGGGCAACCTTGGAGTCAGGATACATACATGAAACAAAAATCTGAAAGCTTCGTACTCCCTCCGGTCCTTTTTTGTATGCGTATAAGGCTACTCATAGTGGGGAGTATCATATACTAGTATCATGCATAAATTACATAGGGGACTAATAAACCAGGACGGAGGTAGTATGTGAGAGTGTATGGTGGGTCATGTGGTAAAATGCAGCAGTACTTTCTTGTAGCCCATTACTATACATGGTGGGTCATGTGGTAAAATGTATGGTGGGACTAATAAACCAGGACGGAGGTAGTATGTGAGAGTATAGTAATTTTTTCTTAGCATGCGGGCTGTCCAAGGAATATGGTGATAGTGGGAGGTGGGCCATGTAGTCACTGGGCTGCCGTGTTTTGTACTCCTCCAGTGTAAGAGTGGAGAAAGTTAGTTTTATCACCGAATAAATAAATAGGGGTGCAGACGCTCTACCGCCGCAGTAATACTGACCAGTGATCCGTCAAATCACATAGACCCGGTAGTTAGTTGGACAGAAGAAGCAAACCATCACTCTTCGTTAAATCCGCTTCTCCCTCATGCAGTACAGTATTCTTTTGGAAACCAATGTTTCGTTTTGTTGGATCGCGCCATCGAGCAAAACCAACATTTAAATCACGTCTGTCGCATTCGTGACTCACCCTCCTCCACCCCATGCGATCGCTTGGCATGCCACTCACCGCAAACTGAGTATACGCAAACTTTCCTGCCTGCTTGTCGATGGATTGCGCCATGGAGTACTGGCACTACTGGAACAGATAGACGAGGAGGGGGAGGACAGCTAGCTATAGCACGGACTCCCAAGAACTTTTTTACATGCATGTTGCGGCCGGCCGTGGTGACTTTTGAATGCGGAGCAGTCACGTGCACCGGGAAGCGGCGCGGGCGGTGCTCTCTCAGTCTGCGCGCCACTTCAATGCCGGCGCCAGTGAGAGGTCGCGTCCGCTCTGGCCGGGGATGAATTCGGACTGACCGTTTCGGGCGGGAAGCGTGCGCAGGTGATGAAGAGGGTTCGGGTTGGCCAGGGCGGTAAGGAGCGTGCGTGGCAGCGGTCCAGACGCCCGCAAACGAGAGATGCTGGACGTACATAAATATTGTTGCGTAATTAATAACGTAAATAATGTGCCAGTTGGACAAATATGATTAGAGATGGATTACGTAAACATGGATATGCATGTCTATGTGTGTGTGCGCGCACACACACATAGTGACGACTCTCACGACTACTCGTACACATCATCGATGTCTCATTCTCCCTACACACACACGAACTTAGTACCGCCTCATTTTGTTCCTAGGATAGGAATATCATAGGAGTGGGAAACAATATAAAGTGAGATAAATGGAGTACTACGTACAAGAAGAAATGTATACGCACTCACTCTGCGTGCGACATACCCGTGAGTACATGATGGAGCGCATTTGTACACGAAGAGGCAGCTTACGTACGTAATAATTTGACCCTTTAATTTGTTCACTTAATAATGGAGGGTCGGGGACCACACGTGCGGGATACAAACTATGACCTGGAAGCGGGGGCGTGTTATTGATCGAGTTTTCTTTCTTCGTACGTTAAAAAAAGATTTGTCCGCCAGTTTTCATTTCTTTTTTCTGAGAACGAGCATATTCTATTTAAAACCACTACTATGGAGAGATTTTTTTACTCCATTGTATATATATAGCCTCTTATTTGATAGGGTTTCTCGCGTCTCGCCCTCTCACCCTCTCCATATCTAAACAAGATGACAATGTCTACTCTATCTCTCTCCTCACCAGTGGTCACAGATCCGGCCGGATCCCGTCCGCTATGGGAGGTGAGGAGGTCCAGCGTTGACATTGTTGCCGTCGCCGATGGAGGAAGCCGATGCGCACCGTCCTCTCTGATCCGGCGCCAGCGCGGACGAAGGTCCTCTGCGCGCTTGCTCCCTGCCATTGTGTGGGCAGATCCCGCCCGCCCGCCTAAGCCACATCTTGCCCACCTGAGGTATAACTTCTTTTGGACTTCATGCTTCATTGTACTCTGCATGCGGGTTTTCTTCTATACCACTACTCCCCAGCTCCCCATGTACAGTAGCTAGGGTTCGTCGGCTTGTCCAACATCACCTATTTTTTACTATTATAGAGGAAAGGCCACTCCAAAAGTTGTCATGGTTTATCATTTATGCATCGGTGGAGGTATACATGTTTTTTCGACAAAAAGTACATGGTGGTTGTGTGGTCATTGTCCATATGCTCCTATTGCTGCTGCTAATCTAAAACTATCACTAGTAAAATGAAGCAATGCCCATGTAGAGGCATCGATAAATGCTTATGTCCTGCTTTAGTTTTTTTGGTATCCTGCATTAGTTCCCATCAAGATTATCATGATGCTTCTATTTTTTGGTGTACGTTTCATTAATTCTTATTGACAATTAAGATGCCGCTGTTAATCTTCATCCACTGCTAAAACAAAGTAACAACACTACTTAAATATCATTTTTTTATATTTTTGCAAACAGGGATGCGTATCTCCATACTCGGGCATGTCTTCCTCAATTTTAGTGGAACTGCACAAAATTGGATGTCCACTATTGCTCAGCCTCACTGTCCTCTGCAAAGTGATTCTTCCTTTCTCGAGCTTGATTACCGAGAAGAAACAAACCACAGTGAGGATTATCAAACTTCATTGGTGCCTGACACAAACTTGATGCCAAAATCGATGATGCATCACCACGATGACCTATCAATGCTCATGGTTGCGTCTCATGGTGGCATCGGCTGGTGAAGCTGATCGATGTTCAATGAAGAATGGGCTATCTTCCATCAGTGCTCTTTGCTTGTTACCACAAAGACGATATCCTTCATGAGTTCATCTTGGAGCATTCGTTTACGTTGGTGCAATTTTATCACACAATTGGATATGAACCAAATGTTTCCTCGAAGAAGCATCAACGTTGGTACTAAGTGCAAAAGTTTTGTATTGATTTCTAAGCCTTCTCACAATTTTGTCTTCAACTACCCTATAAATTTATTTGTCCAACTTTTAACTAAATATGTGGTCAGACTTTGATTAAAAATATGGTGTGGACTAAAAACCCGGATGGAGGTAGTACCCCTCCATTTTTATGTACTCTGCATATTAGATTTGACTGAAGTCAAAATTTGTAAAGTTTGACCAAGTTTAGGCCGAACACAACAACCCATAATTATTGAGAGAGGGCAAACTGTACATACAAAATAATTGAACTTAAATTTATTTATTTGTACACACTCTCACACCTTTTCGATAATTTGGCGCGTGTGTGGTTGTTCACTTAACGGAGGGTAGTGTACCGCACGTGAACGACAGGAAGTGCGACCAGGACGCGTGGATCGTTAGTTGATCGTAGTTTTCTTCACTAGCACGTTAAATAAAGAGTTTTGTTTTGTACACAATTTAAAATGATTGTTATGGAGAGAAAAAGAAAACCACTCCACTATATTAGTACTATACACGAGTATTTACTATATAAGCTGGAGCATCAGCGCTTGTTTGCTATGGTTTGCAATCTTCACACTCTCGCTGCACTACATATATATAAACACGCTAGAGGCTCAGTGTTCCTTTGCTAGGGTTTGATCTATTCACAATCTCTCACCCTCTTCATCAGATCTTGACAAGACTGTGTTGGCCTCTCTCTCTCTCTCTCCCATCACAGCTGGTGAAGGAGCCATCCGGATCCCGTCGCACCGGGAAGGGGAGGAGGTGCAGCGTTCACTCCGTCGCCTTTGGCGAGGAAGGCATTCCACTGCCGGTTGCACTTTTCTCTTTCACCGAGCGCCGGTGTGGGAGGGCCTCCGACCCCTTCTTCCTCGCTGCCGTACATAGTGTGGGTAGATCCGGCCTCCCGCCGCATGCCTAGCCACATCCCGACGATCCTAAGGTATAACTTTCTTTGAAACTGTCATTGCTCTAGCTGCATGTGGATCTTTTTCGATTTTGTAGTCGAATATAGGTCTTGGTTCAAAGAGGAAAGAAGGGGGGTGGGGTGGAGCATGAATCTTGGACGTGGTTCAATGAGGAAAGGAGGGAGGGAAAGTAGTATAGACTGGCTATGCAGCCGCTCTGTTGGTCGAAAAGGGAAAAAGGGGGGGTAACTGAGTACACACATCTGTAAGGAACCAATCTCTTTGTTGAAAAAGGAAATAAACGAGGGGGTCGGGTAATTTGTGCAGGACTAGATTTGCTGCCCTCACATAGGAAAAAGGTTCAAAGAGAACAAATATGGGACCAACACAGATATGCTGCTTGTCAACATACTCTGCATCACCCATTTATACATGTGGACGCACATGGTGCTGGCATGTCCCATGTCCCATAGAACTATTTTTCTATTGTTAATCTAAGAATGCCGCTGGAAAATTGAAGCAATGCCACTGTTAAAAGTAAATTACATTTTAACGAATGTTATTTTAAGAGAATGTCTCTGTTAATATGAATCAATGCAATCATTGTAGAAATGCTACTATCCTACTTTGTTTTCCATCAAGATAAGGTAGATGCTTCTTTTTGTGGCCATATGATTCATCCTCCTTTACTGTCCAGTAATTGTTTCTTTTTTTTTACCTCTGAAAACAGGGATATCTATTCAAATCATTGCTATTGGGACCTTTTGCTTCACTATGCAAAACACTTTTGTTTTAAGAGTGTTTTGTGCAGTTCAACTTAAATGTCACACCGGCAACTTTGCTTGATTTAGTTGAACTACACAAAACGAGATTGGATTTCCTATTCGTGTTGGCAGATTCGTATTTGATCTTGTCTGCCTCATGAAAGGTCAGTACTGGCCTTCATCCACATGATTGTGTAGTGTGCTTTGAGATGTTTGTGCTACTTGTAGTGGTACTGTTTTAAATAAATGTTGAATTGAAGCTATTGTATTGCTGTCTTTTCCCATTAAGTGAACAAAAATGGGACCAACCCAGACATGATGCTTGTTGCTTTGTTACAACAAACTCTGCATCGCCCCCTTTATAAGTAGATGGAAGCACATGGTGTTGTTGCGCCCACTCTCCCCTAGAAATGTTTATGCTTTTTGTTAATCTAATGCCACAGGTAAAATTAAGCAATGCCACTCTTAGAATTAACTACTGAATCTTAGTTCAAAACTGCAACACTTGTTAGGGATCGGTGGAAGTACCATTTCTGTTAGGGATCGGCGGGAGTACATGTTTAAGAAATGTATTGTTGAGATAATGTCCCTGTTATTATATATCAGTTACAGTGTTTTACAAATCGTACTATCCTGCTTTGTAGTTCTTTCTACATGTTTAACCAAGGTATTGTTAAGATAATGTCTCTGTTAATATGAATCAGTTGCACTGTTTTAGGAATGGTACTTTTCTGCTTTGTCGTTCTTTATACATGTTGAACCAAGGTATTATTAAGATAATGTCTCAGTTAATATGAATGAATCACACTGTTTGAGAATTGCTACTGTCTTGCTTTGTTTCCCATTAAGATAAGGTAGATTTTTTTTCTTCTGGGAGTATAAGTCCTCAACCGTTATTTCTCAGTAATTGTTTCTTTATACCTATCTGTGCATACAGGGATATCAAAACTTCTGCTTGGTTCTATTTCAACTTTGATTTTAGTTGAACTGCACAAAAGGAGCCAATGTGTTTAAGGCAAACTGTTGCATTATTGGGCCCAGTTGGTCTTTCCACTTTGCAGAAAGAAGCAGTCACTGTTTGCGCTACATTACACAAGGAATGATCGAGAAACTTTAGAATATTAGTAGACGCTGGTGACAAAATCCACCGTGCTATGTGATAACCCACAAGTATAGGGGATCGTTTGTAGCCTTCTTTGATAAATAAGAGTGTCGAACCCAACGAGGAGCTAGAGGTAGAACAAATATTCCCTCAAGTTCTATCAACCACCGATACAACTCTACGCACACTTAATGTTTGCTTTACCTAGAACAAGAATAAAACTAGAAGTACTTTGTAGGTGTGATAGGTTTGCAAGATAATAAAGAACGTGAAAATAAAAAGTAGGTGTTGTTCTAACAAAAGTATAGTTAAATTAGTAAAACGAGTGTGGATTAGTGGTGGTAGGATTTGCAAAATTGTCCCTTAGCAATTGACTACGTTGCTAGACCGATAGCAAGTTTTTATGTGGGAGAGGCCACTCCTAGCATGTCATCCCTTACTTGGAATTCTATGCACTTATGATTGGAACTATTAGCAAGCATCCGCAACTGCTAACGTTCATTAAGGTAAAACACCCAACCATAGCATTAAGATATATATTGGCCCCCCTTCAATCTCGTACGTATCAATTTCTATGTTTAGGCTAAAGCTGCTGTCACCCTTGCCCTCCAATGCATAGTCCTATCAACATACAACTAACCCTATGGTGTGATCCACATGCGCGCTCATTTGATGGGCACCAGAGGACAGCAACATAACCACAAGCAAATTAATCCAACCATAGCAATTCACCAATTACCGATAGGACAACAAAAATCTACTCAGACATCATAGGATGGCAACATATCATTGGATAATAGTATGAAGCATAAAGCACCATGTTCAAGTAGAGGGTACAGCGGGTTGCGGGAGAGTGGACCGCTGAATATAGATGGGGAAGGTGATGGAGTTGTTAGTGAAGATGACGGAGTTGTTGGAGTAGATCGCCGTCACACGATGATTGCCCCGGCGGCGTTCCGGCACCACCGGGAGAGAGGGGGAGAGAGACCCCCTCCTTATTCTTCTTCCTTGGCCTCCCGCTAGATGGGAGGAGGGTTACCCCTCTATTCCATGGCCTCCATGGCGGCGGAGTGGCGAGAGCCCCTCCGAGATTGGATCTGTCTCTCTGTTCTCTTCTGTTTCCCGTTCCTGTTTTCTGGCCCTCCACCATTTCTTAAATTCCCGAAGCTCCGTAACTCCGATTGCGCTGAATTTTTTACACAATTTTTTTCAATAAATTATCTTTCTTGCACCTGAAGAAGGGACCCAATCGACTTATGGGGAGGGCACAAGACACCTGGGCGCGCCCTGGTGGGTTGTGGAGGCCGTGGGCCTCCGTTAGCGTTGATTCCACCTCCCAAAAATCATAAATATTCCAAAATAATTCTCCGTTAATTTTTATCATGTTTGGACTTTGTTTGATATGGATATTCTGCGAAACAAAAAACATGCAACAAACAGGAACTGGCACTGGGCACTGGATCAATAGGTTAGTCCAATAAATCATATAAAATGTTGCCAAAAGTATGTGAAAGTTGTATAATATTGGCATGAAACGATAAAAAATTATAGATACGACGAAGACGTATCAGCATCCCCAAGCTTAATTCCTGCTCATCCTCGAGTAGGTAAATGATAAAAAACATAATTTTTGATGTGGAATGCTACCTAGCATAATATTGATCATATATCTAATCATGGCATGAATATTAAGGCACGAGTGATTCAAAGCAATAGACTATAATTTGACATAAAGACATCAATACTCAGGCATCCCAACAAACAATCGTGTCTTTCAAAATATCAACGCTAAAGAAAGCTATCCGTACAAAATCATATAGTCTTGTCATGCTCTGTCTTCTTAACACAAAGTATTTATCATGCACAACCCCGATGACAAGCCGAGCAATTGGTTCATACTTTTTAACGCGCTTCATCTTTTTCAACCCTCACGCAATACATGAGCGCGAACCATGGATATAACACTACAGGTGGAATAGAGCATGATGATAGGGGTAAATATAGAGAAGACAAAAAAGTAAGAAAGTCTCACATCGACGTGGCTAACCAACGGGCTATGGAGATGCCCATAAATTGATATCAATGTGAGGAGTAGGGATTGCCATGCAACGAATGCACTAAGAGCTATAAGTGTATGAAAGCTCAAAATGAAAACTAAGTGGGCGTGCATCTAATCCTATAATGAAAAATTCCCACTAGTATATGAAAGTGACAACATAGGAGACTCTCTATATGAAAAACATGGTGCTACTTTGAAGCACAAGTGTGGAACTAGCATGCCCCTTCTCTCTTTGTTTCTTTTTTTCTTTTTCTTTTCTTTTTTCTTTTTTTTTCTTTTTTTCCTCTTTTTGTCCGGAGTCTCATCCCGACTTGTGGGGGAATCATAGTCTCCATCATCCTTTCCTCACTGGGAAAATGCTCTAAAAATGAATAATGATGATCATCACACTTCTATTTACTTATAACTCAAAAGAAATAAAAATTACAACTCGATACCTAGAACAAAGTATGACTCTATATGAATGCCTCTGTCAGTGTACCAGGATATGCAATGATCTAGCATAACAACAATATCAAAAAATGGACAAGCCATGGAAATATCATGCTAGCTATCTTACGATCATGCAAAGCAATATGACAATGAATGCTCAAGTCATCAAAATGGAAGCGGTGGAAGTTGCATGGCAATATATCTCGGAATGGCTATGGAAAGGCCATAATAGGTAGGTATGGTGGCTGTTTTGAGGAAGATATAATAAGGCTTATGTGTGATAGAGCATATCATATCACGGGGTTTGGATGCACCGGCGAATTTTGCACCGACTCTCGAGGTGAGAAAGGGCAATGCATGGTACCATAGAGGCTAGCAAATTGCGGAAAGGTAAGAGTGCGTATAATCCATGGACTCACATTAGTCATAAAGAAATCATATACTTATTGCAAAAGTTTATTAGCCCTTAAAGCAAAGTACTACTACGAATGCCCCTAGGGGTATAGATTGGTAGGAAAAGACCACTGCTCGTCCCCGACCGCCACTCATAAGGAAGACAATCAATAATTGTCTTCCTTAATCAATAATAAATCATGCTCCAACTTCATAGCATAATGAGAGACTATACGTGCATGCTTCGGGAATCACAAACCTTAACACCAATATTATTACTAACCACAACTGTTTACTAGTACCTCCCACATATTCCATCTCTATATCGCAAAACTATTGCAAGGAATCAAACATATCATATTCAGTGATCCACAATTTTTATGTAGGATTTTATGACTAACCATGCAAATGACCAATTCCTGTTGACTCTCTAAATAGATATAAGTGAAGCATGAGAGTTTAATTCTTTCTACAAAAGACCATGCTCTAACAAATATAAGTGAAGCAAAAGAGCATTCTACAAATAACGGTTTTCTATGTGAAGAGAGACAGGCAATCCAAACTTCAAATGATATAAGTGAAGCTCATGAAGCATTCTATAAAGCCATACTCAAAAGATATAAGTGAAGTGCAATGAGCATTATATAAATCAACCATGGACTATCTCATACCAGCATGGTGCATAAAAGAAAAGTGAAAACTAAACACAAAGATGCTCCAAGATTTACACATATCACGTGAACGAAACAAAGATGAAAATATACAGATACTTGTTGAAGAAAGATGGGATGCCTTCCGGGGCATCCCCAAGCTTAGATGCTTGAGTCTCCTTGGATATTTACTTGGGGTGCCATGGGAATCCCCAAGTTTGAACTCTTGCCTCTCCTCCTTCTCCTCATATCGAGACCTCCTCGATCTTTGATCACTTCATCCACACAAAACTCAACAAAAAGCTCGGTAAGATCCGTTAGTATAATAAAGCAAATCACTACTTTAAGTACTGTTGCAAACCAATTTATATTTTGTTTTTGCATTGTAGCTACTGTATTATAACTTTTCCATGGCTTACACCACCGATAGAATCGATAGTTTCATCAAAACAAGCAAAACAATGCATAAAAAATAGAACATACCATACTTCTGTAACTCCAACAATTCTAAAAAATTAGGAAAAAATATACAATTTGTATAGCAATATTTTGCAAAAAAATTCAAAAACTTTTGACATTCCAGTAAAAAAATTAAAATCGAACACTACAGCCAAAGTTTCTGTTTTTACACCACAGATACCAACAAGCAATCTAATCATCCTAAAGGTAAATCTTGGCACATTATTTTTATAATACAATGGATTTGCACAAGGGGATAATTATTTTTGTTGAAAAGTTTCTGTAATCGAGATTCACAAAGTTTCCATGGGCATGAACGAAGTTCAAGGCTAGCTCCCGCTTCCACGGTGCTCGTCTTTCTCACTTTCACTTCTGTTTTTGTGAAGTTTTAAGTTCCCCTCTATGTTTTTGTGTTTTTAAACTTTATAAAAGCACACAACAGAATAAAATGACTCTCTAAAACTTCCGGGTTGTCGCCCTAGCAGCGCTTTCTTTAAAGCCATTAAGCTAGGCATAAAGTGCTCAAGTAATGGATCCACCCGGATCCCAAGGTATATCAAAGCCAATTTTAATTAGCAATGATTTGGCATTTAGTAGTGAGCACAGAGAAACATATATCGTGCAATGATGAATTCTAACTCTCTTCCTATCCATCGGCATGTCAAAAAAGAACAATTCATGCACATCAAGTAAAGGCCAATACATGGCATAAGCAGTTTCTTGCAATTCTATCGTGTTGGAAACCTAGAGAGGCGGAGATGTAGTTCCTCTCCCATAATAATGGCAAGTAGGAGCAGCAAGCACATGCATATTATATTCATCAAAATAATCATGTGTAGTGGTAGAACGCAACCCATCAATGTAATCCTTAATAAGTGCAAACTTCTCCGATATAGTGTAGTTTGAAGAATTCAAAAAGATAATAGGACTATCATGTGTGGGTGCAATAGCAACAATTTCATGTTTAACATAAGGAATAATAGCAAGTTCATCTCCATAAGCATAATTCACATTGGCATCATGGCCACAAGCATAGCAAGCATCAAGTTCATCAAAAAGGGATATTTCAAACGAATCAATGAGATCATAACAAAATCATAGCATTCATCCTTCGGTAAGCACGAAGGGAAATTAAACAATGTATGAGTTGAAGAGTTACTCTCTTTAGAAGGTGGGCACGGGTTGCTAATCCGCTCTTCCTCCTTTTGTTCTTCGCTCTCCTCATCATCTTTTTCATCCAATGAGCTCATAGTTTCATCAATTTCTTCTTCCATAGACTCCTACAAAATATTAGTATCTTCTTGGACAGCGGAGACATTCTCAATAAATACATCAATATCGTATTTGCATTTATAATTATCATAGCAATATTTAAGTATAGCAAAATTTTCAGGTCTATAAACTGAATCATCAAAATCTTCATACTTTTCAAACATAGATTCAATTTCATGATCACCCTTAAAAGCATAAAATTCTTCTATTCGTTCCACATCATAGTAATCATATATACCATTAGCATAAGAGCCAAGGTTTCATTATAACTAAATTCACATGAAAAGGGAAGGTGTGGAGCCTTCATCCTAGAGCAACAAGTATAATCATATCTCAAGCATAGATCCCGAGCATACCAATGCAACATATTAATTTGATCCCATAATAATTTTATTTTTGTGTCAAGCGATAATCCCTAAAGTATTCACGTTGATCCAACGTGTCTCCCATTATCATGTTGAATGGGGTTTTCTCAGGATTATCAAAGTAGTGCATAATATTTTTCACATAACAAGCATCAAGGGTTTTAGGAGGTTCCCCATCTCCATGAGTAGCAAGTACAACTAATTTTTTGGTGTTTCGTGTTCCATATCCATAACTAAAGATAGAGAACAACTTAGAACAAAAAATAAAAATTACTTAGTGATAAAGCAAACAAGCGCACACGAGAATATTCACCCCATGCTATTGCTCCCCGGCAACGGTGCCAGAAAAAGGTCTTGATAACCCACAAGTATCGGGGATCGTTTGTAGCCTTCTGCGATAAATAAGAGTGCCGAACCCAACGAGGAGCTAAAGGTAGAACAAATATTCCCTCAACTTCTATCGACCATCGATACAACTCTACGCACACTTAACGTTTGCTTTACCTAGAACAAAAATAAAACTAGAAGTACTTTGTAGGTGTGATAGGTTTGCAAGATAATAAAGAACATCAAAATAAAAAGTAGGTTCTGTTCTAATAAAAGTACAATTAAATTAGTAAAACGAGTGTTGATTAGTGGTGGTAGGATTTGCAAGATTGTCCCTTAGCAATTGACTACGTTGCTAGACCGATAGCAAGTTTTTATGTCAGAGAGGCCACTGCTAGCATGTCGTCCCTTACATGGAATTCTATGCACTTATGATTGGAACTATTAGCAAGCATTCACAACTACTAACGTTCATTAAGGTAAAACACCCAACCATAGCATTAAGATATATATTGGTCCCCATTCAATCCCGTACGTACCAATTTCTATGTTTAGGCTGAAGTTGTTGTCACCCTTGCCCTCCAATGCATAGTCCTATCAACATACAACTAACCCTATGGTGTGATCCACACGCGCGCTCACATGATGGGCACCAAAGGACACCAACATAACCACAAGCAAATTAAACCAACCATAGCAATTCACCAATTACTGATAGGACAACAAAAATCTACTCAAACATCATAGGATGGCAACATATCATTGGATAATAGTATGAAGCATAAATCACCACGTTCAAGTAGAGGGTACAGCGTGTTGCGGGAGAGTGGACCGCTGAATATAGATGGGGGAAGGTGATGGAGTTGTTGGTGAAGATGACGGAGTTGTTGGAGTAGATCGCCGTCACAAGATGATTGCCCCGGTGGCGTTCCGACGCCACCGGGAGAGAGGGGGAGAGAGCCCCCCTCCTCCTTCTTCTTCCTTAGCCTCCCCCCTAGATGGGAGGAGGGTTCCCCCTCTGGTCCATGGCCTCCATGGCGGCAGAGGGGCGGGATCCCCTCTGAGATTGGATCTATCTCTTTGTTCTCTTCTGTTTCGCGTTCCTGTTTTCTGGCCCTCCACCGTTTCTTAAATTCCCGGAGATCCATAACTCCGATTGTGCTGAAACTTTTACACATTTTTTTCCATAAATTATCTTTCTTGCGCTCGAAGAAGGGCCCTAACAGACTTACGGGGAGGGCACAAGACACCTGGGCGCGCCAGGGTGTGCCCGGCGTGCCCTGGTAGGTTGTGGAGGCCGTGGGCCTCCGTTAGCGTTGATTCCACCTCCCAAAAATCATAAATATTCCAAAATAATTCTCCGTAAATTTTTATCACATTTGGACTTCGTTTGATATGGATATTTTGCTAAACAAAAAACATGCAACAAACAGGAACTCGCACTGGGCACTGGATCAATAGGTTAGTCCAATAAATCATATAAAATGTTGCCAAAAGTATGTGAAAGTTGTATAATATTGGCATGAAACAATCAAAAATTATAGATATGATAGAAACATATCAATACACAAGAGATTGTTTGATTTCAGTGGAACTGCACAAAAAGATATGCTGGTTAATCCGGCTCCATGTGCCATTTCAATGTACAAACTGATGACAAACCCTGCCCGTTCCACAATTATATACAACTATAATTTTGTTGCTTCCATCTGGTTCCTGACATCACGGTCCCACACCATTGTCAACCTATATAGTCAATAAAAGAGAGAATTACACATGGAACGGCCGACAGCTGGGACTCAGCAGCTCGAGCAGTATTTGTGTTTTTGAGGTGTGAGCAGAGTTTTTCTTAAGCGATGTTTTTGTTGTTGTTCAGAGGAGCAGGGTATCAACTGGGCAGGCTGTCACCTGTCTGGCCCAGGCTATTATTTTATGTCGACCAAATATCCAGCCCAGATATTAATTTTTTCAAGGTGAAAATGGCTAGCCCAGCTATACTTTTTTTTGAGAAATACCCAGCCCAGGTCAACTTGTTATTCTCTGCCCCGCTGGGCAGCAAATCTTTCCTCGGAGGAATGCATTAGGCTTACCAATAAAATGGGCTTTAAGAAATAATACATGGGATGTAATTATAAAAACTGGGCTGTAACTATAAAACAATGCACCAAACACGTAATTAGTTAAAAAAAATCTTATTTTTGGATTTTGAAATTTTTTATTTCATTACTTGTTGCGCGCACAATATTTCGTTGGATTTTTACCTAATACAAATTTATTTTGAAATTATATTTAATCTGACTCGAAATTTCAGGATAAAAATATTTCGAATCCCATCAAAATGTGGGAAATTTTATTAAATTCTGTTTTGAGCGGTTGGTTGAAATTATTAATCGTTGTCCTGGCTAGAAAATGGGCTGTAATTTTAACAAACTGTAAATGGGCTATAGTAAATTCCAATAGAATTCAAAAATGGGATGTACATTATTACAAATCGCAAATGGGCTATATGTTCTCTACCACAGATGTGATGCTCACTTGTGGGCATAGTAAGTTGACGCGTACGGAAGGCTTTGTGAACTTATAGTCAACACACGATTCTAGCAGCAGTGGTCGTTGGATGTCCATCCAACGGCTGTAATGCTTCTTCAATCTTGGATATTCTTGCTTCAGCCACCCAAACCACCGCCGGCGGTACCGCCTGCTATCGCCTCCCGTGGCCGGTTGTGCTGGCGCGCAGGCTTCACCGGCCCACCCTACTCCCATCGCCGTCCAGGCCATTCCTCTACTCACCAACACCTCCTGTTATTCTCCTGCGACGGCAGCCTCACACCGCAGCCAAACCAGTGAACCCTCGTACTCCCCTCCGCGTGGGCATCCACTGTTGTGTCTTCGCCGGCTCCGGGTCGTTCCCTTCCTAGGCCTCGCCATCGTTCACCGTGTTGGTTCTCTCGGCGCGGTGTGGTCAACTTTGTCAACAAACGACAACCATCAGAAGAGGCATGTACATGGAGTGGCTGACAGTAGGGACCCACATGGCCCATGGCCGCACGCAGCAAGTGCCCCCTTATGATGCGAAAACAAATGATTTCTCCCCTGATAGGTTTGACCCACCAGCTACATCTTCGCACGCAAGGAAGTGCTTCCTTTATTACGCGGAAAAAAAAGTTTCCTCTCCCTGACAGCTGGGACCCACCAGCTTTATTATGATCCATTTCATGAAAATATATATTGTACCAAAGATGCTAAATTGTTTTCTTTTTATTCTAACACGAAAAACAAGAAATGAAAAAACCCAGAAAACTTCTTCGCACGCAAGGAAGTGCCACCTTATTACGCGCAAAAAAAATGATTCCCCCTGCTAGCTAGGACCCACCAGATTTGAAGGCTGACATGTGGGCCTACTAAGTTGACGCGTATGTAGGGCTTTGTCAACTTAGTCAATAAACAATTCTAGTTGCAGTGACCGTTGGATGTTAATACAACAGCCGAGCTGTGTCTTCAACCTCTGGTCTTCTTGCTCCAGCCGCCCAAACCAGCGCCCGCCGTACCGCCTGCTTCAGCCTCCCGTTGCCGGCTGTGCTGCCTCGCAGGCCTCACCGCCCGACCATACTACCACTGGCCAGGCCTTCCCTCTACTCACCCACACCCCCTGTTATTCTCCGGCGATGGCAACCTTACACCGCAGCCGAACCAGTGAACCCTCGTACTCCCCTTCGCGTGGGCATCCACCTGCCTCATCTTCCCTAGCTCAGCGTCATTCCCTTCCTAGTCCTTGTCGTCGTCCACCGCCTGGGTGCTGTCTGCACGGCGTGGTCAAGGTGGTCAACGAACGACAGCCATCGGAAGAGTATTGTACGTGGTGAGGCTGACAGATGGACCCACCAGCTACATCTTAGCACGCAAGGAAGTGCATCCATATTACGGGGAAAAAATAATTCTTCCCCCTCACAGTTGGGACCCACCAGTTATATCTTCGCACGCAAGGAAGTGCCTCCTTATTCTCCCTGAGAGCTGGGACCCATCTGGTCGAAGCGTACGTAGCGTTGTCTGTGTGGTCGCGAACATGTATGTACGTACTAGTCGATCGGTCTCTCTGCAAGTATGAACCGTGGCCGAGTAAGTAGCGCCACGTGTCATAGTAGAGCACCCGACGTAGCAGTTCAGGCAGTCCCGTCTAAATCGTGTACACGTACGTACAGCCACGAGGCAAAAAATACGGCCACGTAAATACATACGGGCGGGGTCTCGAACGCGTACTCGCGCATATGAACGGCCAGGGCTCGTGTACATGGAGAGGCAACGGACGGCAGCAACAGCGTCCTGTTCATCGGGCAGCCAACTGGCTGGGTCAGAACGGAGAAACAGCGTCCTGTTCATCGGGAGGCAACAGACTGGGTCGGAATGCGTCCTGTTCAACAGGAGCCAACCGGCTTGGACGAAACAGCCGAAACGGGGTCTGGCGTACCGCAAAATGGAGGAAACAGACTTGTATTCGAGCTCCTAAGGTCGAAACAGGGTGCTGTTGATCGGGAGGGTGTGGCGTACCACAAAACGGAGGAAACGGAGTTGTGTTGGAGTGCCTATGGTCGAAACGGGGTCCTGTTCATTGGGAGGGGTGTGGCGTACCGCAAAACTAGACTCCATGAGCGACTATTCATCCACCCTCTACTGCCTCGCTCCAGCCTTCACGGGCTACTGTTTATTCATCGTCGACTTCCTCCAGCCTCCACATGCTACTGTTCATCCACCGTCGACTTCCTCCAGCCTCCACCAGCCACTGTTCATCCAGCCTCCACCAGCTACTGTTCAACCAGCCCTCCACGGGGTCATGTTCATCCACCTCCAACCAGCTCAGGTGTGTGGCGGCCTCCTCGATCGGGGTCCTGTTCATCCAGCGGCAAAGGCCGCTACTACCACGGGGGTCCTGTTCATCCAACCCCCACCGGGAACTGTTCATCCAACCCACAACAATGGTCACTGTTCATCAAGAGGCCGCAGGTTCGATCGGCTTCAGTTAGCAGCAGTAGCGAAGGAATCGCTCGGGTTCAATTAACAGCCAAGGGATTGATCGCTCGGGTTCAGTAACGTAGCTAGTGCGATCGCTCGGGTTCAGTAAGCGAACGCCTCGCTCAGGTTCAGTTAGAGCCCAACGCCTCGCACACACGCGCTTACGTGTATGAGAGAAACGCGCAATCCTCCGTGCATCGCTCGACCCCGACCACCCACCGTAACTGGAAACTCCCCGATATTTTCCTCGCCCTCGCTTCTACCATGATTTTTTCCGTCATGGACGGCCTAAAGAATGTCATGCAGGTGCGTCCTTGGCCCGCCCAGGATGAAAAGCCCATTTTCTACCATGATTTTTTGTCATAGAAGTAGGAGCCCACCACATCTATGATGATACGTGCTTTTGTCACAATTATCGTCATAGAAGTGTCATAAGCATGACAAGAAAAAAATTTGTTCGGGCCAAAATGTCACGGATGTATCTTTTTTTTTGTAGTTTAAGTCATGGTTCCCCCCTCCCATCACCTCCTTTTCGCCATTTGAAAACCCAGGCCGCCATAACCTCTGTGCTCCAGTCGCGAAACCCCACCCTCCTCCATCCGCCACCCACCACTTCCCAGCCGGAGTCTTTTCCCCGACGATGTCGTCCACCGCAACAACTCGACGTCCCTCACCCATCGCCCAGGATGAGGATCCGTCGTCGATCCCATCGTCCCGCCGATTCAGCCGCCCTGTCCTCCACCTCCAAGGAGCTGCTCTGATGATCGCCTCATCCATCGCAGCTACTCCATCCCCACAGCGCCACCTTAACCTGCTCCACCGAAACCGCCACATCCTCACCGACTCCTCGGACGAAGACGAGGCCTACTCGGCGCCACCAAAGAGTTTGTACACTCATCACATCGCACCTTCTCCTTAACTCGACCTCCCGGCACCGCCGGTGCTTGATCCCGCTCCCCCATGGCGCAGCTACCTCGATATCGGCGCCGCCGGCGACATCTCCATGGCGGCTCTCCCCTAGTGCGAGGCTCCCTCAGTGGCGGCATCCATACTAGCCGGAGCTGCTGCTGCTACTCCGACTCTTGCTCGCTCGTGTTGCTGCCCTGCTTTTCCTCTCACTTGTGCTGCTGCTCTGCTCTTGCACTCGCTCGTGCTACTGATGCTGGTACACTGGCTACTGCAGCTACACGAGTTGCTGCTCTGGCTCTAGTTCACGTTGCTGCTCCAGGCGATGCTGCTCCGGCTGCTATCTACTAGTGTGTTCCTTGTTGATCGCCTGCTGATTTAGATCACTGTTTCTCTACTACTAGTGCTCGAGCAGCCTAAACTACATGTGAAGTGCTTCTCTGCTACTAGTGCGTTCAGTTTTGATAGTAACATTTAGATTCCACAGTAAATTTCAGTTTTGACAGTTAAATTCAGAGTCAACAGTTTTTACCTCATCTGTTGGAGTCAGGTGTTTTATGGTGATGTAAATTTTACATCTACCACTTTTTGGTACTATATTTTACATCATCTATTGGAGATGCTATTAGAATCCCACTTGAGATTAACGATGTCTATCTTGTACTGCTTTAGCCTTGATGTCTTATGGCTCGCCAGAGCTGCTGCAACAACGGAACCATCCATCACAACAGAGCAGTACCCTGGACGTCGTCTACAGACACCTCAGATCTTCCTCCACACCTCTGATAGCGACCAACCCAATGATGCTGAGGTCAACATGGCTACGCCAAAGAGGTTGTACACTTGTCGCATCACTTATTACTCTACATTCATGTCGATCCATTAGGGCTATTTTGGTTCAAAGGAAAAAGTGAAGGAAAAACATAGCAATAGGAAATTTTCCTATGGTACTCTACTATTCAATTATTCATGCATTTGGTTAAAAGGAATGGAGCAAAACATTCACCTGGACCTACTTTTCAAAATCCTATGCACGAAAACAAGACTTAGTGTATTAGTGGCAGAATAACATTATAACTATACACATTTTCATATGGTTTCACTTTAATTTGGCCATGTTTCTTTGCATTCCTCTGCTCTTCCAATTCCTGTGATCCAAACACCCAAGTTGATAGGAATCATGTGTTTACAAATGCTCTGTTTCCCACGTGCATTCCTATCCTATTCTGGTGTTTTTCCTATCCCTGCAATTTTAGAATCCTGCGAGCCAAAGGAGCCCTTACAGAATTACTTTAGTTATAGATAGGTGTCAAAGAAAACTTTGTGTGGTTTGTCCTGCTCCTGCCGCGACGTCGTCCACCTCACCTGAGCTGCTCCATCGATGGAAGCATCCACCATACCAGACATCATGACTCCTGACCATCTTTCGCCGCCTCAGATCTCCTTCCCTGCCGCCGGCACCCACAGCAACTGCATCACTATCATGGACTCAGCAGATAAACCTAAGGAGTACATGAGTCCGTAAAAGAGGTCACGCTCTTTTGTTTCTACTTATGTTATGCATTGCTTAATATTACCTGCTACTTTATCGTCCTGTTCACCTCTTAAACTCCAAGTCAGGTCCAAATTAATGTTCAAACTTGAGTTTTAAAATGCTTGTGGGGCACATATCGAGGCAGCAATGAGTAGTATCTCTTTATATTATCTGGTTCACCTAGGGTATGTCTATATTGTTCATCTTGGGAGGGAAACATACAGTAAAGCAATCATCATCTGTCCTTTTATTAAATTAAAGTTATCATCAGACTGCTATCATTATTTTGGATCTATCCACTGGTTGTTACCATCACTATAGATTTCTGCATGCTCTCCTTACATAATCTCACTATATTTTTTTCGTATGCATGTCAGATATTGTACACAGTCATGTTGAACATGTGGAGAAAAAGAGAAGAGTTTTGCGCGGCAAGGCAATGTCATGTAGACATCGCTCCATGGTGGGAGCAATGGCAAACCCTCCCCCCTCCTCCAGAGTGTAATCCAGAGGAAGATATATGTTCAGAGACGGATTCAGACAGATCTGACCACTCCTATTTACCCCCCCCCCCCCGAGGTGTTTTTTCTAACTTGGCATGACGATGTTGGTCATATCATGCATATGTTGCCTTGCAGTGCTTAATTTCGACATCATATATGTCATCTGCTTAGTTTAGACATGTTCTGTAATGCCACCTGTTTAGTTTCTATATCATATATGTAAATTATGCAATCTCATCTTTTTTAGCCAGCCATAATATATGTGAAATATGCAATGCCATCCTGTTTAGCCAGGCATTATTTATTTGAATTATTTTAAGTGCACCAAGTGCCCCCTTAGTGGTTTTGGAGAATGGAAGACAAATAGGTTGAGGAACTAATGTGTTTGTGAGTATACACAGGTAATAGAGTCCCTGAAGATTTGGTTTAACACATGGAAGGCGACCCCTAAAAATGGATTTCTTCAAGTGAAGAATTTGATAATGAAATTGGTTGGCTTTTGAAGAAATTAATTTGAAGACTTTGAAGCTTGAATACTTCTGTTTTCATAGTTTCTTTTCTTCTTCTTTGAGTCACAAGAAAAACCATACTGTTAAAGGGGGTCAAGGTGAAACATATTTCACATTTCCAAAGTGATGCTCAAACCTGCTCAAACCCATACACAAAAGCCGCTCCAAGTGAAGCCTTCGGAAATCTCCAGCACAGCTGATGCATTTGCTAGCGACAGTGACGAAGTTCATCTGGTCGCTGATGAATTTGGTCATGCTGAGGAGTTAGGAGTTCGCCAGTGCGATCTGCCTGAAAGTGAGGAAATTGAGTGCCCCGACGAATTTGAGAGTTCAAATTCTGACCGTTGCTGCGTCGCGTGCCAGCTGTTGAGTGGATCCTTATCCTGACAAAGTCGAATCAGAGAAGGGCATTTATGACAATTCATGTCAGGTTGCCCCTGGCTATAAATAGCCCCCCCCATAACCACTTGTTGGTTGGCTGCTCCGAGGGAACTTGACACATGTCATTTGGGAGCAACCTATCCTCTGATGACTTTGAGAGAATCCTAAGTGAGGAAAAACCCAGAGCCAAAGTGATTGAGCATCACTGAAGAGATTGATCTGTGTGATCTGACGCCTATTACCTTTGAAGACTGTCATTCTTCCAGACGGTTAGGCGTCAAGTTCTGAGTACACAAAGAGTCATTGTGGTGTTTCGATGAACAAGGCTGTGAAGGTTTTGGAAGTCTACCTTGAAGACTTACCACGAGTGATTGAGCGAGGTCTGCGGGCCTTAGCTTAAGAGGAATACGATGAGGACTGTGTGTCCTCTGAGTTGCGACTCAGCCGCCATAACCAGACACATAGTTGATGCAGCAATTGGAACTGGTCTACCAAATTGCATTGTCTTCACCGAGCCAACCCGGTTACAAATTCCTCACCCTCTCTTACATTATTCCGCTGTTGATGAATTTCTGATCTTTGCTCTCACAAATTTGAATTGAAGTATTTCATCACACTATCTTTCATTTCCTCAGTTCATATTCTTCATGCGTGTATGATTGTATGATTGCACATTCTTCATTCTTACGTATCCTGATTGCATGCACTCTGATTCTGTGATGACTTAGTTTCCTTTGTGTTTCTATTTCTTCACTCTGCTCTTCATCAAATTCTTCAGAGTTTGATGAATTTCTAAAAATCTCCCATTCACCCCCCTTTGGGAGATAACCTACACTTTCAATTGGTATCAGAGCAAGGTAATCCCTTGTTCTGTGTGATTTTGGTTTAACCACCTGGAGTTTTAGTTATGTCGACCGCAGGTATGATCAAGGTTTCTCTTGCGTGCCCCATCTTTGATGGCACAGTCTATCCTTACTGGAAGAACAAGATGCGCATGCATCTTGAGGCAATTGACAATGATCTATAGTTCGTCGTTGAGAATGGCGTTCTCACTATTGCCCCTAGCATCAATGTTGCTGATGTGAAGAGATTCAAGCAACTCGACTCTCAAGCGAAGAACATCATTTGTGGACATCTCAATGAAGGACAGTATGGCCGAGTGAGTGCTCTGGAAACAGCAAAGCTTATCTGGGATAGGCTTTCCATGGTCAATGAAGGCGTTTCCACTCAATGTGACTCACGTGTTGATCTGCTCCGCAATCTCTTCAACCGCTTTAGAAGACTCGACAATGAGAATGTTCAGCAGACTTTTGACCACCTCACCGATATCTCAAATGAGCTTCAAGCTCTCAGTGCTACTGACATCACTGATCATGAGGTTGTGAAGAAATTGTTGAGGTCTCTTGACAGCTCCTTTGACACCTTGGCCCTAATGATTCAAGAGCGTACAGATTACAAGTCACTTGATCTAGCTGATATTCTTGAGAGACTCAATACTCATGAATTTCAGCAAGCTGAGAAGAGATATATGTATGGTCCTAGCTATGGACGACCTCGCGCTCTGAAGGCAAAGGCTAAAGCAAAGGCAATTTCCTCATCTGAAGAAGAAGAAGAAGTGTCAGAATGTAGTACAGATGATGCTGAGGAAATTGGCAGAGAACTGGCCATGCTTGTGAGGAAATCCAGAAGTTCTCCAAAAGGAATCGCTTTGGAAAGTCTTCAAAGTGCGATTCAAAGAACACTGAAGCTTCTGCTCGTGACTACGACAAAAGAACTTGCCACAAATGCAAGAAGCTAGGCCATTACATCACTGATTGCCCTCTCTGGAAGAAGGGCTCAAAGAAGAAAAGTCTAGCAAGGTGACGATTTTGATGACAAAAGGAAGAAGTCGTCGAAGTCCCCATCAAAGAAGAAAAGCACCGCCGGCAGATCTCGCGCTTTCATTGGGAAGTAAATGGATTCTGAGGAAGAATCTGAGGAATCTGAGGAGGAATCTGACTCTAGGGTTGCAAGCTTGGCCCTCACTATGGAGTTCGTCAGCATGTCCATCTTCGACCATGAAGAAAAAGGTGACTCCACCAACACTGAAGACTGTGTTGATGAGTTCACTCCCACCTATTGCTTCACGGCAAGAGGTGCGAAGGTAACCTCACGAGAAGCTTACATTAACACTTCAAGTGATGATGACTCTGAATGTGAAGCAAAACATAGCTATAAGAAACTTGCTAAAATTGCAACTGAACAACAAAATGCTATGGAAAAGATTCACAAATTGCTAGAGAAAGGTGATGATCTGCTATATGAGGAAATGGATCGTAGTCAAGGTTTGTCTGAAGATTTCAGACACCTAAAGTCACAATATGACGCACTTGAAAGTCGTCATGTGGCCCACTCAGCTGCACACGAGAAGTTGTCCTATGAATTTCTTCAAAGGAAGCAAGACAACGATTCATTACTTGCTCAACAGATCACGCTACTCAAGAAGAATTTGTTGCTCCATGCTTAAAATGCCTTGAACGTGATAATGCAAATTCTTTAGCTGAATTTTCAAATGCTTCAACTGCTACTATATCTTCAACTGTCTCTGTGGTTTCAATCCCCTCATCTGAGGAGACCACAAGTGTTACTGGCGAAAATGCAGGTCTGAAGGAATTGTACGTCACAGGCATGTACAAAAGCCTCAAAGGGCACCAAACTCTTTGTGATGTACTCAAGAAGCGGATTCTGAACAGGAACCCTGGGAAAGAAGGTATTGCTTTTGAGAGAAAGCTGAACACAGATGGATCTTATTGGAAACTGAGTAGTATCCTAAAACCACATGGGTTGCTGCAAAAGGACCTCCAGTTGATACATCCACTCTATCTGGCTATAACTGTCATACTCCACATTCTTCCGATGAGTCATTTGACTCCAACTATAAGCTATTCAAAGATCAGAATTGTGAAGTATTTGCTACATTTGATGGTACTAACTGCAGGAATGGTCCCCCAGGGAAGAAAATCTGGGTGCCCAAAAGTGTTCTTCAAAATCTTTAGGTGAATGTCATCATGACACCACTGAAGAAAAGGAACAACCCCAGGGAAAATTCTTCACCTGGACCAAAGTCGTCAAATGGACGCATGCCAACTCATGCTCGTACTAACACTTCAATGCAGGGAAACAAAGAGCGATCTGATGAATATGTGCATTATTCTTCAAATCACTATGTGCACAAAACTACTAAGAATTTCTCTGCATATTCTTATGAGTACTATACTCCTCCTGTGAAGAGAAATGTATATTCTTCAATGCCTAAGTTCTCTATCAATGCCTTGTGTTACATTGCTTCTCAGCCACCCATTCAGATGTGGGTGGTTAAGAAGAACAATTAATCTCTTCTGCAGGGTCAGGTCTTCAGTCACAATAAATGTCTGATGAATTTGCTAAAGGCCTAACATAATGCTTATTGGGATGCTGCTAGTTATATGGTTACTGATGAAATTCTCTAATGAAATTCATCATCATATTCTTCAATTGAAGTAAATGAATTTGTAAGTGAGACTAATTCTTCTACAGAATGATACTCCAAAAGCTACTGAATGGGTTTTGGACAGTGGCTGCACCAATCACATGACTGGTGACAGGAATCTCCTTACTGATGCTCCCCTTACTCCGTCTCATCTGAAGCATATCACCTACGCTGACAAAGGAAAAAAGCAAGGTATTGGGTCTAGGTAAGATTGCTATCTCAAAGGATCGACACATGGAAAAAGTGATGCTTGTCAAGTCCCTAGGATACAATCTCATGTATGTCTCAATGCTTTGTGATCTTGATATGATTGTCATCTTTGGCAAATATAGATGCATTGTGCTAATGGAATCTGACAAGTCCATGATACGTCCAGTTTGCATCATGTTTTCCTACTGTTATTTATAATGTTTTTATGCATAATAATGCTTTGGGGAGTAATTCTAATGTCTTTTCTCTCATAATATGCAAGGTTTACACAAAGAGGGAGAATACCGGCGGCTGGAATTCTGGACCTGAAAAAGCTACGTCAGAGTTACCTATTCTGCACATCTCCAACTGAGCTAAAAATTTACGGAGAATTGTTTTGCAATATATGAAGAATATTGGAGCAAATAACTACCAGAGGGGGCCCACCAAGTGGGCACAACCCACCTGGGCACGCCAGGGAGCCCAGGCGTGCCCTGGTGGGTTGCGCCCTCCTCGGCCCACCTCCGGTGCCCCTCTTCTGGTATATAAGTCATTTTGACATAGAAAAAATGATGGGAGGACTTTCGGGACGAAGCGCCACCGTCTCGAGGCGGAACTTGGGAAGGAGCACTTTTGCCCTCCGGCGGAGCAATTCCGTCGGGGGAACTTCCCTCCCGGAGGGGGAAATCATCGCCATCGTCATCACCAACAACTCTCCCATCTTTGGGAGGGCCATCTCCATCAACTTCTTCAATAGCACCATCTCCTCTCAAACCCTAGTTCATCTCTTGTGTTCAATCTTTGTAACGGAACCTTAGATTGGTACTTGTGGGTGACTAGTAGTGTTGATTACATCTTGTAGTTGATTACTATATGGTTTATTTGGTGGAAGATTATATGTTCAGATCCATTATGCTATTTAATACTCCTCTGATCTTGAGCATGATTATTATTTGTGAGTAGTTACTTTTGTTCTTGAGGTTATGGGAGAAGTCATGTTGCAAGTAATCATGTGAACTTGATATGTGTTCGATATTTTGATGATATGTATGTTGTGATTCCCTTAGTGGTGTCATGTGAACGTCGACTACATGGCACTTCACCATATTTGGGCCTAAGGGAATGCATTGTGGAGTAGTTATTAGATGATGGGTTGCTAGAGTTATAGAAACTTAAACCCTAGTTTATGCGCTATTTTGTAAGGGACTGATTTGGATCCAAAAGTTTAATGTTATGGTTAGATTTTATCTTAATACTTTTCTCATATTTGCGGATGCTTACAAGGGGGTTAATCATAAGTAGGAGGTTTGTTCAAGTAAGAACAGCACCTAAGCACCGGTCCACCCACATATCAAATTATCAAAGTAGCAAACACGAATCAAACCAACATGATGAAAGTGATATGATGAAATTCCCGTGTACCCTCAAGAACGCTTTGCTTATCATAAGAGACTGTTTTGTCCTGTCCTTTGCCACAAAAGGATTGGGCTACCTTGCTGCACTTTATTTATTTTTACCATTACTTGCTCGTTACAAATTATCTTGCTATCAAACTATCTGTTACCTACTATTTCAGTGCTTGCAGAAAATACCTTGCTGAAAATCACTTGTCATTTCCTTCTGCTCCTCGTTGGGTTCGAAACTCTTACTTATCGAAAGGACTAAGATTCGTCCCCTATACTTGTGGGTCATCAAGACTCTTTTCTGACACCATTGCCGGGGAGTGAATCGCTCTTGGTAAGTGGAAATTGGTAAGGAAAAATTATTACTACGTGCTGAAATTTATTGTCACTTGTTACTATGGAGAATCATCCTTTGAGGGGTTTGTTCGGGGTATCTTCACCTCGACCAGAACCACAATTATCTAGCCCTCAACCTACTGCACCTACTAAAAATATTGGTTATGAAATTCCTTCGGGTATGATAGAACAACTGCTAGCTAATCCTTATGAAGGAGATGGAACCAAACATCCTGATATGCACTTGATATATGTGGTTGAAATTTGTGGATTATTTAAGCTTGCAGGTTTTCCCAGAGATGAAGCTAAGAAGAAAGTCTTCCCTTTATATTTTAAGGGAAAATCATTCTCATGGTATAGGTTATGCGATGATATTGGATCTTGGAACTGGAACCGATTGAAATTGGAATTTCACCAAAAAAAATATCCCATGCATCTAGTTCATCGTGATCGGAATTATATACATAATTTTTGGCCTCGCGAAGGAGAAAGTATTGCTCTAGCTTGGGGGAGGCTCAAGTCAATGTTATATTCATGCCCCAATCATGAGCTATCAAGAGAAATTATCATTCAGAATTTTTATGCTCGGCTTTCTCGTGATGATCAATCCATGTTGGATACTTGTTGTACTGGTTCTTTTATAAAGAAGACTATTGAATTCAGGTGGGATCTTTTATAAAGAATTAAACACAACTCTGAAGATTGGGAACTCGATGAAGGTAAAGAGTCAGGTATCAAGCTTGAATTTGACTGTGTTAAATCTTTTATGAATACTAATGCTTTTCACAAGTTTAGCACTAAATATGGACCTGACTCTGAGATAGTAGCCTCTTTCTGTGAATCATTTGCTACTCATGTTGATCTCCCTAAGGAGAAGTGGTTCAAATATCACCCACCTATTAAAGAAGAAATTAAAGAACCTGACATAGCTAAAGCTGAAACTATTATTTACAATGTTGATCCAGTTGTCCCTACTGCTTATATTGAAAACCACCTTTCCCTGCTAGGATTAAGGAACATGCTAAGGTTTCAACTGTGGTTCGCAAAAGTAATATTAGAGCAACTAAACCTGCTGAACAAATTAAAGTAGAACCTAGTGTTGCTATGGTTAAAGATCTCTTGGTAGAAAATATTGATGGGCATGTTATTTAATTCTGTGATGAAGCTGCTAGAATTGCCAAACCAGATGAAAAAGATAAACATAGACCTGTTGTTGGCATGCCTGTTGTCTCAGTTAAAATAGGAGATCATTGTTATCATGGTTTATGTGACTTAGGTGCTAGCGTGAGTGACATTCCTTTTACCTTATACCAAGAAATTATGAATGACATAGCACCCGCTGAAATAGAAGACATAGATGTTACTATTAAACTTGCTAATAGAGACACCATCACACCACTTGGGATTATTAGAGATGTTGAAGTCTTGTGTGGGAAAATAAAATACCCCACTGATTTTCTAGTTCTTGGTTCCCCACAAGATGACTTTTGTCCCATTATCTTTGGTAGACCTTTATTGAACACTGTCAATGCTAGAATGGATTTTCATAAACAAACTGTTAGTGTCAGCTTTGGTGATGAGTCTCATGAGTTTAATTTTTCCAAGTTTAATAGACAACCTCATAAGAAAGAATTACCTAGTAAGGATGAAATAATTGGTCTTGCTTCTATTGTCGTGCCTCCTACATATCCACTAGAACAATATTTGCTTGACCATGAAAATGATATGCACATGCATGAAAGAAATGAAATAGATAAAAATTTCTTTGAACAACGACCTCTGCTAAAACACAATTTTCCTATTGAACTCTAGGAGGCCCTCCTCCACCTAAAGGTGATCCTGTGTTCGAACTAAAAAAATTGCCTGACACTTTGAAATATGCTTATCTCGACGAGAAAAAGATATATCCTGTTATTATTAGTGCTAACCTTTCAGAACATCAAGAAGAAAGATTATTGAAAATTCTGAAGAAGCACCGAGCTGCTATTGGATATACTCTTGATGATCTTAAGGGCATTAGTCCCACTCTCTGTCAGCACAAAATTAATATGGAACCTGATGCTAAACCCGTTGTTGATCACCAACGACGATTGAATCCTAAGATGAAAGAAGTGGTGACCGCCATATGGTGGCTTGCATGTTAAGGCAAGGCGACTTAGAAACCAGGCTGGTCACGTTATGTGATCCGGCTCGGACTCTTGTAAGCCTCGGGCCTCGACCTGTGTATATAAAGGCGAGACCCGGCAGCGGGTTAACTCAAGAAACAACGGATCGATAGCTAGGTCAAGCGTAATCGCTTCCTTGTAATCAAAACTCAAGCAATACATCTAGAAGCAGGACATAGGCTTTTACCTTGTTCTGAGGGGCCGAACCTGGGTAAATTCTTGTGTCCTTTGTCCCGCTCAACCCCTTCGAGCTAACCTACGTTGCGATGGCTCCACACCTAAGTCCTTTCACAAGGGCATCTGCCGTGTTAAATCCACGATAGTTGGCGCCCACCATGGGGCCAGAGCACGGTTGTTTCGAGTTCTTGAAGGGCAACTTAATAGGGATCGAAGGATACGCCATGGGTCGGATGACTAAGAGTCGCCGCGGCAAGATCTACATCGACGATGCTGGTTGGGGCCCCGAGGCCGGCTCAATCGAGAACGGGTGCCAGGTCCCCTTTGGCGGAATTCACGTCTTCATCGGCAAGATCGGCGAGTCAGAGCCTGAGCCGGACACCTGCACCGACATCATCGAGACGGCTCAGCGCGCGTGACCCGCCAGGGTTCAACCCGGCCAGAAGCACGTCTTTGTTGGCTTTGTTCATGGGGCGGATCTTGAGGAAGGTTCTGCATCGGCTAGTGAGAGGGCCATCTATTCAGGTGATGAGTACTCGACCGGAGAAACCGAGTCAATCTATCGGCTTCAGGATGGCGGGCTTGGGGGGCTATTCCGATGGTGATAGTATTCTGGACCCTTATGAGCCGCCAAAGCAGGGCTGCTATTTTTATGGCAGGTACGCAGCCGGTTCTGAACTCCTCAGCAGCTGCTGCCATGACATCCGGTTCAACTGCTGCTGCGATGGCTGGAGCGAGCGGTTCAGCTCGGCCACCGGATCAAGTCTTGTCTGAGCTCTTGGGCACTTTGACGACTATGTTGGCTACGGAGGTGACTCCGGCAAATCAAGCACAACATAATGCGGAAGTTGCAAAGGTGCAAGATGAGGTGGCTAAGACCCAGGAGGATCTGAACACGGAGAATGCCAGGATGGCGACAGACCGAGTTGTGATGGATGCCGAGTCATAGCGGATAAGAGCAGAAGCTTTTCATCTGAGTCTGGATCAGAACTCGTCCAATGTTGTCCTTTGAAGGAGACACCAGAGCCGCCTACCTTCACAGTTCGAGGGACGGAATCTTTTTAATACACCCGGGGCAGGAACGAGTAACCCACCCATCATAACCTGGGCTGCTGAGGCACCAGGGACTGGAGCGGCGGCCCAGCCTCGTATCCCAGACCCGCCTCGTAGGGATCTGACCCCACCTCAAGGGGTTCCAACACCCTCTGGCCATTATTCTAATCCGGTGGATAATATGATAGTAGCGGCTACACGGCTAACGGCTATCCCGATCGAAGGTGAGTCTCCAGCGGCGATAGAGACCCGGAACACTGTGGAACTTCTTCAGACGGCGGTAGCATAGCAGGCGGCTTATTCATACAGTCATGAGCGTGTCCATTCACCTCCCCACCCAAGTCGAAGCTATAGCCGGCGCATTGAGTCGCCGGCGGTTTCCAGCAGCGAGCGGCGTCATAACCCGCCTCATGGGCATAACCCGCCCTGAGATGACAATATGCTGAACAATGTTCAGGCCCTTTTGGATCAGGATAGAGCCCGTCGTGAGGCAGAATTGGTGGCTCAATTGGGGGCTCATTAGTGGTCTCCAGTACACCCTTCGGCAACCATTGCAGCTGGGATGACTTCCAGGATAGTTGGCGTGCCGTGTCTAGCTCCGGGTCTACGCAATGAATGTTTACCCAAGGATTTTAAGGGTCCTCGTAAGGTGCCTAACTACACAGCTGATCTTCCACCTGAGGCTTGGATTGAAAGCTATGAACTAGCTATGGAGATGTTGGATGTTAATGATGTTGTATGTGCCAAGAATTTCACCATGATGTTGGATGGACCGGCTCGTACCTGGTTGAAAGGATTACCCGCCACTTCCATCAATTCATGGGCTGAGTTGAAGGCGCGCTTCATTCAGAACTTTAAGGGAACATATAAGCAGCCTCTGTCAATTATTGACCTGGACAACTACGTACAGTGGGAGGATGAGTCAGCCCACCATTGGGTTCGCCGGGTCTTAGCTATTATCCACTCATCGAATAGCATTGCGGCAGGCTCTGCTGTTCTGATTCTGGAGAAGAATTGTCATTTTACCCGCCTCAAGCAGAAGCTTGGGCGGCTCAAGTGTCATTGTAGTGACATGGGGGAGCTCATGGCGGCTCTCATCAAATATGCCGGCTCTGACACTACCAAAGATCTTGGATCTGATGATGAAAAATCCAACAAGGGAAAGAAGAGTGGTAATGGCAAGGGTCCGCAGCAGAACATGACAAGGCATAATGGTCACAATCAGGGTAACAGTGGTAAGCGCAGACAACCTGACGGCGGGTAAAATCTGGTAGCTAACACCAACACTGGATATAAAAACCAGCGCCGTAATGGCAATGGTAAGCAGGCCTTTGGAGGGCCGAGGTTTAATCTTGAGGCGATGATGAAAGAACCTTGCCCAAAACATGGTCTGCCCAATAAACCAGTGGCTCACACTTGGAGGGATTGTTTCATCATGAGAGAGTATAAGAATTCCAACTTCAGTCAGAATCATGGCAACAATAATGGCCCGCCTGGTGGGTCAGGATCCGGCTCACAGGGGCCCGGTTTTCGTGGTGGCAGCTCAAATTCTGGGTATCAAGGACAGGGCAATCAGGGTAGTTTTAATCAACAGTCTGGTCAGGGTAACCAGCAGCATCAGTCAGGATACCAGAGTAATCCAAAGCAGCTTAATGGTGGCCAGTATCATGTTTTCACCACGAGTCTTTGCAAGAGAGATCAGAAGGTTCATAAGCGTGCGGTCAGTGCAATAGAGCTGGCGGTACCTCAATACTTGCGATGGTCAGAGCAGCCAATCACATGGAGTCGAGAGGATCACCCGCCCCGGGTTGACAATCCGGGTCAACTAGTGTTGGTGGTAGCCCCTCAAGTTGGAGCTTATAAATTCACTAAAGTGCTCATGGACGGTGGCAGTAGTATCAATATCCTTTATTATGATACTTTTCACCTGATGAATTTGACTGATAAGGAGCTTAAGCTGTCCTCTACGGTTTTTCATGGTGTGGTCCCTGGTAAGTCGGCATATCCAGTAGGGAAGATTGCCTTGGAAGTGCCTTTTGGTGATGACTATGATTACAGAGCAGAGACATTATGGTTTGAAGTGGTTAAAATCAAGAGCCCTTACCATGCCTTGTTCGGATGGCCAGCTTACGCCAAGTTTATGGCGTAGCCTTGTTATGTCTATTTGCAGCTTAAAATGCCAAGGCGTAAGGGCACGATTACGGTCCATGGTAATCGAGGAATTGCATTGGAATGTGAAGAAGGAGATGCTGCCTATGCTGAGTCAGCCTATGCTACTGAGGAGCTTAAGTTTTATAAGGATAATGTTGACCCGGCTGATATGACCCCTTTGAATAAGCCCACCATGGAGCAAGACCCTCTGTTGAAGTTTAAGTTAGCTGATGATACTAAGCAGGTTGACTTTGTCCCTGGCGACTCATCTTAGTAGTTCACAATAGGGGCTAATATGGATCCTAAATAGGAAAACACGCTCATCGAGTTCATCCGTGAGAATCGGGACATCTTTGCATGGAAACCTTCTGACATGCCGGGTGTACCAAGAGAATTTGCTGAGCACACTCTTAATGTTGATCCTAAATTTAAGCCGGTCAAATAGTTCCTTCATCGTTTCAATGAAGAGCGGTGTAAGGCTATTGGAGAAGAGGTGGCCCGGCTCTTGGCAGCTGGGTTCATCATTGAAGTCTTTCACCCTGAGTGGTTGGCTAACCCGGTGTTGGTACTTAAGAAAAACGGCACCTAGCGTATGTGTGTTGATTACACTGATCTTAACAAGGCTTGTCCAGGTGATCCATTTGCTCTCCCTCACATTGACCAGATTATTGACGCTACAGCGGGTTGTGAGGGCTTATGTTTCCTTAACACTTATTCTGGTTATCATCAGATCAAAATGGCAGTTAAAGACCAAGAGAAGACGGCTTTCATCACACCTTTGGGAGCTTTCTGCTATGTCTCTATGCCTTTCGGGCTCAAGAGTGCCCAGGCGACTTATCAACGCTGTGTTTAGAATTGCTTCCACAGTCAAATTGGGCGTAACGTGCATGCTTATGTGGATGATATTGTGGTTAAATCCAGAAAAAAGGAGACGATCTTGGAGGATCTAAGGGAAACTTTTGACAATCTCCGGGTCTATAAGATGATGCTTAACCCGACCAAGTGTGTTTTTGGTGTACCTGCAGGCAAGCTCTTGGGTTTTCTGGTCTCAGAGAGAGGTATTGAAGGTAACCCAGAGAAAATTAAGGCTATTACTTCATTGGCTAAGCCGGCATGCGTTAATGACGTCCAACGCCTGGCGGGTCATATTGCAGCCTTGAGCCGGTTCATAAGCCGCCTGGGCGAGAAGGCGATTCCTTTATACCAGATGATGAGGAAAGCAGATCATTTTGTCTGGAGTGACGCTGCTGATAAGGCATTTGAGGAGCTCAAAAAGCAATTAGCTGAGCCGCCCATCCTTGCGGCTCCCATTGAGAAAGAACCCTTGCTCCTATATGTGGCAGCTCACAGTAAGGCTGTCAGTGTGGCGATTGTGGTGGAGCGCAAGGAGACGGGTAAGGAGTACCCAGTCCAGAGGCCGGCTTATTATGTCAGTGAGGTGTTGATTGAGTCCAAACAACGATACCGACATTGGTAGAAATTGGTATATGGAGTGTTCATGGCAAGTCGCAAGCTGAAACATTATTTTCTTGGTGATCCTATTACTGTGGTCAGCTCTGCCCCGTTAGGAGACATTATTCAAAACAGGGAGGCCACAGGCCAGATTGCTAAGTGGGCAATAGAACTCGGACCTCATAGTTTGAAATATGTGCCAAGAACAGCTATCAAATATCAGGCTCTGGTGGATTTCATCAATGACTGGACGGAGTTGCAGACACCTAAGGAGAGGCCTGATAACACATATTGGACAATTCACTTTGATGGGTCCAGGCAGCTAGAAGGCTCGAGGGCTGGGGTTATATTGACCTCCCCACGAGGTGACAAGTTTTGCTATGTTTTGAGGCTAATGTTTTCTTGTACGAACAATGCAGCTGAATATGAGGCTTTACACCACGGCCTTCGTATGGCCAAAGAGATGAATTTGAGCCGGGTCAGGTGTTTTAGCGACTCAGACCTTGTGGCTCGGCAAGTTTCAGGTACATGGGATTCCAAAGACCTGCTCATGGCAGCTTATCGTCAGGCGGTTGATAATATTGCTGGTCATTTCAAGGGTTACCAGGTAGAGCACCTTGATCAAAGGAAAAATGAGGCGGCTGATGCCTTGAGTCGGCTGGGGTCCCAACATAAGCCGGTACCCCCTGATGTGTTTCTTGACGTATTGCATAATGCTTCAGTCAAAGTACCATCAGAAGAGGATCTTGCTATCCTTGACCCGGAGGCGCAGTTGGTGGCGGCTCTCCACGCTATTCCTGATTGGACACTTCCCTACTTGGCTTATATGACCCGGGGCGAGTTACCTGAGGATGAAACTTTGGCAAGGCAGATAACCTGATGGTCTAAGTCTATGACTATTGTCAATGGCGAGTTACACCGATGTAGTGTAACAGGTGTGTTCCAGTGATGTGTTTCTCCCGAAGAGGGCCGTGAGATCTTGCGTGAGATTCATGAAGGCGATTGTGTTCATCATGCCGGCTCAAAATCTTTAGTGGCCAAAGCTTTTCGTCATGGGTTTTATTGGTTGACGGCTCATGCTGATGCAGAGGATATCGTCAATAAATGTGATGGCTGTCAGAAGTTTTATCGACGGGATCATGTGTCGGCTCAAGAGTTAAGGATGATTCCAATTACTTGGCCGTTTGTAGTCTGGGGGCTTGATATGGTTGGACCTTTCAAGAGGTCTAAAGATAAGAAAACCCACCTCTTGGTGGCGGTTGACAAATTTAGCAAGTGGGTTGAAGCAGAGCCGGTCAGCATGTGTGATGCAGCGACTGCAGTCCAGTTTGTTAAAAAGCTGGTCTTTTGTTTTGGTTACCCTCATAGTATCATTACTGATAATGGCACTAATTTGTCTAAAGGTGCTATGAAGGAGTTCTGTCAACGAGAGCATATTCGTCTTGATGTTTCATCTGTGGCTCATCCGCAGTCTAATGGTCAAGCTGAGAGGGCTAACTAAGAAATTTTAAGAGGTATAAAACCCCAGCTTATGGTTCCTTTGAAGCGAATGCTGGGTTGTTGGGTTGAGGAGTTACCTTCACTACTCTGGAGTATCAATACCACCCCTAATAGGTCAATAGGCTATACGCCTTTCTTCATGGTTTATGGGGCAGAGGCGGTTCTTCCAAGTGATATCCGTCATGACTCGCCTCGAGTGGCGGCTTATGTTGAAGCTGATAGTGAAATAGCACGTCAAAACGCACTCGATGCTTTGGATGAGGAGAGTGACCTGGCGGTGGCTCGTTCGGCGATATACCAACAAGACCTGCGCCGCTATCATAGCTGCAGAGTTAAGACCCTGGCATTTCAAGAAGGCGATTTGGTGCTCCGGCTGATCCAGGATCAAACAGATATGCACAAGTTATCCCTGCCTTGGGAAGGACCCTTTGTGGCCAGCAAGAACCTGAATAACGGGTCATATTACCTCATTGATATACGAGAACATAAGGATTCACGCAAGTCGGAGGAGGAGACCCGCCGGCCCTGGATTATTGCTCATCTTCGGCCTTATTACACCTGAGCCACCGGCTCTCGTCTTTGTACATACATTTGTCAGTGTATATATATTTTATGATCAATATAATAAAGCCGGCATCCCTGATAATTTAGGGCCTCTGTCATTTCATTTATGTGTATTTGAGTCTTTATTATTTGGTCATAAGGTCACTTGGGGGCTTCAAACCCACCGGGTTTAGCTTTCATACCCTCTTGACCAGGCGTGGATGCCAAATTATGAGTTATCCTGCCTGTTTGCAACTTGCTACTCCACCAGGTGACCCGCCGAACTCTTTACAGTCAATCTTTTTCAAGACCCTGAACTCGTTAAGGTTAAAACGGCAGCTTGTGTCACGTGAGGGCCAGCTTACAGTGAGCTACGATTAACTCAACGGCTATGCGGCCTTTGAAAGCACATGGCCCTGTGAGCTAATTTGTTTGGTCGTGCTTTGGTAAGCCGGCCAGAAAATCATTTGAGATTTTTTGAATTTTCTCTTTTGAATCGTTCAAATTGTTTCTCTTAAAGATTTTTCTGTTAAGTGAATTTTGACAATCCGGGTTATAAAGCTCTGGTTGTATGACTCATGTGTTGAGTATTTTGGGTTTGGTAACCCGCCCCGGCTATGGACTTTAAGTCACCAGTATGCTTTGGTTTGAGCAATTGAGGTTATGCGGTTACAAATGTTTGGGTTGTCACCCGCACTGGATATTGATGTTTAAGCCGTCAGTATGATCTAAATCGACATGTATGTTTTTAATTGTTATATGAAAATTCATGGTTTGGTATCCCGCCCTAATTTTTTAACCCAGTCATCAATATATTTTGACTTGAGAGGCCTTGATTATAATGTTAATAATCATTTAGGCTATGTATATGTTTGGGTTGTCACCCGACCTGGTTTTTGACGTTAAGTCGCCAGGGTATAGGTTTAACCTTTTTTGGCAGGACATGCAGAGCTTTACACATAAATAAGAGTGTTACTATGGCTCGTATGAATTATTAAGTTCAAGCTCATCATAAAAGATTAAAACTGGTGTTTCAATAGTTAAAGATCAACATGCACGAAGGCATGACATGGCGGATCATTGTTTCATCCTAGCCTATTACACGGCCATCATGAGCCCACAAGTTTGAAGCAAAGTGTTTTCTGAAACAGCACTCTTATACCCTGGCTTGAGAGCCGCCTGGTTTGTCATTGGTTTCCTTCATGGCAAGTTGACGACACCGGGTCATCCCGCGCCGGTTCTTCTTTTCGGCCATCTGGAGGTCAGGCGACGTCCAGTCGATTCCAGTTAAGGCCTGGAATATGGCTTCATCATTTATAATGGGGGCAGAATCAAGGTCAGGGGCAAAGAGGTGCTTACGCCTCGCGGGAACAAGATTCATCACTTCATGGGTGGGCGACCTAATTTTGTTGTTCTGATCATCATAAGCCGGCGTGTAGTGCTTAAGATTCAGCTCTTCAATAAGCTTGCACGCCACAGGCCGCATCTCCCTCACGCACTTGTTAAAGTCTTGTTCTTCAAAGGCTGACCCATCATCTTTAAAATCGGGGCATCCGGTGGCTATCTCCTCCAGGTCAAGTTCTGTTGCCCATGCTTTGGCTCGACCTAGAGCGACGATAGCTCCAGCTCAGGCGGATGACAATCGGCACTCTTCGATTTGAGCCGGCACTGTTGAGAACTGCTCTAGCACAGTCTTGAGAAGTGTTGGACTTTTTCTTCCACCTGATAGGGCAACAAGACTGCGCAGAGTCCCAGTGTACAGCTGCTCGGTCAATGAGTACACTGCCTTTAACTTTAGCAGCATACTTTCACCAAGACTGGCGCTTCTGGAGCCTGTTCAATTGAGGCATAAGAGTCACCAGGCGGGTTAAAAACATTACATGTTATAAGTTGCCAGGCGAGTCAAATAAATACAGAAGATAATAAGGAGTTGGATATGAATCTTACCAAAGATGGCAACTGTCATTTGGATAATGTGTTGCTTTAAGCCGGCTAACTCTTCAGTCACTGGCTTAAGTGCAGCTTCAGCATCTTCGGTTCTCTGCTGCAGGGCAGCCTTATCGGCCTCCCAGGTGGTTCTTTCGGTGTCAAAACTCACCTTGGCCTTCTCAAATTCTTCTAATGAAGTCTTTAGCCGTGACTCGGCTTTGGCAGTTTCAGCCTGTTGAAATTTAATGTTTTTCTTCAAGTCACTTAGCTTTGACTCTTTCATGGTCAACTCTTCCTGAAATAAAGTGTTAAAGCAATGGTTATTACACAATAAGCAACATCAATGTTACATAGATAGTTAAGTCCCAGAGCACATTGCAAGCAATATAATCGGCACTTGGGGGCTAATGTAGGTCCTTTTCAATTCTTATGAAGACCCGGTTTATCTTATGAGATTAAGCCAGCCCTTGGAGGCTACATGTTTGATTCTATTTCAGAGGTCATTGAAGACATGGCTGATCTTATGAGATTAAGCCGGCCCTTGGGGGCTACATGTTTGATTCTATTTCAGAGGTCATTGAAGACCCGGCTTATCTTATGAGATTAAGCCGGCCCTTGGGGGCTACATGTTTGATTCTATTCCAGAGGTCATTGAAGACCCGACTTATCATTGTCAAGATTCAGCCGACCCTTGGGGGCTACATGTTTGATTCTATTTCAGAGGTCATTGAAGACCCGGCTTATCTTATGAAATTAAGCCAGCCCTTGGGGACTACATGTTTGATTCTATTCCAGAGGTCATTGAAGACCCGGCTTATCATTGTCAAGATTAAGCCAGCCCTTGGGGGCTAAATGTTTGATTTGGCTAAAAATTATTGAAGACCCGGTTCATCCTTGTTAGGATAAACCGGCCCTTGGGGGTTACATGAGTATATGCATATAAACAGGAGGAAACGGGTCTAGTTTGTACCTCATATTTCTGCCTCATCAGATTGACCAGGCCAGCCTCCATGTCACGACTTATGTGCACGCGGCTTAGGTAACCCGCATGCAAATCGCCGGGGTTAAATTGTGCATAATCCTGAAGGTCCATGATAAGCTTGCCCTTGTTAGCGGCTGGCGGCTCTTCTTTGGCACTATGCTTAGCCAACACTGAAGGATTTCCCGGCTCTGTGTAGCCAGTGCCGGTGATGATGACATCTTCAGTATTCTTCTCAAGGGGAATTTCGTCAGCCGGCTTTGGAGGAGAGGGCGACTTGAAACTTGGCGGGTCTTGATGAGCAGTCGGATTGATTTAAGTATGCAGTGGTTCTGAGACTATGACATCAACTTGCGGTGGCGGCTCATTGATAAGACTATCAGGATTTTCTGACACCTCAGTTACCACTGGCGTTTGTTTCTCCGGCTCAACAATTTGGGGATCGTTGGAAGAACCGCCCACTTTCTGTTTCTTGCCTGCTTTTGCCACACCGCTGTAACAAGAGAACAAGAATTAATAAATATGTTATTACAAGTTATGCATGAAACAAGTACAAATACTTACCCAGGCGCAACTTTGAAGACGGGCATCTGGGTCCCAGTAGACTCGCTAGACGATGAATGAGATGTTCCTTGGTAGTTTGAATCGGAAGAGTTAAGTGGTTGGCGAATGAGACCCGCTTTTGGAAAGGAGAGGGATGGATTATATGGCACCTCATTTCGGCGCTTGCGAGGGCCAGGCGTATTGGGTAAGCCAGTCACAAGGTCACCATCACCACTGCTCCGGGTTGCACGCTTCGCCTCGTGTTACTGTTTTTTCACAGAAAAATAGGGGTCCAGATGAGCAAGAGGATGAGAAAACCTTACTTTTCGGGAGACCCACCAAGTTTTTTTTCTTGACAAAGGTTCTGAGTCGGAGGAGATTATGGTTACCTGTGGCGCATCTGCATGGCTAGTCTCTGTGTCGCCCTGAGAAGAGTCAGCATCAATAAGTTGCATAAAAAAGAAGCCAAGAGAATCAAGTTCTACCTCCGACTCATCTTCTAGCACAAATAAGTCTGCGACATCTTGTTTCTTTCCCTTGGTCTTTTTAGCCTGAGACTTTCCTCTGACCTTTTTGATGGCCGGCTTATCTTGCGGTTTCTTGGTCCAGAAGGCGGAGTCAGCCTGCATAAGTGCAAAAATAGATTAAAACAAGGTATAACATTGAAGTTAACTTACATTGAAACAAATAAAGGTAAACACTTACAGGTGGAGCTTGGTTCCATTTAAAGAATGGTGGCAGGCCCACTTTGTTATAGTTTTCTTGAGATTCATCAAGCAGGGTCCTCATGGTCTTAAAGACCTCTTCGGCGGTGAAATTGACTATTGAGAACCGCTGAGGGTCACTTGGTTCGCCAGAATATTCACACATTAAGCCGGGGCGGTGGCTTAAGGGGAGTATTTTCCAAGAGACCCAGCACTAGGTTAAATCAACCCCAAGTAACCCATGAGCCAATAAGGCTTTAGCCCTGGAAAGGAATGGGAGAGCCACGGCATGCTCTTCTGGAATAATCTTGCTGGGCGGGTCAAAATTCTGTGGAAGACGCTCAGCTCTAAACCCGGGCAGGGGGTTTTCTGTGGCTGGTGCGGTGTTTTTGCAGCAAAACCAGGTGGTTACCCATCCCTTGGGGTGACTGGGTAAGACAGTAGAGGGAGAGCTGTTATCCCTCCGTCTCTGAATTGAAATTCCACCTAATTCTTGACTTGGGTCGTTTTGCATTCAGTCTGGCGATTTATATAGAAGAACTCTTTGAAGAGGAAGACGGTGGGTGCTGTCTGAAGATAAACCTCGCAGAAGATTTGGAAATGGCAAATATTGGACACCGAGTTTGGCCCCATATCTTGAGGGTGCAGATTGAAGTAATGAAGGAGGTCTCAGAAGAACCTAGACCCGGGTGGAGTAAACCCTCTGAGTATGTGATCAGTAAAGACTACAATCTCCTCTTCAGCAGGGGTAGGAGTTACTTCTCCATTACTGACCCGCCATCCGATCTCCTATTGGCTTGCTAATAGGCCTTGGCCTACGAAATCACCAAGGATCGTTCCCAGCTGATGATAGTCATTTTTTGGTAGTTGAAAAAAATTACAGCCTGGAAGTATAAAGTGGAGAGTTGATGTTATGCTATTGATTAATGGTGAAGATGATTGTTTAAATGACTACAAATTAACTATGGATACATGACGGGTCAGAGTTATAAGTACATCACAAGTCATTTATGTGTTGAAGGGCGGGTCAGCTACAACTAAGAAATACGTTAATTATAAGGTGTGATTATCAAGTTATGAGCAGCATATTGATGAGTCAAATTGCAGAAACATGTTCGGAGCTCCAGGCGGATTACATGTCACGGATAAGCCAGTTAAAAGACTAGCAGGTTATGCGATTATTATTTAAGGTGCCTGAATTGCATTGGCAGGGCGGTCCTATACGAATCTGAGATTGATGAAATTCTGCTAAGTATGAGAACAACAAGTTTCACAATTTTTTCCCATAATTTTGGATCTACTGCAGCTCTGAAAAATAAAAAAATGGCTAAACCTAAAGCATGGCAGTGGAAGAACTAGACTAATCGTTTGGTTGGTTAAGGAGATGGGATCTATATAGGATATGAAGGAAGGGATAAAAGCTACCGCCGTACTGCCTCTATTTTGGTTTTTGGGGTAAATTATACGTTCTCAAGTAGTAGATGGTTGGATTGGGACAAGCTCTGAAGAACTCCGACGAACCCTATGAACAAGATTGATCTAATGTGGATCTGAGAAAGGGAAGAAAGAGTACCTGGAAGTGTTGGTGAAGAGCGGGAGTGTGCCTCCGTGCTCTGGTCCGATCAGGTTGATGGAGCGGCCTGGATGGAGGTGTTCGCGATGGTCGGCTGAGGCGGCAGAGCTCCGGCGGTGGTGGTTGACACGAGGAAGAAGAAGAAGAGAGAGGGGTGGGGTAAAAGTGAAAAGAAAGGACCCCCGTCCCTATTTATAAGGAAACAGTAAAATGGCATGCGCGGAAATCGAGGGGGCAACATGATTATCTCAACGGTGCACGCGCCTCGATTCTCGGACGACCAATTAATATAAGAGATCCGTTATGATGTCATGGTTTTTTTTGTATATTTAATACGTGTGACATCATGGCGAGTTACAGTGGTTTATTCAAGGTTAAGCTTTGGAAGATAACTTGTCAACTGAAGAAATGTAGATTGACATGAACAAGTTCAAATCAACCTGGGGCCTAATGTTGAGGATATAACCCCGAGGTATAACCCGCCCAGGAGGAGCCGGGTTATACCGTTGGCGACTTAACGTCAAGAAGACCCAAGAAGGCCTAAGAATATGAAGCGTGAAGACGGCGGCACCTAGAGGCAGGCCTGGTGGTGGCCCAAGACCCGGACATGTAAACCGCCATATGGTGGCTTGCCTGTTAAGGCAAGGCGACTTAGAAACCAGGCCGGTCATGTTATGTGATCCGGCTTGGATTCTTGTAAGCCTCGGGCCTCGACCTGTGTATATAAAGGTGAGACCCGGCAGCGGGTTAACTCAAGAAACAACGGATCGATAGCTAGGTCAAGCATAATCGCTCCCTTGTAATCAAAACTCAAGCAATACAACTAGAAGCAGAACATAGGCTTTTACCTCGTTGTGAGGGGCCGAACCTGGGTAAATTCTTGTGTCCTTTGTCCCGCTCAACCCCTTCGAGCTAACCTACGTTGCGATGGCTCCACACCTAAGTCCTTTCACAAGGGCACCTGCCATGTTAAATCCATGACATATCCCATAGCTGATAGCAGGGTAAGCCCCGTTTATTGTGTCCCTAAGAAGGGAGGTATTACTGTTGTTCCTAATGATAAAAATTAACTCATTCGACAAAGAATTGTTACTTGCTATAGAATGTTAATTGATTTTAGAAAATTAAATAAAGCAACTAGAAAAGATCATTACCCTCTGCCTTTTCTCGATCAAATGTTGGAAAGATTATCAAAGCACACACAGTTTTGCTTTCTCGATGGATATTCTGATTTTTCTCAATTACCTGTTTCACAACCCGATCAAGAGAAAGCCACATTTACTTGCCCTTTTGGAACTTATGCTTATAGACATATGCCTTTTGGTTTATGCAATGCACCTGCTACTTTTCAAAGATGTATGACTGCTATATTCTCTGATTTTTGTGAAAAGATTGTTGAGGTTTTCATGGATGAATTTTCTGTTTATGGAACTTCTTTTGATGATTGCTTGAGCAACCTTGATCAAGTTTTACAGAGATGTGAGCAAACTAATGTTGTCTTGAATTGGGAGAAGTGCCACTTTGTGGTTAATGAAGGTATTGTTTTGGGGCATAAAATTTCTGAACGAGGTATTGAGGTGGACCAAGCTAAAGTTGATGCAATTGAGAAAATGACATGTCCTAAAGATATTAAAGGTCTTCATAGTTTCCTCGGTCATGCTGGTTTCTATAGGAGGTTTATTAAAGACTTCTCTAAAATTTCTAGGCCTCTTACAAATCTTTTACAAAAGGATGTTCCATTTGTTTTTTATGATGATTGTGTAGAAGCCTTTGAAACACTTAAGAAAGCCTTAACTTCTGCACCTATAGTTCAACCACCTGACTGGAACTTGCCTTTTGAAATTATGTGTGATGCTAGTGATTATGCTGTTGGTGTTGTTCTAGGACAAAGAGTTGATAAGAAATTAAATTTTATCCATTATGCTAGCAAAACTCTAGACAGTGCCCAAAGAAATTATGCTACTACTGAAAAAGAATTCTTAGCAGTTGTGTTTGCTTGTGATAAATTCAGATCTTACATTGTTGATTCCAACGTAATTTTTCTCACTGATCATGCTGCTATTAAATATCTTATGGAAAATAAAGATGCTAAACCTAGGCTTATCAGGTGGGTTCTCTTGTTACAACAATTTGATTTACATATCACTGATAGAAAAGGAGCTGAGAACCCCGTAGCTGATAACTTGTCTAGGTTAGAAAATATTCTTGATGACCCACTACCTATTGATGATAGCTTTCCTGATGAACAGCTAGCTGCAATAAATGTCTCTCATAATACTCCTTGGTATGCTGACTATGCTAATTATATTGTTGCTACATACATACCACCTAGTTTCACATACCAGCAACAGAAAAAATTCTTCTATGATTTAAGACATTACTTTTGGGATGACCCACATCTTTATAAAGAAGGAGTAGATGGTATTATTAGACGTTGTGTACCTGAGCATGAAGAGGAACAAATCCTACGGAAATGTCACTCCGAAGCTTATGGAGGGCATCATGCGGGAGATAGAACTGCTCACAAGGTATTGCAATCTGGTTTTTATTGGCCTACTCTCTTCAAGGATGCACGTAAGTTTGTTTTATCTTGTGATGAATGCCAGAGAATTGGTAATATCGGTAAGCGTCAAGAAATGCCTATGAATTATTCACTTGCTGTTGAACATTTGATGTTTGGGGTTTTGATTATATGGGACCTTTTCCTTCCTCTAATGGGTATACATATATTTTGGTTGCTGTTAATTATGTTACTAAGTGGGTAGAAGCTATTCCAACTAGGAGTGTTGATCATAACACTCCCATTAAAATGCTTAAAGAAGTTATTTTCCCGAGGTTTGGAGTCCCTAGATATTTAATGACTGATGGTGGTTCACACTTTATTCATGGTGTTTTTCATAAATGCTTGCTAAATATGATGTTAACCATAGAATTGCATCACCCTATCATCCTCAATCTAGTAGTCAAGTTGAACTTAGCAATAGAGAAATAAAACTGATATTACAAAAACTGTTACTAGGTCCTGAAAGAATTGGTCTAAGAAATTGGATGATGCACTTTGGGCCTACAGAACAACATATAAAAATCCTATGGGTATGTCTCCCTATAAAATGGTTTATGGAAAAGCTTGTCATTTGCCTCTTGAGTTAGAACATAAAGCATATTGGGCAATTAAAGAACTCAACTATGATTCCAATCTTGCCAGTGAAAAGAGGTTATTTGATATTAGCTCACTAGATGAATGGAGAACCCAAGCCTATGAAAATGCCAAGTTATTTAAAGAGAAAGTTAAAAGATGGCATGACAAAATAATCCAAAAGAGGGAATTCAAAGTTGGAGAATATGTTCTTTTGTACAACTCTCATTTCAGATTCTTTGCAGGAAAACTTCTCTCTAAATGGAAAGGACCATATATCATCGAGGAGGTTTATCGCTCTGGAGCTATTAAAATAAATAATGCCGAAGGTACTAACCCGAAGGTGGTCAATGGATAAAGAATTAAACACTATATCTCAGGTACGCCTATTAATGTTGAAAGTAATATTATCCATACTATGACACCGGAGGAACACATAAAAGAAACCTTCCGGAACACTCCAAAATCCCTAAAAAGAGGAGGTACGTGATACGGTAAGTAAACGGACTCCGAAAAATCCGCAAAAATATTTTCTATTAGTTTTGGAATATTACAAAAATTAGGAAAATAAGAAACAACCAGGAAGGCACCCGAGGGGGGCACAAGACACCAGGGCGTGCCATGGCCCCCTGGCGCGCCCTGGTGGGTTGTGCCCACCTCGGGAACCTTCCCGACTCCGTTTTCCTCCCGTTTGCTTGTTCCCAAGATAAAAAATCTTTATATACCCCCTCGAACGTATTGAGCACCGTATCACAGAGAAATCTTCTGTCTCTCTTTCTTGCTGTTTCTCTGGCAGAACTGATAATATGTCGTCTCAAGATTTGGAGGGAGAGAGCTATGTCGCTGATTATATTGCAAACCCCAAGGTTTACGGAGATGTGGAACATTGTGGTTGGACCACGGAGCAACAAGAAGACTATGATCCGAAAGGGAAAGAAGAGACAAGTTCAGATGAAGATGAAGTTCCATTGCCTAACCTGGGGACATGCACGTGAAATTCAAGAAGTCAAGTCTCCCTAAAAAAGCAAAGAAACCTAAGATCCAGTTTATCCCTTCCCGCCTCTTGCAGGAAAACAAGCATGAATTATGCAAAAAGGTACTAAGGCTTGAGCAGGAGATCAATGACTTGAGGGAGGAAAATTCCATCCTCAAGCGTAAGCTAAGGAAGAAGAACACTCATACCTCATCACCACCACCTTCATCATCTTCTCCAACAAAAGAGACTTGAGTTCATGGTATGGGCACTCCCCTTGGCTTGTGCCAAGCTTGCGGGAGGTGCCCCAGTATCGTATCACCACCACTATCTTTGCTTTCATCTATTTTAGTTCGATCTTTGGTTACCCTATGATTTAGTTGAATAAAAGTTTAGTTCGATCCTTTCTTTTCAAGTGCTTGCTTAGTGATCTATCTATGTAATCGTGTGCAAGATATATGATAAAGAGTAGTTTGAGTTTTGTTTCTTTACTTTAATGTTTCAATAAAAAGAAAGGAAAATAAATGAATAAGATCATATGCTAATATTATGGTAAGTAATGACATCACATAAGGAAAAGTATAAGTGGTAAAATTTGTTGGAGATTGACAAACATAGCATTGGTCAATGATGCAATTCATGAAAGAATTAATAAGGGAAGAGAAGATTCACATGCAAATACACTATCTTGGACGTCTTTTCTGATTGTGAGCCCCCATTAAATATTTTGTGTCAAAATAGTTGACGTTGGACAAGGAAGACAACATAATGATTTATGTTTGTTCATATTCACATAGAAGTTATATTGTCATAGATCCTTTAACATGTGGTACTTGCTCAATATCTTTTCTAGCCAAAAATTACGCACTAAGTAGAGATACTACTTGTGCATCCAAAAACCCTAAACCCAAATCTTATTTTGAGAGCCCACCATACCTACCTCTGGATTGAGTAAGATCCTTCAAGTAAGTTGTCATCGGTGCAATAAGGCAATAAAAATTGCTTCTAAATGTGTTGGATCATTTAGTGTAAGAGAAAATTGAGCGTTGTACGAACTTGTGATGGCAAAGTAATAAAGGCGACAGACTACATAATAAAGGTTGCCATCATAAGGGGCAATATAACATGATGTTCTTTTGCATTAAGGGATTTGGCATACAAACAAATAAGTGCATGACAACCTCTGCTTCCCTCTGTGAAGGGCCTATCTTTTACTTTTATGCATTTACTTTTATGTAGAGTCAAAGTTTTCTTCCCTATTCCTTTTTATTTTCTCATTTTGCAAGCATCATGTGGTGAGGAAAGATCTAGGCACATATATCCAGTTGGATATGGGTGGGCATGAGTTATTATTGTTGACATCACCCTTGAGGTGAATACGTTGGGAGGCGAAACTATAAGCCCCTATCTTTCTATGTGTCCGGTTGAAACTTTTTGTTCATGGGTATGCTGTGAGTGTTAGCAATCATAGAAGATTAAATGATGGTTGAGTGTGTGAACTTGCCTAAAGGCTCCGATACGTGACCCTATCAAAAAAAAAGATGAATTGTAGTTGCAAAGTTGACTGAGAACATAGTTTGTTGGTTTCCAATAAGGTTTATGCTTTATACTTCGTTGTTATGATGAATTGTTACTTGTTCATGAGAAGTTATATGATAGAAGTTGTATAATAAAGCTTTATGATTTAGTTCCTTGTTGTTACAATAATATGCATGATGCTTCTATGTCTGTATTTTGTTTTTATCGACACCTCTCACTCAAAGCATGTGGACATGTTTTTCGATTTTGGTTTTTCGCTTGAGGACAAGCAAGGTCTAAGCTTGGGGGAGTTGATACGTCCATTTTGCATCATGTTTTCCTATTGTTATTTATATTGTTTTTATGCATAAATGCTTTTGGGAGTAATTCTAATGCCTTTCTCTCATAATATGCAAGGTTTACACAAAGAGGGAGAATACCGGCAGCTGGAATTCTGGACCTGAAAAAGCTACGTTAAGAGTTACCTATTCTGCACCTCTCCAAATGAGCTAAAAATTTACGGAGAATTGTTTTGCAATATATGAAGAATATTGGAGCAAATAACTACCATAGGGGGCCCACCAGGTGGGCACAACCCACCTGGGCACGCCAGGGAGCCCAGGCGCGCCCTGGTGGGTTGTGCCCTCCTCGGCCCACCTTCGGTGCCCCTCTTCTGGTATATAAGTCATTTTGACCTAGAAAAAATGAGGGAAATACTTTCAGGATGAAGCGCCACCATCTCGAGGCGGAACTTGGGAAGGAGCACGTTTTCCCTCTGGCGGAGCGATCCCGCCGGGGGAACTTCCCTCCCGGAGGAGGAAACCAACGCCATCGTCATCACCAACAACTCTCCCATCTTTGGGAGGGCCATCTTGTGGCACCCCGGCTCAGAGGGAACCGGAACGCCCCGTATTCCAGCCCAGAGACAAGTCTTCTGGAATACGACACTGTTGGCATAGAACAAATCAGCTCTTTATTGCTATGAACAAGGTTACAAGGGTACAAAGATTACATCGACACGGCGAGACTAAGCCTGCCCAGGGTAGTTCTATGCTAACAGCGGAACAACTCGAGGAAGCGGAGTACCCTCGGCAGCGGAACAACAACGGCGGTGGTGAACTCCACTCCGCAGGGACTCTGGCTGGAATGCGTATCCTAGCTCGCAAACTCGGAATCCTCGACACGCAAGCAATCATGGTATGACCTGCAAACTGGCATGACATGCCAGGTGAGTACTTTGAATGTACTCGCAAGCTCACAGCAACCAAAGCAATCAAGACAAGCAACAACATGGCATTTACAGGTTAAACAGGTGTAATTATGATGATGCTAGAACTACATAAGCATGGCATGGCATATAAACAGGATGTCACTACATGCAACATGTTAAAACTATCATAGTACAACTTACTCTATTGGGGTTACCTCGTAACCACCACATGTAGGAACTTACCATCGAGTGTGCCGCATGATAACCTCGGGACCAACCAAACTTGGTATTACAATACCGTAGTGATACATGATCACAAGGAGCTTGGTCTTTACCCGAGATCACCACATAACACTATCAACCAAATCCGTATCCATGATACCACGGTGATCCTCTCATGATCATGATCAACCAACGTCGGTATCCTCGATACCACGATGATCCTCTCGCGATCACATAAAGATCAACCAACTTATTTTTTATCGAATCGGGGTTGTTATAAGCAAGATTATTATACTGTTGACCCATAGTGTGTCCTACTACGAACTGTGCCCATAACCGAGGACGCGGCTATCGATAGATCATACACTCTGCAGAGGTTAGTACACTGTACCCACACCACGGAACTCATGGCCTTGTGCTCCCATTCGGGTGGACCAACGATGTTCCGACAAAACCCAGTCTATTGCATGGCACTCTCCCGGCCACTCCGACACACTCCCCTTTGGGCTATGTCATGGGTGACCCCTGTGTCCTTCCGACACCTGCCACCGTCGTGGCCAAACAAAACTGTCCCAAACGGGGACCTGAGCTCAATACCAGAAATGGGTTCACAAGGTTATAGCCGCCTACCTAATCAGGGTAGCACGCACTCATAACCTTCCCTGGTTGGAGGTACCAGCAAGAGGCATGACAATAGACTGAATTAGGGCTGCCCCATCCCAGCAAGTGTGGTTGCACTGGTGAGCTCGATTCGGTGGCGCACTATGACTCAGCCAACAAGTGTTCAAGTTCGATTAACATCCGGTTAAATTTGAATGATGATGTGCTGAGCCATGATAACAGGATGAACCATAACAACTTGTAAAGAAAGATGCAGACATGTCATCATCTTAGCATGAACTACTGCCAGTGTTAACCATGAGCATAATGCTACCAACGAGTACCTGATAACTCGCAAGATGCACATGGACAGAATATAAGGATGAGCATAGAACATAAGCATAGAACATGAGCATATATAGTAGTTTCAGACAAAATAACATGCACACATTAAAATAACTTCTCAAGTAGGAAACCATAGCTACTACAAATCCATCATGCAAGTGGCTGTCGTGGCTTGCCTGGTACTAGAAATCCACCGGGGAGTAGTGTGGAGGGTCCGCGGAGTAGATTGCCTGAAACAGTTCTCTCCCGGAGGGCTGTTTAGGGCAAGGGCAAAATGGTCATTTCCAAGGTGTCAGAACATTATGGAAATGATACCAACAGAACGGGCTCGAAGAGACGAAGAAGTGGGCTTTGGATTCACCTCGATCGGAGTCACGAGCAAAAAGTTATAGCCGTTTGAAGTACAGGGACTGATCTGTAAAAATTATATTCTCAGACGGGTCCCTGACGGCTAAACCGAAAGCGCACTTGGCTTAAATACGTTTTCTGGAAAGGAAAACGTAAACTTGGCCGTAGTAGGAGGAAATGCGCTTTCAAACGGGGAAAACGCACTTTGCAAAGTACGCTTCCACTTAAACAGCGCGGGCCCGGGGGTTGACTTGCTTATTAGGCTGACAGGCGGGCCCCACCGCTGACCTCTCTCTCTTCAGCCTTCTTCTTCTTCCTCCCGTGTGTGCTCGCAACAGAGAACAAAGGCGGGGCGGGCGAGCGACATCGGCATGGCCCTGTGACTCAAGCCGTCTCCGGCCGAGCTCCGGCCACCGGCGGATGCGGGAGGCAAAGCCGCACCCAACCAGGGGTCCACGAGCATCGGGGGAAGGCCGGGGCTGCGGCGACTCGCGGCGGAGTAGAGAGACAAGGCAGGGTTTGCTGCCTCCGGCCACCTCCAGTCGAGGAGAGGGCACTGGCGGCTTCGGGGAGATGCGCCGCGTCCATCCCCGAGCAGAGGAAGCGCCGGGGAGGAGCAGGACGGCGGCGAGGCGCGGTGCCAGAAGAGGACAGAGAGGCGGGCGGCGATGTGGGCTACTCCGGTGAGTGGCAAGTGGGTGGGGTGACTCAGCGAAACGAGGGGGAGGCAGTGGAGGTGGAGGGGAGGCTAGAGGGGGCCTGTGGCGGCCGGAAACGAGCGGACTCCGGCGACCACCGAGGAGGATCGGCAAACTCCGGCGAGTTTATGCGACTCCACGGGACAAACGAGGCGAGGGAGGAGTGTATGAGTAGCGGAAGGAGTCGGGGAAGCTATATATAGGCGCGGGACGGCTTCGGGAGAGCTCGAGGGAGCTCTAGCTCCATGCCAATGGAGGTACAGAGGATGGACACATCACGGGGAGCTCGACAGCGACTGGACCGCAGTGATGCAGGGCGAGGCAGCAGAGGGTAAACGACGGCAGGAGCACGGGTGAGCTACCAGACATGAAAGTGATGCGAGAGGCAGAGGAAATCAACAATAACAGTGGCCGTGGTTTCCAGAGCATGTTGTTCGACTTGACTGCCCCATGGTCACCGCGTGAACCATGGCATACAGAGCTCCCTGGCCGGTCAAATCATGTCTAGAGTGTTGTCCTTCCAAGGGACAGTCCCTGGGAGATGATGGATCGAATAGAAACACTTTGGGTAGATGGGAATGATCCACAGAAGTTTTCTGTAGCAAACTTGGACATGAAGCTGAGATGAAATGGGATAGCCACTAAGGATCAAAGTATGTCATCCATGCTTAGGGTAGGAAGGACTATGATCCTGTGGATTTTGGAAGGATTTGGACCAGGATTTAGCATAGTTGCTTCACAACTGCCCAAACTGGTCCAGAAAATGAATCATGAAGTGGCACTCTAAGGGATGCTTGGATTGAGCTGAAATTTGGTGGCTAGGAAATATTTGGATTCATGAACACACTGAAAAATTTCATACCATTTGGACATGCCAAAATAGTACTTCCTTCACAGTGGTCCTCTCTGGACAGAATTTTGGAAAAATTCTAGTGAATTATTGGATAGATGAAATGTGCCCAAATTTAGTGGAGAGGTGAAATGTAGGTAGAAGCATGTTCTGGAAATTATTCATGAATTATGGAGCAATAAAAATTATAGTTGCTTCACAACCCAAAATAATTACCAAAAACAAAGATTTGATGCTGTGATCACACAGATGATGGAATGATGCTCAAATTTGGTGGAGAGCTATTATTTGAGCATATGAATGTTCTTGAAAAATTTCAACTCATTTGGATATGCCTAGCTTGCACTTCCTTCATAAGGCCTCTGTTTGAGCAGAAACTTTGAAAAAATTCTCAGGAATATTTACTAGGCAAATGGAGTTGAAACTTGGCATGTGGTAATGATATGGATAGGAAAGAGTGCACAAAAAGTTTGAGAGCAAGCAAGCAAATATAAAGGGTACTTGCTTCTCAACTTGACAGCTAGGGCAGAATTGGAAAAAGAATATTTGTGAAATATTTTTGAACATGGCAAGGAAGTATTTTGACATATCTGAAGAAGATATGTCCCAAAGGATTTATGAGAATTATTTGGGAATCTTTGGAATGCTGGAAATGTGGGTTGCTTCACAACCCAGGGCAGACAGGGTTATTCCTTTAATAGGAAAAAGGAATATTCCCAAGAAAAGAATATTGGGATTGGGCCAAGATGGAATTGGCAAGGTCTTGGGATGGTTTTGAGATTGACAAGCCACTTGGGAGAGGAATCGAGGGTGATCTCTCAAGGTTTCAAGACCACTAAGCCACTGAAGGGCAAATCCAAACCAAAATCAAAAGAAAAAGAAAATGGGCAAAATCCAGGGTGTTACAAACCTACCCCCCTTAAAGAAATCTCGTCCTCGAGATTTGGTTGCTCAGAGGTCAAACATGGATATTCCCACTTTAGGAAACCGTTTCCAACTTGGGTTCCCTTTTGCCTTTGTAGTATGTCCCCACTGTATATTATCTGACTCACTGCCTGGCTTCGGGGTGGTTTGTTTCACTGGATCCTCATTCTGACAATTCTTACATCATATATTACTCTGACTTTGATCCCTTTATGTCTGCCGACCTGTCTGGGTGCGATGAATTATCTTGACTGAAATACATGTCCTTCTCGCAAGCCCGAGAGTGGTTCCTCATGGACGTATTGTGATGAAGTCCAATACGGACGACCGTCCAATGAGTTGTGAACAATTTCTCTCGATGGACACGAAATCCTTTACTCATTGCATTGGGTGGCTTCAAATGGCTGTGTCCCCTCCAGGTTCAAAACAGTACTGTAAATCGTACCATTCTCCTGGCGAAATCTGACTTCTCGCACGGATTGCTGGGTCATCTTGGGTATCTTCAGTGTCTTGGATATAAGGCTCCTACCAAATATTTGACTGTCACCTGTCGTGACCAGCATAAAGGTGTACGGTCCTATTATGATATTATCCATAGACTTGACTGACAGTGATTCTGGCAGCAAAATCTTGCTCATGGCAGGTTATTCTTTAACTGATTTCCCTAGGTGAGGACACATGCTTCGAGACAGTTGTCAGCCTTCTGATCGTTTCGTCCGTCAGCACCTGACGGACTTGGATGTCTTCTTCTGACAATTCTGAGCATACATAGTTGGCTGAGTGGGGTACCTTGATAGGAAGTTGTTGCCAATGGGATATACCCCGTGGGTGTGCACCCATGGTGATTGGTACCGAACCAGACTGTTTTGAGTTTCTGTACCATGTTGATCTAGCAACTATTATCATACCTGTATGGCCAATCTTGTTCCTTCATTATGGTTTTCTTTGCCTAGATCTTTGGCTGAAAGAGCTTGGCCTTATGTATTCTTGATTCTTCGGGTGACCATGAGTGCTGCCAGGTACAATATTCCGACAGGCATCTTACTTTACTAGTTGTAGCTGTAGGGTAACGACCGTTTGAACCCTTGGATGAAACCGGCAAATAAACCAGTAGCCACCAGAACAGTCTTTACAACTCAGATCTGGGACATTACTGGAGTAACTCAACCCCAATTCAAGACGGCTGAAAAGCAGCTCAAAGCATGAGACGGTGTCGATAAGAAGAAAGTAGCAGTTCCCTAAGATGGCCGAGAAACAGCTCAGAGCATAGGGTCACTACTACGGAAAGAAATTCAACAGCTACCCGAGACGGCCGAAAAGCAGCTCAGAACATGGGCCAGTTGCTGACAAGAGAAATAAAAGTCGGCATCCACCCCGGACAGCCGAAAATAGCTCAGAACACAGGCGTGGTGCCGTTACTAAAGAAAGACGTGCAAGGGTTCATCCGCGTCCCATACAGCTCACTACTATGCATTCAAGCATAAGCATATTAATTTGAACATGCAGGCATATCATGGAGCAATACTTTAAGGCATATATCGGATGGTCGGGTTGCTCCATAGGTTGTTGGTCATCACACTGAAGTGTATAACTGACGTTCTTCTTCTTCTTACATAGCTCATGGCATAGTCGGATTCTCACCGGCTGGCAGCATTGTATGAGTAACTCATATGACTTTGGCAGCATGTCCACAATATCTATTGAGTATGTGCAGCTGAGCACTTGGTTCCTGAGGTAGGCTTGTGCCCTGACTGATTTTGTTTGCTTTCTGACCAACTGTTGCTAGTTTGACTCTGGGGATGCATGGTCATATGCTGCCAACTATCGGTGGAGTAGCTTGTCCTAGTGAGGATGTGATGCCTTACTAGCGAGGGTTGCTTACATCTGAAGCTTTCTTTTTGCCATATGCAGACTGAATGCAGATACATATATATCCTTGATGTTACTGCTGTCGGTTACTTTTGTATGCAGAAAGTTGTTTGACTACTCTTCTTGTTGGGCACTGAGTTCCTAGCATATGCTGGCTTGCTTCCGGAATATAGCTGGTTCAAATTGTACTCATCGCAGACTCCAACCTTATATGTGAACCATACCTGTGACCCGAAGTGTACTGCTGATCATGCGCACACTTTGCCTTCCTGCTAATTCAATGATTACTGCTGTGAGGGTTGCACTGATATATACTTGATGCTAATAACCAATCCAGCCAGGATATCATTTTAATAAGACCAGATATTCCCCATGCCAAGCGGTCGGCGACAAATCCCATATTGTTGAGCTGAGCTTCCAAACGCTTGCCTCTTCACTGATTCCTTGAGTCCGGTGTTGGTGAGCAACTTCCATAAGGGAATATAAGGTAACACCAAGGGCCCAAAGAAAGAAGCAAAAGAAACGGCTAAAATAAAAGCACACAAAGCAACAAGATCACACACAAGCAATATCATATTTTACAGCTATACACAGCAATGTATGCATTCCTACTTAAACACGCCAAGCTCGCAAGAACTCCGGTGTTACGGTCTAACATGCTGTGGCGATGTGCACGAAAGTGGATCGATGTGTGGAGGAAAATTGGTGTAAACAAGGCTATACCAAACATGGCTTACACCGGTTGCAGCTGAACGGATACGGAGGCGAGGACGGACTTGGTGATCGTGGATCGGAACACAGAGGTCACGTCCACATCGTCATCAAGCGTACGGAAGAACCGTACTTGTCCAGGGAATGGATGGCAGGGTAAGATAGCGATGAAAAGAAAGGCTTGCGGGCATTGCCCTTTTCTGATAACTAAGATCAGTAAGGGTTGCCAACACGGCTAGTGGGACGATGGCAAGATCCGGGATAGAAACATGTCTATCACCGAAATAATAGGGGTTGCTGAATAGGATATATTGGTGTGGTACCGGTGCATCAATCCGACAAGGAATTGACGACACCAAGCACCTTGGCATCACTCCGCTGGGACGGAGATGACACCACACCAAGGAACAGGAATGCAACTGGAGGGTGCAGGTAGTGGGTCGAAACCGATGCCACCTGCACTCACCAAATCAACCGTTAATGATAAAGTATCTAGTCTATATGCATGCTATGCACAAACAAATGCAACAAACAAGTGCAGCAAACCGACTAGACTCTATACTACCGGTTACTAATGTTCACGCGGTCTAGGGCGTCCTACAGCCAGACCTGCTCTGTTACCAATGCTTGTGGCACCCCGGCTCAGAGGGAACCGGAATGCCCCGTATTCTAGCCCAGAGACAAGTCTTCTGGAATACGGCACTGTTGGCATAGAACAAATCAGCTCTTTATTGCTATGAACAAGGTTACAAGGGTACAAAGATTACATCAGCACGGTGAGACTACGCCTGCCCAGGGTAGTTCTATGCTAACAGCGGAACAACCCGAGGAAGCAGAGTACCCTCGGCAGCGGAACAACGATGGCGGTGGTGAACTCCACTCCGCAGGGACTCTGGCTGGAACGCGTATCCTAGCTCGCAAACTCGGAATCCTCGACAAGCAAGCAATCATGGTATGACCTGCAAACTGGCATGACACGCCAGGTGAGTACTTTGAATGTACTCGCAAGCTCACAGCAACCAAAGCAATCAAGACAAGCAACAGCATGGCATTTACAGGTTAAACAGGTGTAATTATGATGATGCTAGAACTACATAAGCATGGCATGGCATATAAACAGGATGTCACTACATGCAACATGTTAAAACTATCATAGTACAACTTACTCTGTCGGGGTTACCTCGTAACCACCACATGTAGGAACTTACCATCGAGTGTGCCGCATGATAACCTCGGGACCAACCAAACTTGGTATTACAATACCGTAGTGATACATGATCACAAGGAGCTTGGACTTTACCCGAGATCACCACATAACACTATCAATCAAATCCGGCATCCATGATAGCACGGTGATCCTCTCATGATCATGATCAACCAACGTCGGTATCCTCGATACCACGGTGATCCTCTCGCGATCACATAAAGATCAACCAACTTCTTTCTTATCAAACCGGGGTTGTTATAAGCAAGATTATTATACTGTTGACCCATAGTGTGTCCTACTATGAACTGTGCTCATAACTGAGGACGCGGCTATCGATAGATCATACACTCTGCAGAGGTTAGTACACTGTACCCACACCACGGAACTCATGGCCTCGTGCTCCCATTCGGGTGGACCAACGACGTTCCGACAAAACCCAATCTATTGCATGGCACTCTCCCGGCCACTCCGACACACTCCCCTTTGGGCTATGTCATGGGTGACCCCTGTGTCCTTCCGACACCTACCACCGTCGTGGCCAAACAAAACTGTCCCAAACGGGAACCTGAGCTCAATACCAGAAATGGGTTCACAAGGTTATAGCCTCCTACCTGATCAGGGTAGCATGCACTCATAACCTTCCCTTGTTGGAGGTACCAGCAAGAGGCATGACAATAGATTGAATTAGGGCTGCCCCATCCCAGCAAGTGTGGTTGCACTGGTGAGCTCGATTCGGTGGCGCACTATGACTCAGCCAACAGGTGTTCAAGTTCGATTAACATCCGGTTAAATTTGAATGATGATGTGCTGAGCGATGATAACAGGATGAACCATAACAACTGGTAAAGAAACATGCAGACATGTCATCATCTTAGCATGAACTACTGCCAGTGTTAACCATGAGCATAATGCTACCAACGAGTACCTGATAACTAGCAAGATGCACATGGACAGAATATAAGGATGAGCATAGAACATAAGCATAGAACATGAGCATATATAGTAGTTTCAGACAGAATAACATGCACACATTAAAATAACTTCTCAGGTAGGAAACCATAGCTACTGCAAATCCATCATGCAAGTGGCTGTCGTGGCTTGCCTGGTACTAGAAATCCACCGGGGATTAGTGTGGAGGGTCCGCGGAGAAGATTGCCGGAAACAGTTCTCTCCCGGAGGGCTGTTTAGGGCAAGGGTAAAATGGTCATTTCCATGGTGTCAGAACATTATGGAAATGGTACCAACAAAACAGGCTCGAAGAGACGAAGAAGTGGGCTTTGGATTCACCTCGATCGGAGTCACGAGCAAAAAGTTATAGCCGTTTGAAGTACAGGGACTGATCTGTAAAAATTATATTCTCACACGGGTCCCTGCCGGCTAAACCGAAAGCGCACTTGGCTTAAATACGTTTTCTGGAAAGGAAAACATAAACTTGGCCGCAGTAGGAGGAAATGCGCTTTCAAACGGGGAAAACGCACTTTGCAAAGTGTGCTTCCACTTAAACAGCGCGGGCCCGGGGGTTGACTTGCTTATTAGGCTGACAGGCGGGCCCCACCGCTAACCTCTCTCTCTTCAACCTTCTTCTTCTTCCTCCCGTGTGTGCTCGCGACAGAGAACAGAGGCGGGGCGGGCGAGCGGCGTCGGCATGGCCCGGCGACTCAAGCCGTCTCCGACCGAGCTCCGGCCACCGGCGGATGCGGGAGGCGAAGCCGCACCCAATCAGGGATCCACGAGCGTCGGGGGAAGGCCGGGGCTACAGCGACTCGCAGCGGAGTAGAGAGACAAGGTAGGGGCGCGGTCGGCGCTGGGTTTGCTGCCTCCGGCCACCTCTAGTCGAGGAGAGGGCACTGGCGGCTTCGGGGAGATGCGCCGCGTCCATCCCCGAGCAGAGGGAGCGCCGGGGAGGAGCAGGACGGCGGCGAGGCTCGGCACCATAAGAGAACAGAGAGGCGGGTGTCGGTGGTGGTTGCCGGTGATGTGGGCTACTCCGGCGAGGGGCAAGTGGGTGGTGCGACTCAGCGGAACGAGGGGGAGGCAGTGGAGGTGGAGGGGAGGCTAGAGGTGGCCTGTGGTGGCCGGAAACGAGCGGACTCCGGCGACCACCAAGGAGGATCGGCAAACTCCGGCGAGTTTATGCGACTCCACAGGACAAACGAGGCGAGGGAGGAGTGTATGAGTAGTGGAAGGAGTCGGGGAAGCTATATATAGGCGCGGGAGGGCTTCGGGAGAGCTCGAGGGAGCTCTAGCTCCATGCCAATGGAGGTACAGAGGACGGACACGTCACAGGGAGCTCAACAGCGACGCGACCGCAGTGATGCAGGGCGAGGCAGCAGAGGGGAAATGATGGCACGAGCACGGGTGAGCTACCAGACATGAAAGTGACACGAGAGGCAGAGGAAATCGACGATAACAGTGGCCGTGGTTTCCAGAGCAAGCTGTTCGACTTGACTGCCCCGTGGTCACCGCGTGAACCATGGCATACAGAGCTCCCTGGCCGGTCAAATCATGTCCAGAGTGTTGTCCTTCCAAGGGACAGTCCCTGGGAGATGATGGATCGAATAGAAACACTGTGGGTAGATGGGAATGATCCACATAAGTTTTCTGTAGCAAACTTGGACATGAAGCTGAGATGAAATGGGATAGCCACTAAGGATCAAAGTATGTCATCCATGCTTAGGGTAGGAAGGACTATGATCCTGTGGATTTTGGAAGGATTTGGACTAGGATTTAGCATAGTTGCTTCACAACTGCCCAAACTAGTCCAGAAAATGAATCATGAAGTGGCACTCTAAGGGATCTTGGATTGAGCTGAAATTTGGTGGCTAGAAATTATTTGGATACATGAACACACTGAAAAATTTCATACCATTTGGACATGCCAAAATAGTACTTCCTTCACAGTGGTCCTCTCTGGACAGAATTTTGGAAAAATTCTAGTGAATTATTGGATAGATGAAATGTGCCCAAATTTAGTGGAGAGGTGAAATGTAGGTAGAAGCATGTTCTGGAAATTATTCATGAATTATGGAGCAATAAAAATTATAGTTGCTTCACAACCCAAAATAATTACCAGAAACAAAGATTTGATGCTGTGATCACACAGATGATGGAATGATGCTCAAATTTGGTGGAGAGCTATTATTTGAGCATATGAATGTTCTTGAGAAATTTCAACTCATTTGGATATGCCTAGCTTGCACTTCCTTCACAAGGCCTCTGTTTGAGCAGAAACTTTGAAAAATTTCTCAGGAATATTTACTAGGCAAATGGAGTTGAAATTTGGCATGTTGCAATGATATGGATAGGAAAGAGTGCACAAAAAGTTTGAGAGCAAGCAAGCAAATATAAAGGGTACTTGCTTCTCAACTTGACAGCTAGGGCAGAATTGGAAAAAGAATATTAGTGAAATATTTTTGAACATGGCAAGGAAGTATTTTGACATATCTGAAGAAGATATGTCCCAAAGGATTTATGAGAATTATTTGGGAATCTTTGGAATGCTAGAAATGTGGGTTGCTTCACAACCCAGGGCAGACAGGGTTATTCCTTTAATAGGAAAAACGAATATTCCCAAGAAAAGAATATTGGGATTGGGCGAAGATGGAAATGGCAAGGTCTTGGGATGGTTTTGACATTGACAAGCCACTTGGGAGAGGAATTGAGGGTGATCTCTCCAGGTTTCAAGACCACTAAGCCACCGAAGGGCAAATCCAAACCAAAATCAAAAGAAAAAGAAAATGGGCAAAATCCAGGGTGTTACACATCTCCATCAACTTCTTCAACAACACTATCTCCTCTCAAACCCTAGTTCATCTCTTGTGTTCAATCTTTGTATCGAAACCTTAGATTGGTACTTGTGGGTGACTAGTAGTGTTGATTACATCTTGTAGTTGATTACTATATGGTTTATTTGGTGGAAGATTATATGTTCAGATCCATTATGCTATTTAATGCTCCTCTGGTCTTGAGCATGATTATTATTTGTGAGTAGTTACTTTTGTTCTTGAGGTTACGGGAGAAGTCATGTTTGCAAGTAATCATGTGAACTTGATATGTGTTCGATATTTTGATGATATGTATGTTGTGATTCCCTTAGTGGTGTCATGTGAACATCGACTACATGGCACTTCACCATATTTGGGCCTAAGGGAATGCATTGTGGAGTAGTTATTAGATGATGGTTTGCTAGAGTGACAGAAACTTAAACCCTAGTTTATGCGCTATTTCGTAAGGGACTGATTTGGATCCAAAAGTTTAATGTTATGGTTAGATTTTATCTTAATACTTTTCTCATAGTTGCGGATGCTTGCGAGGGGGTTAATCATAAGTAGGAGGTTTGTTCAAGTAAGAACATCACCTAAGCACCGGTCCACCCACATATCAAATTATCAAAGTAGAGAACATGAATCAAACCAACATGATGAAAGTGATATGATGAAATTCCCGTGTACCCTCAAGAATGCTTTGCTTATCATAAGAGACCGTTTTGGCCTATCCTTTGCCACAAAAGGATTGGGCTACCTTGCTGCACTTTATTTATTGTTACCGTTACTTGCTCGTTACAAATTATCTTGCTATCAAACTATATGTTACCTACTATTTCAGTGCTTGCAGAAAATACCTTGTTGAAAATCACTTCCTTTCCTTCTGCTCCTCGTTGGGTTCGACACTCTTACTTATCAAAAGGACTATGATTGAACCCCTATACTTGTGGGTCATCAGTCCAAAGTCTTCGAAGGCTTTAGTAGAGATGATTTGTATATTGTAGATTTCTCTCTAGGTCCTCAACCGGCCACATGTCTACTTGAAAAAGCTTCAGAGTGCTGGCTATGGCATCGACGACTTGGACATGCTAGCATGAGGAATTTGAGCACACTCATCAAGAAGAAGCACATCATTGGCGTCGAGGGTGTCAAATTCATCAAAGATCACCTTTGCAGTGCTTGTGAGGCTGGAAAGATGACTAGATGCAAGCACTCTGCAAAGACAATCATGACCACTATTTGTCCCTTTGAATTACTTCATATGGATCTCTTTGGTCCTACTCATTATGCCGCACTAACCAATGCAGCATCACTCTATGGAATTGTCATAGTTGATGATTATTCTCGTTACACCTGGGTGCATATCATTACCTTCAAGACTAAAGTGCAGGGTGTCTTTCGACGATTTGCTAACCGTGCCATGATGAATTATGGCATTAAGATCAAGCATATCAGAACCAACAACGGCACCGAGTTCAAGAACACAGGCCTTGATGACTATCTTGATGAACTTGGTACCACTCATGAGCTATCTGCTCCTTATACTCCTCAGCGGAATGGAATTGCTGAGCGCAAGAACAGGACACTCATTGAGATAGCCCGCACTATGCTTGATGAATACAAAACACCTTGTCGATGGTGGCCTGAAGCAATTGATACTTCTTGTCACATCATCAATCGGGTATATCTTCACAAATTCCTCAAGAAGACTTCATATGAGCTCCTCACTGATAAAAAGCCCAATGTAAGTTATTTCAATGTCTTCGATGCTAAATGCTGGATTAGAGATCCACATCACAATTCCAAATTTGCACCAAAATCACATGAGGGTTTTATGCTTGGCTACGGAAAGGACTCGCACGCCTACAGAGTCTTCAACACCTATCACAACAAGGTTGTTGAAACTGTAGTTGTGCGGTTCGAGGAAACTAACGGCTCGCAAAGACAGCACATGCCTCCTGTGCTAGATGAAATGCCTCCTAAGGAATCTATCAAGCTGATGGCCATTGGTGAAATAGTGCCCAGTGAAGAAATAGTTGAAGAAGAAGTGATCATTCCTCATTGTAAGGGCATATTTCTCCCTAAGTGGTTTTGGTGATTGATGACAGTGATTTGCGGACTAATCATGTGCATTGAGCATTTCAGATATCTCATGTCTAGGCACAAGACGATTATGTGCCCCTCGGAGCCTATCGAAGATGGCGGTTCTCTACATTTCTTTTTGGTGGATTTGAGTTGTAGGAAAGCCATACTATTAAGAGGGGGTCCGCTTCGGAAAGGTTAGGGCGGAATCAACACATACACATCTGTTCCTTTGCACCACCTTTCCTTCGCTTCAATGGAGCACCGTCCGTTTATCCTTGTCTCTGTGAAATGAAGGCTTCCAAGTGCTAGAGTATCTATGGCATGCGGTAGTACTGCTCAAGAGGGCAGTAGTACCGCAGGGGCTTGCGGTAGTACCGCTCAAGGGAGCGGTAGAATCGCCGGGACCAGCGGTAGTACCGCTCCTGGTGAGCAGTAGTACCGCTGCCTCCAGCCCTGACACTGGCGCATGCGGAAGTAGGCATGGAAGTAATTTTTACTTCTGCCCCTACGCGGTAGTACCGCTCCCTGCGAGCGGTAGTACCGTGCCGGATTTTTGCACAGTCCTAAACTTAGCGGAAGTAGTCACAGACGTAATTTATTTAGTCCGTGCTTTTTCCAGGCCAGTAGATCCCTGCCTTGCGGTAGTACCATAGGGGCGCGCGGTAGTACCGCTCCGGCGGTTCTACCACTCGTTGCCATGCACAACAGGGCCTCGTCTGGTCACTACCACGCAAGCGGTAGTACCGCACCTTCCAGCGATAGTACGGCAACCCTTTGCGGTAGTACCACACCGCGCGGGCTGAGTGGAGGGGGTAACGGTTGGATCTTTCCCCCCACTATATAAAAGGGGTCTTCTTCCCCAAGAAGACCACCTCTTCCCTCCCCAAGCTCCATTATTGCTCAAAGCTCCAATTTCACCCGATCTCTCTTCCTAGCCAATCAAACTTGTTGATTTTCTAGGGATTTGTTGAGAAGGCCCCGATCTACACTTCCACCAAGAGAAATTTGATTCCCCCCACTAATCCCTTGCGGATCTTGTTACTCTTGGGTGTTTGAGCACCCTAGATGGTTGAGGTCACTGCGGAGCCATATTCCATTGTGGTGAAGCTTCATGGTGTCGTTGGGAGCCTCCAATTAAGTTGTGGAGATAGCCCCAACCTTGTTTGTAAAGGTTCTGTCGCCGCCTCCAAGGGCACCAATAGTGGAATCACGGCATCTCGCATTGTGTGAGGGCGTGAGGAGAATACGGTGGACCTAGTGGCTTCTTGGGGAGCATTGTGCCTCCACACCGCTCCAACAGAGACGTACTTCCTCTCAAAGGGAAGGAACTTCTGTAACACATCCTCGTCTCCACCGGCTCCACTCTTGGTTATCTCTTACCTTTACTTGTGCAAGCTTATATTGTGTTGTATCCCTTGCTTGCTTGTGTGCTTGTTGCTGTTGTATCATATAGGTTGCTCACCTAGTTGCATATCTAGACAACCTATTTTGATGTTAAGTTTAATTTGGTAAAGAAAAGCTAAAAATTGTTAGTTGCCTATTCACCCCCCCTCTAGTCAACCATATCGATCCTTTCAATTGGTATCAGAGCCTCGTCACTTTATTAAGGACTTTACCGTCCAAAGAGTATGGGTGACACCGTAGATGAGGGGGAGGAGCACCCCGGTGTGAGTTTGTCCTTGTCTACAGCTGATGGGGGATCCTCGGTCTCTCGTGAGGAGTTCAATGTGGCCTTGGACACATTGAAAACCTCCATGTCGGCCGAGGTCAAAGGCATGCTTAAGAATTTTCTTGATGGTCTTAAATTATCCACCGCACCGTTGGAAGTGGTCGATCCCACTAACAAGGTGACGGATGCTAACTCCAACAAGGGGGAAGCTACTAGTGATCAAGTTCCTTTGCCTAGTGGTAGAAGTGGGAGTGGCATCTTTGCCCAAGTTGAACCTCCACTTACTTATGGAGGACCGGTTCCCTCCACGCATATGAATCATGTTGGTCCTCCTCCTAAGCTTGTGAAAAATGAGGATTTTGCCTCTTGGGTATATCTCTTTAAACGTCATTTAAATCATAGTTCTACTAATCTTTGGAGAATTATTGAGCAAGGTTTCTACCCGCACGACCCAAGCAACTTCACTCCTAGAGAAGCCGTGGATCATCAATTCAATGAGTCTGCTCTCTTCATTCTTCAAGAAGCCATTCCTCCCGAAGGTATTGCGCACCTCTGTCCGTTCACCATGGCCAAGGAAGCATGGCAACATGTTGTTTCCATTTACAAGGGAAGCGCAAGCATTCAACGCTCAAACTTTGAAGTGGTGCAAGATGAAGCCGATGAGTTTGCAATGATTGAAGATGAAGAACCTCGAGAGCTTTACCGGAGATTAACCACTCTCGCGGTCTCACTCCGAGACCATGGGAGCAAGGATACGGATGACAATTGGATCAAGCGCAAGTTTCTCAAGGCCATGATGCCTTACCATAAGGCCATGTCCTTCGTCATCCGTCAAAGGCCGGACTTTCACGCCTTGTCCTCAAGTGAAGTGTTGGATGAGTTTGTTGCAATGAGGATCTTGGATAAGACCGCCGACAATGCGATGTTGCGTTCTCAACAATGAAAGAAGCGCAACCTTGCTTTGAAGGCCAAGGCTACTGTGGAAGAAGAAGGTGAAGAGGAAGAAGAGGAATGTTGCCCCGAAGATACCAAATATGCTTATCATGAGCACATGGCTCTTGCTTCACGGCAATTTTGGAGCAAGAAGAGCTCAAGGCCCAACTTCAACAAGAACAACTCAAGTGGCGCCAAGGGCAAGCAACGTGTGAGGACATGCTATAATTGTGGCAATGTGAGCCACTTTTTTGCGGATTGCCCGTACGAAAAGAGGGAAGACAATGGTGGCAAGCTTATCTGAAAAGACAAGGCCAAGTACTTCCCCAACAAGAACAACTTCACCAAGAAGACTCCTCCCAAGGGGTTGGTGGCACAAGAAGAGTACAATGAGGATGATGATGATGATGAAGACGGTGAGACGGTTGCCATGGCCTCCGTTGCCATTGCAACAACTCCACGGGTGTCCCTATTCGACTCACCCAACGAGAACATCACCGCCAAGTGCCTCATGGCCAAAGCCACCAACAAGGTAACCCCCAACATCAAAACTACCATCACTACTAATCCTTCCTTGACGGATTCCATTGATGAAAGTGAGGGGATGAAGGAGGAGGAAAATGAATTTGAGTCTTTTATGAGTAAGCTCAAGGGTAAATCCAAGAAGCACCTTGTTGCTCTCTTGGAACAACTTGGTGAAGCCAATGACATGATCGAGGCTCACGAAGAAACCATCTCTAAGATGGAAGGGCATAGTCGTGACTATGCTGATGAGATATCGGATCTCTCTAATGCGCTTGAGGAAGAGCATGGTCATCGTTTGGCTCTTGAGGAGTCACACAACGATTATCATGCAAAATTAAAGAAAGATCTTGATCATGCTCTTGTTGTATCTCGTGTGCTCAATTCCGAGAAGGCCAAACTTGGGGTTGACCATGCTAGACTCAAGGAGGAGTTTGATATACTTGACAAGGCTCACAAGGCCTTGAAAGGTGCTCATGCTAGCCTCAAAGAGTCTCATGATCAACTCCAAGTGAAGCTAACCAAGGAGAAAGCCACATTTCCTCATATGGTTTTAATTGATAATGCAAATGCTACTAACTCGTGTTGTGAGCATGTGCATCTTGTGGAGGAGAATTCCAAGTTGAAGGAGCAACTTGAGAAAGGCCTTGTGTCTTGCATACAAGGTGAGAAGAACCTCAACGACCTTTTGAGCAATCAAAAGGAAGTTGTGGGCAAGGATGGAATTCGGTTTGCACCCAAGTCCAAGAATAAGAAGAAGAATGACAAGGCCAAACGACCTCCTCCTCTCAAGCAAACTTTTATGAAGGAGGGAGAGGGTGCTTCTAAGGAGAAGAAGAACAATGTGAAGGGTGGTGGTGTCAAGAAGGGCAATGCCACTCCTTCCAACAAAGCCGGCGACTTTAACCCTTCTTATGTGTTATGCCGTGCTAGTGATGGGCATGTTTATGCCAAATTTGTTGGTTCTTATTATGAGTACATTGAATGGTCTATTTGGGTTCCTAAGACCCTTGTTACCAACATCAAAGGACCCATTACAAAATGGGTACCTAAAACCAAGCATTGATCTCTTGTAGGTGTTTGCTTCCAGTGGGGGATCATGGTTGCTCGATAGTGGAGCCACAAATCATATGACCGGAAGCAAGGACTTGGTGGTGGGCGTGCACAAGGTCTCATCTATGCCCACCAATGTCGAGTGGGGTGATGCCTCATCTTCTAAGGTATTGGGTCTAGGCAAGGTTGTCATTTCTCATGATCTCACGATCGAGAAAGTCATGCTTGTTGAGTCCCTTGCATACAACTTACTTTCCGTTCGTCAACTTGCACTCATGGGCTTTGCCACTTTCTTTGATATTGATACCGTGGCCCTCTTGTGGAGCAAGACTCTTAAAGTAGCCTTTGTTGGGCATGTCAAGAACGGTCTTTATGTGATTAACTTTTCGGAGCGACCCACTAAGACCGCGACATGCCTAATGGCTAAAGTTGATGTGGGATGGCTTTGGCATCGCCATTTAGCCCACGTCAATATGAGATCTTTGCAAAGTCTTCTCAAGGGGGACCATGTCCGTGGACTAAAAAATGTTAGTTTTGCCAAAGATCATGCTTGCAGTGCTTGTATCGAAGGAAAGCTACATGAGAAGGCTCACCCACCCACGACTATCATCTACTCGAAGAGGCCCTTGGAGCTCCTTCACATGGATCTCTTTGGGCCTCCATCCTTTGATAGTCTTGCGGGTAGAAAGTATTGCTTGGTGATTTTGGATGATTATTCAAGATACACTTGGGTATATTTCTTCAAGAAGAAGAGTGAGACCCAACAAACCGTCATCGACTTTGAAAATGAAGCTCAACGTCAACACAATGCAAAGATCTTGACGATAAGAAGTGACAACGGCACCGAGTTCAAGAACTACACCTTGGATGAGTTTATTAGTGATGAGGGGATCAAGCATCAATATTCTGCACCTTACACCCCTCAACAAAATGGTGTAGCGGAGAGGAAGAACCGGACTTTGATGGACGCGGCAAGAACCATGATGGCGGAGTTCAAGTCTCCATACAACTTTTGGGCCGAAGCCATCAACACCGCCTGTCATGCATCCAATCGGCTCTATCTCCGCAAAGGCTTGAACAAGACTCCATATGAGATACTCATCGGCAACAAGCCCAACCTCAAGTACTTCCGGGTGTTCGGGTGTAAGTGTTTCATTCTCAAGAAAGGTGTTCGTTTGTCTAAATTTGAGGCTAGAGCTCATGAGGGCATATTTGTTGGTTATGCTACAAACTCTCATGCTTACCGTGTCCTCAACAAGTCCACCGGACTCATTGAGGAGATGTGTAACGTGGAGTTTGATGAGAATAACAGCTCCCAAGTGGAGCAAAGTGGTACTTGTGATGTAGGTGATGAAATTCCTCCCCAAGCCATAAGAAGAATGGGTGTTGGCTATATCCTACCCATTGAGGAACTCCTTGTGACCGAAGGAGAAGGACAATGTTCTACTCAAGTGGAACCATCACCAACCCAAGACCCACACGCTTCCGAAGAACAAAGTGAAGGCCCTCAACCAAATGAACAAGATCAAGGGCAAGATCAACCTCAAGATGATGGTGAATCACCAAGTGATGCCCAAGGTCAAGTTCTTACCTTCGAGCAAGTTCAAGATCAAGAGCAAGCTCAAGATCAAGAACAAGCTCAAGACGACGCTCAAGATGATCAAGTTACCGCTCCTCAACTCTCTCTTGAGGAGGAATTGGAGTGTCATGCCGCCAAGATTGCGTCCAAACTCACTACCAAAGATCATCTCATGAATAATGTGCTTGGAAGCTTAAGAAAGGGGGTAAGCACTCGTAGACAATTAGCAAACTATTGTGAACATCACGCGTTTGTTTCTTGTGTTGAACCCCAAAAGGTCTATGAGGCGCTTGAGGATCCGGATTGGCTTAATGCCATGCATGAAGAACTCAACAACTTCGAGCACAACAAGGTGTGGAGATTGGTGCCAAGGCCAAAGGAGAACCATAATGTTATTGGAACCAAGTGGATATTCAATAACAAGCAAGATGCTCATGGGATTATTGTTCGAAACAAGGCTCGTTTGGTGGCACAAGGCTACTCCCAAGTCGAGGGTATCGACTACGGTGAAACCTTTGCTCATGTTGCCCACCTTGAATCTATTCGTTTGTTGATTGCTTATGCTTCTCATCATAACTTCAAGTTGCAACAAATGGATGTGAAGAGTGCTTTTCTTAATGGTCCTATTAATGAGTTGGTGTATGTCAAACAACCTCCGGGGTTTGAGGATCCCGAGTTCCCCAATCATGTGTGCCAACTCGATAAGGCACTCTATGGCCTTAAACAAGCCCCACGTGCGTGGTATGAGCACCTTACCGAGTTGTTGCAAGATCGTGGGTTTGAAATTGGGAAAATCGACCCCACTCTTTTTACTAAGAAGGTCAAAGGGGATTTGTTTGTATGCCAACTATATGTTGATGATATTATCTTTGGTTCTCCTAACAAAGCTTTCAATGAGGAGTTTGCCGCTCTCATGACCTCGAAGTTCAAGATGTCCATGATGGGAGAGTTGAAGTTCTTTCTCGGGTTCGAAATCAAACAAAGAAGAGAAGGAACCTTCATCAACCAAGCCAAATACACTCAAGACATGCTCAGGAGATTCAAGCTAAGTGATGTCAAGCCGGCTTCTACTCCAATGCCCGTCAAATGCCAACTTGACATTGATCCCAATGGTAAAGTGGTGGATCAAAAGGTATATCATTCTATGATTGGCTCCTTGCTTTACCTTTGTGCCTCTAGACCGGATATCATGTTGAGTATGAGAATTTGTGCACGGTTTCAAGCCGCACCTAAGGAAAGACACTATGTGGCAGTCAAGCGAATCTTTCGATATTTGGCTCATACCCGAAACTTTGGCTTATGGTACCCAAGAGGAGCAAACCTCAACCTCGTGGGCTTTTCGGACTCGGATTGGGCAGGAGACAAAGTGGATAGGAAGTCAACTTCCGGAGGGTGCCAATTTCTTGGTTGCTCTTTGGTGAGTTGGTCGTCTAAGAAGCAAAGTTGTGTGTCTCTCTCCTCCACTGAGGCCGAGTATGTGGCCGCCGGTAGTTGTTGTGCTCAACTTATATGGATGAGGCTAACTTTAAAGGATTACGGTGTCATTTGTGACAAAGTGCCTCTTTGGTGTGACAATGAAAGTGCATCAAGGTTTCTCTCAACCCGGTGCAACACTTCAAGACGAAGCATATTGAGATTCGGTATCACTTCATCCAGGATCACATTAGGCGAGGGGAGATTGATCTCAACTATGTCAACACTCATGATAACCTTGCAGATATTTTCACGAAGCCCTTGGATGAAGCAAGATTTCGCGAGTTAAGGCATGAGCTAAATATCATTGATTTGAGCAATGTGGCTTGAACCTTTGCACACCCCACCATACTCATCTTGATGTCTTGTTTAGGTGTAGGCATGGACATAGGGGGAGAGTTGTTCTCTCAATGAACTCTCCCTCCCCCCATTATGCATAAATTGATCAACTCTTTCACATTCACCATTGTTGATGGTACTTGTGCTTCAAAGACGGGTTTTGGTCATGGGCCCAAGGATAATTCTTCGCGGTGCCATACAAATTGACTCAAACATAGGTGGCTCCGACCACCGCCCTCTCTTCTTGAGAGGTTTTGGTTCGTGTTTGGTCCTCATTGTCTTTTTGCTTTCTTTTGGGCCGTGTTTGTGTTTAAGTTGCTTTGTTTGTGCCCTTTTTGCGTGTCCGGTTGCACAAAGTTTGCATTGCCAAGGCCGTGTTTTTCTGTTTTGTCGAAACTTGCACTTTCTTGGGCGTACGGTACTACCGTGGCTCGCCACGGTACTACTGCTGGAGGTGGGTGGCATCTGTGCTTGCACAGCTGCGACCATGGCACGGTACTACCGCTTCCATCACGGCAGTAATTTTTTACTGCCGCTGATAGAGCAGTACAACCGCCCTGGGTGCGGTACTTCCTCCCAGGCGGTACTACCGCGATGACCCGTGGTACTACCGCGCTGGCGCGAGCGCGTGGGGGTTAAGCGCGGGCAGGGGGAGTTCCAACTCCCCCATACTCATTCATCCCTTCCCCTCACTTCATCTCTCTCTCTCTCTCTCCTGCCCAAGAACGGCGCCAGAGGACCTCACCGGATCTCCGTCTCCGGGTGCTCTCCTCGCATTTCAACCGGTGGGATCGTTCCCCACCTCGCCCTCTTGCCATGGAACCCGGTATCTCCCTTAGTCCCTCTCTCTTTGCCCCGTTGTTGTGCTTCTAGGTTTTGGGAGATACATGTGTAGTTCTTGTGATTTTTGGCTAAATCTTTGCAAGAGGAGATTGTTGGAGAGTGCTAGTGCAGTAGATATGCTATTTGGTGTGATACAACAACATAGTTTTGATCAACGGTAGTACAGATTCATCTTCACGGATGTTCTCAGATGCATTTTGTGCCAGATCCGCCACGTGCGGTACTACCGCCTGCCTGGAGCAGTACTACCGCCCGTTGTGGGCCTTGTACAGTACTACCGCTCCCCTGGAGCGGTACTACCACCCGTCGCGCGGAAGTAAAAAATTTACTTCTGCTCGAAGCGCGGTACTACCGTGACAACCCGGCACAGTACTACCGCGGCTAGAGCAGAAGCAAATAGTTACTTCCGCACCCTGGTCCAGTACTACCGTTGACTTAAAAATTACTTTGTTTTGTCACACCCAATCTCATTTCTACTAGTTTCGTTTGGTTTTGGCCTTGATCTTCGCAATAATCCTTCTCGCTCTTCTCGTGTGTTTGTGTTGTGTGTCATAGGTGGTGGCTCCGGTTCCAATGCAAGGCGCTCGAATCCCAGCCGTGACACGAGCTCCAAGCGTCTTCGCAACCAAGATGCTCCCGAGGGGTCCAGCGCCCCACAACGCAACGTCAAGACCACAGCTACCAAGACCAAGGAGCCAACTGTCGGCATGGATGAAATGCCTCAAGAAGATTTTCTGATTCGAAGAAAGCTCAACCCCTACGTCAAGCCGAGGGAACTCAGCAGAGGCAATGACCTGTTTTGGACCAAGCAACAAAATCGCATCTACTTAGATGTGATCAAGGCCAAGCAAAACATCTACGTACCTGTCCAGTGGATTGACATGGAACATCTGAAGAAGAACCGGGCATATTTTGGTGAGCCTCTGGATTTGGTGGAGCAGTTTGATATTGAGGGGATCCTCACGTTCCACCTTGACTTTGACCCGGAGCTTGTGGCTCAGTTCTTTGCTTCTGTCCACTTCCACACGGATGAGAAGCGGACCATTACTTGGATGACAAATGGGAAGAGGATGTTTGCTGAGTGGAAGGAGTTCATGGATCTGTTGCATGTTCGTGATGAGGGGCTAGAGGTGCCCGTTGGTGTTCGCCCGCATGCCAACCCAGAGTCTGCGTACAAGAATAAGCTTCAACCCTACCTTGTTGAGAAGACTCTACCCAATGGCAAGAAGTCTTTTGTGCTGAACCTGTTCCTTGACATCATGCACCGGATCTTCCGCAACTCTCTTTTTCCTCGCATAGGCGACAAGGACAAGGTGCACTCCTATCTTGTGGACATGATGCTTATTTGTGAGGAAGCCCATCTTCGCCAACCTAGACCACTTGATGTCTCTCATCATGTGGTGTGAGCTTCAGTTTGCTGTGTTCCATCGTAAGGTGCCCATCTATGGACCTTATCTGCACCTCTTGATCTCGAAGACTTGGGAGAAGCTCTTTCCGGGTGAAGAGTTTCTTGCTCCCAACTGGATTCGCCATGAGCCCATCAAGCTGCGCCAGAAGAACAAGTGGGCTAACACCACTACCCGGGCTGAGGCCGAGGCTGCATGCATGGATGTTGATGATGATGAGTTTGAGGAGGAGGAGGCTGAGGACAGTTCTGAGGGGTATGCACCTCCCTCTACTGAGCCCTCTTGGGCTAAGAAGCTCAAGGCCAAGGTGAAGTGTATGTTCTGCATGCAGGCAAAGGGGCAGTACCAGACCCACGTTGCTCAGAAGGAGAGTCGCCAGTGCGACAAGAGGATCTTGAGGAAGCTTGGCGAGCAAGTCTCGAGCGGGTCCGAGAAGAACATCACTCTTGAGGCTGCCTGGATGATGAAGCAAGGCTATCAGTGGGCTGAGTCAGATGAGGGGTCCATTCCTGCTGCTGAGACAGATGAGGAGCTTGATGGGTGATCACGTCGGTGGGAGCTACCACCTGTGTCATAGGTGTCCTCTCTTCCTTTTTGGTGTCTCGATGCCAAAGGGGGAGAGAGTGTCGGATTTACGAGTCTTGTGTCTCTTTGCTTTCGTTTCGTTGAACCTTCGTTGCTTTGGTTTGTTGGTTTGTGTTTGTTTGCGTGTGAGACCAGGAGACTTATTCTATCATATGGTGTGAGACATATGCCCTCAAGCTTATCCTTTATTGTCTAGTATGTTTAGTAGCCTGTGAGCTTACTTTATCTTGTGCCCTTTACTTCATGCTCACTTACTTTACCTTGCCTCCATGCTTAGTGTCACTTATATTGTTGCAAGGATTGCCTTGTCTATAAAATATAGGGGGAGTGTTGATCCTAGTGTGTGCGTTGTGCAGTCCAAAGCATATCTATAGAATGCACACATCTAGGGGGAGCCTGTCTATATTTTATAGATTTTGGGTTTGCTTATGATCATTTTATATCTCAATATGCAAATCCCGTATTGTCATCAATCCACCAAAAAGGGGGAGATTGTAAGGGCATATTTCTCCCTAAGTGGTTTTGGTGATTGATGACAGTGCTTTGCGGACTAATCGTGTGGCATTGAGCATTTCAGATATCTCATGTCTAGGCACAAGACGATTCGGTGCCCCTCGGAGCCTATCGAAGACGGCGGTTCTCTACGTTTCTTTTCGGTGGATTTGAGTCGTAGGAAAGCCGTACTATTAAGAGGGGGTCCGATCAGAAAGGTTAGGGTGGAATCAACACGTACACATCTGTTCCTTTGCACCACCTTTCCTTCGCTTCAATGGAGCACCATCCGTTTATCCTTGTCTCTGCGAAATGAAGGCTTCCAAGTGCTAGAGTATCTGTGGTGTGCGGTAGTACTGCTCAAGAGGGTAGTAGTACCGCAGGGGCTTGCGGTAGTACCGCTCAAGGGAGCGGTAGTACCGCTGGGACCAGCGGTAGTACCGCTCCTGGTGAGCATTAGTACCGCTGCCTCCAGCCCTGACACTGCCGAAAGCGGAAGTAGGCGTGGAAATAATTTTTTACTTCGGCCCCACGCGGTAGTACCGCTCCCTGCGAGCGGTAGTACCGTGCCAGATTTTCGCACAGTCCTAAACTCAGCGGAAGTAGTCACGGACGTAATTTATTTAGTCCATGCTTTTTCCAGGCCAGTAGAGCCCTGCCTTGCGGTAGTACCACAGGGGCGCGCGGTAGTACCGCTCCGGCGGTTCTACCGCTCGTTGCCATGCGCAACAGGGCCTCGTCTGGTCACTACCGCGCAAGCGGTAGTACCGCACCGTCCAGCGGTAGTACCGCAACCCTTTGCGGTAGTACCGGGGCTGTTTGTGGTAGTACCACACCGCGCGGGATGAGTGGAGGGGGTAACGGTTGGATCTTTCCCCCACTATATAAAGGGGGTCTTCTTCCCCAAGAAGACCACCTCTTCCCTTCCCAAGCTCCATTATAGCTCAATGCTCCATTTTCGCCCGATCTCTCTTCCTAGCCAATCAAACTTGTTGATTTTCTAGGGATTGGTTAAGAAGGCCCCGATCTACACTTCCACCAAGAGAAATTTTATTCCCCCCACTAATCCCTTGCGGATCTTGTTACTCTTGGGTGTTTGAGCACCCTAGACGGTTGAGGTCACCGCGGAGCCATATTCCATTGTGGTGAAGCTTCGTGGTGTCGTTGGGAGCCTCCAATTAAGTTGTGGAGATAGCCCCAACCTTGTTTGTAAAGGTTCGGTCGCCGCCTCCAAGGTCACCAATAGTGGAATCACGGCATCTCGCATTGTGTGAGGGCGTGAGGAGAATACGGTGGCCCTAGTGGCTTCTTGGGGAGCATTGTGCCTCCACACCGCTCCAACGGAGACGTACTTCCTCTCAAAAGGAAGGAACTTCGGTAACACATCCTCGTCTCCACCGGCTCCACTCTTGGTTATCTCTTACCTTTACTTGTGCAAGCTTATATTGTGTTGTATCCCTTGCTTGCTTGTGTGCTTGTTGTTGTTGCATCATATAGGTTGCTCACCTAGTTGCATATCTAGACAACCTATTTTGATGTTAAGTTTAATTTGGTAAAGAAAAGCTAAAAATTCTTAGTTGCCTATTCACCCCCCCCCCCCCTCTAATCAACCATATCGATCCTTTCACTCGTCATGAAGAACCTGCTACTACTAAAGAAAATGACTCTAAGGAAAATGCTCAACCTCAACAAGGCCCTCGTCCAGCTCATCCACGAGTGGCGAATGAAGTGCAGATTGAGAAGATCCTTGACAATATCAATGCACCTGGTCCCCTCACTCGCTCAAGTGCTTCACATCTAGCTAACTTTTGTGGGCGTTTTGCATTTGTCTCTATCACAGAACCCACCAAAGTTGATGAAGCATTTCTGGAGCCTGAGTGGATTCAAGCCATGCAAGAAGAATTGCAACAATTCGAGCTCAACAATGTGTCGGAGCTTGTGAATCGTCCTGATCCACGCAAGCACAATATCATCGGCACTAAGTGGATCTACCGCAACAAAAAAGACGAAAATGGCCAAGTGGTAAGAAATAAGGCCCGTCTTGTAACATAAGGCTACACACAGGTTGAGGGTATTGATTTCAGTGAAACATTTGCACCTGTTGCTAGGCTTGAAGCTATTTGTATATTGCTTGCATATGCTAACCATCATAATATTCTCTTATATCAAATGGATGTGAAAAGTGCATTCCTCAATGGTAAGCTTGAGGAAGAAGTATATGTTGCTCAACCCCCAGGTTTTGAGGATCCAAAGCATCCTGATATTCTTCAGACTGAACAAGGCTCTCTATGGCCTCAAGCAAGCCCCACGGGCTTGGTATGATACTCTGAAGGAATTCCTGGAGAAAAAGGGTTTCAAACCCGGTTCACTTGACCCTACTCTTTTCATTTAGTCTTATGATGGTGAACTGTTCATATGCCAAATATATGTTGATGATATTATCTTTGGTTGCACTAACAAGCGTTTCATTGACGAATTTGCATATATGATGTGTGAAGAATATCAGATGTCTATGATGGGAGAATTGAAATTCTTCCTTGGTCTTCAAATTCGTCAGCAACCCAATGGCATCTTCATTTATCAAGAGAAATACCTCAAAGATTGCCTGAAGAAATTCGGCATGTAAGACTGCAAAGGCCTCAAAATTCCAATGCCTACTAATGGCAACTCGGCACGGGCGAAAATGTTAAAGATTTCGATCAGAAGGTATATCGCTCTATCATTGGTTTGCTTCTTTACCTATGTGCATCTAGGCCAGATATTATGCTTAGCATTTGCATGTGTGCCTGATTTCAAGCGACCCCGAAGGAATCACACCATGAGGCTGTGAAACAAATTCTTTGATATTTAGCTCACACACCAACGCTTGTATTATGGTATCCCAAGGGCTCATCTTTTGATCTAGCTGGATTTTCTGATTCTGATTAAGCTGGAGATCATGTGGATCGCAAGTCTACATTAGGCACATGCCATTTCCTCGGACGATCTCTTGTTTGTTGGTCCTCAAAGAAGCAGACTAGCGTGTCACTTTCCACAGCTGAGGCTGAATACATTGCCGCTGGTGCGCGCTGCTCACAGTTGCTATGGATGAAGCAAACCCTCAAGGACTATGGCATAAACATGAAGAAAGTCCCTCTCTTCTATGACAACGAGAGTGCTATCAAGATCGCCCACAACCCAGTGCAACATTCCAAGACGAAGCATATTCATATTTGTCACCATTTTCTTCAAGATCATGTGCTGAAGGGAGACACTGTCATCGACCACGTGAAGACTGAAGACCAGCTTGCTAATATCTTCACTAAGCCCTTGGATCAAAAGTGGTTCTGCAAGTTGCGGTGTGAGCTAAACATCCTAGAATCTTCGAATGTCCTCTGAAGTGGACACACTTCCTAAAGCTTATGCATTTTTGATGACTTTGATGCACAACACATGAAGTAACGTTTTTCTTCAATCAATGAAGAGTAACCCTCTAAGTGTGAAGAAATTAATATAGAACTTGACTCTCAGAACCCTATGATAATTGTACGCGGTGTCGAAGTCATCACAGTTCTTATACAGTGGGTAACGCCACCACCTCTTTATGACATTCATCAAATTTGAGTTTTTTTGTCATTTGCAATTTCGTCAAACTTTTCAAATTCGTCATTTGAAGTTATTCTTCACTCTTATTATTCATGTTTTTTATCCGAGCTTTTCATGTCCTCAACAGCATCCACATATTGCTAATTCTTCAATTTGATTTCTTCGTCTATGTGGATGTGATCGGACCCGCTCCCCTCTATGCTAAGCTCAACCCACTATGTTCACAAATTCTTCATATGCGTTCTACTTGACACCATTCAAAGTCTTCACTATGTCCTTGACAGCTGAAGAAATTACGAACACATTTTAAAACTCTCAATGTTTTTTTCCTGGCGGTTGCCACAGTAACTTCATCCCATGCTTCACATGCATGGATAAGTGCAAAAATGCATGTGTGACGCATGTCACCGAGATGCGAATGGTCAGGGGCTTATCCGTCCAAAATTCTAGGACCCTTCAGTTTTCACTGCAGCTATAAATTGCCTTGACCCTGTCAATGTTATTTCACTTCACCTCTCAGCTCCTCTCACTCTCAGTCCTCAAACCCTAGCGCCGCCACTAGATCGCATCGCCATCGGAGAAGAAGAGCTTCACTACCTCGACTTCTTCGTCGACGTACTCACGCCGTACGCGGATTTCTTCACCTCCGCCACCGCCGTAGATGCCTTTCCTCACCAAGTTAGGGCATAGAAGATCTGAGCTGACGATTTCCATCGCCTCGTCGTCTAGTTCATTGAGTTCGTCTCTGTGGTAATTAAATGCTTATTTACTGCCCCACTTTGATCTTCACTCTACTCAAAAATCTTCAGGTGCTGCTTTTACCACTCTTTCAATTCTTCAGCACTTCCGTTCTAGCCAGTCTTGAGTACTTTCATCTAAGTTATGCATAACTACTAGATTCCTTAATTGTGCAATTTCTTCAATCTGCACAAGTCTGGAACCTACGTCAAGAACTCTTAATGAATTGCGTCAAGACGATAAGGGTTAATTTCTTCAACTGGTTTATTTTTTTTAAATATAGAAGGCATGTGACTCTTCTCAATTTCCTCGCAACTATACTCTTTTCATAGGTGAAAGGATCAAGAAGAGGGGTCTAGAGGGGGATGATTAGACCCTTAACAAGTAAAAGTGGCAGTTTTTAGTTTCTTCAAGTTAAGGTTGAGTTTAGCACAAGTTAATGACACACAATACATTCTACACTAGCATAGAAAGAGTATGAGCAGCGGAAAGAGTAAAGCATGCAAGTGCAAGAATGTAAAGGGATGGGATTGGAGTATGCAAATGCAATGGAGACGCGGAGGATTTTTGGCGTGGTTCTGATAGGTGGTGCTATCGTACATCCATGTTGATGGAGACTTTAACCCACGAAGGGTAATGGTTGCGCGAGTCCACGGAGGGCTCCACCCACGAAGGGTCCACGAAGAAGCAACCTTGTCTATCCCACCATGGCCATCGCCCATGAAGGACTTGCCTCACTCGGGTAGATCTTCATGAAGTAGGTGATCTCCTTGCCCTTACAAACTTCTTGGTTCAACTCCACATCTTATTGGAGGATCCCAAGCGACACCTAACCAATCTAGGAGACACCACTCTCCAAAAGGTAATAGACATTGTGTTGATGATGAACTCCTTGCTCTTGTGCTCCAATTGATAGTCTCCCCAACACTCAACTCTCTCTCATAGATTTGGCTATGGTGGAAGAAGGATTTGAGTGGAAGGCAACTTGGGGAAGGCGAGAAATCAAGGTTCAAATGGTAGGAATGGAATCTCTTGATCTCAACACATGAGTAGGTGGTTCTCTCTCAGAAAATGAATGGTCAAAGTGTTGGCATGTTCTGATGGCTCTCCTCTGAGGAAGAAGGGGTGGAGGGGTATATATAGCCTCCACACAAAATCCAACCATTACACACTTTCGACCCATCTCGGTGGCACCGGTTAGAAAACTCGATGGCATCGATCTGTGCAAAAATATGAATGTTGGGAATCTTGGTGGGACCGACTGGAACAACTCGGTGGGACCGAGGTGCTAGGGCTTAGGGCAAACCTCATCTCGATGGCACCGATTGCATCATCTCGGTGGGACCGAAGTGAAGCAATAAGGCAACAGAGAATCAGTCAAGCCATCTTGGTGAGACCGATTGCAATATCTCGGTGGGACCAAAATAATTGCAACAAGCAATAGATAGTTGGCAACGCCATCTCAGTGGGGCCGAGATCCGAATCGGTAGGACCGAATTGTTAGGGTTTTGGTAGTGGCTAAGTCCATATGAACTCGGTGGCTATGTGTAGGAAATATTGGTGGGCCCGAGTTGGGAATTAGGGTTTGGACATATGTGGATAGAGAAAGTGGCTAAGGGTTTATAGCAATATCACTAAGCACTTGAGCAAGTGGATCATTAAGCAACACCTCATCCCCTTTTAATAGTATTGGCTTTCCTATGGACTCAATGTGATCTTGGATCACTTAAACAAAAATGTAGAGTCTTGATATTTTGCCAATCCTTGTCCTTAGCATTTTGAAGGGGTTCCACATCCTCTTGTCCTTGCCATGCCACTGTTGAACTTCTCTTAAATATACTAGATAAAACTATTAGTCCAATAAGAGATATGTTGACATTAATTACCAAAATCACCCAGGGAGCACTTGTGCTTTCAACAGGTACAATGTCTGCAGATGAATCTCTTGGTTCTCATCAATCTCCCCCTTTTTGATAATTGATGACAACATACATCAAAGCTTCAAGTAAATGATAGAATGAGTAATAAGTAAAGCTTCGGAGGAACATGTAACTTGGATGAGCTCCCCCTACATGTGTGAAATCAGTTGATGATAGAATTGAAGAACATGTAAATGCACAACATGTCAGAGTAAGAAATGAGTTACATGTATCTTGGCCATATGCATCAGAGCAAAAAGAGAAGTGATGTGAGATGTACCTTCATGTTTATGAATGCTTCTTGCAAACAATATGTGCAAAAGCAAGAGATCATCATGCACATGAGTGTGATGCATATACTTACCATGTGGTTCTTGAGCAGACTCTTGAAGAAGCAGACTTGAGAAAACATGGTTAAATAACACAAGAGAACTTCAGACAAGAAATAGATTTCAAGATCCACAAGAGTACCAAGACTGGGATGACATGTAGTGAGTACCATAGTGAGTACTTCATTTAAATATAGACATGTCCCAAAGATTTAAGGATTTGCAATAAATTCCAAGAATTTTTCTCCCCAAACATAGGTTTTCCTCTCCCCTTGAATCTATCATTGATAATAGGAGTAGGTAGGGTGAGATAAAATTAGAGTAACAAGATATTATAGTAGAGTAGGCTCAGAGCAAGTTAATGACCAAAGTAATGACTGAAATATCTTTCCCCTCTTAAAGATATGTGAGTTATCTCCTCTTATGAAAGTGCATCTCTCTTGTTCTATAAGGAAAGCTTTGATGAGGTCTCTCTCCCCCTTCGACATCAATTTCCAAGAAGGGTAATTTTCATGGATATGAGTCAAGTGAGTGTGATCCTCGAGAGACACAAGTAAGCAGAATGTAGCTCAAGATGCAGATAGAGGGAAGGAATCATTGAGTGGAGCTAAAAGAAATAAGCACTATAAGATGGCAAAAAGTTTTCTCAGCAGTGAAATCGGTGGCGCCAATCCATTTCAATCGGTGACTCCGAGATAGCAGAGTCATTTCAATTGGTGAGACCGAGTTAGTCCATTACGGTAGAACCAATGAACTGTGTACAAGTAGAACTTGTGCATCAGTCTGGCCGATAGGCTTGGTGATACGTCTCCAACGTATCTATAATTTTTTATTGTTCCATGCTATTATATTATCTGTTTTGGATGTTTTATATGCATTAATATGTTATTTTATATTATTTTTGGGACTAACCTATTAACCTAGAGCCTAGTGCCAGTTTCTGTTTTTTCCTTGTTTTAGAGTTTTACAAAAAAGGAATATCAAATGGAGTCCAAACGGAATAAAACTTTACGATGATTTTTCTTGGACCAGAAGACATCCACGAAGCCTGGAAGGGGGTCAGAGGATGGCCGAGGAGGCCACAAGCCTGCTAGGCGCGCCCCTGGGGGCGCCCTGAGGGCTTGTGGGCCCCTCGGGGGTCTCATAACCCTAATTCTTGCTCTATAAATTCCCAAATATTCCCAAACCACCAGAAGCGTCTACCAAAATACTTTTCCGCCACCGCAAGCCTCTGTTCCCGTGAAATCCCATCTTGGGTCCTTTTTCGGCGATCTGCCGGAGGGGATTCGATCATGGAGGGCCTCTACATCAACCTTGCTGCCCTTCCGATGGTGCGTGAGTAGTTTACCACAGACCTACGGGTCCATTGCTAGTAGCTAGATGGCTTCTTCTCTCTCTTTGATCTTCAAGACAATGTTCTCCTCGATGTTCTTGGAGATCTATTCGATGTAATACTTTTTTGCGGTGTGTTTGTTGAGATCCAATGAATTGTGGATTTATGATCAGATTATCTATGAATATTATTTGAGTCTTCTCTGAACTCTTTTATGCATGATTAAGATATCTTTGTATTTCTCTTCGAACTATCGGTTTGGTTTGGCAAACTAGATTGGTTTTTCTTGTAATGGGAGAGGTGCTTAGTTTTGGGTTCAATCTTGCGGTGTCCTCACCTAGTGACAGAAGGGGTAGCGAGGCACATATTGTATTGTTGCCATCGAGGATAAAAAGATGGGGTTTTCATCATATTGCTTGAGTTTATCCCTCTACATCATGTCATCTTACATAAAGTGTTGCTCTATTCTTATGAACTTAATACTCTAGATGCACGCAAGGGTCGGTCAATGTGTGGAGTAATAGTAGTAGATGCAGAATCGTCTTGGTCTACTTGACATGGATGTGATGCCTATATTCATGATCATTGCCTTAGATATCATCATAACTTCGCGCTTTTCTATCAATTTCTCAACAATAATTTGTTCACCCACTGTATGCTATCTTCAAGAGAGAAGCCTCTAGTGAAACCTATGGCCCCCGGGTCTATTTTCCATCATATATTTTCAGATCTATAAACAAAAAAACCCAAAAATACTTTGTTGTAATTTATTTGTTTTTACTTTGTTTTACGTTTTAGTAATCTTTTATACCTATCTCTATTAGATCTCACTCTTGTTCGAGACCATGAAGGGATTGGCAACCCCTTTTTCGCGTTGAATGCAAGTGTTTGTTAGTTTGTGCAGGTGCATAGATTGGAGACTTGCTTGTGCCTCCTACTGGATTGATACCTTGGTTCTTAACTGCGGGAAATACTTATCTCTACTTTGCTGCATCACCCTTTCCTCTTCAAGGGAAAAATCAACGGAAGCTCAACAAGTAGCACTTGGATTGGTGGAACCGAGTTCAATGCAGAGGAAAGATTTTGTCAACTCAGCTCACTTGCAATAGAAATTTCACAAAGATTTTCAACGAATTTTGACATAGTTTGCAATGAATTTACTGAAAGATACAAAAGAAATGAAATAAAGAGAATCTAGATGAAGTTTTTTTAGAAGGGAAACATAATAGCAAGAAGAAATGCAAAAGAAATGCAGCTAACAAAAGGAAACAATAGAGAACTTCATCTAGAGATGGTCGGCGACATAGTCACCTATGTTAGAGTACATTGACTTAGGAGTCAAGTGAGATCACTTGATCATAGGTCATACTCATCGTTAAGCTCAAAATGGGGTTGCCATTTTTCATTTCAGCGTCTTTATGTATTCACATCTTATTGAGTTGCTTTGACTCATGTCTTGGAGCAAAGCTTCTCTAAGATGTAAGATACATACCTTGGGTTGTGGTGTTGAACTTGATCATGTAGTTGAACTTGTGGTGGATGCTCAATGTTGATGTGGTTCATCAAGAGTTCGGAGCATCCCTTCAAATTTGAAGCTCATCTTCCTACATGGGTTAGTCTTGCAAGGAATAACTCTTATGTATCCAAATTGACAAGAGTGAAATTCATCATATAGATATTGTCAAAGGATATGTTGAGTGTAGACTAGTTCCTTGATCACAACAACCAAAGCATAGATACTTGGTGATGTAGAGATTGCTCAAGATGTGAGTGATTTGCAATCTCATAGATTGAGGCTCATCCAAGTACCTACAAGGGTTAGATAACAGACAAGGGTGCAAATATATCCAAGATAAATGATCATGATAATAGAAATATCAAGGATTAGTCATATAGGCTCATGCCTTGCATGTATCCAAATGGAATCTCTATTCCAAATTTGAGGCATCAATGATGTTCAACTCACTCCTCAAATGAAAAAATATATTTTCATCAAGCGGTTTTGAGAAGATATCCACCAATTGCTTGTCGGTACGAACATGCTTAAGATTGATATCTCCCTTAGCAACATGCTCGTGAATGAAATGATGACAAACTTCAATATGCTTAGTTCGAGAATGTTGCACAGGATTGTGTGCAATCTCAATAGCACTCTCATTGTCACAAAGCAATGGAACATGTCTCACATGTATCCCATAATCTTTAAGAGTTTGGGTCATCCAAAGTAATTGGGCACAACATGATCCCACGGCAATGTATTTCGCCTCGGCGGTGGATAAGGATACCAAATTTTGTTTCTTGGAAGACCAAGAGACAAGGGATCTACCAAGAAATTGACATGTACCCGAAGTGGACTTCCTATCAACCTTGTCACCGGCATAGTCCGAGTCGGAATAGCCAACAAGATCAAAAGATGACCTCTTAGGGTACCAAATGCCAAAGTTTGGTGTATGAATCAAATATCTCACTATCCTTTTCACGGCCTTAAGATGACATTCTTTAGGAGCAGCTTGATATAGTGCACACATGCACACACTTAGCATAATATCGGGACGGGAGTCACAAAGATATAATAATGAACCAATCATAGATCGGTAAACCTTTTGGTCAACCGGGTTGCCATCCTTCGTCAAGTCAAGATGTCCACTAGTAGGCATGGGTGTTTTCATACCTTTGCTTTCTTGCATGTTGAACTTATTGAAAAGATCCTTGGTATATTTTGTTTGTGATACAAAGGTACCTTCCTTAGTTTGCTTGATTTGCAAACCAAGGAAAAAATTTGAGTTCACTCATCATAGACATCTCAAACTTCTCCGACATTAACCTTCCAAACTTTTCACTAAAATGAGGGTTAGTAGAACCAAATATGATATCATCAACATAGATTTGGCATACACATAATTCTCCATTAAACCTTTTAGTAAAAAGAGTAGAATCAATTTTCCTAATTTCGAAGCCTTTTTCAATAAGAAACTTAGTCAAGCATTTATACCAAGCTCTAGGGGCTTGTTTAATACCATAAAGAGCTTTGTGAAGTTTGTAAACATGATTAGATTTCTTGGGATTAACAAAGCTGGGAGGTTGCTTAACATAAACTTCCTCCTCAATTTCACCATTTAGAAAAGCACTTTTAATATCCATTTGGTATAAGGTGATATCATGGTGATTGGCATAAGCAAGGCAAATGCGAATGGACTCATGTCTAGCAATGGGGGCATATGTATCACCATAGTCCATACCTTCGAATTGAGTGTAGCCTTGAGCAACGAGACGGGCCTTGTTGCGCACAACTTGCCCATCCTCATCTTGCTTGTTCTGAAACACCCACTTGGTTCCAATGCCATTTTGATCATCGTTGGGCTTCTCAACCAATGCCCATACTTGATTCCTCTCAAAGTTGTGTAGCTCTTCGTGCATAGCATTTACCCAATCCGGGTCCTCAATGGCTTCTTCTACCTTCACAGGTTCAATACTAGAAATGAATGAGTAGTGTTCACAAAAGTTAGCCAAACGAGTTTTAGAGCGAGTGATCCTCTCAGTTTTGATGTCGTCAAAGATTTGTTTAACGGGATGATCCTTTGAGACTCCTGCTCTAACTCGAGAGAGCTTTTGCTTGGGTTGTGGTGGAACATCCTCATCATCTTCTTCTTCTTCATTGTTGGTGGCATTGTCGTTTGCTTGTGGAGGTGGAGATGGAGGTCGAGGTGGTTCATCTTGTTATACTTCCTCAATTCCTTCATCTTGCCGTGTTCCACTTGTGGATGCCTCCATGTCAACTTGTGGTTCACCTTGATGTGAAGTAGAGGCTTCCACTTGAATGGACAAAGTGCTCTCCTTCACCTTCGTTGGACGGATCTTGCCAATGGACAAATCATGAATTCTTCTGAGGGGTCTTTCTCTCCTACATCAATTGGCAGTTGCTCTACTTGCGAGCCAGTAGATTCATAAAACTTCACATCTACCATCTCTTTAACCTTTCGGGTGAAATTGTTGTAGACACGGTAAGTGTGAGAGTTTGAGCCGTAACCGAGTAGAAAATCTTCATAAGATTTAGGAGCAAATTTCGAAAGCCGATGCTTATCAAGAATATAGCACTTTGATCCAAATACTTGAAAGTATCCAACTTGGGGGTTGTTACAGATGAGTAGCTCGTATGCCGTTTTGCCGAGAAGATTGTGAAGATATAGTCGATTCGTAGCATGACAAGCTGTCTCAACCGCTTCCACCCAAAAGTGTCTTGGCGTCTTGTATTCATCAAGCATCGTTCTCTCCATCTCAATAAGAGTCCGGTTCTTCCTCTCAATAACTCCATTTTGTTGAGGTGTGTACATAGCCGAGAACTCATGTGAAATGCCTTCTTCGTCAAGAAAGGTATCCACATTGGCGTTCTTGAACTCCGTTCCATTATCACTTCGAAACTTCTTGATATTCACTTCAAATTGATTTTGGGCCTTCTTAGCGAATGATGTGGAGCATCCTACGATCATCCCCATGTACACTACAACGAGACCTCGACCTCAAGCATACGCCATTGGACACAAGGTGAACTCGCTCCTATGTCCTTCCCCTTTCCATTCATGCGAGACATGGTTGCTACCTAATGCAAAGACACTACATGTGCTCAGGAACCAAGGACTAAAGGAGGAAGAACAGACAGCGTCAAGACTTGTGCAAAGTTTCTGCCAAGCCCGGAACTTCCGGCCACAGCCCGGAACCTCCGGCCCCCGGACCTTCCGGCCAGTCCGGAACCTCCGGCCCTCGACACTCCAGGCGACGCCCGGACGCGCCAACTCTCTGTCCAGCCCGGACCATGCCCGGAAGCTCGCCCGGAACCTCCGGCGCCCGGAACTTCTGGCCCTGCTACACCGACGCCATCCCAGACCGTGCCAACTCTTTGGATAGCCCAGCCCATGCCCGGACCCTTGCCCGAAACTTCCAGCCATCCCCGGAACTTCTAGCCCTGCCTGCGCGCAGACACTCGGGCCAAGGCCCATGTACCTGTTCCGCCCCTCACTTACCCCTTCGTGGCCCTATACTATATATACTCCTCCACCTCCACCATCTTAGGGTCAGCAAAGTAGTAGCTCATTTGATATAGAGATTTGCTCTCCACTTGATCCCTTCTCCATCAGAGTTCACGACCTCTACGGAGAAGATCCCCCAAGTGGATTCAAGACCCCTCACGGGAAGACCCCTCAACACCTCCTCACGGAGATGAACTAGCTACTTGTATCGTCCTTTGTTGATCATGGATCGTGTATCTCTTTGTGTTTCGAGGATCTAGCACATGTGTAATCGAATCTTGTTGGTTTGAGTGAATTGTCTCCTGTTTCCCCTCGTGTTTTCCCCTCGTGTTCTCCGCGGGATCCGCTCCAATCATGAAAGATCGGGCATCTAGGGTTCTACCCTACATCATCTTGGAATCAGAGCAAGGTTGATCACGAATTTGGAGTCTCCCCCATCATTTTCTAGGCTTGTTTTTCTTGATTTCGTCCTAAATTCAATAATCCCCACCAAAAATAGCCCCCAATTTTTTGTGATTTGTTGGTTTGATGATGTTTTGTTGATTTTGATCCATGGATTCGTTGTCTTTCAAGTGGATCTATCTTTCCCCATCTTTTCCCCCATTTCCATCCATGAAATCTTCTCAATTTTGACCTTGGAAATCAAGTTTTTCCGCCCCCGTTCTCAGATCCAGAATTTAGGGTTCGTCCCGGAAGAAATTCCATGACCCCCGAAACTTCCGTCCCCTGGAACTTCCGTCCTTACCCCGGAACTTCCGAGCTAACTAGAGAGTTTACCCCAAAAATCCCCAGACTCCCCGCACTTTTTTCGTGACCCCTGAAACTTCCGGCCACCCCCCGGAATTTTCGGAGCCCGGAACTTCCAGCCCTAGGCCCGGAACTTCCGGCCTAACCAGAGACTTTACACAGAATTTCAGCATCAGCCTCTTTCACCGTTTTCATCACAACTTTTCCCTCCGAACTCCAATTTGAGTGTTCTTTGGCTTGTTTTGAAGCTATCGACGTGCCTGAAGTCCTCACATTCGTTTCACCACCTTTTGACCCCATCAAATTTTTGGAACTTTGGCATCTTTGCCTAGGGCTTCCACCATATCATCTGCATTGCCACCACCGACTTCCGCAACCTAATCCATTTTGTTCCCCATGGCATTTGTGGTTGTTTGAGTTGTGATTTGAGTCTCCTAAGGTGTTTTGGCTACTTAGGGACGGTTACTTCTTCATCAACCACCACCATAACTTCCACATAGGCTTGCCCACCATACACTTCTGTCACCTCAACTTAACACAATTTTGTTTGAGCTTGTTCGAGTTGTGTCTTGTGTCTCCCAAGGTGTCGTGGTTTTGTCACGGCAGATGTCCTAGAGAAAGAACTTAGTCGTGGAGCCATCATGACGGGTTAGCTTAAAGGGGTTAAAGCGGACAAGGGACGCAGAGAGTTTATACTGGTTCGGCCCCTTGCGATGAAGGTAAAGGCCTAATCCAGTTGTTGTGGAATTGCTAGGGTTTCGATGACCAGGGAGCGAATCCGCTATGCCTGGCTCTCGAATTGTTCTTCGTCCTCCTCAAACCGCCGCCAGGTCGTCCCCTTATATACATGGGTTGACGCCCGTCGGTTTACAGGATCCCGAGGCCAGCTCATGAACATGTGTGGCTCGGTCTCTACTCTTTCTATCTTATAGCACAAGTTTACATATCAATGTCGGTTTATGTCTACAGGCCTTAATCCACCGTTGGGCCCTGGGCCTTCATAAAGCGCCTCCATCTTTGTCTTCGTGGGCTTCAAGTATAATAACTCATTATGGGGATAACCCGGCCTCTCCTGGCCGGTTTATACCCAGTAGTAATATCCCCAACATTAGGCCCCAGATTGATTTGAACTGGTTCATGTCAATCTTCAACTTGAGAAAAATTCTTCTTTCAGCATCTTCGCATAAATCTTGTAAACCGCCACGACGTCATCTTCCAGCATCTTGATAAACCGCCATGACATCACCTGTTATTAAAAATGGTATATCTCTCACCTTCATTAATGAGCCTCCGACAATCAAGGCGACAGCTCTGCAACATATCCAGCTTTGGGCTCCTCGATTCTCGCGCCTGTCACTTATCCATTTCACCTTATAAATAAAGCCGAAGGGTCCTTTTCATTTTTTCCCTTTGTGCCCCTTCGCATCGTCCTCTTCCTCGCGTCGCCCGAACGTTGGAGCTCCGCCGCCGCCGTCGACCTTTGCATCTGCCCCAACAAAGGCCGCTGCATCACCCTGATCGTACCAGAAAGCCGCGACACCTCTCCGCTGTTCCTTTGATACTGGTAAGCCTTCTCTCCTTCCACCCTAGATCTTATCATTAGGGTTTGTACTCATCAGAGTTCTTCAAAGTTCTAGAACTGTTCTTCCCTGTTCTTCTCAGTAGCGCAAATGGCAAGTTAGATCTGATATTTTCCGGTGCCTTTGTAGTTAAAGCTCCCTTTTTCCCCACTAGAGCATCCCTTTCATACAGAAAAAACTCATCTGAACCTGATGAACTGTTTAAGTACCTGAAGTTTAGGTCTGAGTACATTCTAGTTTTCTGTCGCACTGCAGATCTAAAATTATCATATCACTTTGTGAAACTTGTTTTTCCCTCACTTAGGTATTTTAGATCTGTATCTTTCATACCAATATAGGCGGTTTAGCTTTGTCAAAGAACAATAATCCGGTAGGCATCATTAGTCCCCTCTTAAACCGCCGATTCATTGATCTTTGCACCTTCTCCATTGTCAGACTCCGGTTTAGTAATATCAAACTCTGGTTTAACAATATGCATATACCTCTGCTTCTGCTTATCTTGCATTGCTTTATGCTCGCCCGTCATAAATCTTAAACCGGCAATAAATGTGTTTCAGCTTCCCATTGAAATGGCCAAACAAGTTTACGAGTGCAACTGGGTTCCTTCCCGGGTTACTGAAGAGCAATTCAACAGATGTGTCACAACTGGAGCTTTAGCCAAGAAAGAAGTCATCCACTGGAGGGCCCCTGGTCCGGAAAATCCTCCTGAACCCAAGGACGGAGAAGTAGTTGTATTTACTGACCATCTGAGTCGAGGCTTTAGCCCTCCCGGTTCAAAAAATTTCCGGGATGTGCTGGCCAGCTTCCAACTCCACCCTCAAGATATTGGACCAAACTCTGTGTCCAATATTTGCAATTTCCAAGTATTTTGTGAGGCCTATCTTCAAGAGGAGCCCACAGTTGAACTGTTCAGGGATTTCTTTTATTTAAACCGTCGCACAGAGTTCATAGACGGACCCAACACTGAGCTTGGTGGAATGGCAATTCAAAAGAGGAAGGATGTCAGCTTCCCTCATGCCAAGCTTCATAGTCACCCCAAGGACTGGAATCAGACTTGGTTTTACTGCAAATACACATCTCCAATTGATGAAAATCCTCTGCCGGGTTACCGTCCCCACCGGCTTAGCAACACTCATCCCTTCCCTCAAAGGCTGACTGCCAAGGAACGGTCCAACTATGCACCACAACTGTCAAAGCTCAGAGCCTTTATGGCAAACGGTTTGACAGGTGTCGACTTTGTTCGCTGTTGGATATCTAGGAGCGTTCTGCCCTTAAGCCGGCGCCCCGGTTTAATGTGTGAGTACACAGGGGATTTGAAAGACCCTCAACGACACATCGACATTCAGCTAACAGAAACCGAAGTTACTGAGGCTGTCAAGAAAATACTGAATGAACCGGAAGCTGTCTGTGGCCAGACCGGGTTAAGCCCTTTCTGCGTCTCCAATAAACCGCCAACTGTAAGAATCACAACTTTCTTGTTTTAGCTTACCCCTTTTCAGATAGTGTCAAAATTTTGTCCATCTTTCACAGGGCGATGACCCATTCTGGAAGAAAAAACCACAGGATAAACCGGCAAAACCACTTCGCCCGAAGACCAAGGTAACCAAGAAACCTGCCAAGGGGAGGACCACTGAATCTTCTGAACCAAATGCTGATGCGGATCTGGCTAATCCAGACTCAGAGGTAGAACTTGACTCTCTTGGTTCTTTTTTCATACACCTTGTTGACAATGACTGTTATCAGGACGACGCCGAAGGCAGCCAGGCTGACGATGCAGAGGTAATTATCCCTTCTTCCGGTTCAGACCCTCTGCCAACACAGAAAATCCGTCAAGCAAACCGGAAAATAAAAGTTTCTCACCCCTTAGCTCACTTGGACCCAAACTTTCTTTTGAAGAAGCAGCAACACGAAGCCCGCCGCACAACCCGGCACAGTGGCCAGGTAGTTACCTCTGCCGGTTTACCGAACACTCCGGTCCGGAAACATCGATCAGAGGTCTCTTATACTCCTGATATTTCTTGCCCCAAGGCGGGTTGTTTTCGATAGCCTCTTAATCCGTCTGATTCAAATTATCAGGGAACACCTAATTCGTCCTCTGGCGAGTCAACGGCCACACAACTTCCAACCCTCAAGACGGTCCCTGGGTAGGTTATGCTTCAATCTTATCCTTAATGTGTTATGCTTGCATACTGTACTGATCTTTATGTTTGTTCTTCTCAGTGCCAAGCCTAGACCCAGTAAGAAGGCCCGGTTAAATAAATCGTCTGATGACAATGTGGATATTGAACCGGAGAAGACTCCAGATCTGGAAAAAACAAATATTGATGTTACACATGATGATCCACCGCCTCAAGATTATAACTTCATAGTTGAACAAACAGAAGTTGACACCACAGGCCACACTGATAAACCGACTAGCCCGGCTCGCGCGGATGATAAGTCGGCCAGCCCAGCTAAGGCTGCTGATAAACCGTCAACTTCCGTGAAGGCTGCTGATGATAAAGAAGATGATATTATGATTACTGGCGTCGGCCACACCGCTCCTGGCAATCATGTTGCTTTATCAAAGCATAGTGCCAAGGATGAGGTTTCTGCTATGGGCAAAGGCAAATGGAACACAGATTTGTCAACCTATGCTCACCTCAACGCCCAAGACATCCATTCTGGTTTTTTAAACCGCCTGTACACAAGCCGCGACTTTGAAGCCGGTTTAGTGAATCTAATGAAGGAGCGATATGAGGTAACTGCATAACTGCTTCTCTCTTGTGTTCAATTCCAAATATTAACTCCAGTAGCCCCCAAGTGCCGGTTTATGATAGTCATCTAAACTGGGACTTTGTAATATCTCAACTTTGCATGCTTAGCCTCCAAGGGCCGGGTTATCTTTCTAAGATGAAACGGTACCTTAGAATTGCAATATTACAACTTTCGCCGGTATAGTCCCCAAGGGCTGGTTTAACTGATGAAGATGAACCGGGACCTTTTAGAAGAATACTCATAATGTCACTTTGAGCAAGCATACATTAGCCCCCAAGTGCCAAGAGTAATACTTGTATTGCACTTGGGACTTGCAGAAATTTCTGATTACGAGCAAATATGCATTAGCCCCCAAGTATCAGGTGCATAACTTGTTATGTGCTTGGTACTTCAAATATGCACTGCCAATTCATGATATGTTTGTCTCTTATAGGCTGAGCTGAGCAAAAAGGAAACTCAAACCGCTGATCTACAAGAAAACATCAAGTCCCAGCAGGAAGAAACCTCCAAACCCAAAGATGAGCTTACCAGTGCCTTAGCCGCTATGGAAAAGCTGAAGGAGAGTTTCAACAAGGAGCGGGCGGATTGGGACACAGAAAAATCCGCATTGCAAAAAAGAGCCGAGGACGCAGAAGCAGCTCTTAAACCGGTGGTAGACGAGCTAACTGGTGTAAAGCGGCAAATACATGCCATGACTGCTGCTGTGTTTGGTAAATATCCTGGCTTTAATTTTTCAACATATCATCCCATACATTGCCGGTTTACTGATGTTTGTAATGGCGCAGGAACTCGCCTTAGTCATCTGGGCTCTGACGTACAGAAGAAGCTGAAGGCTGCCTATACTCTTATAGAGCAGTTATATACCGCCGCGCAACGGATCATCTGCACTGCTTCTCATAACAAGCCGCCCCCAACTTTAATCAAGGAGACCTTAGAAAGGTTGTCAATGCTGCCTGTTCGGGTAGAAGAGCTAAAGAGATCTACTGCCAGGGCTGGTGCTCTGACCGCACTAACCCGGGCAAAAGCATGGGTGCCTGATCTTGATCCGGTGGATGTGGCTAAAGGCTATCCAAGCTTAAAAGAAGACGGATCAGAATTTGGCCATGAGGACCTCCGAGCAATAAACCGGGAAGTACGTCCACTGGCTTGCCAACTGGCTGAAGAAACTGATCTTTCATATTACTAGGCGAGTTATGATGTCAACAACAAACGGGTTGCTGCACCAAGCCCTGAGGCTCAAAATCTTATCCCGCCAATCCGTAAGCACACCTATGCCCCTGACAATTGAACCGTCCACACTTATAAGCGATGAAGCTGTGTTCCAAGCCTTAACTGGGATCGATTGGGCCACCATTGACTTCCAGCCGCTGGGTAGAGAGGAAGAGGATGAACCGGCGCAAGGCGATACACAACCGTCAAGGCAGCCCGGTGACGAGTCATGATCCGGAGGCCGATTTAACCTTCCGCGTGCTGCAATATTTGCCAAAAAACAATTACTCTTTTGGGCACTGAAACGCCTTGTAATAGGCTAGTTTAAACACTTGGTCTGCTATGCCATCGTGCATATTTACTTTGCTTGATATCATTAATTCACCGTGCTTAAGATATATAATGTTCATAATCCAGAGCGATTTATTCAGGCTGTTCCTGCATACAAAAAGTTGAACTTGTCCTGGCGGTTTACCACCGGAGGGGTCATGATGCCCAAACATATAGCCTGGGTTTATAAACAAGGCTGTTAAAAATAATCAAATATGAAAATAAATGTTACCTGTGACATTGAATCACATCGTAGGTTGACCAACTTTTGTAGTAAGGGTGATACCCCTAATCATGAGTATTGATAACTCCTTCCATATTGTGCCGGTTTATGATAAACCCGTACCGGGTTGTGAAAAAACACCGGATTATTCATATATAACACTGGCGACTTATAGTCAAAACCAGACCGGGTTAATAAGCACCGAATTATGACTAATCATGTACTGACAACTTGTAGTTGAAAGCCGAGCCGGGTTAATTAACGCCGGTTTACCAAAATCATCATAAATCTCCTCAAAGGAGAAAAAACTTGGCAAATAAAAGCATATGAAAACTTGTAGTCGAGGCTTTTCACGGGCTGCCAGGCCCCAAATTCGAGACTTTTCATGGGCTGCCAGGCCGCTGAGTTAAACCATTTTACAAAGCCTTTTAAGATGGACCTCAATCTTTAACCAATCGTCGTTTTAACTTTGACAAGTTCAGGTTCTTATGAGATTGACTTGTCAAAGTTTGATGGGTCATACCAGGTTTACCTGGACGGAGCGACTTACTTAAAAAAGGCAGGCTAACCCGGGGTTTTAGGTGTATACACCAGGCTTCCAAGCCGTGGCTTGATAGCCTATTACAAGTGTAGATTCTTTGTTCATTGCGATAGCAAAGAATCCCCGAGCAATATTTTGAGCTGTGCTCAGTGGGTGCCTATGTTTGAGTTGTTCTTTTGGAACACTCTCTTTGGCCCCTAAGTAATTTTTCTTTTTGGCTCTGAGCCAATCAAGAGGTGTAGCTATGGTTCGAATATGACCAAGCCCCCAAGTGATTTTTCTGGTGGCCTTGCGCCTATCAAGAGGTGTAGCTAAGGTTCGAATACGACCAAGCCCCCAAGTGATTTATATATATGGCTTGATAAGCCGAATCAAGGGGTAAACCGGACGCCGCTTTATAAGCAGAAACCTCCATGTAACCACACCTGATGTAAGAAAAAACAACAGATACCCCGCTTTAGCTGAGGCTCCGGTTTATTATATTGATCATAATATATACATTGTCATCACTATGTACATAGCAGAGCCTAGGGCTCAGGTATAGTAAGGCCGTAGATGAGCGATATTCCACGGCCGGTGGGTCTCCTCCTTCGATTTACGTGAGTCTTTGTGCTCTCGAACATCGATTAGGTAGTATGACCCATTGTGCAGGTTCTTGCTGACCACAAAGGGTCCTTCCCAAGGCGGGGATAACTTGTGCATATCCGTCTGATCTTGGATGAGTCGGAGCACCAAATCGCCTTCTTGAAAAGTTCTGGTTCTAACCTGGCGGCTGTGATAACGACGCAGATCTTGTTGATAAATGGCCGAACGGGCTGCTGCAATGTCACGCTCCTCATCTAACAGGTCAAGTGCTTCCTGCCATGCCTTTTCATTATCAGCTTCAACATAAGCCGCCACACGAGGCGAGTCATGACGGATGTCACTCGGGAGAACCGCCTCTGCTCCGTAGACCATGAAGAAAGGCGTGTAACCCGTAGACCTGTTGGGCGTGGTATTGATGCTCCATAACACAGAAGGTAACTCCTCCACCCAACAACCCGGCGTCCGTTGCAAAGGAACCATAAGCCGGGGCTTGATGCCTCTCAAGATCTCCTGATTGGCTCTCTCCGCTTGACCATTAGATTGGGGGTGAGCCACTGTTGAACCGGCCGAGGGGCCCCAGCCTGCGTCGTCGATGTAGAGCTTGCCGCGACGACTTTTAGTCATCCGGCCCACAGCGTATCCCTTGAGTCCTTCGAAGTTGCCCTCTAAGAACTCGAAACCATCGTGCGATAGCCCCACGGTGGGCGCCAACTGTCGTGGTTTTGTCACGGCAGATGTCCTAGAGAAAGGACTTAGTCGTGGAGCCATCACGACGGGTTAGCTTAAAGGGGTTAAAGAGGACAAGGGACACAGAGAGTTTATACTGGTTCGGCCCCTTGCGATGAAGGTAAAGGCCTAATCCAGTTGTTGTGGAATTGCTAGGGTTTCGATGACCAGGGAGCGAATCCGCTATGCCTGGCTCTCGAATTGTTCTCCGTCCTCCTCAAACCGCCGCCAGGTCGTCCCCTTATATACATGGGTTGACGCCCGTCGGTTTACAGGATCCCGAGGCCGGCTCATGAACATGTCCGGCTCGGTCTCTACTCTTTCTATCTTATAGCACAAGTTTACATATCAATGTCGATTTATGTCTACAGGCCTTAATCCGCCGTTGGGCCCTGGGCCTTCATAAACCGCCTCCATCTTTGTCTTTGTGGGCTTCAAGTATAATAACTCATTATGGGGATAACCCGGCCTCTCCTGGCCAGTTTATACCCAGTAGTAATATCCCCAACACAAGGTGTTTCGGTTACTTGGGGATCGTGACTTCAACTCCTACAACATGTATAGCCCCACCATACTCTTCCGCCACCTTAACCCATTTTGACCGGGCTTCCACCAATACTTCCACAACCACCACCGCATTCCGCTAACACCATTTGACATTTTCCGTTTGAGATTTTGAGTTCACGTTTTTTCCATTTCCTAAGGTGTTTCGGCTAATTAGGGACGGGTCTACATCATCTTGGTATCTACATCAAGAACACCGCCACTCATCATCGCCATTGATGGTACCCTCTATATCATCTTGGTATCTTGGTATCTTGGTATCTCATTGTACATTCATTCTTGCCATTGCATTGTTAACCCCTAGACCATTTTGCGTCACTTGCCTATCGAGACTAGCCATTGAGTATTGTCGGCAATGTTACATGTGCACATTAGTGATCATCGATCTACACCTTCCATTGCATAAATACCATATCATATTGGTATCATCTTGGTATCATCATATCATCTCGTGTGCCACAATATTGTTCTTGCATATACACAATTACTATCTTGGTTTGTGCATTTCGCATAAGTGGCCATATCAAAAAAAAGAATAAGCTTTTAAGCAAAAGAAAGATTGAACAAAGAGCTTGTAAACAATAGCCATAGCATTGCCACATTATATATCATATGCCATCATTGATCATCTTGGATCATTGTGAGTACAACACCAGGAACCATACATACATAGCATACTTGGGATCGAAAGTTTATCCATTTTGCATCTTATAGGTTGTGCACAAGTGTCGTATCCGCCTATTGAGCAATCGTTCTAGCGTCTCTCTAGAGTTGTGCAACACGAGCGTTTTCCGTGGATTCCACATATTGTGCTCATTCCTTGGTTGCACGACCCCATTTATCTATCCGTGTGTGTGTTTCCGTGTGCCACATATTGCTATTGGTCTACTTGTTGCACTTGAGAATTTGTGAATCTCCTTCAACATTATTGACTCTTGCTAACATTTTACAACAAATTTTTGTGCCACTATCCTCACCGAGCTCCTCCATAAGCCTTACTTGTGTAGGTGTGAGAATTGACAAGATCCGGTACCAATTGTGTTGTTTCCTTGCTACACTATTGAGTGATCATTGATCCATTTTCAACATTGGATAAGGTACATTTGGTCTAGTTCTTCTCTTTCTCCCACTCACATTTGCTCGAGTCTTGTGATGGATAGGCAAAGCATTTCATCTCCGGTCTACCACGACAATGACGGCGCGAACAACTACATCACCAAAACGACCATCTTTGGTCTACAACAACAAATGCAAGGCGCATAATCTACTTTGCGAAAGCGCATCGACAACCTCGCCATCGACATCTGTCACTCCGAAGCAAGGAAAAGGGAGTACATTGACAACAAGCTTTCCGCACTAAAGGAGGAGAAAGATGCACAGATGGAGGAGATTCGGGCCTTGTTGGTCAACCGTTCTTCCCCTTCGTCATCTTCAAGGTGGCGGCGAGCAAGTAGAACATCTTCGGAGCGCCCACACGATGCAAGCGCAAGTCGTCCACGTCCACATCTACATGGCGACCATCATCACATTCGTGATCCACATCGTCATGAAGGGCAAGTCACCTCCAAGCATCATGTGCACGACGACGACGAACGACATCTACTACGAGCTCAAGCACGACAACGACACCATCAACATGAAGATGCTCGAGACGTGCAAACCTACAAGTCCCAACAAGCTCTACATCAAGCTACGGCCAACCTTCATGAGCAAAAGAGAAGACCGCAAGACAAGCACCACCAAGAGGAAGCTGCGACTACAACCACCACTTCGGCATCTTCACCAAGTGTTATCAAGGCATCTTCGCCTTTGGACGTACGACATCTTCGCCTACTTCCCATGAGTACGCCTACATCAACATTATCAAGTCCAAGGTGACCAACTACAAGTGAGGGCGACACTTCCATCTTCGAAAGCCCCTCAAGGAAGATAGCCGAGCATGGGAAATTCCCTTCGATCATGGAGACGACCTACGAGGTGCCACATCATATGGGCCTCCTACAATGAGACAGCGACAAGACGGTCGAGCAAGGGCCATCCCCTTCGACCACGGCGACGAGTGCGAACCTCTTCAACAACATGAAGACGGCGCCCCAATGGGACTCATACTCTGAGTCAAGCTACAAGACTGCGCATGAGACCCTCTCTTTGGTCTCGGAGGAGAGCGATGATTTGCCACATCCTACGGCATTCATCTTTGGAGGTGTTATGGATGAGGAGGTTGAGCATGGGACTATCCCTTCAACCAAGGCGGTGATAGGAGTTGAGCATGGAGACATTTGCACCTACATCTCTCCGACACCCACATATGACGAGATGCCCCAATTCCCATGTGAGGAGAGCCACCACCACATGAGTGATATGAGTGACTCCACCATATGTGACATTGAGAGCATTTCCTATGAGAGGATGAGTGTGACCACCACTAGCCCCACACACGAGAGCATGCCACACATTCTATGTGAGGTTGAGAGCCATTTGAGTGACTCCATCAACCATACGAGTGAGAGCATCCAAGAGGGAGTGAGTGAGCCACAACACTTAGTGAGTGAGGTAGTTGAGAGGGCACGTGAGGCCACTATGATTTCTAACAACTTAACCTCTACTCCGAGTGTGTTTTCTTTGGTGCTAGGTCTCCTACATGACGACATGCCTACCCGTGACAAGTCCATCCCTCCAATGGGAAAATCGATGGCCATGGTGGAAGATGATGCACCACCCACATGGTTCCATCAAGATGAAGATGACAACGAGTGGATCTTCGACACCTCACCTACAACACATGAGCGACGCTCCAAAGGTAACATAGGTGATGGTGCTTCACTTGTCCCACTAGTGGACTATCTTACCAATGATTGCTTGCATGATGTTGACACACCTACCACCATGCTTCATGCTAGTGCGACTTCCTCATGTCATGACTTACCAATTTATGATGAATATGATGATGAGAATGTTGAATTGCCTAGTCGTGATGCTATGCTCCATAGGATATCATGTGAAAATTCTATTGGTCACGTCATGTTTGACAATCCACTAAACTTGTCATATGCTATGAGTGAGATCTCCCATATGGCATCATTACAATCTCAACATAGTAACTATGCATGCCCCACTAAAATAAATCCCATTTTCACTTATGGCATAGATGACAAGGTCATGGTCAATGGCTTTTGTTTTTCTTGTGATGACATTCCTAAGCTTCCTTTACATGATTTGTGCACTTCATCTACTATGCCATGCCATGATCACATTGTTCCAAATATGCTTTGTTTTCGATGTTATCAATATTCTCCATGTGATGTTTCCACTAATGCTCATGAGGAGACCACCATAGTTTCCTCATACATATTAGGAGATTTTGATGCATTCCATACTTTGCATGATTCCCATAATTGCATGCACCATATGCATTCCATGAATAACAATGCTCTACATATTTCTCATGATGCATTACACCCTTTGAGTCTCCATTATGCTATACATAATAACCAACCTATCATGATGGATGACATGTTTCTATATCATGCATCTCATTTATTTGAGCATTGGATATTTTGTGCTAACCAACACATGCACGTGCGCATCATAATGGATGATGTGTACATATACCACACACACACACACACAATTTTCCCTTTGCCTTTGTTTTGTGTAGGTACTCATGACTACTCGTCAACCTCACAATCCCATGAGTTGACGAAACGAGCTCTCGAGAGCAACGATGTTTTGGGATTCATTGGCTTATCCTTACCACCGTTCCCTTCGCGCAAGGACTACACACATCTCTTTTACTTGGCTCTCACACGACTTTGGGCTATATATCACTTGTTACTTTATGCCCATTGTATCATGTTCACTTTGCATGTTATACCTCTTTTTATGCCTTTGCCATGCAATTGTGACCCTTGCTTGCACTTACATATGATTCACCATTCTACTCCTTCTATGTGTATTTGCATGCTCGGTGGAGATCCTTGTTGCTATTGCCATGTTTACCATGTGCCACATGCTATTGTTGATTCTTGTGTTAGGAGAGTCATGATGTTCCATTGCCATTTACATAGGACTTCTTGCCAATACAATGATGATACTTTGATCATATCTTGTTTTCATGCTTGTGATGTCTGCACACATGCCATGATGACCATGATTACATCCAGTATGTTGCCTCTTCGCACTACTAGCTTGCATGACTTGATTCATATGATCACTTGCTATGTTGCATCACCCATGATCCATTCTTGCTCATTTCATTGGGTTGATGACATATATGTTCATGCCTCTCACTTGATTTATCTTGCTTATTGTCACTTGTCTCCCTTAGTTGCACCTCTCATATGCCATTGTAGTGAGTGCACCCATGCTATGCTTATTGATCTTGGAGACTTGGACATATTACTTGTGATGCATGCTAGTTTGATTGAGCTTCTTGTCTTTGGTTGTACTCGCATCATATGCTTTCATACCATGCCACATTTTCTTGTCCCTTCGTATGATAAGAATGATGGAAACACTTGTTGGGTATTTCACCACACGAATGATAGGTGTCGCATTTGCACTAACCTCATTTGTTTTTTCGAGTGTTTGTCATGTTCTTTCATTTTGAAGGATTCACAAGGCGGTACCATCACGAGACATATTGGTTATGTGAAGGCATACAAGATGCGCAACTCCAACATCCTTGAGAAACTCCTAAAGGTGACCTCCTTCCCTTTGAACCATCCTCACATACGCATATTGGACGGGTCATTTTTTCATTGTTGTTTCCTTCTTCTTGTCTACATGTTACATATATTGGATGGAGGATCGACATTGAAGATGGACCCTATGGACCTTCAAGTTGATGAGTGCCAAGACATCGAGCTTTGGTACAACACAACCCATAACAAATTTGCATCTTATGCATGGATTGACTCACATTATGATTGCCTTGTTGCATCTTGTATTTCTATGTCATCCACGATATATGAGCTTGTGCACTTTCTTAGCAAATTTGTTGTGATCTTCCTTGATGACATCTTCATACATAATGATCACATTACCCACCATCAATTGCATGATCACATACTCACATTGCGCACCAATTACCATGTTCATGCTTTTGATACACCGTCCCATTATGACATCATTTTGCACAATGGTTGCATTGATCACATTCACAACATATTTGTGTGCACAATGAATGCTTTTTCTCCCGTGAATGCTTTACATATCATTCTATATCATCTTGATAAGCTTCATGTGCTTTGTCACAAACAATCTTGCCGAATGGACTCATACTTACTTGATGGACGCCTTGTGTGCGCTAACCATTGTATTTCCGAGTGTCGCTTGTGTTTGCTCTTTTTGCATGAATACCACTCTGGAGACACCTTGGAGTACTTGGATTGTGCCATGTCTTCAACTTCATCCAATTACAAGTCCATCCACGACAACCGTTTCCATGGTGACGAGGATCACGATCCGAGGTTGGATCTTTCCCAAGGGAGGGAGATGATGCGGAGCATCCTACGATCATCCCCATGTACACTACGACGAGACCTCGACCTCAAGCATACGCCATTGGACACAAGGTGAACTCACTCCTAAGTCCTTCCCCTTTCCATTCATGTGAGACATGGTTGCTACCTAATGCAAAGACACTACATGTGCTCAGGAACCAAGGACTAAAGGAGGAAGAACGGACAGCGTCAAGACTTGTGCAAAGTTTCTGCCAAGCCCGGAACTTCCGGCCACAGCCCGGAACCTCCGGCGCCCGGACCTTCCGACCAGCCTGGAACCTCCGGCCCTCGACACTCCAGGCGACGCCCGGACGCGCGAACTCTCTATCCAGCCCGAACCCTACCCGGAAGCTCGCCCGGAACCTCCGGCACCTGGAACTTCCGGCCCTGCTACACCTACGCCATCTTGGACCGTGCTAACTCTCTGGATAGCCCGGACCATGCCCGGACCCTCGCCCAGAACCTCCGGCGCCCGGACCTTCCGGCCGTCCCCGGAACTTCCGGCCCTGCCTGCGCGTAGACACTCGGGCCAAGGCTCATGTACCTGTTTCGCCCCTCACTTACCCCTTCATGGCCCTAGACTATATATACTCCTCCACCTCCACCATCTTAGGGTCAGCAAAGTAGTAGCTCATTTGAGATAGAGCTTTGCTCTCCACTTGATCCCTTCTCCATCGGAGTTCACGACCTCTACGGAGAAGATCCCCCAAGTGGATTCAAGACCCCTCATGGGAAGACCCCTCAAGACCTCCTCACGGAGATGAACTAGCTACTTGTATCGTCCTTTGTTGATCGTGTATTGTGTATCTCTTTGTGTTTCGAGGATCTAGCACATGTGTAATCGAATCTTGTTGGTTTGAGTGAATCCTCTCGTGTTTCCCCTCATGTTTTCCCCTCGTGTTCTTCGTGTTCTCCGCTGGATCCGCTCCAATCATGAAAGATCGGGCATCTAGGGTTCTACCCTACATCAGCGAAGTTCTTGAAGATATTTGGACCTGCGATTTGTCATCAAGAAAGAACACCCACATAAATCTTGAAAATCATCAAAAATGACCAAACCGAAAGGGTTACCACCAAGGCTCTTATAGGCATTGGGACCGAAGAGATCGATGTGAAGTAGCTCAAGTGGTCTTCTCATGGTCAGGATGTTCTTCACGGGATGACTTCCTCCAACTTGTTTTCCTGCTTAGCAAACACTACAAAGTCTATCCTTGTCAAATATAACATCTTTAACACCAAGGATATGATCACCTTTAATAATTCTATCAAGATTTCACATGCCAACATGTCCTAACCTTCTATGCCATAACCATCCTTTAGAAGATTTAGCAATTAAACAAATACGAGGTTGGGCTCTCTTAGTGAAATCAACAATGTATAGATCACCTCTACGAGTATCGATAAAGACCATATTATGATTATCTCGACGAAACACTTGGCAATCTACTTTGGTAAATAGAACATTGAAACCAAAGTCGGCTAGTCTAGATACGGAAAGAAGATTGTAACCAAGATATTCAACGAGCATGACATTTTGAATAGAGCTATCATTGGATATGGCCACCTTACCAAGGCCAAGTACCTTACCCTTGGAGTTGTCTCCAAAAGTTACATACTTGTGTGGACCATCATTCTTGGCAAGCTCACGGAACATGTCTTTATCTCTGGTCATGTGATCAGTACACCCACTATCAAGAATCCACTCTTTTCCTTCGGATATGTAGTTTTAAAGATTTGCCATGAGACTAAGATTCCTCATAGTCTTCTCACATTCAATATCAAATTCTTCGTCCTCATCATAATAACCATGCACAATATCATCATCATCGTCATGCATGTGATTATCACCTACATCAAGTGATTCATTAGATTTATGACCATGACAATAATATTCAAGTTTATGAATTTTAATCGTCTCCGTGATGAGGCTACTAATGATTCCAATGTCACCCTTGGCACACATAAGATCACGGAGCTCAAATAGACATTCATCAAACTTGGGATCACTAGGCTTCATCTTATGGAAAGCAATGGACTTTTGAAGAATTTCATTGAGATTTTTCAAAGAGTAATTTGGAAAGTGTTCCTCAAGATAATTCCATATAGTGTATGCACATTAAAAGGTTGGCAAGCAAACAAGCACATTTCTAGGTAAGCCTCTAATGATAAGATCAATCGTTCTAATATTGTGAACCATGTCAAGATACTCATCGGGGCTAGGATGCAAAGGATCAATGGGAGGCACATAAGGGCTAATAATATACTTGTTCAAATTATATTCATTGAAAATCTCAAGCATTTCATTTTTCCATGAACCATAAAACTCCCCATCAAGAATAGGCACTCTACATCTAATACTCCTGAATGTAAACTCGTCCATCTTCCTCCAAAGGTGATTAAACCAAAGCAATGGAGACCAAAGCTTTGATACCAATTGAAAGGATCGAGAAGAGAGGTCTAGAAGGGGGGTGATTAGACCCTTAAAAGTAAAAGTGGTAGTTTTTAGTTTCTTCAAGTTAAGGTTGAGTTAGGAACAAGTTAATGGCACACAATACATTCCACACTATCATAGCAAGAGTATGATCAGCGAAAAGAGTAAAGCATGCAAGTGCAAGAATGTAAAGGGATGGGTTGGAGTATGCAAACGCAATGGAGACATGGAGGATTTTTGACGTGGTTCCGATAGATGGTGATGTCATACATCCATGATGATGGAGACTTCAACCCACGAAGGGTAATGATTGCGCGAGTCCACGGAGGACTCCACCCAGGAAGGGTCCACGAAGAAGCAACCTTGTCTATCCCACCATGGCCATCACCCAAGAAGGACTTGCCTCACTTGGGTAGATCTTCATGAAGTAGGCGATCTCCTTGCCCTTACAAACTTCTTGGTTCAACTCCACATCTTGTCGGAGGCTCCCAAGCGACACCTAACCAATCTAGGAGACACCACTCTCCAAAAGGTAATAGACAATGTGTTGATGATGAACTCATTGCTCTTGTGCTACAAATGATAGTATCCCCAACACTCAACTCTCACTCAACTCTCTCTCAGAAAATGAATGGTGGAAGTGTAGGCACGTTCTGATGGCTCTCCTCACTTAGGAAGAAGGGGTGGAGGGGTATATATAGCCTCCACACAAAATCCAACCATTACACACTTTTAACACATCTCAGTGTCACCGATTAGAAAAATCGGTGGCACCGATCTGTGCAAAAATATGAACGTTGGGAATCTTGGTGGGACCGACTGGAACAACTCGGTGGGACCGATATGCTAGGGCTTAGGGCAAACCTTATCTTGGTGGCACCGATTGCATCATCTCATTGGGACCGAAGTGAAGCAATAAGGAAACAGAGAATTAGTCAAGCCATCTCAGTGAGACTGATTGCAATATTTCGGTGGGACTGAAATAATTGCAACAAGCAACAGAGAGTTGGCAAGGCCATCTCGGTGGGACCAAGATCCAAATCGGTAGGACCGAATTGTTAGGGTTTTGGAAGTGGCTAAGTCTAGATGAAGTCGGTGGCTCCGGGTAGGAAATATCAGTGGGGCCGAGTTGGGAATTAGGGTTTGGATATATGTGGATAGAGAAAGTGGCTGAGGGTTTTGGAGCAATATCACTAAGCACTTGAGCAAGTGGATCATTAAGCAACACCTCATCCCCTTTTAATAGTATTGGCTTTCCTATGGACTCAATGTGATCTTGGATCACTTAAACAAAAATGTAGAGTTTGGAGCTTTTGCCAATCCTTGTCCTTAGTATTTTGAAGGGGTTCCACATCCTCTTGTCCTTGCCACTCCACTATTGAACTTATCTGAAATATACTAGATAAAACTATTAGTCCAACAAGAGATATGTTGACATTAATTACCAAAATCACCCAGGGAGCACTTGTGCTTTCAACAGGTACAATGTCTGCCGATGAATCTCTTGGTTCTCATCAAATTAATTCATTTGCAGCACAACTTGAGGAAAATCTTCAAACATCTTCAGCGTCCTCACAAGTTCAAAAACCTCAGTTGAAGAAAATGGCTAATGAAAAAAAGGCCTCAAAAAGGAGGCAAGAGGAAAGAGGAACCCATTGCTTTTGAAATACCTGAGGATATCTACTCAGGATATTGTACTCCTGACGAAAATGCACATGGTCCTGAAACCAAAGAGCAGTGCAAAACACGCATGCAAAAGATCAAACACAGATGGGCATATGAATGGAGGGTTTACAGATACATCACACCCAAGTACATGAAGGAATTCACCGTGAAACCTCTGTACAATAGGGCACCACTTGCTGAAGGTCAACATGCTGATCCTACAAGTATTTGAAGGGGTGAAGAATTCCCCAAGGAATGGGCAAAACATAAGGCCAAGTTGGCAAAACAAGCCAAGAAAGTCGTTAAAGAATTCAACAGGGCTACAAAAGCTTCAAGTAAAGCTGGTGCAAGTGGCAATGGCAGCGCAAGCGCTCCCAAGAAGGCAATGGAGAAGAAGCCTGCAAATAAGCCAAAGTCGTCTATCCCAAAGACCTCAGTGGCCCAGCCGGCAGCTTCAAAGGTCTCAGCACCTAAGATCTCCAAATCTTGAGTGCCTCCTCCTGCTCCAAGTTCATCAAAGGCTGTATCTAGAGCTTCAACACCGGCTGTGCTCGCATCTTGCCAGTGCACAGAGGGCTTTCCAATAACCACAATTGCTGCATCAAGTGCATCAGCTTGTGGGCAACCATCTTCTTCAACACCCAAGCTGAAGCAAAAAGCTACTGCTGGTCGTGGAACTAGGCCAAGTCCTAAGAGTAAGGCCGTAGTGCCTCAGGTTGATGAACATGGGCTAGCTGACGAAGATGAGCTTGCTGAGTTCCTCAGAAGAAGGCAAGAGCAAGCTGCAATTGATAAGAACTCGTCAATTCCTATGATGCTAGATCCTAAGCAGCTCCTGGACTTCATTGAAATCTGGTGCACCAACCCAGAAACACCTCTTGATGATTTGAATCTACCTCCTGGTCCAAGCCATATGATTTCCTCATCCATCTTGAATGAGAAGCACAAGATTGCACAGGCAAAACTTGTGAAGAAACAGCAAATCCAGAAGGAGAAGGAACTAAGGAAAAAGATGATGTTTATAACCCCTCAGTAGCTTCTGCAATTGCAATCTAAAATTCATCAGCTGCCTAAAGAGTATGAAATACAGGCCAATCACTGATGTGGTGTGAAAGAATGATTCATCATTGCTCAACCAAGGTGGTTGAAGGCCACAACAAGAGAGAAGCAGCCAAGTTTGGCATGGCACCACCATCCAGTTCCTCAGCTCCAACCACTAAACCACAGGCCAGTGAGACAGCGCCTCCATCTCCTCAAGTGACTGCCAGGGCAACTAAAGAAGTTGCGCTTGAAGAAACTGAAAGGGCAACTGTTATTGTTGCGTCTAAAGAAATTCCCATTGCTGTCATGCCTGATGAAAATGCTCCAACCAGTTCCTCAGCAGCAGCTCCAACAACGACTTTGTCTTTGAAGCTTATCACCCTTCCTTCTGCATCAGAAGTGAAGAAGACCAAGGCTGCTAAGAGAGAAGTAAAGAAGAGAAAGGCGTCAGCTCCACCTGCGCCTGAATCTATGAAGAAATTAAAGATGGCTACGTTGTCTTCAATTGTCATCCCTATTGATGCTATTCCAATCTCATCAGCGCCCCCTGCTCGTAATCTGGAAAACCTTCAAATGGTTCCCTATGGCATGGAATATCAAACCCCTCAGGCTGATGAAGATGATGAAGATACCCATTCTGCTGCTACCACAGAGCAGATGGATGAAGAGATTGAGATTGATGCTGATGTATCAATGCCTCAAGATACTACACAAAGTCCTCAGCGAATTCCATTGACTGAAGAACATGAGGAGGATGTGGATATTGATGGCGAGGAAACTCCTCCAATCCATGACGAATTATGGGAAGCAGCTCAACAAAATTCACCCCTGACCACTCCCCTCACTCGAGAGCCTCAGTCGCCTGCGCGCACTGAAGAAATACACACTAGCTCTGAAGAACAACAACCACTGCTCCATAGTATTCCCGAAGAAATTCCAGCTATAGCAGCTGATGAAAGTGCTCAAGATGAGACGGTTATTGATGTCGTCAATACATCACCTTCATGTGTAGACTCTATTCCGCCAGCTGATACTGATACAGTTCCTACTGCCACAGCTGAGGAAGTTGGACGAGCTCTTGCCGTGACAGATCCAAATGAGTCAACTGGGTCCCCACGACCAGTTCTTGATGTCAGACTAAAAGGCAAAATCTTTAACCCGTTCCCGTGATGCCCAAGATTGGCAAAGGCCTCAAGCGGCCAAAGTTTGATAGTGCCAAATCTTCGAAGAGAAGAATTTCTTCATTGGCGAGTCACCCTAAGACTCGGCCAAACTCAGGTGTTTGAGGTTCTGGACAAGAACAAAGATGAATTTCTATGCCTCACTGCTATTTGACAAGAAGAAAGTATTCCCGCATCGCTATATTCCTCATGTGGATATGGAGTCAATACCATGCTTCCGGCCATTTTTGGTTGTTCTTCATGATGTCGGCCTACTGAATTTCTGCACTGACGTCTGCGATTGGAATGAAGAACTAATTCTTCAGTTCTATGCAACTGTGCACTTTTCTGGCAATGCTGATGACACTGCAACTTGGACTCTGGACTGGATGACTGAAGACACTCACTTCAAAGCACCGATTGATGAATTACATCATGCTCTTCTAGTTGATCCACCCCAAGAAGGAGCAAAGAAAATTTATGAAGAACCTAAGCTGCCAAACCATCTGATCAAGTGCTCATGAAGCCAATGGCTGAAGCAAATGCTCTAAGGACAACCTTCCTAGTGAAGGATTTGTTGTATGTGTTGAAGACTGTCTATCGCATTCTTGCAAAGACCCCCAGTCCAATCAAAGGCCACAATTCGAACACTGAAGAAGTTGTGGGAATTATGAAGAACCTACTGTTTCACATCATTCATGGAACTCCCATCAACATTCATGATTTCTTCCTGAGGACTTTGGTCAATGTCGCTCAGTCTCCTTTTGAATTGAAGTCGTATGCACCATGGATTATGAGATTCATCAGATCCTGGTCTTCAATCCACTACAAGGCTGATTGTCAAAATCACTTGAGTTATTTGCCTGAAGTTGAAATTCTTCAAAGCACACCGTCCACAGTACCTGGCAAAGGCAAGAATGTCATTGATGAAGGAATTCGTCCCCTTGATGGACAATTCCGTCAGCCTATTTCCAGCTCCAATGCTGATGAATCTGCAAGCCAAGATACTGCAGCAAAAGCTTCAAGGCCATCTCCTTCACCAGAAGTGCGACGTGTCATGACTCACCATGAGCTGCTTATTAGTCTTCATCAGAAACTTCACAAGCATAATCGTTGGGTTAAGCGTCAGTTTGCTGCTTTACAAGCCAACATGACTATGATGCATAATGCAGTGCGCAAAAACCACTACTATCTGCATGAGATATTCGACAGATCATGGGCCACACTCACACATCTCAAATCAGCTGAAGAACTTGTTGTTGAATACTTTCAAATGAACTTTGACTGGGCCGAACTGCCAAGGAAGAAGTTCAAGAAAACTCAAGTTCCTCCTCTGATGCCGAGCTCCGAGTCTTCATCGCGCTCCACTGACAATAATGAAGTTGTTGAAGACACTGCTGCTGGTCCTTCTGCACCACGCGACCCCAACAATGATGGCGCTCCCTCGACCTCTCCATGATGTTTTTCTTCAAGGGTGCTAGTCCTCACATTCCTCACCTTTTGGTCATTTGATGACAAAGGGGGAGAAGTCTGAGTTAGTCTTCAAGCGGGTCGATATATGGGTTGTTTTTGCTTAAGTTGCAACTCTTGAACTTTATTGGTTTTGCTCTGTGATGAGTTGTGACTAAATGACTATTGGTCGTCTGACTCTTTTGCTTCATTTGACGCGCATACTCTGATCTTAAATATATCTTCTCATGCATGCACAATTTCGTCAGACACCAATTTTCATCATGCATTCATATTCTTCAAATATATTATGATCATGCATGATTGGTTTCCAAGATATAGGGGGAGATCTCCACAATTCAACCTGCCATGTGCATTTGCAATCCAAAGCAAATTCCTCATATGCACATCTTCAAGGATAGTTCCTCAATATCTTGTGACCAATTTCTTCAAACTCTGTACTTACACTTCAATTATTTTTACTCCCGTTGAAACCTAACCAATTTGTCATCAATCACCAAAAAGGGGGAGATTGTAAGTGCATCAAGTGACCCCATAGTGGTTTTGGAGAACTGAAGACAAATAGGTTGAGAAACTGATAACCCACAAGTATAGGGGATCGCAACAGTTTTCGAGGGTAGAGTATTCAACCCAAATTTATAGATTCGACACAAGGGGGGCCAAAGAATATTTACAAGTATTAGCAGCTGAGTTGTCAATTCAACCACACCTGGAGATTAATTATCTGCAGCAATATGATTAGTAGCAAAGTAATATGATAGTTTTGATAGTAGCAATAATAGTAGCAGTAACGGTGGCAGTGATAGCAATAGTTTGGTAGCAACTGTAACAGTAACAGCAGTAGTAGTAACTTAGCAAGAACAATATATGGAAAATTCGTAGGCATTGGATCGGAGAATTCATTGGATGATATTCATCAAATAACAGTCATAACCTAGGGCGATACAAAACTAGCTCCAGTTCATCAATATAATGTAGGCATGTATTCCGTAAATAGTCATACGTGCTTATGGAAAGAACTTACATGACATCTTTTGTCCTACCCTCCCATGGCAGCGGGGTCCATAAGGAAACTAAGGGATATTAAGGCCTCCTTTTAATAGAGAACCAGAACAAAGCATTAGCACATAGTGAATACATGAACTCCTCAAACTACGATCATCACTGGAAAGTATCCCGAATACTGTCACTCCGGGGTTTACGGATCATAGCACGTAATAGGTGACTATAACTTGCAATATCGGCTCTAGAACATAGATATAATGGTGATAACATAAATGGTTCAGATCTGGAATCATGGCACCCGGGCCCAAAGTGACAAGCATTAAGCATGGCAAAGTCATAGCAACATCAATCTCAGAACATAATGGATACTAGGGATCAAGCCCTAACAAAACTAACTCGATTACATGATGAATCTCATCCAACTCCCTCACCGACCAGCGAGCCTACAAAGGAATTACTCATTCCCAGTGGGGAGCATCATGGAATTGGCGATGGAGAAGGGTTGGTGATGACGAAGATCGAAGATTCCCCTCTCCGGAGCCCCAAATGGGCTCCAAATCTGACCTCCCGATGAAGAACAGGAGGTGGCGGCGGGTCCGTCTCGTGAAACGCAATAATTCTTTCTCCCTCATTTTTTCTCTGAAAATGTGATTGTATAGCGTCGGAGATAGGGTCTGCGGGGCCACCAGGTGGGGACAACCAACCTAGGCGCGCCAGGAGGGGGGCGCCCCCTGGTGGTTTGTGCTCACCCAGGGGCCCCCCCCTCCGATGGTTCTTGGCTCCAGTATTTTTCTTTTATTCCATAAAAAATCTCCAAAAAGTTTCATTCCATTCTGTGAACTTTTATTTCTGCACAAAAACAACACCATGGTAGTTTTGCTGAAAACAACCTCAGTCCGGGTTAGTTTCATTCAAATCATGCAAATTAGAGTCCAAAACAAGAGTAAAAGCGTTAGGAAAAGTTGATACGACGGAGATGTATCAACTCCCCCAAGCTTAAACCTTTGCTTGTCCTCAAGCAATTCAGTTGACAAACTGAAATTGAAAAAGAAAAACTTTTACGAACCCTTTTGCTCTTGTTTACATAAATAAGCTTAAGTAGCACCCAGGTTTTCAGCAAAGATTATGGCTAACCATGTCGACAATAACTCTTAAAAATTATATTAACTCATATCAATGGCATAAGCAACTAGCGAGCAATAATAAGATATCTCAAATGACAACACTTTATCAAAACAACCATGATATAATATGACAACAGTGGTATCTCGCTAGCCCTTTCTGAGACTGCAAAACATAAATGCAGAGCACCTCCAAAGTTCAAGCAGTGACTAAACATTGTAATTCATGGTAGAAAAGATCCAGTCATGATGCATCCAACATTAGCTATGCACAATGCATGAGGATGACAATAGTGCTCTCAGATCTGGCGGTTATTTGAGAAGGTGACGACACAACATAAAATTAAATAGATAATCCTTTCGCATAGGGAAGCAGTGATTTGCAGCGGTGCCAGAGCTCAGATTTTTAAAATAGAGATAAAAGAAATTTTGAGAAATGCACCCTGCCTGTTTACTTCGCGACCATTAGTTATCGATATCTTCCATGCTAAACACATTAGTGGCGGTTCCCAAGCGATAAAAGTAAAGGTTTACTCCCCCTCCGCAAACAAACACACTCGATGGCTAGCCGAATCCACGGGTACCGTCCATACCAACATCAGTCCTGGGGGAGTTTTGTTTATTTATTTGCAATTTGATTTCGGGACTGGGAATCCCTATTACCGCCCTCTCATGCAAGGACGAGTGAATAAACACTCATCATGAGAATAACCCACTTAGCATGGAAGATACCGACTACCTCCTGTCGCTCTATGAACAATCCAGGCACACAAAAATGGATGTTTATTTGAAGTTTTTAGAGGTGGCACATGCAAATTTACTTAGAACGGCAGGGTAATACCGCATATAGGTAGATATATGGTGGACTCATTTGGAATAACTTGGGTTTTAGGATTTTGATGCACAAGCAGTATTCCCGCTTAGTACAGGCGAAGGCTAGCAAATAGGTTGAGAAGCGGCCAGCTAGAGAGCGAAAACGGTCATGAACATGCATTATGCATAAGTAACATTGGATACTAGCATGAGTAGGATATGAGCACCATGAACATAAATATCATAGAGGCTATGTTGGTTTTGATTCAACTACATGCATGAACATGTGGCAAGTCAAGCCACTTGAAACATTCAGAGGAGGATACCATATCATCATACCACATCACAATCATTTTTATGCATGTTGGCATCCAAGATAAATCATTATCCACTCCTAGCTACGTAAGCATGGCATGAGAAACTACAATCTCTAAATGTCATTGCAAACATGTTTGATCATAATAGGTCAAATCATCGATACTAGGTTAAACATATTTACAAAAATAGAACAAGTTGAGTTCATACCCGTTTCCCTCTGCCACAGCCAGTTCATCAAGTATCGTCATTATTGCCTTTCACTTGCACGACCGAATGATATGAAAATAATGATAGTGCAAGAGTGTCGTGGACTAAGCTGGAATCTGCAAACATTTTATTCAAGAGGAGAAGACAAGGTAATATGGGCTCTTTATTAGATCAATATCAATGCATACGAGAGCCACTCAACAATTTCATCGTGGTCTTCTCCTCGGTACGACTCAATAAAAGGAAAAGAATTTCAGAGAAACACACTGAAATATTTTTGGAGTTTTTAGTTTTTCTTGAAGAAAGCAAATTAAAGATAAAAACTATTTACACGGGAGAGCTCCCAAGAAGCAAAAGAAGAACAAGGAAATCTTTTTGGGTTTCCTTAAAGTTTTTCAAACACACAAGGAGAAAGCGAGAAAATAAATCTAGCATGGATAATACAATGAAAAAGTGTGAGCACCGACAACTGGAATGAAATGTGTGAACATAAATGTAATGGCAGTGGGAATACGTACTCCCCCAAGCTTAGGCTTTTGGCCTAGCTTGGTGATCACCACTCGTAGTAGCCCTCCGGTCCAACCTTGAAGTGTTGTGGAGCGGGCACCTAAGCGTCCCACTCCTGAGGTTCGTCCTCAACTGCTGCCTGGTTGTTCCGGTAAGCAATGATGTCCTCACGCATGATCTTGTATCCTCCCCTAGCAATAGAATCAAACAAGGCAGGTGCAGGCAACTGGATAATATCACGGGTATCCTCACTAAAAACTAGGTTGTAAGGAATATGGTTAACAGAATCATCAATATCAGTAAACTGGTGATCCTTCATCGCCTGGTGATCTAGATAAATGTTAGGTAACTGATAATCATGTTCGCGGATCTGAACATTAAAGTGACTCGCTAAATGAGTAGCATAAATACCGCCATGAATTTTTCCCTTCGATCTGTTAAGGTGCAGGCGACATGCAATAATAGCCCCAAGGCTATAGCTGTTATCGCCGTAAAGTGCATGATGTAAGATGGCGAAGTCCGGAGCACAGAGTGCACCGACCTTCTCTCTAGCAATTAAGCACTTAGCAATAAATAGAGAAAAATAATGCACAGCAGGAAACTACAAACTAGTAGCGGTGACACTAGACACGCCTCTCTCATCTCCCACTGACAGAGTATGATAAAATCCCTCAAACTTTGCAGGCGTAGGCTCTCTTATTTCCCCATCAGAAGGGATCAAGCATATATCACAAAAATCAGTAAGTGGTATCTGACGGGTCACAGCATATAAATTAAACTGAACCTCAGGGGGGTTATTCCTACTCAAAAAATGAAAACTTTGCACAAAGGAATTTGTAAGGAGATGGTGTTGTTCATACTCAGATGCGATGAAGTCGGTGAGACCAGCATTAGTGGCAAATTGTGCGAACTCTTGACAGATTCCGGCTCCATCCATGAAGGGGTTATGCGGCCATTCGCACGGCCACACCTCTGCCCTTCTCCGAGTGTGGAGATCATTGTCCGATGACTCCCTTAGAGCTCTTCTTGGAAGAAAACTTCCTAAAGAAACTCATCTTATTCCTATGAATAAAATTCTGAAAATTTTAGTCCACAACATTTTTGCCAACAAAACTTCACAAGATTGATAGCATTTACTCATAAGGAGGCATAGAGGCTATATTAAGCATTCAAACTACGTAGAACTCTAAGAATTCAACATGTAAGCTCATCTACAGCAGCACCAAGAGTAGCTAATTATTCAAAATATAATCCACTAAAGCAAAAACTAATTAGACTAATGGAGGAGTCACATACTAAGTAGCAATCCCCCAAAACAGTTTCGGAAATGGAGCTTCGAGCAAAGAGATTGAAATCCGCGGGTTTGAGAGAAAGAACACGAGAGAGAGCAATGGTGATTTTTTTCTAGAGGTAGGTGATGACATGGGCTAAAGAGATAAGTGAGGGGGCCCACATGGGGACCACAACCCACCAGGGTGCGCCTGGGGTTGCTGGCGCGCCCAGGTGGGTTGTGCCCACCTGGTGCACCCCCATCTGATGTTATTTGCACTTAAAATTCTTAAATATTCAAAAAAAAATCGTATTAAATTTTCAGGACATTCTGAGAACTTTTATTTTTGGGTCATTTTTTATTGCACGGGAAATTCAGAAAACAGACAAAACATGGCATTTTATTTTATTTAACTAAGAAAAATAGAGAATAAAAGTTGGGAGCAGAAGGTTGTGCTTACTAAGTTCATCAACTTCATACCTCTAAAAAATGATCCATTAATAAGGATGAGCAAGTCTTATTAACAACCACTTTCGATTAGCATGAAACTGAAGAACTTTCGTAAGACACTAAGTTACCTCAACGGGGATATGCATATCCCCAACAATAAGAATTTCATATTTCTTTTTGGCAGTAGGTAGAGGTAATTGAAAACTTCCAATAGTGAGTGTCGGAGATTTTTCAATAACATTAATACCATTCACTTGGAATTGTTTCTTCGAAAAGTGCACCGTATGCTCATTACCGTTGATATGAAAAGTGACCTTGATTTTATTGCAATCAATAACAGCCCTGCAGTATTCAAGAAGGGTCTACCAAGGATAATCGACATGTTGTCATCCTTGGGCATCTCAAGTATAACAAAGTCAGTTAAAATAGTAACATTTGCAACAACAACGGGCACATCCTCACAAATACCGATAGGTATGGCAGTTGATTTGTCAGCCATTTGCAAAGATATTTCAGTAGGTGTGAGTTTATTCAAATCAAGTCTTTTATATAAGGAAAAAGGCATAACACTAACACCAGCTCCTAAATCACACAAAGCAGTTTTGACATAATTTCTTTTGATGGAGCAAGGTATAGTTGATATTCCCGGATCTCCAAGTTTTTTAGGTACTCCATCCTTGAAAGAATAATTAGCAAGCATATTGGAGATTTCAGCTTTTGGTATTTTTCTCTTATTAGTGATGATATCTTTCATATATTTTGCATAAGGGGCCATCTTTAATATATCAGTCAAGCGAGTGCGCAAAAAGACTGGACTAAGCATTTCAGCAAAGCATTCAAATTCTTCATTGTCCTTTTTCTTAGTTGACTTAGGTGGAAAGGGCATGGGTTTTTGAACCCATGGTTCTCTTTCTCTTCCATGTTTTCTAGCAACAAAGTCTCTTTTACCATATCTTTTATTCTTAGGTTGGGGGTTATCAAGATCAACAGCTGGTTCTGTTTCAACATCATTATCTTGTTGTTTATCATTGTATGGTTGAGTGTCTTTATGAACATCATCATTATCCTTTTCATTATCACTAGATGAATGTTCATTACTAAATTGAGTCTCAGCATCGGAAATAGAAACTTCATTATCATTATCAGGAGGTTTTTCTTTCTCGGGTTCACTAGAGGCATGCAAAGTCCTATCATTTTTCTTTTTCTTCTTCCTTTTAGAAGGACTAGGTGCATCAGTGCTAATTCTTTGAGAGTCTTGATCAATTCTTTTAGGGTGTCCTTCAAGATAAAGTGGTTCTTGAGTCATTCTACCTCCCCTGGTCATTACTCTAACTGCATGATCATTCATATTGTTGTTCATTTCATCAAGCAATTCACTCTAAGATTTAGCAACTTGTTCTAGTTGAGTTTGAACCATAGAGGCAGGTTTTCCTACACCTCTAACATCATTGGAGATTCTAAATAACAAGTCACTCAAGCGAGCAATCATATCAAAATTATATTTCAATTGTTTCATAACATTTTCAGTGAAGTTGTCGTGGACTTAACACGGCAGATGCCCTAGCAAAAGGACTTAGGTGTGGAGCCATCGCAACTAGGTTAGCTTGAAGGGGTTAAATGGGACAAAGGACACCGAGAGTTTTACCTAGGTTCGGCCCCTCTCAACGAGGTAAAAGCCTACTCCTGCTTTAGGTTGTATTGCTTGTGTTTCAATTACCAGGGAGCGAATACGCTTGACCTAGTTCTCGATCAGTTGTTTCTTGAGCTAACCCGCCGCCGGGTCACCCCTTTATATACAGGTTGATGCCCGGCGGCTTACAGAGTCCCGGCCGGCTCACACAAACATGACCGGCTCGGTTTCTAACTACCTTTGACTTACAAGACAAGTTTAAACATATGGCGGCTCATACCCGTGGGCCTCAAGCCATCTCTGGGTCTTGGGCCTTCAATTAGCTTACTCTATGAACCGCCACCTTCACATCTTCTTGGACCTTATCGGGCCTCTTGACTTTAAACTGCTAGGGGCATGACCCGGCCCCTCCTGGGCGGGTCATACCCATTAGTTATATCCCCAACATTAGGCCCCAGGTTGATTTGAACTGGTTCACATCAATCTTCATCTCTTGACATAGCAGAATCTTCCTTTATCAATTCCCTTTCAGTTCTTGGTAACCCGCCATGACATCACATCTCAGAATCGTGTTAACCCGCCATGACATCATTGCACATCAATTTCGCACAAAGCCCAGAATATCTCCACAGATCTTTATCTTGATGGACCTCCCGAAAATCGAGGCGTTCACATAGCCACATAACCATTTTTCAGCCTCCTCGATTCCCGCGCATGCCATTTATTCAACTCCTTATAAATAGGGATAGGGGGCCCCTGTTTTAACTTTTACCCCCTGCCTCTGCGTCTTCTTCCTCCTGCGACTCCACAGCGCCCGAGCTCTGCCGCCGCCGTCCGCCTCCAGCGTCTTCAGCTCCGGCCGCTGCATCAACCTGAATAGACCAGAGAAACGCGGCGCACTCCCGCTGTCCATCAGCGTCGACAGGTACCCCTTTTGCTTCTCATCAGATCTGCACTAGGGTTTGCTCAGTTCATCAGGGTTCATCGCCGTTCTTCTTTTTTCCTCTTTAGATCACATAGTTAGATCTGAACACAGTGCCAAAGTTATGCGGTAATGGTTTTAGCATTCATTTCCAATAGTAAAAGATACCCCTCTGTACAAAAATCTCATCTGGGCATACGAGTTCTTCTGCTGCCATCACCTTAGGTTTAGAATTTATTTCCTTTTCTGAACTGTTGTAGATCCAAAATCATAGAACCAATGTGTGGAACCTGTTTGCCCATCACTTAGCAAAATTCGCTTATAGATCTGTAGCACCGTAGCTATTCGGGCGGTTTATAAGATAAGCCGTAACCCGCCATACTCCATTAGTCCCCTTGTTAAGCCGCCAATATATGTTCACAACCTGTATAACCCAGCATTTAGCTTTCCGACTTAATCATACCAATGTTTAAAGCACATCATCCGCTGCATATAGATTGGCTTTGCATGACTCATTTTTTGACCACTGGCCGGCTTAACACCATAACTTTAAACCGGCAATATTTTTTCTTTAGGTTTTTCACCAACAAAATGACCAAGACCGTCACTTCATGCAATTGGGTCGCTTCCACTATCACGGAAGAAATCCTTGATGAATTTGTAAAAGAAGGCGTCCTGGCCAAAAAAGGATGTGATCCACTGGAGGGCCCCAGGAACCGAGACCACCCCTGAACCAAAAGAGGGTGAAGTTGTAGTTTTCACTTATCACATGCTCCGGGGGTTCACTCCACCCGGCTCAAAATTCTTTCGTGATGTGCTGCATTTCTTTCAACTTCATCCGCAAGATATTGGGCCCAACTCTGTTTCAAACATCTGCAACTTCCAAGTTTTTTGCGAAGTATATCTTCAACAGGAGCCCACTGTAGAGCTGTTCAGGGAATTCTATTACTTGAACCGCCAGACTGAGTTCACAGATGGGCCTAGCCTAGAACTAGGCGGCATTTAAATTCAGAGGCACAAATAAGCTACTTTCCCTACCGCTGCACTTCCCAGTCATCCCAAGGACTGGAACCAGACTTGGTTTTACTGCCAAGACACATCTCCAGAGGGTGAAAACCCCTTGCCGGGTTATCGTGAGAGCCGGCTTAGCAACAGGAACCCCCTCCCTGACCGGATCAGCACAGCAGAACGGGCCAAATATATGCCCATTTTTGGAAAAATCAGAGCCTTAATGGCCAATGGCTTAACTGGAGTTCACCTAGTTCGATGCTGGGTCGCATGGAGAATTTTACCCTTAAGCTGCCGGACCGTCTTAATGTGCAAGTATACCTATGATGTCAAAGATCCACAACGCCACAGCCGAATGCAATTGGACGACGAGAGCCTCAACAAGATGGTCAAAACATTGCTGAACGAAAGCTTGGCCACTTGCAGCAAGACGGGGCTGAACCCCTTTTGTACCCTCAACAAGCCGCCAGCTGTAAGTATTTGTGAGCAATTTTCATTAACTCATTATCTGTCAATCTGCCTTCTCATTCTTGCTTGAATTTCTACAGCCTGACTCCCCCTTCTGGAAGAAGAAACTTCAGGATAAACCGGCCAAGAAAACCAGGACCAAGATCCAGGCTAAGAAACCTGCCAAGAACAAATCAGAAGCAGTTGATCTATTTACTCTTGATGAAGAGTCGGAGGTAGAACTTGATTCTCTTGTCTCCTTCTTTGTTCATCTTATTGACATTGATTACTACCAGGATGACGCGGAGGCCAGCCATGCAGACAGCGAAGAGGTAACTATCCTTTCCTCTGACTCAGAACCTCTACCAAGACAGAAAGTTCAACAAGCGAGCCGAAAAGTAAGGTTTTCTCACCCTTTAGCTTATCTGGATCCCCACTTTATTTTGAAGAAACAGCAGCATGAAGTTCACCGCACAACCCGGAACAACGAAGGCGGGGAAATTCCTCCGGCTTACCAAACACATCGGTTCCTCGCAAGCGCCGAGCAGAGGTTTCACAGTTTGCCAATTTAGCTTTTCCAAAAGCGGTTCTTGTTCGACAACCCCTTAACCCTTCTGATTGAAACTATCAGGGCACTTCTCACTCCTCATCTGGGGAATCCACTGGGACTCAAATCCCCCTTTTCAAAGTCGCCCCAGGGTAAGAGTATTGAATTTCTTTGCTTTCTATGCCCTTTGTCAATTATCATGCTTATATCTTTATGTCTCATTGTCAGTGGTCAAGCCAAACCAAGCACGAAGGCGAAGACCAGTAAACCGGGCGAAAACATCAATACCACTGAAGATCCCCAGGCTGCTAACCCGGAGAAGTAGACAATATCTGAATCTTTGCATCAAACCTCCGAAGCAACCATTGATGATCCGCCGCCCGAAGAGCACAATGTTATTATGGACTCCACGGATGTTGACCCGGCTCGTGCTAAGCCGCCAAGTCCCATCAAACCTGCTGAAGAAACGGTTGACGATGTCATAGTCACTGGGACCCGCTACGTTGAACCGGGCAACCCCACAATCTTAGCCAAACATAGCGCCGAGGAATTTTCTGCTGCTGACAAGGGCAAATGGAAGCTGGATTTAGAAGGTTTTGCCCAGTTCAATGCTCAGGAACTTCACGCGGGTTATTTAAACCGCGTTCACACTAGCCGTGACTTTGAAGCCAGCTTAGTCAATCTGATGAAGGAGCGTTTTGAGGTAAACACTGAAAAACTCTTCCTGTACATATATCTGTCAGCTGCCAAGTCTACTGTATATGAAGAAATTGAATAACCATTCCATAGCAATTAGTAACTGCTGAATCAAAACTAGTAGCCCCCAAGGGCCGGCTTAAACTGGAAAGTTAAGCCGGGACTTCAAATTGTAGCACTAAAATCCACATATGTAGCCCCTAAGGGTCGGCTTAAGCTGCATAGCTGAGCAGGGACTTACCACCATATTTATGAACAAATCCAAATATGTAGCCCCCATGAGCCGGTTTTAGTTGAAGAAACGTTAACCGGGTCATTAAAGATTTGTCTTCAAAAGAGCAAATGTACATTAGCCCCCAAGTGCCAAGGAAAATACTTGTATTATGCTTGGGACTTCAAATAAGATGATTATCAGAACCATATGCTGCCTGTCTTTTTGTATGGCAGGCTGAATTGAATGTGAAGGAAACTCAAGTCAATGATCTGCGGCAAAACATCCAGTCCCAATAGTCAGAGACTTCAAAGGCCAAATCAGAGCTAAGAACCTCCTTGGAAGAGATTGAAAAATTAAAAAGGGACTTCAGCGCTGAGAGAAACGGCTGGGAGACCGAGAAGGCGGCTCTGCTGAAAAGAGCAGAAGATGCTAAAGCTGCTCTTAAGCCGGTAACTGATGAGTTGTCCGGCTTAAAACATCAAATCAATAGCCTGACAGCTACCATCTTCGGTAAACAATATAATACTTCAATGTTTCACCATCAACATACCATGGTTATAAACCGGCTTACCAATATTTGTGTTGATGCAGGCTCCAGAAGTTCCAGGCTGGGCCAAGACATGCGCGTAAGGCTTAAGGCCGTATATACCCTTGTGGAGCAACTGTACACTGGCGCGCAATGGGCTATTGTTTCTGTCTCACATAAGAAGCAACCACCTTCACTCATCAAGGAGATGCTGGAGAAACTGTCTGTGCTGCCGCAAAGAGTTGAAGAACTAAAGCGGTCAGCTGCTAGAGCCAGTGCCATCACCGCGTTGAGCCGGGTGAAGGCCTGGAAAGCCGAACTTTACCCGGAAGAATTGGCCACCGGCTGCCCAAGTTTAAAAGAAGACGGGTCTCCCTTTGAAGCCGCAGACTTTACCAAATGTGTAAAGGAAATGCGCCCACTGGCGAGTAAGCTAGCTGAAGAGACCGACTTGACAAAATATCAGGCGGCTTACTCAAAAGAAAACTCAAAAGTATCAGCGCCGGTTTATGAGGCCATGGATCTCATCCCGCCAACACGTAAGCACACTTTTGCCCCCTGATATTGATCCATCAACCCTCATAGATGATGAGGCTGTATTCAGAGCATTGACTGGGATCAACTGGGCCACAACTGACTTCCAGCAAGTGGAGGAAGAAGAACCGGCGTTGGATGACCCGTAAGCATCAACTCGCCAAGACCAGGACAACTGATCCGGAAGGCGGCTCTCAGACTACATCACAGTGCTTGCTTGAAAAAACACTTAATCATTTGGGCTTTGAAAGCCATGTAATAGGCTAGTGAAAACCATGATCTGTCATGCCGTCGTGCATGTTCTTAGCCATTGAAACTGATGATGAACTTTTCATATGCCATGGATGAACTTTGCAAGGAATATCATATTATTCGACAAAGCTCCTGCATAGAGTAAACAATAGATACCCTGGCGGTTTATGCCAGGGCGGGTCATAATGTTCAACATCATATATTCTGGCGACTTATAGTCCATAACCAGGGCGGGTTATCAAACCTCACATATACATATAACAAGTAAACACATACCTGTGAGATTGGTTCATACCGCCGGCTTGTAGTGCCGTATGCAGTAAGGGTAACAACCCAAAACTGGAAGTGCATAACTCCAAATGCACAATCAAAATATGCTGGTGACGTATTGTCCAAAGACAGTCCGGGTTATCAAAACCCCAAATAAGCTCAAGTATGAGTCATTAGGATTAAGGCTACATGGCCTGAATCATGTTAAACCATATATCAATATGGTACAAGGGTATAAACCCAAATAATGTTCAAAGAAAATAACAAATGAAAAAAACAAGGCTTCCATAGGTTGCCAAGCCTCAATATCAAGTGTTGTTCATGGGCCGCACAGCCACTGAGTTAATCCTTCATTTAAACCTGTAAGCCGGAACTCACATGACCAACCGCCGTTTTAACCTTGACAAGTTCAGGGTCTTTATAAGATTGACTGTCAAGAGTTCGGCGGGTCATTCCAGATAACCTGGGCGGAGTGGCAGACATATAGGTAGGATAACCCGGAGTTTTTGGTGTTTTACACCTGGCATCCAAGCCGATCAAAAGGGTAAGTAAAGCTATGTTCATTGAACAATAAGCCCCCAAGTGATCAATAATGAGCCTTCAAGGCAGGATACCTATGTTTGAACTACTCATTGTAGCAAGTTCTCTTTGGTACCCGTTCAATTTGGGCAATAAGCCTCCAAGCAATTTGCATCAAGGCGTGTAAGCCGGATCAATAGGGTAGTCATAGCTATGCTCAAGGAGCAGGAAGCCCCAAGTAATTTTTTAAACAAGGCGTGCAAGCCGGATCAAGAGGGTAGTCACAGCTATGCTCAATGAGCAGGAAGCCCCCAAGTGATCTTATGAACTGACAATAAAGACTCAGATACTCAGAAATGAAATGACAGAGGCCCTGAATTATTAGGGATGCCGGCTTTATTATACTTGATCATAATATATACAAGGATGAAAATATATACAACACCAGAGCTAGTGGCTCACGTATAATAAGGCCGAAGATGAGCAATATTCTACGGCCGGCGGGTCTCCTCCTCAGATGTGCGTGAGTCCTTGTGATCTCGAATATCAATGAGGTAGTATGACCCGTTGTTCAAGTTCTTGCTGACCACAAAAGGCCCTTCTCAAGGTGGAGATAACTTGTGCATATCAGTTTGATCCTGGATGAGCTGGAGCACCAAATCGCCTTCTTGAAAGGTTTGAGTTTTAACCCGGCGGCTATAATAGCGACGCAGATCTTGCTGGTATATCGCCAAACGAGCCGCTGCAAGGTCACGCTCCTCATCCAAGAGATCAAGAGCATCTTGACGTGCTTTTGCATTATCAGCTTCAACATAAGCCGCCACACGGGGCGAGTCGTGACGGATGTCACTGGGGAGAACCGCCTCTGCTCCGTAAACCATGAAGAAAGGCGTATAACCCATGGATCTGTTGGGGGTAGTATTTATACTCCAAAGCACTGAGGGCAACTCCTCAACCCAACAACCCGGCGTCCTCTGCAAAGGGACCATAAGCCGGGGCTTGATACCTCTCAAGATCTCCTGATTGGTCGTTTCAGCTCGACCATAGGACTGGGGGTGAGCCACCGATGAGATGTCAAGACGAATATGCTCACGTTGACAAAATTCTTTCATAGCACCCTTGGACAGATTAGTGCCAGTATCAGTTATGATGCTATGAGGGTAGCCGAAGCGAAAAATCACCTTTTTAATGAATTGAACCGCCGTTGCCGCATCACATTTACTGACTGGCTCTACCTCAACCCACTTTGTAAATTTGTCAACTGCCACCAACAGGTGGGTCTTTTTATCTTTGGATCGCTTGAAAGGCCCAACCATATCCAGCCCCCAGACCGCAAATGGCCATGTAATTGGAATCGTCCTCAATTCTTGAGCCGGCACATGAGCTCGTTTGGAAAACTTCCAACAACCATCCCACTTGCTAACCAGGTCCTGTGCATCAGCATGAGCCGTCAGCCAATAAAATCCATGACGAAAAGCCTTGGCTACGAGAGACTTAGAGCCGGCATGATGACCACAATCTCCTTCATGAATCTCCCTTAGAATTTCACGGCCCTCTTCAGGAGATATGCATCGCTGAAACACCCCTGTGATACTGCATCGGTGTAACTCACCATTGACAATGGTCATTGACTTAGATTGCCAGGTTATCTGCCTGACCAAAGTTTCATCCTCAGGTAACTCACCCCGGGTCATATAAGCCAAATATGGCATCGTCCAATCAGGCATAACGTGAAGAGTTGCCACCAACTGTGCCTCCGTGTCAGGGATAGCAAGATCCTCTTCTGTGGGCAACCTAACTGAAGGATTATTCAGAATATCCAGAAAAACATTAGGTGGTACTGGCTTACGCTGAGACCCCAGCCGGCTTAAAGCATCAGCCGCCTCATTTTTCCTGTGATCAACATGCTCCACCTGATAGCCTTTGAAATGACCAGCAATAGCATCAACCACCCGGCGGTAAGCCGCCATGAGCGGGTCTTTGGAATCCCAAGTTCCTGAGACTTTCTGAGCCACCAGATCTGAATCGCCAAAGCATCTGACCCGGCTTAAATTCATCTCTTTAGCCATCCGAAGGCCATGGAGCAAGGCCTCATACTAAGCTGCATTGTTAGTACAAGGAAACATCAATCTTAAGACATAACAAAATTTATCACCTCGTGGAGAGGTCAAGATGACTCCAGCCCCCGAGCCTTCCAGCTGCCTGGATCCATCAAAATGAATAGTCCAATATGTATTATCAGGCTTCTCCTCAGGCATCTGTAACTCCGTCCAGTCATTGATGAAATCCACAAGTGCTTGAGACTTGATGGCTGTCCGGGGCATATATTTCAGACCGTGAGGTCCAAGCTCAATGGCCCACTTGGCCACCCGGCCTGTGGCTTCTCTATTTTGAATAATATCGCCTAGAGGAGCAGAACTGACCACAGTGATGGGATGACCAAGGAAGTATTGTTTCAACTTACGACTAGCCATGAACACTCCATAAACTAGCTTCTGCCAATGTGGGTACCTCTGCTTAGATTCAATTAGCACCTCACTGACATAATAAACCGGCCCCTGAACCGGAAACTCCTTGTCTGACTCCTTCCTTTCCACAACAACCACCACACTGACGGCTCTGTTATTAGCAGCCACATATAAAAGCAAGGGCTCCTTGTCAATAGGAGCTACGAGAACCGAAGGCTCGGCCAACTGTTTTTTAAGCGCCTCAAACGCCTGATTAGCAGCATCACTCCAAACGAAGTGATCCATTTTCTTCATCATCTGGTAGAGGGGGATAGCCTTTTCTCCCAGGCGGCTTATAAACCGGCTTAAGGCCGCGATACGACCCGCCAAACGCTAGACATCATTAACACAAACCGGCTTAGCAAAAGAAGTGATAGCCTTGATTTTCTCCGGGTTAGCTTCAATTCCTCTCTCAGATACCAAAAAACCCAAGAGCTTGCCTGCTAGCATACCAAATACACACTTGGCTGGGTTAAGCATCATCTTGTAGACCCGGAGGTTGTCAAAGGTCTCCTTTAAGTCATCTAACAAGGTCTCCTTCTTCCTGGATTTCACAACAATATCATCCACATAAGCATGAACATTGTGTCCAATCTGATCATGGAGGCAATTCTGAACACAATGCTGGTAAGTCTCCTGGGCACTGTTGAGCCCAAAAGGCATAGACACATAGCAGAAGGCCCCAAAGGGAGTGATAAAAGTTGTCTTCTCCTGGTCCTTAACTGCCATCTTGATCTGATGATAACCAGAATAAGCATCTAAAAAGCTCAGGCGCTCACAACCCGCCGTAGCATCAATAATCTGATCAATACGAGGGAGTGCGAAAGGATCAGCCGGACAAGCCTTGTTAAGGTCCGTATAATCCACACACATACGCCAAGTGCCATTTTTCTTAAGCACCAGCACCGGGTTAGCCAACCACTCAGGATGAAAAACTTCAACGATAAACCCGGCTGCCAAGAGCCGGGCCACCTCTTCACCAATGGCCTTGCGTCTCTCTTCATTAAAATGACGAAGAAATTGCTTGACCGGTTTAAACTTCAGATCAATATTGAGAGTGTGCTTAGCGAGTTCCCTCGGTACACCTGGCATGTCTGAAAGCTTTCATGTGAAGATGTCCAAGTTCTCACGGATGAACTCGATGAGCGCGCTTTCCTATTTTGGATCCAGATTGGCACTGATAATAAACTGTTGGGATGAATCGCCAGGGACAAAGTCAACTTGCTTGGTGTCATCAGCCGACTTGAACTTCAAAAAGGGGTCATGCTCTGTAGTTGGCTTCTTCAAGGGACTCATATCCGCCGGGTCAACATTATCCTTGTAAAACTTCAACTCCTCTACTGCACAAACAGACTCAGCATAAGCAGCATCGCCTTCTTCACATTCCAGGGCTATCTTCCTATTACCATGCACCGTGATGGTACCCTTATGACCCGGCATCTTGAGCTGCAGATAAACATAACAAGGCCGTGCCATAAACTTGGCATAAGCCGGCCGTCCAAACAAGGCGTCATAAGGGCTCTGAATCTTGACCACCTCAAAAGTCAATGTTTCAACCCGATAATCATTCTCATCGCCAAAAGCCACTTCCAAGGCTATCTTACCCACTGGATATGCCGACTTACCAGGCACCACTCTGTGAAACACAGTAGAAGATGGCTTGAGATCTTTGTCAGTCAATTCCATGCGGTGAAAAGTATCATAATACAGAATATTGATACTGCTGCCCCCGTCCATAAGTACCTTTGTAAACTTGTATCCACCAACCTGCGAAGCAACCACCAACGCCAGCTGGCCCGAGTTGTCAACCCGGGGCGGGTGATCCTCACGGCTCCATACGATAGGCTGCTCTGACCATCGCAAGTATCGAGGGACCGCCGGCTCAACCGTGCTCACTGCTCGTTTATGAACCTTCTGGTCTCGCTTGCATAGGTTTGTTGTGAAAACATGACACTGACCACTATTCAGCTGCTTCGAATTACTCTGATAGCCAGACTGCTACTGCTGATTACCTTGACCGGACTGCTGATTACCACCACCTTGATTGCCTTGGCCTTGAAAGCCAGAGTTTGAACTGCCACCTCCCGAACCAGGCCCGTGAGAGCCGGATCCTGACCCACCGTTCGGGCCGTTCTGATAAAAACTGGAATTTCTATACACCCTCATAATGAACCAATCTTTCCATAAATTAGTTGCCGGCTTATCCTGAGTACCGTGCTTTGGACAAGGCTGATTCATTATTGCCTCAAGGTTAAACTTTGGCCCACCAAACCGGGGCGTTGATGATTTCCCCTTACGGCACTGGCTGCTATTCTGCGTGCTGGTGTTAGCCACAAAATCTGAACCGCCATCGGTTTTCTTGCGCTTACCGTTGTTACCTTGACCCGCCGTATTGTGATGTTGTCCCTTTCCATTGCCGCCCTTCTTCCCCTTGCTAGCCTTCTCTTCGTCAGACGCCGGGTCTTTCGTACTATTTGACTCGGCATATTTGGTTAGGGCCGCCATGAGCTCTCCCATATCATTGCAGTGGCGCTTAAGCCGCCCCAGCTTCTGTTTGAGGGGAAGGAAACGGCAATTTTTCTCCAAAATCAGGACGACTGAACTGCCATTAATGCTATCTGATGAATGAATGACTTCCGAGACCCGGCGAACCCAGTGATTGGTTGACTCATCCTCAAGCTAGACGCAAGCATCAAGGTCGATGATCAACATGGGTTGCTTACACGTATCTCTGAAATTATGAATAAAATGCGCCTTCAACTATGCCCATGAACTAATGGAGTTAGCAGGTAACCCTTTCAGCCAGGTACGAGCCGGTCCATCCAACATCATGGTGAAATACTTGGCGCACACAGTGTCGTTAACATCTAACATCTCCATGGCCATCTCATAGCTCTCAATCCATGCCTCCGAAGGTTGATCAGTTGTGTAGTTGGGCAACTTGCGAGGGCCCTTAAAATCCTTGGGCAGACGCTCATTACGTAAAGCCGGCACTAGGCATGGCACCCCCATGGTCCTAGAAGTCATCCCAGCTTCTATAGACAAGGACGGGTTATGTTGGGGTTGCTGATAAGCCGCCAACTGAGCTGCCAGCTCCGCCTCCCGACGTGCCCTGGCCTGATCCTCTAAAACCTGAGCATGGTTATCAGTGCATGGTGGGTCACGCCCACGGGGCTGGTTATGGTGCTGCTCACTGCTCGAAACCACCAGCGACTAAATGCGCCAGCTGTAACTCCGGCTTGGGCGTGGGGTTGAATGGATCCGCTAACGGCTATACGAATACGCCGCCTGTTGAACCAACGTGGTTTGAAGAAGCTCCACATCCTTCCGGGTCTCAACCGCCGCAGGAGACTCGCCTTGCATCGGGAGAGCCGCCAGCCGTGATGCCACAGCAACCATGTTGTCCAAAGGGTTAGAAAAATGACCCGGTGGTGTCGGCACCTGCTGAGGTGGGGTTAAATTCAAACGAGGCGGGTCTGCGACTTGTGGCTGAGCCGTCCCTCCAGTCACGGGCACCTCAACAGCCCGGGTTACCTCAGGTGGATTGCTTGGCCCGGCCCCAGGTGTGTTAAAGAGATTCCTCGCATCGTACTCCGGAGGTAGCCGACTCATGTGCCTCCTTCGTAAAACAGTGTTAGATGCATTCTGCTCCAAGGTTAACCAGAAATTCTCGGCTTGAATCCATTGCGTCTCCGCGTCCAGGGCGGCTCGTTCTGTCGCCATCCTAGCGTTCTTAGCATTAAGCTCCACTCTGGCTTGAGCTATCTCATCTCGTAGTTTCGCCACATCCACCTTATGGTGCACTTGAGTCTCCGGAGTAACCTCTACCTCTAGCAGAGTTGCCAGGGCGTCCAAGAGCTCGGACAAAACTTGAGCCGGTGGGCGCACAGGACCGCTTGCGCCAGCCGTTGTTTCGGCCGTTGAACCAGAAGTCATGGCTGCCGCAGTTGACGATTGCAGCACTGGTTCCGAGCCAGCCATGAAGATCGCGACCCTGTTCGGTGGCTCATAGGGGTCCGGAATACTATCGCCATCGGAACAGCCCCCAAGCCCGCCGTCTTGCAGTTGATAAATTGAATTAGTCTCACCGGTTGAGGACTCACCATCAGAGTAGATGACCGTCTCTCCACCAGACACAAATCCTTCCTCAAAACCCGCTCCATGCACAAACCCAACAAAGGTGTGCTTCACGGTGGCTTGAACCTTGGCGGGTCGCGCGCGCCGAGCCGTCTTGATGATGTCGGTGTAGATGTCCGGCTCAGGCTCCGATTCACCGATCTTGCCGATGAAGACGTGGATTCCGCCGAAGGGGACCCGGTACCCGTATTCGATTGGATCGGCCTCGGGACCCTAGCCTGCGTCGTCGATGTAGATCTTGCCACGGCGACTCTTGGTCATCCGGCCCACGGCATACCCCTTGATCCCTGCGAAGTTGCCCTTCAAGAACTCGAAACCACCGTGCGCTGGCCCCACGGTGGGCGCCAACTGTCGTGGACTTAACACGGCAGATGCCCTAGCAAAAGGACTTAGGTGTGGAGCCATCGCAACTAGGTTAGCTTGAAGGGGTTAAACGGGATAAAGGACACAGAGAGTTTTACCCAGGTTCGGCCCCTCTCAATGAGGTGAAAGCCTACTCCTGCTTTAGGTTGTATTGCTTGTGTTTCAATTACCAGGGAGCGAATAAGCTTGACCTAGTTCTCGATCAGTTGTTTCTTGAGTTAACCCGCCGTCGGGTCACCCCTTTATATACAGGTTGATGCCCGGCAGCTTACAGAGTCCTGACCGGCTCACACAAATGTGACCGGCTCGGTTTCTAACTACCCTTGACTTACAAGACAAGTTTAAACATATGGCGGCTCATACCCATAGGCCTCAAGCCGTCTCCGGGTCTTGGGCCTTTCATTAGCTTACTCTATGAACCGCCATCTTCACATCTTCTTGGACCTTATCGGGCCTCTTGACTTTAAACCGCCATGGGCATGACCCGGCCCCTCCTGGGCGGGTCATACCCATTAGTTATATTCCCAATAGAAGTGATCTTGCTTTCTAATATGATTATCAAACTCATAAAGGCATTGACTAGGGTGCATATTATAAGGATTATACCTTTCATTAAATTTCATCAAAGAATTTACCTCTACCACCTTTGGTGGTGGTGTGTCAAGTCCATGTATTTCTTCAATAGGAGGTAAATTTTTAACATCCTCTCCTTTAATACCTTTTTCCTTCATAGATTTCTTTGCCTCTTGCATATCTTCAGGACTTAGATATAAGATACCCCTATTCTTTGGAGTGGGCTTAAGCAGTGGTTCAGGAAGAGTCCAATCATCATAATTTTTCAATATGTTATTCAATAATTCCTCAGCTTGTCCAATAGTTCGTTCCCTGAAAACACAACCAGCACAACTATCTAGGAAGTCCCTAGAAGCATCGGTTAGTCCATTATAGAAGATATCAAGTATTTCATTTTTCTTAAGAGGATGATCAGGCAAAGCATTAAGAAATAGGAGAAGCCTCCCCCAAGCTTGTGGGAAACTCTTCTTCAATTTGCACAAAGTTAAATATTTCCTGTAAGGCAGCTTGTTTCTTATGAGCAGGAAAATATTTTTTAGAGAAGTAATAAATCATATCCTGGGGACTACGCACACAACCAGGAGTAAGAGTATTGTACCATATCTTAGCATCACCCTTTAATGAGAATGGAAATCATTTGAGAATATAGTAGTAGTGAATCTTCTCATCATGAGCAAATAGGGTGGCTATATCATTTAATTTAGTAAGGTGTGCCACAATAGTTTTAGTTTCATAACCATGGAAAGGATCAGATTCAACCAAAGTAATTAAATCTGGGTCGACAGAGAATTCATAATCCTTATCATCAACAAAGATAGGTGAAGTAGCAAACTTAGGATCACATTTCATTCTAGCATTCAAAGATTTCTCTTCATCTCTATCATTGCAAGCAATAAAATCTCTAGTTGTCTCCTCATCCATAACATAACCTTCAGGTATCTTAGGCAATTCATATCTAGGAGAGCTAGGTCTAATAGGTGTTTCAAGATTTTTAGTTTTAGGCATTTCATCAGTTTCAACATTCTCAATATCTTTAGCTCTAGCAATTTGTTCATCAAGAAAATCACCTAGTGGCACACCATCATCAAGCAAGGTACTAGCATCATCATGAGTAGCATTCATAGAAGTAGCATCATCAATAACTTGCGACATATCAGGATTAATAGCATGTGGTGGTGTTGCAAGTCTACTCAAAACAGAAGGTGAATCAAGTGCAGAGTGTGATGGTAGTTCCTTACCTCCCCTCGTCCTAGAGGGATCAATCTTGGTTTTTGTATCCTTCAGATTCTTCATAGTGATAAATAGATAATAACCCCAAGTGACTCAACAAATATAGCTATGCTCCCCGGCAACGGTGAAAGAAAAAGGTCTTGATAACCCACAAGTATAGAGGATCGCAACAGTTTTCGAGGGTAGAGTATTCAACCCAAATTTATAGATTCAACACAAGGGGAGCCAAAGAATATTTGCAAGTATTAGCAGCTGAGTTGTCAATTCAACCACACCTGGAGATTAATTATCTGTAGCAATATGATCAGTAGCAAAGTAATATGATAGTTTCGATAGTAGCAATAATAGTAGCAGTAACGGTGGCAGTGATAGCAATAGTTTTGTAGCAAGTGTAACAGTAACAACAGCAGTAGTAACTTAGCAAGAAAATATATGGAAAATTCATAGGCATTGGATCGGTGAATTCGTTGGATGATATTCATCATATAACAGTCATAACCTAGGGCGATACAAAACTAGGTCCAGTTCATAAATATAATGTAGGCATGTATTCCGTAAATAATTAAACATGCTTATGGAAAGAACTTGCATGACATCTTTTGTCCTACCCTCCCATGGCAGCGGGGTCCATAAGGAAACCAAGGGATATTAAGGCCTCCTTTTAATAGAGAACCGGAACAAAGCATTAGCACATAGTGAATACATGAACTCCTGAAACTACGGTCATCACCGGAAAGTATCCCGAATACTGTTACTCCGGGGTTTACGGATCATAACACGTAATAGGTGACTATAACTTGCAAGATCGGATCTAGAACATAGATATAATGGTGATAACATAAACGGTTCAGATCTGAAATCATGGCACCGGGCCCAAAGTGACAAGCATTAAGCATGGCAAAGTCATAGCAATATCAATCTCAGAACATAATGGATACTAGGGATCAAGCCCTAACAAAACTAACTCGATTACAGATGAATCTCATCCAACTCCCTCACCGACCAGCGAGCCTACGAAGGAATTACTCACTCCCGGTGAGGAGCATCATGGAATTGGCAATGGAGAAGGGTTGGTGATGACGAAGATCGAAGATTCCCCTCTCCGGAGCCCCAAACAGGCTCTAGATGTGACCTCCCGATGAAGAACAGGAGGTGGCGGCGGCTCCATCTTGTGAAACACGATAATTCATTCTCCCGCATTTTTTCTTCGAAAATGTGATTTTATAGCGTCGGAGATAGGGTCTGCGGGGCCACCAGGTGGGGACAACCCACCTGGGGGCGCCAGGAGGGGGCGCGCCCTGGTTGGTTGTGCTCACCCAGGGGGCCCCTCCGGTGGTTCTTGGCTCCAGTATTTTTCTTTTATTCCATAAAAAATCTCCAAAAAGTTTCGTTCCATTCTGAGAACTTTTATTTCTGCACAAAAACAACACCATGGTAGTTCTGCTGAAAATAGGGTTAGTCCGGGTTAGTTTCATTCAAATCATGCAACTTAGAGTCCAAAACAAGAGTAAAAGCGTTAGGAAAAGTAGATACGACGGAGACGTATCAGGAACTAATGTGTTTGTGAGTATACACAGGTAATAGAGTCCCTGAAGATTTGGTTTAACACATGGAAGATGACCCCTAAAAATGGATTTCTTCAAGTGAAGAATTTGATGATGAAATTAGTACAGCCTTTGAAGAAATTGATTTGAAGACTTTGAAGCTTGAATACTTTTGTTTTCATAGTTTCTTTTCTTCTTCTTTGAGTCATAAGAAAATTCGTATTGTTAAAGGGGGTCAAGGTGAAACATATTTCACATTTCCAAAGTGATGCTAAAACCTGCTCGAACCTACTCAAACCCATACACAAAAGCCGCTTCGAGTGAAGCCTTTGGAAATCTCCAGCACAACTGATGCATTTGCTAGCGACAGTGACGAAGTTCATCTGGTCGCTGACGAATTTGGTCACGTTGAGGAGTTAGGAGTTTGCCAGTTCAATTATATCTTGCCATTCCTTTTCTTCATTACATTTCCATTTGTCGATAATGTTTGTTCATTCAACTGCTCTTCCTGTGAAACAGCCATTTGAGTGGGTGATGGAAATATCTGGAGTGAAAATAAGGTCTTCAAAGCAGACAGTGCTACCTGTCGAAGCAGATCTCTTGCTAGGTCCAGATAGCTCCTCAGAGATTGATTCAGAGACAAACGACCAGTCCTATTCCCCTGCCAAGGTGTATACTCTAACTTGGCATGGTTATACTGGTCATATCATGCATATGGTGTCTTGCATTGCACAGTTTAGACATCATATACACAGTATTCAACACCATGTTCTTAATTCAGACATCATATATGTGAATGCCATCTGCTTAGTATATAAATCACATATGTGAATTATATCATGCGATCCTGATTACTTAGATAACATGTATGTGAATTATATCATGCGAACCTACTTACTAAAGACATCATATAATTATCTCATGCTATCCTGTTTAGTTAGTCATCATATTTTTGAATTATGTCATGCTATGCTATCCAGTTTAGATAGACATCATATATGTGAAATTATGTCATGCTATCCTTTTTAGTTAATAATATATATGTGAACTATTTCATGCCCTCTTTTTTCCACACTATCTATTGCATATGTCTCTCATACAAGGTATGTACATTCAACTACTTTTCTTGTTATCAGCCATTTGAATTGGAGGGGGTGATGGTAGTATCTAGCGGAGTAAAAACACGGTCTTCAAATAAAACGGTGCTACCTCTTGGTGGAGATAGCACCCCGGTTGTACATGCACAAGAACCAGCCCTACCACACATAACCCAGCTCTCGTAATCTAACCAGCTTCACCCAATCTAACCCCAACCCCAGCAGATAGTAACCCAGTTCCAGTTGACACAGCACCATCTCCACCATAGAGCTCCCAAACAAGAGCAGTTAGTAAGGCAGCTCCAGTGCCCAAAGCGCCAGTACTACCACGGTGAACCCCAACTTCTCCAGTTAGTACACCTATTCTTGTGGATGAAGCACAACTAGCAATTCGTAGTTTAGCATCTATCGCATTTGATGTTGTTAAATCCTATGTGCGTATCTTCCCATCATGGAAATATTATACTGAAGATGAAGGAAAAGGCCAGTTGCAGGTGTTCGTCTAGGAGTTATGTGTAAGTAATGTTATTCATGGCAATTCCTTTGCTTTGTCCCATACATTCTACCTCCATGTTCGTTATAATACAGCAAATGTTCCCATTTTTCTCTATAGAGAAGGACAGATTTGGAAACTCAGGATGAGGTAATCTGTGCTAATACCTTTGCTATCTTCAAGAATGCTTTGTGGCAGTATCGGAATTACCTAAAGAAAACATACTTCACTGGCAAGGAAACTCATCAAATTCCCTTACTTTCTCCTAAGACACATATACGGGACGATGACTGGGAACGCCTTATTCTGTACTGGTCCCAAACCAAGGAAGTGGTAAGGTCTATGAGATCATTTTTTTTATTTTGAAGTACTATATGCATGCCTCTTACTGTACTCTGTTCATGTAGAACAAGTGCTTAAACCTGAAGAACAACTGTTCTCATTTAAGATTCCATTGCTATGGTGCATACTGCTTTGCTCTTGTATCACTGTATTTACTCATACAAACTTATTTTTAAATTGAAGGATCCAATCGAAACTCCAATGGCACAACAGGTATGTTTAAACATGTTTCTTTAACTGGTTTGCTCTTCTAAATTGCTCTGTTGATTTCAATTTCAATTGTGTATACAGTTGACTTCTCATATCATGCACATTATTAGCATCACAATAGAGCCAATAGTGTTGTTGTACACATATACCCGTGGTATCCATCTGAAATCTTTTTGTGTCGTGTAGTTTCCCACACTTGTATTCTTTCAATGTTGCTTTGTCTTGAACTGATATGATTTGAACCGTGTCTCTATTTTGATTTGGCAAGACAATGCAGTGACCATAGCACATAGATATATGTTTGTTTGATGCTTTTATTATGTACTACTTGGCAATAGAAGACTTGGTAGTTTAATCCTATCCACCTTACTACTTAACTGGTTCACCGAAATGAGTTTCATATACTACATGTTAAACATGTTATGTGTCCGCTTGTTTCTTCTTTTAGAATGCTGACAGAATATTGGGGAAGAGTACCTTATTAAGCAATGGTAAAGGAAGTAATGCAGATAAGGTTCAGGATAGTGAGACATCCTTGTTGATCTCCAACAAAGTTAATAAAACATCTAAGGAAAACTATCTTGAAGACAATGAGACAACCCCAACACTACTGCAGGATGCTGCTAACGTGACACTACAATCAGAGACCCTTCGACGAAACTGTGTGCGATGCATTAATCGCAAACAGTGATGTAATAAAACCGTCTAAAATGATACGAAACATTTGCGATGGCGGAGACATCAAACATGATCCAGATTATAGTCGTGTGTGCGATGCGTGTCATACTGTTGATCCATACGAACTGTTTGCAATGATCCAGAACAACAGAAACGGGTAGCCAGATCAAGGTGTGTGTGATATACGGCATACAGTTCGCTCCGATGAACCGTTTGCGGTGATTGAGTTGAACACAAACGATTCGGCGTAACAAGATGTGTGTGATACCCGGCAAACAGGTTGGTAATCAGAATTGTGTATGATCATTATAGACAGCGCATATGATTTTTTTTGTGAATTGTGTGCTTGACAGGGCACACGTACAATTCAAGAAACCAACCTGTGGTCGATAATGTAAAATATCTCTGTCGAATACGTATTGCTAACCGTCTGCGATGAGATTGACAGGGGAAACAGAGATGACAAATTAATATGAGCGAATGGAAACAGACATATATACAGTCTGCTTAATTTAGTCCTTCTTCTTGTTGTTGTTGGATAGCCCCACGATATCGTCTTGGTGAGGACGCTTCTTGCCGCTGACCGTTGGCTTTTCATCGCCGCCACCGTCATCATCGTCATTGCTGGTCGTCCTCCTCCTCCTCCTCGTTCAACCATTCCTCCTCCTCATCATCGTCGTCATCTTATTCATTCTCGGACGGCTCCTTGTCTGTCTGGTTGTCGTCTGACGACTCGGGAGGCGGCGTCCCTTCCATGATCCGGATAAAATCGAGGTCTGGGCTCGACACCAGACTCATGGAAGACAAGCGGGATGATTCTGATGTTGACCTATCATCGGGCGCCAGACTGCTGGCGGAACTGTCGTCCTCGCTGTCGCTCGACATGGCTGCGGTATGTATACGAACCACGAGAAAGCGAGATTGCAGAGTGTGTGCAAGTGTGTAGCGCGGCCGGCCAGGGACGATGAAGATGGTGGACACTTAAGCGGGGTATGCAGAGAAGAGGAATGTCAATTGAAGCGGGGAATTGACATATTATCTAACCGCTGATATAATCAACCGCAATTATTTGTACCAAGTTGCTCCAAATTCCCGGGGTTGCGCAGTTCTCAATGTGATAATTACGCACACGCGTTGGAGCATCCAAATATGAAACAAGCATTTTTCATACTACTCCCTCCGTACTGGCGACCTAGGTGGGGGGAAAACGAGAGAACTTGATGATTATTTTCTAATCAATACCATTGCATGCAGAGAATTGACCATTGCATGTTATGCTAAGTAGTCTGAAGTCATTGAATGCATACAAGCCCCATGACTCCTATTGGCTGATTTCTTTTTTCAGGGCAAAAAACAGGGAACGAGTTTTGGGATTATTAGGTTTTCGTAATGTGACTTATGCACCGGTACGAATGGAGTACGACAGTTGGCAAGCAATACATTGAGCTCTTCTTATTGATGAAGCCAGTAATAACCAAACAAAACCCCTAATCATCAATGCAAACAGCGCATAGAAGATGGCTAATGTGACAACACAACTACACATGCTAGTTCCTTCTTGTCTCTTGCTTTCATCTGTTGCCTGTGATTGATTCTTTCTTGCTTCATCGTACTGATTGTACACTCCAGATCAGTCAGTTTCTTCTTTAGCTTTACGTTATCTTCTGTGAGCCTGGTGATAACACTCCGAGCCCTGCCATGCCATTCTTCATCCAGCCAGTTAACAAAGGCACAAGCCTCATATCCCTGCCAATGTTAAATAGTATTCAGGATGAGCGGTGGCATTAACTCAACTAAAATGATGAACTTAGCACTAACCTCTAAGGGGCAATTGAGATACTGTCTGCCAATGTTGAATCCCTCCGTGCATACACGTCGAGCGGGAGTGTGTCTGTGCACACAATTCAGCTTTTGGTACTTCTCGGTGGCGCAAAACTCGGAGTCGAACTCATGTTGCGGGAGTCTGGAGTCATACTCCGGATCCAGCGGCTGATCGCTTTCCTGGGGGGTCATTCAGGACGGATTAAGCAGGGAGCTACTTTGGACATGCTAAAAAAGATCAGAATAGATTGGAACCTGACAGGACGATTCGTATCCGTAGTACACTTGCCTTCTGATGACCTTAGGCAAGTGCTCGGCAGTGACCGCCGTCATGGCGGCGCTGCCGAGAGCGGCGATACGAGCAGGAGCAGCCGCAAAACATCAGCACCACTCGTCCGCATTCCCCCAATGTCAGCGCCATGCGAGGGAATTTGGAGGCTATCTAGGGAATTGGGGGGAATGGGGAAACTATGGGGATATGCTAACGGTCAGGAACTACCTATCGCACTATGTTGTATACGGCACACGGTTTATACATGTCGTTTGTGTTAGGTATTATAACTTCACACACGATTTCCGCACCAAACCATGTGAGAAGACAACGTAGGTGAGACACGGTTGTCGTGACATAACCGTATGTGATGTACTACCCTGTACATATGGGGATGCAATAATTGAGTTACACTAGTACTTAAGGTAAACAGTCGCTCTGCGGATACCCGTCAAAAAATAAAAATAGCCGCTCTTCAGATAGAGATGGCGGCGGTGACCGAGGCAGCAGCTACCGGATATGAGGTCAATCCTCAGTTGGTGTGCGGTGGCGGTGGCGGCGTCATAGGAGGTCAATCCTCGGTCTGCGGCGGGAGATAGGAGGAGCTCAACCATCAAGGTCGGCGGCGGCGTGATTGGAGCACATCCATCACGGTCGATGGAGGGATAGTGGAGGTCAAACTTCAGGTGGTAGCCCCACTAAGCTTTGCTCCTCGACCCTGCTGTCTCGGCGTGCCACCGCATCGCGCTTCTCTGTCTGCTAGGTGGAGGTTGCCGTGCGGTTAATTAATTAAGGTATTCTTTTCGTTGAGTGGCTTAATTAAGGTATTCAATTCATAAGGGTAGTGTTGTAGTACTATGCGTGTAAATTGACTGGCCATTAATTTTTGTCATCGCACGGCTGGATAACAAGATGGAGCGCCCTCAATAATTATGAAAATAAAATCTTGTGGTTTATGCACGCATCTTTGGGCATCAGTTAATCCGTGTATTAACGTTATTGTTTTGCTTTCAATTACCCTTCATGTGGTGCAAATGGAACGATCTAAATGGATGAAGAATCGGAGAAGCTCAGATTTTATCAGTGCCATGACGGAGTTCTTCAATTTGGCTGAAAGTACAAAGAAGAGAATTGGTAATGAGGATTACATCTTGTGTCCATGCAATCGTTGTGCCAATATAGAGTCACATAAAGTTACAGCTGTCGAGTTCTGTCGGAGGGATTGACCACGGGTAGCCTCATCCACCCCCTAAGCATTTTGAGACATCAGGGCTGGCAAAGCCCCTCACACCTTCCAGGCATGCGGCCGGTTCCTTGGGTCGGCTGGCCCAGGAGGCCGACTCCCAGAAGACGATGCACCCTTAGAAGGCGGCCTCAGGGGGCCGGCTCCTAGCAGACGGCTACTCCTCCCCTCGGAGTCTGCACCCATTTATTACGACGAGACGGGGCATGGCGTGGCTACAGGGCCTCCCCCTCCCCCGGATCATGGGGGAGTGTGGCTACAGTACGAGCTGACCAAGTGGTCACTTGCCCGCTCGGTGCGGCACTGTAGCCATGCGGCTCATGACGTGGCCCTCGTCAGCAAGGGCCATGCTCCCACGACGGGCGGTCGGTACGGCTTGCAGGTGGCGGGCCCTACCTGCCCGCGAGCAACCAGAAGATGGCGCCCCCTAAAAAGGCGGCCTCAGGTGCGGGCCGGCCTCCAGCAGCCGGCCCTTCCTTCCTCTCAAAGTCCACACGCCATTACACCGACAAGACGGAGCATGGCTACAGCTAGCACCGGCCAGGTGGCGGGACTGTGGCCATGCGACTCCTAACAGGGCCCCCGTCATCAAGGGCGAGGCTACAGCAAAAGGCAATCGGCATGGCCCGCTGGCGGCGGGCCCTACCAGTCGACCGGATTCTCGGCAACCGGCGGGGTCCACCAGGCGACGGGCCCTAGCGGCCGGCGGAGAACCCGGCGACCTAAGACACTGGCGTCCGGGTCCTACACCCGGTCATATTACCAATGTACCCCTGGGGGGTAGGCCTATATAAACCCCCCAGGCTCACCCATGCAAAGGGTTCAGCCTCATTCTCACACACACCACCATAGCTAGGAGGAGCAAGGTAGCAGCTCTGCCCTTCTCCCTCCTCTAGCAACCCAGCTCAAGGAGCAAGCTTGTAACTACCATTTGATCATAGTCATCATGCGGAGAACCTGCAGAGCAGGACTAGGGGTGTTATCTCCATGGAGAGCCCCGAACCTGGGTACGTCTCGTGTGCGATCGAGCTCGTGCTCACTCCTGCTTCCAGGGCCCGACGACGTCATCCTGTCCCCATCCATGATAAGCCACCCCCTGGCATCTGTCACGAGAATACCCCGACAGTTGGCGCCCACCGTGGGGCCATGCGCAGCATTGGCCGGAGACACGTTCTGGATGGGAACCCTCTTCCTCTCTGGCGAGCACGTCGCACCTGGCCTGATCAGCCAGCCCGATACGCTCGTTGGCGCATGCACCAGCGCACCGCCTGATGCGGGGGCTGTTTTCCCCGCGAGCCGCCTCAGCGACCTCTGCGGTGAGCTCAGCCTCTTCGACGAGCCTGCCTCCGATGCGCGAGCCGCCGACTCCCTCACCGAGCTCTTCGAGAAGCTCGCCCTCTCCGATGTGGCCTCCACCGATGCCTTCCCCGGCGACGTGGCGGTCATCGACGATCCGCTCCCTCCTGTTGCCAGCGACGCCGGCATCGTCGTGGAGGTGATGGTCACTGGCCACAGTGAGGACTCCGCTGGGGCTGCCCAGGACCTGTTGCGAGTAGCAATCCAGGGCCTGGTCACTTTCGTTGCTGCCAACGCCGATGGAGCAACTCTGGAGGAGTTCCGTGTCAGGCTCCTCGACAGCACCAACTAGATGGCGGCCATGAAGCGCTGCGCTGAAGCCAGCCAGCACGAGATCGACCGCATAGCTGGCGGCACGCCGGCTGTGGCTGAGCCCAGTCGGGCCGGCGCCGTCCGGCAACGTGGCGCAGCTATCGCCAGCATGCTGGGTGTCGGACGCCCGATCTATGACACCCCCGTGCAGAACCTGCGCGCCGCCCAGGCGGCAGTAGAAGAGCTGGAGCACCTGGAGGGCGACGAGCGGCGCAGCCAGATGGAGCGCCTCCAAGAGCTAAACAATGCTGCGAACACGCAGCAAGATGCATGCAACCGCGCGGTGGAAGCCGGCAAGCAGGCCGAGAACTAGCCACCCCGCCGAGAGCACGGAGTGACCCCCCGGTCCCCGAGCGGCGGTGGCGGCAGTCAGCTGAACCCGAAGCTGGCTGCCAGCCACAACCGGCGCACTCGCTTGACGGTTGTCCATAGCCGGCAAGATCCCCTAAGAGAGGATGGCCGGCGCCAGCGGGACGAACGGCCGCCTCCTCCCCGCAGGGAGAGGCGGGCCTCTCTGGCGCCGGTTGATCACCCGACTCTGGGGGGCCGGCTAGGCCCCCGCGAAGGAGTCAGCGAGAATGATGCACGCCACCGGATCGAGCGGCTGGCTCGGTCCCTGGCGGTCGAGGAGGAGGATACAGTCGGCCCGGCCTGCTTCGGCCCCTGCATCCGCAACGAGCCCTTCCCCAAAGGGTGCTCGCTCCCTCGAGATACACCCAAGTACACCGGCTCCGTGAAGCCGGAGGACTGGTTGACCGACTACGCCACGGCTGTTAGCATAGCAAACGGCAACAAGCGCGTTGCCGTGAAGTACGTTCCGCTCATGCTCTAGGGCACAACCCGGACATGGCTGAACAGCCTCAAGCCCTACAGCGTCAATAGCTGGTTGGACTTCGCCGATGTCTTCATCCGCAACTTCACCAGCACCTACAAGCGGCCCCCAAGCCGCGCCAGCTCTCCATGTGAGTTCAGGGTCCGACCGAGTCCACCCGCGACTACCTGACATGCTGGGCCGAGCTGCGCAACTCCTGCGAAGGGGCGCATGAGGTGCAGGCCATCGAGTACTTCACCTCCGGGTGCCGAGAGGGCACCCTGCTCAAGCACAAGCTCCTATATGATGAGTCGGCTACATTGGACGAGCTCCTGGTCGTGGCGGACAAGTACGCCACCGCCGACTCCTCCATGAAGTCGGAAATCCGGGTCGACGCGTCCGGAAAGATGCTCCCTCCGGCTCTCCAAGCGCCGGCTGGTGGCTCCAACCAGCGCCAGCAGCCGAATGACAACAAGCGCAAGGCCCAGCAGACAACTTCTAGCAACCGGCAGGTGGCGACCATCGAGGACCAGCAGCTGGCATGTCAGCCCGGCCCCAAGCGTCAGCGAGGCGGCAAAGGAGCCTGGCTGCCGGCCTTCTCCTTTGAGCAAACCCTCGAGGCCCCATGCAAGTTCCACAGCGGCGCAAAGCCATCTAACCACACCACCCGGCAGTGCAACTGGCTAGCCAGAATTGCCAAGGGTGAGGCCCTACCGCCTCCTCCTCCCGGCGCGGCGGCTCCGCCTCCTCAGCAGCCAGCAGCCCGCCCAGTCGGCATGCTCCAAGCCGAGTTCCCCGACGCCAACGCTACCTATGTCGTCTTCACCAGCCAAGCCGATGACAAGCACAGTCGGCAGCAGCAGCACCGCGAGGTCAACGCTGTCGCTTCGTAGGTCCCCCAATTTATGCACTGGTCCAAGAGACCCATCTCCTGGAGCCGTGATGACCACCCGGCCGTGATGCCCTCGCCGGGTGCTTATGCAATGGTGCTGGACTCCACCTTCTCAACGGAGAGGCGGGCCTACAGCTTTTCCCGGATCCTAATAGACGGCGACAGCAGCATCAACATCCTGTACCGCGACACCATGGAGAAGCTGGGCATCAAGGAAAAGCAGCTCCTGCCCAGCCGAGCCGTGTTCCATGGCATAGTCCCTGGGCTTTCCTGCTCTCCAATTGGCAAGATCAAGATTGACGTCCTGTTCGGCGACAAGACCCACTTCCGCCGCGAGCCAATCTGGTTCGAGGTGGTCGATCTGGACAGCCCCTACCACGCGCTCTTGGGCCGGCCTGCATTGGCCAAATTCATGGCCGTGCCGCACTACGCCTACCTGAAGATGAAGATGCCGGGTCCCAAGGGCATCATCACCATTGTCGGCGACTACCAGAAGTCGCTCACTTGTGCCGCTGCCAGCAGCCAGCTGGCCGAGTCCCTCGTCCTCACTGAAGAGAAGCGCCCCCTTGACCGGGTGGTGGCCATGGCCGGCGAGCAGCCGGACTTGCCATCCGACCCCAAGGACGCGGAGACCCAGGCCTCGTTCCAGCCGGCCAAGGAAACCAAGAAGATCATCTTGGACCCGGCGCACGCGGAGAAGTTTGCTGTCATAGGGTCAGCCCTTGACAGCAAATAGGAAAGCGAGCTCGTCGATTTCCTCCGTGAGAATCGGGACATCTTCGCATGATCCCCCAAGGACATGCCGGGTGTTCCGACGGATTTCGTCGAGCACAAGCTACATGTGAGATCGGATGCAAAACCGGTCAAGCAACCCCTCCGTCGCCTAGCAGAGGAGAAGAGAAGGATCATTGGTGAAGAAATCGCCCGGCTTTTGGCAGCCGGCTTCATCATGGAAGTATTCTACCCGGACTGGCTTGCCAACCTAGCCCTCGTTTTGAAGAAAAACAACAAGTGCCGCATGTGTATCGACTACACTAGCCTCAATAAAGCCTGCCCCAAGGATCTGTTTGCCTTGCCCCAGATAGATCAAGTGATCGACTCCACGGCCGGCTGCGAGCTGCTGTCCTTCCTGGACACCTACTCCGGCTACCACCAGATCAAGCTAGACCCGGCCGACTGCCTGAAGACCTCCTTCATCACACCATTCGGCGCCTTCTGCTACATCACCATGACGTTCGGCTTGAGGAACGCCGGCGCCACCTTTCACCGTTGTATGCAGAAGTGCCTCCTGAAGCAACTCGGCAGAAACGCCCACGTCTATGTGGACGATATTGTGATGAAGACGAAGAAGCGTGGCACCCTTTTGGAGGATCTCAAGGAGACCTTCGCCAATCTGCGCCGCTTTCAGATCAAGCTCAACCCGAAGAAATGTGTCTTCGGAGTACTAGCCGGCCAGCTCCTTGGTTTCCTTGTTTCTGAGCGGGGGATCGAGTGCAACCCCATGAAGATCAAGGCCATCGAGCGGATGAAGAAGCCGACCCGGCTGCGGGACGTCCAGAAGTTCACCGGGTGCCTAGCATCTCTCAGGCGGTTCATCAGTCGGCTGGGCGAGAAGGCCCTCCCACTGTACCAGCTGATGAAGAAGACCACCTGCTTCGAGTGGACTGACCAGGCGGATGAGGCCTTCCTCCAGCTCAAGCGAATGCTGTCCACGCCGCCTGTTCAAGCCGCTCCGGCTGCCAAAGAGCCCATGTTTCTCTACATCGCCGCTACCAGTCGGGTTGTCAGCACCGTGATCGTGGTCGAGCGCCCAGAAGACGGCAAAGCCCAGACGGTCCAGAGGCCGGTCTATTACCTGAGCGAGGTGATGTCCGCCTCCAAGCAGAACTACACCCACTACCAGAAGATGTGCTACGGCGTGTACTTTGCTGCCAGAAGCTGAAGCAGTATTTCCAGGAGCACACCGTTACGGTTGTCTGCACCGCCCCCCTTGCCGAGATCATGGGCAACAGAGATGCCTCAGGGCGGGTGGCCAAGTGGGCCATTGAGCTGGCTCCCCACACCATCCTCTACCAGCCCCGCATCGCCATCAAGTCCCAAGCGCTGGCTGACTTCCTCGTCGACTGGGCCGAGACCCAGTCCCTGCCGCCAGCGCCGGATTCCACTCATTGGCGGATGCACTTTGATGGCTCAAAGATGCGCACCGGTTTGGGAGCCGGCATCGTCCTCACCTCTCCCAAAGGCGACAAGCTCAAGTACACGCTGCAGATCCACTTCGCCGCCTCCAACAACGTGGCCGAGTACGAGACACTCGTCCACGGGCTCCGGCTAGCCAAGGAGATCGGCATTCGCCGAATTCAGCGCTACGGCGACTCGGACTTGGTGGTCCAGCAGTCATCCGGCGACTGGGACACCAAGGACACCAACATGGCGAGCTACCGCTTCCTCATCCAGCAGATTAGCGGACACTTCGACGAGTGTGAGTTCCTCCATGTGCCACGGGCCGACAACGAGCAAGCCGACGCCCTGGCGTGAATTGGCTCCACCCGGCAAGCCATATCAGCCGGCATCTCCCTCGAGTGCCTACGCAAGCCATCTATCAAGCCTTCGCTGGAATGAGAGTCCATCTTCATGCCGGCTGACCCTGGAGCAGTCGGATCCGGCTTGGGGACTTCAGAAGTAGGCCCGGGGACTTCTGCAGGCGGCCCGGGGGCGGCAGCACCCGCACTCGGTCCAGGGACTTCAGAACCCGGCCCGAGGACTGCTGCAGTCGGCCCGGGGACTTCAACGACGCAGCAAGCAGCGGCCGTCTCTGACCCGCCGCCTCCCGACCTGACCGCCCTGGTACCAGTTGCTGTCATGACAGTGGCAGAAGCACCATCTTGGGTGCAGCCCATCCTCAACTTCCTGGTGAGCCGAGAGCTACCAGCCAACGAGATCTTGGCCCGGCAGGTGCAACGCCGGGCGGCAGCATACACTATAGTCAACAAAGAGCTTGTCAGGCGCAGTGTGACTGGTGTCTTCCAGCGCTGCGTGAAGCCAGAGAAGGGCATAGCAATCCTCAGGGATATTCATCAAGGCGAATGTGGCCACCATGCCGCCTCCAAAGCCCTCGTCGCCAAAGCTTTCCGCCATGGCTTCTTCTGGCCGACTGCTTTGGACGATGCCAAGGAGATGGTCCGCAAGTGCAAGGGGTGCCAGCGGTTCAGCTCCAAGCAGCACCTGCCGGCTTCTGCACTCAAGACCATCCCCATCACTTGGCCATTTGCCGTATGGGGTTTGGACATGGTGGGCCCATTCAAGACAGCACACGGCGGCATGACCCATCTGCTGGTCGCCGTGGACAAGTTCACGAAGTGGATTGAGGCGAGGCCAATCAAGAAGCTGAATGGTCCGACTGCCGTCACATTCATTGTGGATATCACCGTCTGGTACGGAATCCCGCACAGCATCATCACCGACAATGGCACGAACTTCGCCAAAGGCGCCTTGGCCCGTTTCTGCGTGACGCAGGGCATCCGACTGGACTTAGCGTCCATTGCCCATCCGCAGTCAAACGGCCAGGTGGAGCGAGCAAACGGCCTCATCTTGTCCGGCATCAAGCCCCGACTAGTCGAGCCCCTGGAACGCTCGGCCGGCTGCTGGATAGAAGAGCTGTCGACCATCCTTTGGAGTCTTCAGACCACGCCGAATAAAGCAACCGGTTTCACACCCTTCTTCCTCGTGTACGGGGCCAAGGCTATCATCCCAACTGACATCGAGTTTGACTCGCCTCGCGTCACCATGTACACGGAGGCGGAAGCGAAGGAGGCGCGAGAAGACGGCATCGATCTGTTGGAAGAGGGCCGACTGCTGGCGCTCAGCCGGTCCACCATCTACCAGCAGAGCCTACACCGCTACTATAGCAGGAAGGTCAAGCCGCGTACTTTCCGCAAAGGGGACCTGGTGCTCCGGCTGATCCAGCGAACAACCGGCCAGCACAAGCTCTCGGCTCCTTGGGAGGGGCCTTTCATCATCAGCAAGGCCCTGGGCAACGACTCTTACTACCTCATTGACGCACAAAAGCCCAGGGCTCGCAAGAGGGACAATGCCGGCCAAGAGACGAAGCGTCCGTGGAATGCGAACCTTCTCTGCCAATTTTACAGTTGATGCAGTGTATGTACCACGCTACCTTTTGTATTAAGCAAAGACAACAGGTCCTCTGAGGCGCACTCGGGGGCTACCTTTTTATCTATATGATAAGCTTCGCCTATGTATGAGTATTCATTCTTTCGCCCTGCTCGGGTCCGGCCAGCCGGCCCGGGGGCTCGCCGACTTGGCCCAAGTTGGTATCATCCGAAGTCGGCTAAGTAGTGTGACGACGCCAAAGCCCACTCTTCGCCTCAGCTACAGCTTGCAGCGCGACTGTCCGGCTAGCAAGAGCTAAAGGCCGGAAACGCTGTCCACACGAAAAACGACCAAGGAAGAACACCAACACAGGCCAAGCCAGCTCCTCGCTTCACCCGTCCGGCTGCCCAGCAGCCGGCCAACCGGCTTCTCGCTCGACTAGCTACGCTCTAGATGGCCGAAGTACCTTGCCTATTCTAAACAGCCAAGTCCCTGACCCGGCCACAGACCGCAGCGCGGCTGTTCGGCTAGCAGGGTGGCAGCCAAAGGAAGACGGCAAAAGAAAAAGCCAAATAGAGCAAAGGCAAAACCGAGCTAGAATCCGGCAAAAGACACAAGCATGTGGGAAACAAAATCATTTACATTGCAAAGGCCCAAGGCCAGCATTCATAAGAGTTTAATACACCCCCAGTGGGTGGAACTGCGCATGATTAACTTGTTCTTCAAAGTACAAGACAGAGAATTCAAAAGATAAAGACCGCCTAGGACGAAGGCGCCGTGGGCTGCTCGGACGGGTCGGCGGTGGCTGAGGTACCGGCTGGTGGGGCTTCCGGCTGACGGGTCTCGGCCAGGTCGATGTCGGCGGCCGGGTCGGGCTGAGTCCGGCTGGTCGCTCCACCGTCTGGTGTGACATCATTGCCTTCCTCGCCCTCGCTCTCCCCTGTGCCTTCGTTGCTGGAGGCAATCTCCTCCGCCGAGTCCTCCCCCTCGTTCGGGTTCAGCCCGAACCAAGAGGGCGGCACCTCAGTGCCATCTTCCGCCCGCTCCGGGACAAAGACGCCAACGTCGGGGCGTAGTCGGCAAGGGCGGCCACGCGCTTGATGATCTCCTCGCGCGCCGCCTCCAACTTCGGCCCCGCCTCCTGGTGGAATGTGGCCAGCTGGTCCAAGTTTATGCCAGGGTACCACGGCTTGACGAACTCCAGCGTCACCCTGGCGCCTGCCCGCGCTGCGGCACCCTTCCAAGCCTCGAGCCGCTCGACCGCCACCTCCAACTAGTCGGCAGTCCGACTGGGAGTCCGGGGTACCTGCGCGTCTGGCCAGAGCCCTGCCAGGACCTGCGACCCGGCATGCTGAAGTCGGCGGAGCAGGCGGTGCGCTGGCTCAAGGCGCATCCGAACGGCCAAGAGGTGCTCGCCCAGAGTCCGGGGCTGGTTTGGCGGAATATCCGCGCCCACCCTCCTCCGCTGATCGCGCCACACCTCGATGGCCTGGCAGATGGCAACGGAGCGACCGGGGAAATACTCTGTCCAAAAGAAGACTAAAGATTTAGAAGTCGGCCTCCCACAGCGGTCGGCGACTATGCAACAAAGGAAGAAAGGACCTACCTTTGAGCATATCCTCAACCACCTCGTAGCCGTCCGACAGCAACTTCTCCCTCTCGGCCCAGTCCGAGCGCTGACTCTCGAACTCGGCCTTGAGGAGCGCCTCTTCGTCCTTCAGCTGTCGGACTTGCTCCTTGTGCTGGGCTGCCTGGTCCGCCAGCTCCTTTTCAAGCCGGTCGCGTTCCGCAGTCGCCTGGCCGCGCTCCTACTCCTTGGCCTGGAACTGGCTCTCAAGCTCGCGCACGCGGCTCCGCAGGGTGGCGGCGGCCTCTGCAAAAACAACAAAGAACCATCAACATCGACAAAAACAAGAAGTCACCGGAAGATCCGGCCCGACTGCTAAGCAGCCGGCCTGAATCTTGGGGGCTACACCCAGCGGGTGCGCTTGCGCGCCCCCACTAAAAGACGGCCTACGTACCTCGGCTCGCGTTCAGCTCAACAGTCCGCTTGGCCAGTGCCTAATTTTGGGAGTTGTAGGCGGCCGCACGCAAATTGTGGTAGTCCTATGACGAGAACAACACTTCAGCATCTGGAAGCATGCCTTGAAGTTCCAACCCGCCTGCTCAGCAGCCGGCTCGGAACTCGAGGCTACACCCAGTGGGTGCACTGGCGCGCCCCCACCAAAGAATGCAAAAATGAAAGACAAGATTGGGAGCGTAACCGGACGGACGTCTGCATCGCCAGCATCTCGTTCCTGGCCTTCAGAAGGGTGGCGCCGTGGGTGTTGAACTGATCCAGGACTTCCTTCACCGCGACGTTGAGGACGGCCGGGCCGGGTCCTGGTGCCCAACCAGGCGGAGCAGAGCTCGAGGCCTCGGTGTCGGCCGCAGGTGAACTCGCGGCCCCAACCTCCATCCGCCTCGGCGCAGAAGTAGCCCGCGATGGGCGTAGGCGCTGGGAGGTGCGGGTCGCCATGGCCCGGCTTGCCACCAGCTCGGTGCTCGCTGGCAGCACCGATGACCCTTCGGGATGGCCGCCTCCCTGCCCGCCAGCACCCGGCGTGCACTGGTCATCCTCCGGGATGATGGGGTCGGTCGCCCCCTGCCCCGACACCGTCTGGTCGGCTCCGGCTCCTCCTGTCCTCCACCATCAGCGGTTCCGGCTGCTACGGGACGGTGGCCTCCGAAACCACGTTGCGGGCCGGCTCCTCCACCTGCGCCCTGGCCGCCGCGTCCGCCTGCGCCTTGGCCGCCGTGTCCGCGTGCGCCCTGGTCGCGGCCTCGGCCTCCGCCTGTGCTGCACTCGCTGCGTCGGCCTCCTGGCGTGCCGTGGCGTCCCGCTCCTCCTGCGCCTCCTGCGCGTTCCTCTCCGTCGCCTCCCATAGGGCGGCGGTCGGGTCCATGCGGCGGGCATCCTCAGGGCCGCCCGCCGCTCCAATCACCGAGGCGGACGGGACCCGTGACACAGAAAGGGGAGCCCTGCGCGGCGAAGCAAGCAAGAATAAGAAGATTGCGAGAAAAAAGCAACCAAGCCAAGACGAAAACAATCAAGACAAAAGCAATCAAAACACTTACGCAGACACCATCAGGCGTTGCTTCGGGGTCCTCTTGATGGCGGCCACCTTCGCGGCCTCTTGCCGCTTGGTCGCGGCAGCCGCTGACTTGACCTTCTTGGTCGGCCGGCTGCCAAACATCCCCACGTCGGCGCGGTGCTTGGACACGCCGGGTGCTCCAGTCGGCGCCCCGCCTGTCGGTCGCGCCGCGGAGGGGCCGGCACCCGCCTTGGCGGCGCCTGCTGGGCGGCGTTGTTCATCACCGTCTTTATCATCATCCGGCCAGTCCCGGATATCGCCGCCTCGTCCTGTGCCGCCTCCTGTGGCTCCGCCTCCTCCCGCACCGCCTCCTGCGGCTCTGCCTGCTCCATCGCCACCTCAAGATAGGCCCGGGGGCCGTAGATTTCACTAGTGGCTTCTCTCAAGAAAATAGCATAAGGTGGGTAAACAAATTACTGTTGGGCAATTGATAGAAGAACAAATAATTATAATGATATCCAAGGCAATGATCATGAATATAGGCATCACGTCCAAGATTAGTAGACCGAAATGATTCTGCATCTACTACTATTACTCCACACATCGACCGCTATCTAGCATGCATGTGATGTCGCTTGAAACTGCGTCGGTATTTCTCCAAAGAGGAAAGCTTGATGCAGTAAAGCTACGGTAGGTATTTCCCTCAGTTATGAAACCAAGGTATCAATCCAGTGGGAGAACCAAGCAACACCATGTAAACGGTACCTGCACACTGTCGGATTTAGGGCTCCGCAGACCCAAGAAGCTTCGAACTCTGGGGCGTGTGTGAATATCTCAACCTCTCTAGCCTCGAGCTCGTCGCCCTGCAGCCTAGCCTAGCCGGATTCGCGTGAGCGGGGAAGAAGATGAACACGGTAGTTTACCCAGGTTCGGGCCACCTCGTGGTGTAAAACCCTACTCCTGCTTTGTGGTGGACTGGCCTCACGAGGAGGTTGAGGATGAACTAGTACAATGGATGAGCTGCCTCGCGAGGGCTCGGGGTGAGAATGAGTCGACCTCTTCTACGTTGGTTGCTAACCTATATTTATAGTGGCCTCGGTCCTCTTCCCTGGAAACTTAGGCGGGAAGGGATACCACAACGGCCAATTTGAAAGGGGACAAGAGGTACACCCTATCCTGACAAAAGGTGGACTTCTCCTGCAAAGCTTTTGGTCGTGACGCAGTAGTGGGCTCAGCGATGACATTCGTCCTGCCGAGCTCGTGGTCTTGGTCTCGTTGCACCGGAATGGAAACCTTTGGAGGGCTCCTTGGAAACCCATGTCTGTCCTTGCTCCCTTAGCACCGAAAGGGAAACTGTCTCCTCTGCGCCCGCTGGCGCCCGCCTGGCCTTGGTCGTCATGGCTCATGTCATCGCAGCCTCGTGAGGTTGGGCACTTGCATAGGAAACTCCGCTCCTCGGGAGGCAGCCTGGGGAGGCCGCCCCTCTGGAGGTCTTGGTGCCATCCGCCTCGCGGGGCCAGGGGGCCCTCATGAGGGTCTTGTCTTGGTAGTCTTGCAGATGGGACGTACCAGGCCATCGAAGGAGCCATGCCGTGGGCCGCAGGCAGGCAAGTCTGGATACTCTGGTTCCCAGAACATCGACAGTAGCCCCCGGGCCCAAGGCGCGCACGGGCTTGGCTTTGAGGTGAAGCCAAAGGGCAAGGGCGAAGTGCCGCGGACCCCAACCGCTTGCGGGCCAGGCTTGACACATGGCGCTTGATGGGACGTGGGTGCCTCCACTTCCCCCACGCTACCTCGGAGATTGCCCCGACTTGACAACTGCCTGGTGCATGCATCACGGCCATCATTGCCCGGAACGTGGAGGGGTGCCGGTTGGCCTTTGAATTCCTATAAGAGGGCGAGGGAGGCGGAGCCCCCAGCCCGTCTTCATCTTCTTGCTGCTCGCTCCTCCTTCATCTCCGTCGTGCCGCCACCTTGTCGAAGTGACAATGGTGCCAGTGAGGAGGTTCTCGGCCGAAGAGAAAGGCAAAGCCCCGAGTGAGGAGAAGGAGCTACTCCCGCCGAAGAAAAGGCGCGGCCGCCCTCGCAAGGCCACCGCAGTGCCTGCAGCCATCCTACCCTGGTGCGAGCGCACCCCGCCGGGATTCCCCGAAGGCGCAAGTGTTCGCACACAGGGCCCCGCGCATGGGAGTAGCCGTGAAAGCTGCGGAGGACGAAGCCGAGAAGGGGAGCAAGGGACGATCGCGCGACCACTTCGCTCGCTGGCCCATGCTGGCGGCACGGCCGTGAGTTTGTGGTGTGGGCGGCGATGCCACCGCGCACCTGGATCCGACTCCCACAATCCCTGGCGGAGGAGCTACCAGCAAGGGGGCCCATCGAGCTGTGGCTACAGCACGACAGCTGCTGCGGCCAAGCTTCGGAGGCGGAGGTCGAGACCACCCCCTCCGGCGATGCCTTCATGACCAAGGGATGGGGAGCGATTGACCGGGCCTGCAACTCGAAGGGGAGGCACGCCCTCCACCTCAAGTATGACGGGGCGGCGATGCTCTTCTTCAAGGTCTTCGGAGAGGACGGCGAACGCCTGGAGTGCTGCCCCAGGGGCGGCGACCGCGGCGGTGACCATCCTTCTGGCAGATGAGGCAGCGAGGCCCTCGGTGGTGAACTTGCCCTTGGCCTTGTCTGTGACACCTCCTGCAGCGGTGGTACCTCCCCCGGAGAGAGTTCCAGCGACCACGACTACACTGATCCGCCACGCTGCCACGCTCGGGCCTAGGAGGAGGATGCGACGCCAGAGCCTGCTCCTCCTGAGCAGCGGCCCTCGTCGGTCTTTTCTTCTGCTTGACTCCCTGTATCAGAACCATGAAGGGCCCCGAGGGGGCGTGTGAGAACCACGGCGCTTGCGCCTTTATTTTAACGTTTTCGGCTCACGCTTTCGGTTATACTCGCGTTCCTCGTTTGGGCATTGGTCCCCTTTTTTATCTCGCGACAGCGTGTTGCTCTGTGTCGGCGGGACCTAGTCCCCAGGTGGGCTTCAGCCGTCGCTGGTATGCCAGGTCGCGATGCCGTGTGCAAGGCCAGGAGGTGAGCAAACCGAGGTCCGGTAAGAGCCTATGAGGCGCGATGCTCAGGAGGTCCCCTTGGCGCTCAAGCGACTATCGAAAGATTAAAAAAGGGGGGTCCCTTGCCCGGGCGAGGCCGTGAAAGGATGAAACATTAGCGACAGAGCTCATGCTGGTGTGCGCAGGATAACTTAGCTTGGCGAGGTTGCATTCCGTTGTGATTCCTTCGCCACGAAGGCGAGCTTCCCTGGAGCTCCCGGCCTTGTGCATGCCCCCTGTTCTGCAATGGATTAGAATAAGCCCCGCTAGAGGCGCGTGAGGATACTGATGCGTGTCATATTCCAGAAAGCGGTTGAGCGAACACCAGCGCCGACGGGCCACACCCTTTTCCTTGCGTTCCCCCGCGAAACTGGCGATTCCCCTCCCTTGCTCATCATGATGCTCTACGTCCTCAGGACCCGGCCCTGGAGCGGAGCTCAGCTGCCGCTGGTATGCCAGGTCGCGATGCCATGGGCAAGGCCAGGGGTAAGGGCTCGAGAGCCAGTAGGAGCTCCTAAGGCGCGATGCTCAGGGGCCTCCCTTTTAACGTGCAAGTGATTTGCACAAAAGAGGAATGGCTCGCCTCGCGGAGGTGCTTGGCAAAGGCCATACCCATCGTCACACGGAATTTAGGGCAACTTTCACTTAGCCTTTGCGAAATGCCGAAGTTGGAGCGTTGTAATCGCGATGTCTTGTCTCCCGAGGCCCCTGCGGGTTAGTTAGTCATGAAACACGAGGGGCAACGCGTGCTTGCTGGTCTACTCGTGATTGTTCCGTGAGAAGACGAAGGTACTAAGGACCTGGTGAGGTGACGTACTGTGACGCCCCCGGCCCGATCGTGCACTAATCATACACGCAAATGCACACGATCAAGCCTAAGGACTCACGGGAAGATATCACAACACAACTCTAAAACATAAATAAAGTCATACAAGCTTTATATTACAAGCCAGGGCCTCGAGGGCTCGAATACATAAGCTTGCGAACAAGCGTCAGCGGAAGCATCAAATATCTGAGTACAGATATAAAAGAAAGTACAGAAAGGCCTTTAGAAAGGCGGGGCAAAATAAAACACTACGATCGAAAGGCGAAGGCCTCCTGCCTGGGACCCTCCGATCCTACTCCTGGTCGTCAGTCAACTCGTAGAAGTATCCATCCTCTGGGTAGTAGTAGTAGCGATCGTCGGCAGGGCAGCTGTCTCAGGGGGCTCCGTCATCTTGGTCACGACAAACTGATATGGGGAGAAAAGGTAAACAAAGCAACCGTGAGTACTCAAAAGTACTCAGCAAGCAAGGATCTACACTACATATGCAACATTATCAAGGGGAGGCTGTATATGTGGACTGGGCTGCAGAAATGCCAGAATAGAGAGAAGGCCTAGTCCTATCGAAGACTAGCATCTTCAGCGATCTTGCAGCAGTAGAAGAGAGTAGAACAATACCATATAATGTAGCAGTAATAATATCAACCTCACCCAGAGATCCTTTCTCGACTCCCTGCGAGAAAGCAATCCCAGAGCCATAAAGTCATCAACCTCGTCCTGAGATCCCTTCTCAACTCCCTGCGAGAAGCAATCCCAGAGCCATATATACAGGTCTCATCACAGGTATCCAGCTCTAAATTGTATCAATCAGGATACAACTCCGAGTGTCCTTTACCGTAGGACCGGCTATCGATAGAAATGTTCTTCCCTGCAGGGGTGCACCAACTTACCCAACACGCTCGATTAACTTCGGCCGGACACACTTTCCTGGGTCATGCCCGGCCTCGGCCAAACAACACATCGCAACCCTACCTAGAGCTCAGCAGAGAGGTCCCCGTCGGTCTACATCCTAAGCGCTCAGAGGTCTTGGGCCATCGCCCTGTGCACTCCGAATCGTTGCGCGCAGGGAGAAGCCTGGCACCAGGAGGGCGCCAGTCCGTCCGTGCCGCCATGCTGAACTGGACGTCTGACAGAGCTTTCGGCTGATGCATACGATGCAGAACGCCCATACTATGCCCACGTGATGGTTAGTGCTATCAGGCCAGAGGCCTGCTCGGATCAAATATCCAAATCGTTAGGACTAGGGCTTGCGGTAACGAGCAGAGACTCACGAAAGATGTGACCCCGTCGCCCCGTCTCGAGGACTTGCGGCAAGGGTTAAGAATGCCCGGCCGCGCCTCGTATTCACCACTCGGGCACCACACTGGCAACCCGCCTTCACATCACACGCGGGTACCCCGCAGGGTCGACCCGCCTTTCCAAGTAACAATGTAAGGTCCAAGTATCCGTGTGTCCATAACATCAGGGAATCCGAGGTATCACCCTCATTGAATTCCCACTCGATGTATCCATCAAGGTGAACTAGGAGGAATCACCCTCACTGGGTCCACACTTGAGGTGTTGTAGGACAGCGTCGTTATCGGAAGCGGTGAAGGAGGAATCACCCTTGATGACCACGACCGAATAGCTACTCTACAGAGTTAACATCAGAAGTGCTACAAGAGGTTTCACCCTCGGCACTCGATAGTAACGATGCAGTGTCGTTACAACTAATGGGGGTGATGTGCGGTGTCGGGTCCTGGTCTTCAATCCCATTGATCGGGTCTTCTGACGATCCAGCGCGGCAGTCGGGATAAGTGGGGTCACTGATAGGTCTCTACCCAGCCTAGACTAAACAGTTTAGGATATGTAGGTAATTATCAACAGCAGGTTACAATGAACAGGCTATGCATCAGAATAGGTAAAGCAGTAGTAGCAGCAATTCTAATGCAAGCATGAGAATATAGAATGGGCGATATCGGGATGATCAAAAGTGGGGCTTGCCTGGTTGCTCGGCGGCAAGGGCAAGGTCGTCTATGGTGTCTTCGGGATCCGGAGCTGCGTCGGTCTCGGGGACGACGTCAGGGTCGGGGGCTATCGAGAGAGAAGAGGGGGAGGAAACAGTATAAATATATAGCAAACATGAGCATGACCAATACGATACCGGCGCTAGGGGTAGTCTAACGCAGCATCACGTGACAGACGGAGCGGGAATATCTGACGATATTTCCCGGGTCTTTGGAATTATCGGACAGAGGATAAGAGGGGAACGTTTGCAAGTTTCGGATAGTTAGGGACGCGTGACGGGCGAACGGATCGCGTACTCGGATTCGTCTCGTCGTTCTGAGCAACTTTCATGTACAAAGTATTTCATCTGAGCTACGGATTATTTTATATGATTTCTAAAGTTTTTATTAATTTCTGGAATTTAATTAATTATTTAAATTAACATTATCCGAAACAGTGTCTTGCTGACGTCAGCATGACGTCAGCATGACGTCAGGACAGTGGGTCCCACCTGTCATAGGCTGTTAGGTTAATTATTTAGGATTACATTAAATTACTGTTTAATTAACACTAACTACTTAATTAGATTAACCTAATCAGGATTATTAACTTAATTAATTAACTAATTAATTATTTAATAATTACTAATTAATTATTTATTAATTAACTAATATAATTATTTAATTAATTAATTATTTTTTTATTTATTTTATTAACAGGCAGGGCTGTGGGCCCCACTGGTCAGTGGACCAGGGCCGACATGTCCGGAGCATGCCGTTTGGGACCGGACATGTCGGTGCCCAAATGGGCCACGCGCGGGCGCGGGCGGGCGGCGCCAGCGGCAGCGCGCGGCAGCGCTCGGCATGTCCGCCTCTGGGGCCGGAGCGGCAGGGGGGGTGGCGGCGCGCGGCAGGCGGCTGGGGGTGGCTGAGCAGAGGGGAGGCAGCGGCGCCGTATCCGGTGCGGCGCTGCGGGCGCAGTGGCTGGCGAGCGACGCAGCAGCAGCGCGGCCGCAGGCGGCAGACGGGGTCGCGCGGCGAGCAGGGAGGAGGCGTCGGGGGGAGGGGAGGCGAGGCCGTGCGCGAGCGATGGGGGAGAGAGCGCGGTGAGCGCGCGACGGGAGCGCGGCTCCGGCGCGGGACAAGAGGGAGGGGAACGGACGGGGCTCACAGGGGCCGGATTGGGAAGCACGGGCTCGGGTGGCCGGGGCGAGGAGCGACAGTGAGGTCGTGCGGCGTAGCTCCGATCGCCCTCCCCCGCCCCCCCATCCAATCATAACTACACCAATCCCACCACCCCCCGGCGACGGGCGACGGGGTCATCCCGATCCAGAATTTCTGATCGGGGGGGGGGGGAATGAGCGAGGGTGGTGGGGTAGCGCTAGGTTTCTGGTGGGGGTGGGAGATATGGGGAGGGGAGTGGGCGCCGGCTGGGCCGGCCTGGCTAGCCCAGTGGCCAGCTGGGCCGAGGCCCAGCGAGGGGGGGGGGCTTTATTTTCTTTTGTTCTTTTTCTGTTTTTCTTTATTCCTTTTTCTGTTTTGTCTTTTATTTTTAGTCCAAAAGACTTTTGTAAAATATGAGACTTGCTCCATATTTACAGTGTATTTTTGTCACTGCTAGAAATTGGTTTGGGGTCCATATCTTTTTGTTTGGATTTTATTTAAATTGAAAAAGGATTGAATAGTGCTATGTTGCTGCTGTTTCTAGTTGTTCGAGTCCTTTTACAATTTCAACTAATGTTGCAATCATTTTTACAAATGCTATGGGAATATTTGCAACATGAGGCACATTTTGGTTTTCCAGTTTGAACAACTTTTATTTTCCACTTTCATTTAAATTTGGATTTTGAGTTAGAAGCTGAAATGCATTATGATGCAAATGATGATCATGCACTGTTAATCATGCTGACGTGGCATAATCAAAATGGGATTACTGTAGTTAACCACTGGGGGTGTTACACGTACACGGGGCCGGTCCGTGAGCCAGAGCTCAGTCTCTTAGATTTATCAGCGCTGCAGGGACGGACCGAAGCACAGGCGCCGTGCTGGTAGCCCCCTCGCACGGGACATTCAAGGTGAGAGCTGCCAATGCGCGGGGCTTGCAGAGGTGACTCCGGAGGCAATGCATATCCAGACGCAAGGTTAACAACCAAAGTAGCTCGCGAAAACATAACTGATTCAGGGTACATGAATTGAGACAATATAACCGGGAGAAGCGGTCCCTGACAGATCGAGGACAATGCGGCCCGGGGGCGCCCTCAACTGAGCAAACCAAAAAGGTTACCTGGCACCATCGTTGTAGAAGAGTCGAGGTAGCTGAAGACGCGCGCCATGAAGATCGTACCTCACGAGCCGGCCAACTCCTGAGGCCCGGGGGGCTCACGAGGCCTGGGGGGCTCGCACGGACTCGGGACCTCCTCCGACATGACCACCTGGTGCCTGGTCTCGTGAGACACCATTGCATGCTGCGCGAAGTGCTGGTACAAGGCGCCCATGTTCAGTAGGCCGAACGGCATGCGGACGTAGTTGCAGGGGTAGCCCCCACTCCGACTGACATGGGACGGCCAAAAGAGGTCTGCGACGTGGCTCTGTTGAGGCCTGGGATGTTGACGCCGACGCGCAGCTCGCCACCCATGTCGGGGGGCGCGGCTGCACTGGGTGGTGCGGGGCGACGCTCGCCACGCATGGCTCGCGCCTCCTAAAGCTCCTCGATTGCCTTGGTGATGAAATCTCGCGCGCCCTCCGCCTTGTTCGCGGGGGCGCGCACTGAAGCACGCCTCCAAGTGGTGCCCGAACACCTCCCTCGCCGCGCCGGTCAGGTCAGAGGCCCTCCAGACGAGAGCCCCCGAGCCCATCCTGAGGGGGCGCCGGGTGTGCCTTCCTATGTGAGAGGAAAGGGCGCCCCCGCAGTGGGCACGGGGCCTGAGGCACCGCCAGCGAGCACTCTGGGCTCCTGACGGCCCTTGGGGAGGAGCTGCTTCTTCTTGGGGGTGGTTTCCGAAGGTGGGATGGCATCCTCGTCATCCGGGATGTCGGCCGCTGCGGCTTGGTAGGCGCGCTAGAGGGAGCACACCGCATCCTTCTCATCACAGGCAACCGTGATGATGCCGCCGCTCCCTGCCATCTTGAGGACGTTGTAACCATGGTGAGTTGCTGCCATGAACTTGGCGAGGGCCGGATACCCAAGGATGGCATTGTACGGGAGGCCAATGTGGGCAACGTCAAAGTCAATGAGCTCGGTGTGGTAGTTGTCGCACTTGCCGAAGGTGACTGGGAGGCGTATCTACCCCAGGGGGACGATGGAGCCATCGGTCACTCCCAAGAAGGGCTTGGTTGGCAGAAGCTGATCATAAGGTACTTGGAGCATCTTGAACATCTCAACAGAGAGGACATTGAGCCCCACGCCACCGTCGATGAGGGTCTTGGTGACGAGGATGTTGCTGATGGTGGGAGTGCAAAGCATGGGAAGGGCGCCAGCGGCGGCCGAGCACTTGAGCTGGTCCATGGAGTCAAAAGTGATGGCGTGCTTTGAGCACCTAAGGGGATGCATCGCCTCAAGATTGGGGAGGGCCGCGTTCACCTCGCGGGCGAACTGCTTGAAGATGTGATGTGAGGCTGGGGCCTAAGCACCGCCCATGATGTAGGCGATAGCTTGAGGCTCCTGGAAGCCCCCAGCCCCATCATCTTGCCGGTTGTCGTCATTTCTCCTTTCTTGTGGCGGTAGTGGAGGGAGGCCGGCATTGCCCTGAGGACGGACCTCACGAGGCTGGTCACGCCAGGGCCCATCGCGAGGCTCATCACGCAAGCGGTCCTCACGAGGCTGCTCGCGCCAGTCCTGGCGAGGGTCGCGGTTATCCCAGAGGGCTCCGCCGCGGCCTCCTCCAAGGCCGTAGCCACGGTCAGCCCTCACGGGGCGGCGGCCAAGGTGCCCTTCGCAGAGGGCCCTGAGCTCCTGGCAGTCGTTGGTGTTGTGGCTGTGGACGTTGTGGAAGATGCAGAACGGGCGGTTGCCCCAGGGAGGTTCGTCGTGGTCGCGACCATGCTTCATCTCAGGTTCAGCCGCAAGCACGGCGGGACCTTTGCGCTTTGCCTCCTTAGCCTTGGCCTTCTTGTCTTCAGGATCAGCCTCCGGAAGCTCAAGGAGGGAGAGGCGGCCTTCCTTGGCCCTTGCGCACTTGTTCGCCATGTTGAACATCTCCAGGGCCGAGCACAGGTCCTCGTGAATGGCGAGCTCCTCCTTCATCTTGACATCCCGGACACCATCAGAGAACGCTGAGATGATGGCCTCGTCCGACGCCTTCGGTATCTTGAGGCGGACATTCGTGAAGCACTGTATGTACTTGTGCAAGGTTTCGCCTGGCTGCTGCTTCACGCGCCGCAGGTCACCCATTGTAGGAGCGTGGTCCCGTGTGCCCTGGAAGTTGGTGATGAAACGCTCGCGGAGCTCCTCCCAGGAGGAGATCGACCCCTCCGGGAGGTTCAGGAGCCAAGAGCGCGCGCCATCCTTGAGGGCCATGGGGAAGCAGTTCGCCATGACCTTGTCATCTCCGCTTGCCGCTTCGATGCTCAGCGCGTAGAGCTGGAGGAATTCCGCGGGGTCGGGGGTGCCATCGTAGCGCGGAGGCAGATCCGTCGTGAAATTACCGGGCCAGACGACACAGCGCATCTCCGGGGAGAAGGCACGGCAACCTGCCGCACTCACGGGTGTCGCGTGCACGAGGGGAGCCCGGCCTTGACGTCCGCGCGCCACGGCCTCAAGCGGCGCGTGGTCTTGTTGCTGGCACAGCGGCACTGGGAGCATGCGCGCATTTGCTTGCGGCCGCTGGACCACCTGGCACCTTGCTTCATCGCGCGCCGGCGCTCCGCGTGGCGGGTCACGCCGGGGCGCATCGCGCCTGAGCTCGGGGTCGGCACCGCGCAGTGGAGGAGGAGGAGGCGCGCCGTGAGCCATGTCGCCCGCCTGAGATGGTGGGTGAGGGAGCGAACGGGATGGTGCAGGGGCCTCGCCGGCGCCGTTGACGAGCTCGGCGATGCGGCCAAGCCAGTCATCGTAGAGGTCGTTGGCGGGGCGATAATGCAGGAGCTCGCGCGCCATGAGCAGCGCAGCCTGCACGTTTGCCGGCCCGCGGCGAGCGTGGGAGGACGATGCCGTGGCTGGAGTAGGCGACGGAGTAGCTGTACGGCCGTCACGCCGCACAGAGGGTGGCAACAACGAATCCTGCTGCTCATGAGCAGCGGGGTTAGTGACAGCGTTAGCCATGGGGGAGGCAGAGCAGCGAGGAGCGTCGTTGCCCACGGGTGCCGTATGGGCGACATGAACGGCCTAGCGCTCGGCGCGAACACGGCATGCATCGGCCATGGGAGCGACAGAGCGGAGGCAAAGCGAAGGTGGAAGAAGAACTTCGACACGCCCCTACCTGGCATGCCAAATGTCGGATTTAGGGCTCCGCAGACCCAAGAAGGTTCGAACTCTGGGGCGTGTGCGAAGATCTCAACCTCTCAAGCCTCGAGCTTGTCGCCCTGCAGCCTAGCCTAGCCGGATTCGCGTGAGCGGGGAAGAAGATGAACACGGCAGTTTACCCAGGTTCGGGCCACCTTGCGGTGTAAAACCCTACTCCTGCTTTGTGGTGGATTGGCCTCACGAGGAGGTTGAGGATGAACTAGTACAGTGGATGAGCTGCCTCGCGAGGGCTCGGGGGTGAGAATGAGTCGACCTCTTCTACGGTGGTGGCTGACCTATATTTATAGTGGCCTCGGTCCTCTTCCCTGGAAACTTAGGCGGGAAGGGATACCACAATAGCCAATTTGAAAGGGGACAAGAGGTACACCATATCCTAACAAAAGGTGGTCTTCTCCTGCAAAGCTTCTGGTCGTGACGCAGTAGTGGGCTCGACGATGACATCCATCCTGCCGAGCTCGTGGTCTTGGTCTTGTTGCACCGAAATGGAAATCTTTGGAGGGCTCCTTGGAAACCCACGTCTGTCCTTGCTCCCTTAGCACCGAAAGGGAAACTGTCTCCTCTGCGCCCGCTAGCGCCCGCCTGGTCTTGGTCGCTATTGGGGATATTCCCCACGACCAAGACCCGGTTCATAAGGATAAGCCGCCATGAGGCTTAAGTCATCTCTGTGTTTAAGTCGCCCTGACGTTAAGTCATCTCATATCCTAACCCGGCTGGTGAGACCCGGCAGGTGAGACCCGACAGACAGTTGTAAGTCGGCAGACAGTCTCTGACCCGGCAGATAGTTGTAAGCCGGCAGACAGTCTCTGACCCAGCAGACAGTTATGACCCGGCAGACAGTTATGACCCGGCAGACAGTTATGACCCGGCAGACAGATTGTGACCCGGCAGATGCATGGAGTCACGGAGATGAGTCGCCTGGGGTTAAGAGGCCCAAGAAATTAAGAAGCCCACGGAGAGAAGCCCGAGACGTTAAGAAGCCCACGGTGAGAAGTTAGAATAGTTTAAGTCTTAATCCGACTTGGACTCTACATATAACCCGCCCCTCCAACTTATATAAGGAGGGGCGGGGCGCCCCAAGATGGGGAAGTTTTTCTAGACGTCTCAATAGACAGGTCTCAATAGACAAGTCTTAGACAAGATCAAAGTAAATGCTCTCGAGATAGAGGTAGCGAAACATCGCCCTTGTATCCGAGATTGTCATCATCATCAATATGAATCAAGCAGAATGTAGGCTTTTACCTCCACCGTAAGGGGCCGAACCTGGGTAAAATCTCGCGTCTCTCGTCCCGCTCAACTCCTCTCAAACTACCAATTAGATGCGTTAGCCTCACGACTAAGTCATTTTCATGAGGACATCTGCCGTGACAAATCCACGACAGTTGACGCCCACAGTGAGACCTACGCATGGAGGTTTGTGTTCTTGAAGGGATATCTCAGGGATCGAGAAATTCACATTTGGCTAAAATCAGATCTCAATTGGTCCGATCTTCGTTAGCAACCGCGATGACCCGCCACCGCTGCCACAATCAGATGATCTGTTGAAAGTCAGATTAAAGCCACCGTTTTGAGGCCAAGACGGACAGAAGTTTCCTGTTACACACGGCGCTGTCAAAGAGGTTACACGTGTGCGTTGCGGCAGTTTACAATCAATCCGAAGAGAAAGGAGCAGGAAAGTTTTCAATTAGCCCACGTGTGCCCTACAGCAACCGCCTTAACAAGTGGGGCAAGCGTACGCGTCAGGGAAAGTTTTCAACGAAAGTACTATATAAAAAGGGCCCCGACCCAGAGCCGGCCATGGACGTTGGCCTGGACTTATCTTCAAAACCGCTGCTCTCCAACACCCGCGCCTCCTCTGACCCGTTTCCACCACGGACCCGCCTTGTTCTGCTCCAAGTCGCCACCACTGGCCGCCTTGGTCCAACGGCCTCCCTGAGCCGCCTCGTTCTGCATCTACGGAGTCGCTGCAGTCTCCAAGCACGCCACCACGCGCTGAGCCACCGCAGTGTCAACCCGCCCGAATCCTAAGCCGCCGCCACTCTGCATCTGAGCCGCCTCGCGCTTGACCCACCGTGTCGCGCTTGAACCACCGCATCGAGGATGGGCCGGTCGTGCCCTCGCTTGCAGCCGCGCCAGTCACCGTGACCCGCCTTGCTGCGGGCATCCTCAGCTGTAGCCACACCAAGCCGCCACTGCCAGGCACATCGTCTTCGCGCGCCCGTCCGCGCGCCACCTCTATTCCAATCTGCTATGAGGGACAAGCTCCTAATTCTAGCGTTTTACAGCAACAACAAACTTCAGAATACACAACTGCAGACAAGTGGTGGCATGCTATCTCGTAACTCAATGAGCGCGATGCAGCCTAATGGTAACTCCATGCAAGTAAATGCAAGTTCATTACAGCAGTTAAAGCAGCAACAGCAGGATCATCATATGATACAGAGCTAGAAAATTAAGTGTCAGATGTTTCAGCACCTCCTCGCCGCGCCGGAGCTCTACCGACTCGCCGCCGCTTGCCCCGTGCGCCCCGTTCCGTTGGGCCGCTTCCGCGCTCACCGGCTTACTGTTCCGGCCGGCTGCCGGTTCTCCACGCTGGGTCTGGCCGCCCTCGAGCCGCCCCGGCCTCGGGCCAAGTCACCGGTTGCCTCCGCCACTACTTGCGAGGCCTCACCACTCGCTGACCGCCTCTCGTGTGTCTTCTGCCACCTTGTGCCGTCTCAGAGCCGCCCCTATAGCTTTGAGTCGTTGCCGCTCGCGAGCCATCGCCGCGTCTCACTCTGGCCTTGAGCCGCCCGTGTCTGCTGGGAGCCGCCGTCGCCGCGCCTCGCTCCGGCCTTGAGCCGCCTCCCAAGCCCCTCGCCTCTGCTGTAGCCCAAGATAAGAAGAGCCGGCATGAAATATTCTTGGACAGAGCTAGCACATTCAACATTTTCAAAAGTGTGATTGACTTTGGAGCTGGCAGTACGAGGTCGCACGCTATCCATCAAACCGACGAATCGCCGATCGCACAAAACGCGAACGCGTAATCATCTGCCACGCTCGTGCCACTGCATATGACCATGTACATGCTCTTCATATCTCAAGGCATCAGTGTACATACTTGCTGCTACTTCCTGAAGCAAAGACGGAAGCAAAAGTACTACTTCAAGTAGTAGTCCGCGGGATCAAAATTTACTGCTACTATCCCACACAAGATACATCAAAAGATCACGATTTGCAGAAGGACCCGGATGTGAATTACAGCCGCCGTCGTCCGAGCTGCGGCCCTCGTTTGAGTCGCCGGTTGCCACCAAGACATCTCCGCTGAGCCGCCACCGCAGGCCTGACCCTCACCGCAAGCCGCCGTCACTCTCACCCCACGGCCTCAAGTTGCCCTGCCTTTGGCGTGGCTTGCCCCGTGCGACCTCGCCCCCGCGGCCGTCGAGTCGTCGCCTCTGTCACCTCCGTCTCACGCTGCCTCCACTGTGGCCACGCTGAGCCGGCCCGGCTGAGCAGCTTACCTCTGTCGAACCGCCCCCGCGGGTTCATCCGCCTTGATCCACCCCCAACCATGCCGCAGCTAGCTTTGCCTGCGCCTGACTGCCGGCTTACCATGTTTTGCTCTGTCTGGATGCGTCCCACGGATGCATTAACTGCCCAGCGGGGTTTAAAAAAGAGGATAAAGAACAGACGAAGTACTAGTTCCATGGGCACCAGGAGTAAAATTTTGGTCCGCGCAAGGATCATCTATCGTCCGGACAAATCAGGTGAATTATGTCCAGTCAATTTTTATTGATATATTTTTACTTTTTAAAGAACAAGTACTCTGCCTTGCGATATTTTTTGATGCAGGAAAATTATTCACTTCAAAGTGGTGTTATATGGCGCATGTTTGTCCTTGCCGTGCCGTTCAATATAAACACCCAAGTTGCTGCCCTTGCGGACCAATCTATATCAGCATATCAGGGTTACACCCGCTCATGCAAGCTGCCCAATGGACGTGAGCAAACCGTCGCCCTGCGGTCCGGTCTAGTCCGACAATTCTGGAGCAGATCATAATATATTATCCGCCTCCGCCTGCAACAAATGGCTTAATGGACAGGCGCTCAAATCGCTGCCGCTGCGGTTTTATTAAATTTAACAACCAGCAAGGGTGAACCACTGGCCGAGCTACTGACACAATTCATATGGGATCATTTATAACCCGTCACGGTCGACCTCAACCTTCCGTGGATTTACATCGCGTTACCAACGCCAAGGATATACAATGAGTGTTGCAAAGGTCATCAACTCGCCATCTTGCCTCCAGCTTCAACATATTCCAGCGTTCCGCTGTTCAACTATATGCCGGTTTATATCACGGTCATGTATGGAGAATCTCAAGACAACTTCTTGAGTCGTCTTAAGACTCGGGGGCTACGATGACATGACTTAGCAATTTTGCCAGATTCAAGAACCCCGGGTCATTGGAAGGGAAAATAACCCGGTCCCGGAGGCTACTGCCACATTAGTGAAAATTCAAAAGGTCGTCACACAATTTCCGGCTTAAAAAGTGCCTGGCAATCAAAAAAGTTCCAGCTCAATAGAAGAATTTCGGGTTATAAGAAAAGATTCCGGTTCAATATCCGGCTCAAGGGAAATCTCTCGCCCACAATGTTTTGAGCTCTCAATATCCAGCTCAACATCTGGTTCAAGAGGAATTCATCTCTCGCAAGTTCGAGTTCTCAGAAAAATTAAAGATTGCCAAAGAGAACTTGCTGCCATGAAGCGCGGTTCAACATGGGTATCCTGCCCCATGGGCTTATCTTATTATGATCAATATAATAAAGCCGGCATCCCTGATAATTCAGGGCCTCTGTCGTTTCAGTTCAAAGCATCTGAATCTTTATTATTTGTTCATAAGGTCACTTGGGGGCTTCCAACCCAACGGGTTTAGCTTTCATACCCTCTTGACCAGGCATAAAACGCCGAATTCCGGGTTATCCTGCCTGTATGCAAGATGCCTCTCCACCAGGTAATCCTGAATGACCCGCCGTACTCTTAACAGTCAATCTTTTAAATAAGACCCTGAACTTGTTAAAGTTAAAATGGCGGTTTGTCATGTGAGGGCCGGCTTACGGATAGCGAGGATAAACCAAGGCTATTAAGCCGCCTTCATTGAAACTTGGTTAAACCTGCCTGTTTGCAAGATGCTACTCCGAACCCCGTGTACTCTCGATAAGTCAATCCATATGGACCCTGAACTTATCCAGATTAAAACATCGATTGGGTCATGTGAGAGCCGGCTTACGAAAAGCGAGGATAAACCAGTGGCTATCATGCTAGTTTCATTGAAGTAAGACTCGAGCTTCGAAAGCCGACATTTTTTATACTCTATTACCATGCACATACATCATCATACATTGCATCATACATTGCATCATCATTGCATCATCATACCATACATCATATATGCATGGATATATTGGTTTATATTGCAGGAATCGGTTTTCAAACCGGGTTATATTATTCAAATCTTTAATAGCCAACATGGCTGGATTTTCATTATGGTTATCATAACCAGTATTGGATGATTAAGGTTTTCAAAGCCGCTTCAGAGTAATGGCTATTATTTTCTCATCCAAGAATACCAGCTTACAATAAAGAGCATGGTTCAGTATTGACATGCAGAGCATTCAGCAATATCATCCAGACAGAGGATATGATTTATTCTACAATGGAAGGAATAGTCCCAAGTCGCTGCAGGCATACGACCCGACACTTGGGGGCTACATTATTCAGATCAAGATTATATCAAGTATGCAAGTCCCATGTCACTACAAGCATGTACCATGGCATTTGGGGGCTAATGCAAGTTGCTTTTCAAATCATCACATTATCTACAGACCTGGATATCTCAGGAAGATGAGCCAGTTTTCTATCTTTTTTCTAAGTCCCAGCCCAGTATTATCTTACTGAGCCGGCCCTTGGGGGCTACACATTGCTCATCAAGTCTATATGATCAGATCTACAAAAGTCCCTGCTCATTATTGCATAATGACCCGGCCCTTGGGGGCTACACTGGTTGAAGTTTTTTATGAGCATAAGGCAATTAAAAGTCCCATATTGCTGCAAGCAAGACAACCCGGTACTTGGGGGCTACATATGTAGAACATTCAGTTTATGACTGGTGACTCAGATGAACAACTCGGATTTCTCCAAGGTTGCAATATTTATATTGAAGCAAGTCTTAAAGCTATCACTACGTTCCCCTCTTAAGACTTGGGGACTACAGGTAATATGGATATGGGGAAGGTATGCCTTCAAATTTTAAGTTATGAGTGAACCAGGTCTCATATTTTTTATGAAGAAGTTTGCAAAGGTTATCTCCTCTGGGCTATTCAAACAACCTAACATCATACGGATTTTTTATCGAAGTCAGAAGTATTGAAAGTTGGCACAACATCAGACGAACTTTATCAAGCCAAGGCGGTTGAAGATAATAATTAATTTTTCTCCAAGGAGCCAACGTCAGTTTATTGATATGACAGAGATTCAGAATTTTCAGGAGCTGGTCAACTGGTATTTTTTGAGTGAGCCGGTCCCTTTACATATTCTTATTTTAAGAGTTTAGCATGAATAAATTCAAAGCTAAACTGGGGGCTAATGTTGGGGATATTCCCCACGACCAAGACCCGGTTCATCAGGATAAGCCGCCCTGAGGCTTAAGTCATCTCTGGGTTTAAGTCGCCCTGACGTTAAGTCATCTCCGATCCTAACCCGGCTGGTGAGACCCGGCAGGTGAGACCCGGCAGACAGTTGTAAGTCGGCAGACAGTCTCTGACCCGGCAGAGAGTCTCTGACCCGGCAGACAGTTATGACCCGGCAGACAGTTATGACCCGGCAGAAAGTTATGACCCGGCAGACAGTTATGACCCGGCAGACAGTTATAACCCGGCAAACAGATTGTGACCCGGCAGATGCATGGAGTCACGGAGATGAGTCTCAAAGATGAGTCGCCTGGGGTTAAGAGGCCCAAGACGTTAAGAAGCCCACGGAGAGAAGCCCGAGACGTTAAGAAGCCCACGGTGAGAAGTTAGAATAGTTTAAGTCTTAATCCGACTTGGACTCTACATGTAACCCGCCCCTCCAACTTATAAAGGAGGGGCGGGCGCCCCAAGAGGGGGAAGTTTTTCTAGACGTCTCAATAGATAGGTCTCAATAGACAAGTCTTAGACAAGATCAAAGTAAATGCTCTCGAGATAGAGGTAGCAAAACCTCGCCCTTGTAACCGAGATTGTCATCATCATCAATATGAATCAAGCAGGATGTAGGCTTTTACCTCCACCGTGAGGGGCCGAACTTGGGTAAAATCTCGCGTCTCTCGTCCCGCTCAACCCCTCTCAAGCTACCAATTAGATGCGTTGGCCTCACGACTAAGTCCTTTTCACGAAGACATCTGCCATGACAAATCCACGACAGTCGCCATGGCTCACGTCATCGCAACCTCGTGAGGCTGGGCACTTGCATAGGAAACTCCGCTCCTCGGGAGGCAGCGTGGGGAGGCCGGCCCTCTGGAGGTCTTGGTGCCATCCGCCTCGCGAGGCCAGGGGGCCCTCGCGAGGGCCTTGTCTTGGTAGTCTTGCAGATGGCCCGTACCAGGCCGTCGAAGGAGCTACGTCGTGGGCCGCATGCAGGCAAGTCTGGGTACCCTGGTTCCCAGAACGCCGACACACACAAAGAACAAATACTTGCAAGCCAACGCATAAGAGGGGTTGTCAATCCCTCCTAGGTAACGGCGCCAGAAATTGGCAAGTTGACGGGAAAAATTTGTGATAGATTGGATAAATAGCTCTCGATAAAACGCAAAATAAAATAAGTAATAAAAAAGTGCAGCAAGATATTTTTGGGTGTTTGGAATAATAGATCTAAAAATAAAAGCGAATAAAAATATATCTCAAAGCAAATATGATAAAGAATAGACCCGGGGCCGTGGATTTCACTAGTGGCTTCTCTGATAGCACACGGTGGGTAAACAAGTTACTGTTGGGCAATTGATAGAAGACCGGATAATTATGACGATATCCAAGGCAATGATCAATATAAAGGCATCACGTCCAAGATTAGTAGACCGACTCCTGCCTGCATCTACTACTATTATTCCACACATCGACCGCTATCCAGCATGCATCTAGTGTATTGAGTTCATGGAGAAACAGAGTAATGCAATAAGAACGATGACATGATGCAGATGATATATATTCATGTAGGAATAGCCCCCATCTTGTTATCCTTAATAGCAATGATACATGCGTGTCTTGCTGCCCCTTCTATCACTGGGAAAGAACACTGCAAGATCGAACCCATCACAAAGCACCTCTTCCCATGGCAAGAAAAATCGATCTAGTTGGCCTAACTAAACCAAAGATTCGAAGAAGAAATACGAGGCTATAAATAATCATGCATATAAGAGATCAAAAGAAGACTCAAATAATATTCATGGATATAGATCTGATCATAAACTCAAAGTTCATCGGATCCCAACAAACACACCGCAAAAAAGAGTTACATCAAATAGATCTCCAAGAGACCATTGTATTGAGAATCAAAAGAGAGAGAGGAAGCCATCTAGCTACTGCCTACAGACCCTTAGGTCTATGGTGAACTACTTACACGCATCATCGGAGAGGCACCAATGAGGATGATGAACCCCTCCGTGATGGTGTCTAGATTGGATCTCGTGGTTCTGGAACTTGTGGCGGCTGGAATTGTGTTTCGTCGACTCCCCTAGGGTTTCTAGAATATTTGGGAATTTATAGGGCAAAGAGGCGGTGCAGGAGGTCTCCATGGGGGGTACAACCCCCCTAGGCGCGCCTAGGCTCCTGGGCGCGCCCCGGTGGGTTGTGCCCACCATGGGCCTCCCCTCTGGTACATTCCTGGCCCACTGGGTGTCTTCTGGTACAAAAAAAATCTCCAAAAATTTTTGTTGCATTTCGACTCCGTTTGGTACTGATATTCTGCGAAGTAAAAAACAAGCAAAAAATAGCAACTAGCACTGGGCACTATGTCAATAGGTTAGTCCCAAAAAATGATATAAAGTTGCTATAAAATGATTGTAAAACATCCAATAATGATAATATAATAGCATGGAATAAGCTAAAATTATAGATACGTTGGAGACGTATCAGCATCCCCAAGCTTAATTCCTACTTGTCCTCGAGTAGGTAAATGATAAAAACAGAATTTTTGATGCGGAATATTGCCTAACATGTTCATCACATATTCTTTTCTTTTGTAGCATGGACATTTGGACTTCTATATGGTTCAAAGTAATAGTATAGTTTTGACATGAAGATTTCAATACTCAAGCATATCAACAAGCAACCATGTCTTTCAAAATATCAACAATAAAGAAAGTTATCCCTAGCCCATCATGTTCGATCATTGATCCATTCATGAAACACACTCGCATATTAGCTACATCTAATGCTCAAGTATGATCATAGTGCTCCCTAATTGGTGCTTTATAAGAGAAGATGGAGACTCAAATAAAAATAAAAATTGCATAAAGTAAATAGATAGGCCCTTCGCAGAGGGAAGTAGGGATTCGTAGAGGTGCCAGAGCTCAAAGCTTAAATTGAGAGATAAAAAAAATTTGAGAGGCATACTTTTTCCGTCAACGAAAACAACCGAGTAATTCCCAACATTTTCCATGCTAGATATATCATAGGCGGTTCCCAAACAAAAAATAAATTTATTCCTTTTTCCACCATTCTTTCACAATCCATGGCTAGCCGTATCCACAGGTGCCTTCCATACCAACACTTTCCAAGGAATTTATTATTTGACAACATAAAGTAAATTTCTTTTTCATTTTGGGACTGGGCATCCCTATTACCGCCGCACTCTCGTGCAATGACAAGTGAATAAACACTCATCTTGAGAATAACACATCTAGCATGTAAAATATTGGCCACCCCCTGCCGCTTCATGAGCGGCACGAGCACACAAAAAGGAAATTCATTTTGAAAATTTAGAGGTGGTGCATACAAATTTGCTTAGAACGGCACGAAAATATCGCATATAGGTAGGTATGGTGGACTCATATGGCAAAACTGGGTTTAAATATTTTGGATGCACAAGTAGTATTTCTACTTAGTACAAGTGGAGGCTAGCAAAAATATTGAGAAGCAACCAACCACGAAACAAAAAATCACATAAGCGAGCATTAAGCATAACTAACACTGAATAATGCACCACAAGTAGGATGTAATTTCATTGCATGACTATTGACTTTCGTGCTTGCATAGGGAATCACAAACCTTAACACCAATATTCTTACTAAAGCATAATTACTCACCAACATGACTCACATATCACTATCATCATATCTCAAAACTATTACAAAGAATCTGTCGGGGACGAATCCGCGATCACCTATGGGACCCAGGGAAGGACCCCTTTACGTTCGGCAGGGAGAGACGGTCGCACGAAGAGCAAATCTAGCGAAGAACACGACAGTGCACGAGAGAGATTTACCCAGGTTCGGGCCGCACGGATGCGTAAAACCCTACTCCTGCTTTTTGGTTTATTATCTGTATGATTGTTCTAGCTCCAGGAGCGCTACAGTACCGAGCAGCTGCGTACAATACTGGAGTTCTCCATCTCCCCGTTCCTCCCCCTCTCCACGTTGCCTATGGGCCTCCTTTTATACGCACAAAGGGGTCACCAACAGGTGGCAAACAGTAAAGGTAGAGGTGGAAAGTTGCTACAGTAAGGCCATTATTACCAGGATGACATGTCCTACCTACCACTGACGGCAGGGGACAAGGGCATTAAATGCCCATGCCTTTGCTGTCCAGATACATGTACCCGGACGTCTTGGACGTGGGAAAAGCCTATCCCACCTGCTCCTGCACCGCTAGCTACAGTGTACCGCCGTCTACACAGTGCCCCGCCACACACGCTTGGAAGGACCCAGAGCGCCACGCTGGCAGAGTCACCGGAGCAGCACAGTAGCATAGTGGTACAGTAACGCTTGCCGCGGCAAGACCTTGCCGCACCTGACAGCTTGTCGCAACCCATAGCTTGCCGCGCAAGGTAACTTGCCGGGGCAAGTACCTTGCCGTAGCTGCTATCTTGCCGCAGCCAATACCTTGCCGCAGCCAATGACTTGCCGGGGCAAGTACCTTGCCGCGGAAAGTACTCTGCTACAGCAAACCTCAGGCTGGGCCTCAGCTGTCCCTCCCGGCAAGCTCCTCTTGCTGGGGCCTTAACTCTTGCTTTGTATACTTTGTTCTTGAATGGCTTAATAATCTTGAGCTTCTCTCTGGCTGTCCTCCCGCAAGCCTAGCCGCGGGATGCTACTACTGCCCGTGCACAAGTACGGGGTACTAGGGTACCCCTATTCTAGTACACCGACAGGAGCCCCCGGGCCTGGGCCACACACGGTGCCGGGCGTTGTTGGGCCAGGCCCAAACAGTGCACGGGCACGCGTGGCTGGGATAAGCCGAAATGTCTCTATGCTGTTTAATTGCACGCTCTCCCACGCGTCGCGCGTTGAATGCGGAGCGTGGGAAGCGTCCGCAGTTATCTCGAATGACGAAGGGGCGGATGGTTCCGCATCTTTCCCCATAAAAGGAGGGACCTGCAGAAGCACTCACACACCCCTCTCACCATTCTCGATCTTCAAATCTCCGCCTTCTTCTTCCTCCACTCCAAAACAAAGTGGTTTCCCAATCCTCCGCCACCGCGCGCGTCCGCATCTCCCTCGGTCCTCAGCTTCGCCTTCGCCATGCCTCCCAAAGGAGAAAAGGGGAAGACGGGGAAGTCCTCAAGGACGGAGACCCAGGCGCAGTTGAAGAGGCAGAAGTACGCGCTCTTCGCTCCGACGCTCACGGGGGCGGATCTGAAGGCCAAGTTCCAAGGCATGTGGGCCGTGAGGACCAAGGCGCATCCGGCCACCCGCGTTCGCCCAGCCACCGACGAGAGCGAAGTGAGCAAGTACCCCTTCTTCGCTTGCTACTTTTGGTGCGGGCTCTGCCCACCGTACTCGGATTTCTTCAGCGACGTCATGTACACCTTCAATCTCCGTCTGCTGGATCTCACACCGAATGCCGTATCCACCATGGCAATATTTGCGCATCTGTGCGAGAACTTCGTCGGCGTCGCACCCAACACCGCGCTGTTCAGGCATTACTTCACTCCCCGTGCTGAAAAGGGGGAGCCTCTCACTGTTGGCGTCTTGTTCGTTTCAAGATTGGGCGCCAAGGAGCATTATCTGAAGGGGGATCTCCGCCCAAGATGGGGAGAAATCCGGTCTGAATGGTGTTGGATCATTGACGACGAGCCGCCACCATACTGTGAGCTTCGCAAGACCCCAGCAGCGCGTGGCACGGACTGGAGCGATCTGGATCCCCAGGACAAAAAGCTGGAGATTGCCGCTACCAGGATCATACAGCTCAGGGAGGCCGGGCTCACCATAGGGATGGTTGGCGCAGACTTCCTCCGCCGCCGCATTGGTCCTCTGCAGCAGAGAGGAAGGCCGGCCTCTGATTGGAAGAACCCAGCCGATATCATGCGGCTGCGCCCTGGACTGATCAACAACTTCACAGTTCTGCAGCACGACTTTTTCATGCGAGAACTGTTCAAGCAAGAGACAGATCCAGAGAAGCGCGACAAGGCGTTCACGCTGCCGAAGCACATCGTGCCCCTTTGCAACAACTCCGCATTGAGTGCAATCATCGCTATGATGCCGCTCTGCAATGCGCACAGCGTTGAAGCAACTTGGGACGTGCCGCTCGAAGAAGACGTGCGGCGATTCTTTGACTCCACGGTCGAAAAGCAGGTCCGGGTGGAGGAGTGGCTCGTCCGAAACACCACTGAGCAAGAAATAGAATTCATTGCTCGAAGAGTGGAGGTGGACAGGCTCGCCAGGGAAGCTGGCGATTTTGGTTATACTTTGGCGGAGCTCGACGAGGCACAAAAGGAGAGCCTTGCCGAGCAGGGGATGCTTGCCGGGAAGGGCGAGCTCGCCGCACCCGGCAAGGATGTCGGGCCAAGCCAGCCTGCCGACGAGTCAGGCAGCTCGGAGGATGAGGGCTCCTCTTCCGAGGAGGGCACCGAAAGCCCACCGCAGTCAGAGTCCCCAGCCCCTCTGAGGAGGAAACGCCTTCGCAGGCTTGGCAAAGTGGCTGAGCGGCAAGAAGTTCAACAACCGCCGGAGCGCCGTTCAACGCGCTCGACCGCGGCAAGGGCTGGTGCTGCGGGAGCGTCTCACGTGGCCCCAGCAACTGGAGCAGGGTCATCAAAGACCGCTGCTACTACCCCCGCCAAGCGGCCAAGGAGCCCAGCTCCCCCTCCTCCGCCTCCTCACACGGAGGCGGACTTTGATTTTTCCGCTCTCAGCGAAGAGGACGACGAGGAAGAGTAAGTTCCCTTGCCGCGACCCTCAATCTTTGTAAGGTTTTGTTTCTGTCCTCACTTGTCGCACTTCGGCCTTGCTTCCGCAGGGAGGAAACCTTGGCGGAGAGGACAAGGAAGAGAGCTAAGGTCTCGACGAGCAAGACCGTGGTGGTCGTCGAAGATGAGCCCACGGCAACCACCGGGGGAGCGTCTGAGACCATCCCGACCAGCTCGGAGCCCAGCCCTCGTCGCAGCCCCCAGCGCAGCCCCCAGCGTAAGTATTTCAACTACCTTTCGCTGGCGGTCGCTGAGGAACAAGCATTTTTTCACCGACATCTTTGGGCGTGTAGGAGAGGAGCAGCAAGTGGAGCCATCTGAAGGTGCTCCAGAAGTACCACCCCCCTCGACCACACCGCCAAGGAGAAGATCTCCGGTAAGGGCTCCCACTAGCGAGCCAAGCCACGAAGAGGAGCCGGCAAGCGCCGAAGCGCCAAGCACCAGCGCTGGCGACCCCACCCCAATGACAAACGTTGACGGGGGAGGGGAGCCCACCGCTCCTGAGCTCAACACGGGTAAACCCACTTGCCGCAAAACTCTTTCTGCTTTCTTTCTTTTGTCTTCTTGAATTTCTTCCTGAAGCTCTTTTTGCTTTACTTCTCGGGTTGGCAGAGCCCTCCTCGGTGGAGCCAATGAACATTGACTCTTCTGCCGAGGAGAACACCGCAGGGGCCGTCGACGACGAGGCCGCCAAGGCCGCCGCTGCCAAGGCCGACAAGCTGGCAGCCGACAAGCTTGCCGACGAAGAAGCTACCAGGGCTGCCGAAGAGGCCGGCAAGGCCGCCGAGGATAATACCGCCAAGGCGCCCACCGATGAAGCCGCCAAGACTGCTGAAGCTGAGGCCGCCCAGAAGGCTGCTGAGGAGGCCGGCGAGGGAGCCGGTGGTCGTACTGACGGCCCTGAGGCCACAGGAGCGCCAGGCGCTACTCCGACCACGGGTCCCTCAACCACTGACGAGGCGGCAGTGCCCAACTCGCCTCCGCCAAGCAAATACATCCGGGTCGGCGAGAACGTCTACGTCAGCCTCCCCTGGACGGTGGGCTCCAGAGCGCCAACCGAGGAGGATGTTGTGGACGAGGAGATCCTTGCCGCTGCCGGGCTCCAGCTTGTGGATGCGCCAGGCGCCAGCAGCAGCACGTCTGAAGAGGAGCAACTGCTTCAAAAGCTGCTGAATCTTCATCGCGCCCGACGGGAGAAGCTAGCTTCCAGGGAGGCGCTCATTGAGAAGGCCGAAGCTGACATGTTGAGGCGCGCAGAGATCTTGGCGGACGTCCGCGCGCGATCTCTTAATGCGTTAGAGGTCAAGCGGGCACAGTTGGCCGAAGAACGGCAGGCCCTCCTCCTGATGAAGCAAGACATTGAACAAAAACAGGAGGAGACCGCCAAGGAGTTGTCTGCTCAGGCCGGTGATCTGAACCAGCGGAAAGTGGACCTTGATGCCCACGAAGAGGAACTTGCCGAGCGCAAGAAGAAACTTGCCGAAACCCTCCAGCAGAAAGACGAGGAGGTGGCAAGACTTGTCGCAGAGCGGACCCAGGGGCAGGCACAAAAACACCAGAAGGAAATCGAAGCCTTGGCCCAAGAGTACGCCAGCAAGTTGGTGGAGGCCACCAATGCTGTCGCTGCTGCAGAAGTGAATAGGAAGGAAACGGAGGAGAAAGTGGCAAGACTAGAGGCCGCCCTCAAGGCAAACAGTGACAAGCTCTCAACGCTTGAAAGTGAGAGGGCAAAGGTGACGCACACTTTGGCGGAGATGCAAGTTACCATAGCCAAGAAGAACAATCTGCTTGCCGCTGCCAACGACTCCAGAGCAGACCTGAAGCTGAAGCTGACCACGCTGAAGGAGACGCTCGACACCACCAGAAAGCGCGAAGGGCTTCTAATGACAGAGCTCCAGAAGGAAAAGGGTCTGCTTCAAGACGCTATTGCAACCCACAAGAAGTTCAGGGATAACGTGGGGATCTTCACAGACAGGCTTGCCAGCGCCGCCGAGGACATCGACAAGGAGCTGACTGCCCTGAAGGTGCCGGACTTCGGGTACTCCACCGACAAGAACACGCAAACTAGCGTCAAGCTAGCCGAGTTCTTCGACGGACTAGTAGAAGCACTCCAACAGCTCCAAGTCAATCACAAGGCTCAACTGGCCGACGAGTCACGCAGGCTTTGCCAGGGAGTTCTCCGGAGGTTGTTGGTGAAGATAGCATACAGAAACCCGGGCGTCGACTTCAGCAACATCTTCAAAAGCTTGCCGAAGGGATACGACCCAGCGCCACTAGAGGCCCTTGTCGCACCCATCGTGGAGAGGGTGGACCAAATCCAGAGAGTCGAAGGCGAGCACCGCAATTAGAGAGCCCATTCTTCTCCCTCCTTGCCGCCGCTAGACATGTTAAAGAACAATCTGTTTAAGCCGCGGCAACTTATCTTGTAATATAACTTGCAATATTTTGAAGTTAATGCATGTCATCTCCCTTGAGCAATTTCTTTCTTTGTGTGTACTTGCCCTACGCTTATAGGGAACTTGCCGGTGCGCGCACCATCGCCGCGAGCGCTGGGTGCGGGACTTCAGCAGCCTGCTGGCGGTGCCGCTGCCGGCAAGCAACCTTGTCGCGCTCAGTGCAGCCACTTAGGTTGTTGAGCGGACTCGAAACAAGGTAAGGGCGCGACCGATTACGCTTAGGTTCCGTCGTGTACAGGTTTTCCATACAAAGAGTAGTATCGTTCAAGAAAAATAACCTTGAAAATAAAAAAGAATTTGATTGTTCAAACTTTGGCACTTAGCTTTGTCGCTGATCTCTCCGCGGCAAGGTCTTGTCACTGCTTGCCGCTGCCTTCTTCCCGGCAAGGCAAAGTTTCTTTGAACGACGCCGGGTGGCCAGGAGAGAGGGATTGTCTGGAGAGCTTGAGCTGGCTGATGAATCTGCTTGGAATGAAACTGGCACGCTTCACACTTGGTTACTAGTGCAGTTGCATCCTGGAGGGCGGTGGGCCAAAAGAAACCTTGCCGGAAAGCCTTTCCAGCAAGGGCTCTTGACCCTATGTGGTGACCACATATGCCTCCATGAATCTCCGCCAACAGCTCCTGTCCTTCTTCCCGGGGAATACACTTCAATTTCACACCGTTTGGTCTTTTTCTGCACAGCATGTCATCGACAAATTGATACATATTGGACCGTCGGGCTACTTTCTCCGCTTCTTCCTGCTCTTCGGGAAGTTCTCCTGTCTGAAGGAAACAGACGATCTGCTGCGCCCACGCTGGAGCCTGTGGCTCGACAACGAGGACTAAAGGCATTTCTTCTGCTGCGGGAACATCAGGCCCTACGGCAAGAGCTTGTCGCTCTACCAGAGCCGGCCGTTCCCCGACGAGCTTGGCGGGAACAGCCGCTTCAACGACAAGAGCCTGGGGCCCTGCTGGAGCATGCTGTCCTTCAACAAGCTCGTCGGGAGCAGTTGGTTGAATGACGGAAGCCCAAGGCCTCGTCGGAGCATCTTGCTCCTCAGCGCTTTGATCAGGAGCGCCTGCTTCAACGACAAGAACCCGAAGTCTTGTCGGAGCAAGCTACCCCTTTGCCTTTTGCCTAGGAGCACCCGCTTCAATGACAAGAGCGTGAGGCCTTGTCGGAGCAAGTTGCCCCTCTGCATCTTTGGCGCTGGCTTTGGCAGCCTTCTTGCCGGCGGCTTCGGGGAGCTCTGCCGGGAAGTAGTCGCCAGAAGCCAACTTCCTCTTCCTGCCTTGCCCTACTGATGGCGTCACGGATGGCTGAGTTAGTTGGAGCACAAAAGTGCCTGGTTCCACAGGCAATTTGAGTGCGGCGCGCTTTGACAAACCATCGGCAATGTCATTCTCAGCACGTGGGACGTGCTCCATTTGTAGGCCGTCAAAGCGTTCCTCCAACTTCCTCACCTCATCTACATAAGCTTCCATCAATGGGCATTGGTAGTTCTTGCTCACTTGCCTGACGACAAGCTGCGAATCTCCCCTGACAATAAGCTTCTTGATCCCAAGGTCTGCCGCGATCCTGAGACCGGCAAGCAACCCCTCATATTCTGTAGTATTGTTCGTCGCCTGTTCCTTGGGAAAGTGCATTTGGACCACGTACTTGAGGTGCTCTCCGGTGGGTGCAACAAGCAGTACGCCAGCACCGGCGCCTTGCAGCAAAAAGGCCCCATCAAAGTACATAAGCCACTCTTTGCTTGTCTCCTTGCCGGGGAGAGTCGTCTCTGGGATTTCTTCGTCTGGCGTTGGTGTCCATTCTGCGACAAACTCTGCCAAAACTCGGCTCTGTATGGTTGATGTACTCTCAAACTTGAGACCAAAGCTCGACAACTCCAACGCCCACTCGACAATCCTGCCTGTCGCTTCTGGATTTTGCAAAATCCTTTTCAGCGGGAAGCGAGTGACGACGGTAACTTCATGTGCTTGAAAGTAATGGCGCAGCTTTCTCGAGGCCATGAGAAGGCCGAAAAGCAGCTTCTGCACACCAGAATACCTTGACCTAGCTCCCTGCAGAAGAGAGCTCACAAAGTAGACCGGGCGCTGCACCATTTTCTTCTTTTGTATCACTTCGCCTGACTGCGCAGACGAATCCTTGTCGGCAGCAAAACTTGTCGGGGGAGCCCCCAGCTTGTCGCTGGACGTGCTTGCCGCAGTTACTGCCTCCTCATCCACCTCTCTCTCCGCTACTGGCGCAGCACTAACCACTTGATTGGTTGCCGCTAGATACAGCAACAACTTCTCTTGTGGTTTAGGTGCGACAAGTATTGGAGGAGAGGAGAGGTATCTCTTCAAGTCTTGCAGCGTTGCCTCCGCCTCCGGAGTCCATTTCAATGGACCTGCCTTTTTTAAGATTTTGAAAAATGGCAGGGCGCGCTCAGCTGACTTGGAGATAAACCTACTGAGAGCAGCAACACAGCCGGCAAGTCGTCGTACATCCTTGACGCGCTTCGGTGCTTCAATTTGCTCAATGGCTTTGATCTTGTCAGGATTGGCTTCAATTCCACGTTGAGACACAAAGAACCCGAGAAGCTTGCTGGAGGGAACTCCAAACACGCACTTCTCGGGGTTGAGCTTCAGGTTGATCTTGCGCAGATTTACAAAAGTTTCTTCTAGATCTTGAACCAAAGTAGCCCTGTCCTTGCTTTTGACCACTATATCATCCATATAGGCTTCCACATTTCTGTGCAGCTGAGGCTCAAAAGCAATCTGGACGGCTCTTGCAAATGTTGAACCAGCATTTTTCAAACCAAATGGCATACGTACGAAACAGTATGTGCCACAGGGTGTGATAAATGCGGTCTTTTCCTCATCTTCCTCAGCCATGAAGATTTGATGATACCCTGAATATGCGTCAAGAAATGAAAGCAAATCACATCCTGCCGTGGAGTCAACAATCTGGTCTATGCGGGGCAAAGGAAATGGGTCTTTGGGACAAGCTTTATTGACATCAGTGAAATCAATACAAAGCCTCCATTTTCCATTCGCTTTGCGCACGATAACAGGATTTGCCAACCACGTAGGATGGAGCACTCCTCTGACGAGGCCTGCTGCTTCCAACTTCTTGATTTCTTCCGCAATAAACTCTTGCCGCTCCACAGCTTGCTTTCTGGCTTTCTGCTTGACGGGCCTCGCGTGGGGACAAACGGCAAGGTGGTGCTCAATTACTTTCCTGGGAACACCGGGGATGTCGGACGGTTGCCATGCAAACACGTCGACATTCGCCCGCAGGAAAGCAACGAGCGCGCTTTCCTATTTGTTGTCAAGTATGGCACTGATGGTAAAGGAACCACCAGTGCCGTCCTCCTTGGCGGGCACCTTCTTTGTCGCCGGCAGAGCGGCTTTATTCTTTTTGCACTTGCCGGTGGAGCTCTCTGGTGCGTCCTCGACGGCAGCGCAGCACTCCGAAGAGGTGCGCTTGCCGGAGTGGGCACAGGAGCTCTTGTCGGACTTCCTCTTGTTCTCCCCCCCGAGAGCTTCAGCGGCAAGTGCCTTGGCGGCAGTTGCGGCAGCTGCTTCCCGGTAGATCTTGTCGGCGCAAATAAGCGCATCCTTCTTGTCGCAGGGAACTGTGATAACACTTACTGGGCCTGGCATCTTCAACACGTTGTAGGCAAAATGAGAGGCTGCCATGAACTTGGCGAGCGCTGGACGGCCAAGTATCCCATTATAAGGCAATGGAATATCGGCAACGTCAAAGGTGACCTTCTCGGTCCGGTAGTTCAGCTCGCCGCCAAATGTCACTGGCAGCGTGATCTTCCCTTTCGGCTTGCTCCTTCCTGGATTGACTCCTTGGAAAGTACCAGTTTCCTCAAGCTCGCTGTCAGGGATTTGAAGTTTCCGGAGCACAGCGGGCGAAATCAGATTCAAGCCGGCCCCACCGTCAACTAACATCTTCGTGACCTTGAGGTTGCGGATCGTTGGTGAAACCAACATCGGCAAGCACCCGACCGCCGTTGTGCGGTCAGGGTGGTCCTCAATGTCAAAGACGATAGGCGTGTCGGACCACTTCAGAAGCTTTCTGGCGTCAACAGATGGTTCCGCCGCATTGATCTCTCGCGCCCACTGTTTAAGTTGGCGGTGAGAAGAATGCAACGAAGCACCACCGTCAACACACAAGACTTCTGCGGCTTTCTGAAATTCGTGCTCACTGGATTCTTCATCATCTAGATCATCATCATCATCATCTTTGTCGCGGCCACGAGGAGGCCTGTCTCTCTGCTGCTGCTTGGCCTTGCCGCGACGCCCTCCTCGGGCAGTGCGCTTCTTGCCGGACCCGCCAGCACCTTCTGGGGCCTTCTCCTTGTCGCGCCTCTCATACTCAGCTTTCTGCTATTCGACAAGCTGCTCGACTCGTCGGCAGTTCTGGAGATCGTGTCCCTTGGTGCGGTGGATCTTGCAATATTGCTTGTCGGAGCCGTCCTGCTTGTCGGCAGCTGCCAAGGCCTGACAGTTGGCGCAGGCGGCAATCTCCTTGCCGGAGCCCTCGACTTTGGCCTTGTCGGCGCTGCCGTTGCCGCTGGACTGCTCGACGGCAAGCACAGCTTTGCCCTTTTTCTTCCTGTTGTTCCGCCACCGGCCCTTCTTTGCCGGGGCGGTACCTTCGCTGTCAGAGCTCCCCCCTGCGCCAACACCTTCACCGGGAAGTTTCCTTCCCTCTTCAGCACACGCACACTTGTCGGCGAGAGCATATAGCTGGCCAATGTCTCTGACCTTGGTCATCGCCATTTCCTCCCGCATCTTGCGGTTACGCACGTTCTGATGGAACGCGCTAATAACTGCAGCGGGGTGAACATCTGGGATGTTGTACTGTACGCGACTGAACCTTTGAATGTATTTGCGCAGGGGCTCTCCTTCCTTCTGGGGGATGAGATGAAGATCACTCTCCTGGCCATGAGGTTGATGACCGCCAGTAAAGGCACCAACAAACTGATGGCACAGGTCCGCCCATGAAGAAATGGAGTTCTCCGGCAAGTGCATGAGCCATGAGACAACGTTGCGCTTTAACACGAGCGGGAAGTAGTTAGCAAGAATCTTGTCGTCTCGTCCCCCGGCAGCTTGCACCGCAATGGTGTAAATGCTGAGGAACTCCGACGGGTGTGTCTTGCCATCATACTTCTCCGGCACGTCAGGCTTGAAAGCCTTGCGATTGGGCCACTGGACCTGCCGCAGCTCACGGGTGAACGCTGGACAACTTACCGCGTACGGCAAGTCGCCAGGATCCCCTGGCGCATGCATGTCAACAGCGGGCCCTGCGCGTCTGTCGGACTGACGATGCGCTTCTCTCCTTCGCTCGATAGTGGTACGAGCGTCTTCTCCTCTGCGTTCCTGAAGAACAAGGCGCTGGTCACAACGAGCTCGCGGGTCAGACGACGCCGTGGAATCATCGCCACGGGCGTCGTTTCGACGTGTCGGCGACCGAGGCCGTCTGGGCGGGGAGTGTACGGTTGTTGCCCCCTCGCCGTTCTTGTTGGTGACAGCATTGTCACCAGTTCTCTTGTCGGCCGCGCGCACCGGGTCGGCATCAGCGAAGCTGAGAAGGCTCTGAATGGTTGCCCTCCACTCGTCAAGCTTATCTGCTGGTGGAGGGAAGTTCAGGAGCAGCTGCGCACGCGCCAACGCTTCTGCTGGTGAGGGAGGTATCGAGTGGCGTGAGGACTGTGGGATGCTCTTACTCCTAACAGTGTTAGAAGGAGCATCTCCACGCCCAGGCGACCGTACCTCGACCCCGCCAACGTGTTGTTGCGTATGGTGACCCCGCACATCTCGAGATCGATGCGCAAGTTCATTATCCAGGGAGCGCCTGGCACCTGGGGCGTCAGGACGCTGCCTGTCACGGGCTTCTTGCGAAGGCCGTGGCGTCTGAACCGGCGCAGGCGTTCCAGAACGCGCAGCACCGTTTCTGGAGCTTGCAGGGCCAGCAGCAGCGAGCAGCGCTGCGTTCCCAGACCCAGCAGCGCCAAGATTGGCGTTGCTGGCCCGGTTTTGGACAGGTGGAGGTAATAGGAGCTCTCGCTCTCCAGTCCCCCCAGCAGCCGCAATCACGTCGGCACCCTCCTGCATGGGAGCAGGCGGGTTGGACGTAGACGCACCGATGGCTGAAGTCTTCTTTTTTGGAGCCATAAGATGGAGGATGGCCCAAAAACTAACGCGCAAATCGCTAGATTAGGTTCACAAGACCTCCTTCCCCTTACCTGGCGCGCCAAAGATGTCGGGGACGAATCCGCGATCACCTATGGGACCCAGGGAAGGACCCCTTTACGTTCGGCAGGGAGAGACGGTTGCACGAAGAGCAAATCTAGCGAAGAACACGACAGTGCACGAGAGAGATTTACCCAGGTTCGGGCCGCACGGATGCGTAAAACCCTACTCCTGCTTTTTGGTTTATTATCTGTATGATTGTTCTAGCTCCAGGAGCGCTACAATACCGAGCAGCTGCGTACAATACTGGAGTTCTCCATCTCCCCGTTCCTCCCCCTCTCCACGTTGCCTATGGGCCTCCTTTTATACGCACAAAGGGGTCACCAACAGGTGGCAAACAGTAAAGGTAGAGGTGGAAAGTTGCTACAGTAAGGCCATTATTACCAGGATGACATGTCCTACCTACCACTGACGGCAGGGGACAAGGGCATTAAATGCCCATGCCTTTGCTGTCCAGATACATGTACCCGGACGTCTTGGACGTGGGAAAAGCCTATCCCACCTGCTCCTGCACCGCTAGCTACAGTGTACCGCCGTCTACACAGTGCCCCGCCACACACGCTTGGAAGGACCCAGAGCGCCACGCTGGCAGAGGCACCGGAGCAGCACAGTAGCACAGTGGTACAGTAACGCTTGCCGCAGCAAGACCTTGCCGCAACCCATAGCTTGCCGTGCAAGGTAACTTGCCGGGGCAAGTACCTTGCCGCAGCTGCTATCTTGCCGCAGCCAATGACTTGCCGGGGCAAGTACCTTGCCGCGGCAAGTACTGTGCTACAGCAAACCTCAGGCTGGGCCTCAGCTGTCCCTCCCGGCAAGCTCCTCTTGCCGGGGCCTTAACTCTTGCTTTGTATACTTTGTTCTTGAATGGCTTAATAATCTTGAGCTTCTCTCTGGCTGTCCTCCCGCAAGCCTGGCCGCGGGATGCTACTACTGCCCGTGCACAAGTACGGGGTACTAGGGTACCCCTATTCTAGTACACCGATAGAATCAAGTTTATTTTGTCCAATGATCTTCATGATTTTTTTATTATATCCCTCTTGAATATCTATCACTTTGGGACTAGTTTCATATATTGCAATTGCTTTTAAATAGCTCAAACAAATTTAAGTGAAGAACAAGAGCATAAATTTTTTCGTCTCTCAAAATAATATAAGTGAAGCATGAGAGAATTTCTTCAAAAATTTACTAACTCTCAAATAAATCTAAGTGAAGCAAGAGAGTATTTCTTCAAAAATATTAAAGCACACCGTGCTAAAAAAGATATAAGTGAAGCACTAGAGAAATTCCATAGCTCAAAAAAATTTAAGTGAAGCATAAAGAGCAATTCTAACAAATCATAGCATAATTTTGTCTCTCTCAAATAGGTGTGTCCAGCAAGGATACTTATGACAAACTAAAAAGGAAAACAAGAAAAGACACATAATACAAGACGCTCCAAGCAAAACTCATGATATGTGACGAATAAAAATATAGCTCCAAATAAAATACCGATGGTCGTTAGAAGAAAGAGGGGATGCCTTCCGGGGCATCCCCAAGCTTGGTTGCTTGGTTCTCCTTGAATATTAACTTGGGGTGCCATGGGGCATCCCCAAGCTTAGGCTCTTTTCACTCCTTATTCCTTCATCCATCGCGATCTCACCCAAAACTTGAAAACTTCAATCACACAAAACTTAACAAACCCTTCGTGGGATCCGTTAGTATAAGAAAATCAATCTTTACTTTAAGTACTGTTTCAAACCCATTCAAATTTTGGTATTGCATTATATCTATTGTATTCTGACTTTTACATGGCTTATACCCCCCGATACAATCCATAGATTCATCAAAATAAGCACACAATGCAAAGAAAACAGAATCTGTCAAAAACAGAACAGTCTATAAAGATGCGAGTTGTTATCATACTTATGTAACTCCAAAAATCTGAAAATTTAGGAAAACATCAAAAATTTGTATATCAATCTTGTGTAAAAAAGTGCAGAATTTTTTATCATTTCTGTGAGTTTAAACAATTCTGTTACTGGATGCAAAAGTTTCTGGTTTTCAACAAGATCAAATCAATTATCACCAAAGCTATCCCAAAGGCTTTACTTGGCACAAATACTAAATAAAACATAAAAAAACACAATCATAATAGAGGTATAATTGTGCAAACACTCAAGAACAGAAAGAAAAAGGCAAAAATAAATTTTATTCATTGGGTTGCCTCCCAACAAGCGCTATCGTTTTATGCCCCTAGCTAGGCATAATGCATAGATTCAAGTATTGTCATATTTAGTTTTTGATCCATAGGATGCCCTCATGATTGATTCATATGGTGGCTTAATTCTTATTCTAGGGAAGTGTTCCATACCCTTTCTTAGCGGAAATTGAAATTTAATATTTCCTTCTTTCATATCAATCACGGCACCAATAGTACGTAAAAACGGTCTACCAAGTATAATTGGACAAGAAGGATTGCAATCAATATCAAGAACAATAAAATCTATGGGCACATAATTTTCTATTTGCAAGAATAAGAACAACATTAATTCTTCCCAAAGGCTTTTTAATAGTAGAATCCGCCAAGTGCAAATTAAGAGAACATTCTTCAATGTTGGTAAGACCAAGCACATCACATAAAGATTTCGGAATTTTGTAAACACTAGCACCCAAATCACATAAAGCAAAACAGTCATAATTTTTAATCTTGAATTTAATGGTAGGTTCCCATTCATCATGTAATTTTCTAGGAATTGAAATCTCTAACTCCATTTTTTCTTCCAAAGCTTTCATCATGGCATCTACGATATGTTTAGTAAAAGCTTTATTTTGTTCATAAGCATGGGGTGAATTTATCATGGATTGCAAGAAATAAAGAAATTCAATCAAAGAGCAATTATCATAATTAAAGTCTTTGTAATCCAAAAGAGTGGGCACATCACTAGTTAAAGTTTTGACCTCTCCAAACCCACTTTTATCAATTTTTTCATCAAGATTTTCACCCTCCAAATTATCGGGACACCCTCTAGCTAAAGTTGACTCTTCTTCAGTCCTTTTATCATCAATTTTAATTTTACTAAACAAGGAATCAATAGAGGAAACACCAATCACTTTAAGATCTTCATCATTTTTATGAAAGCAATCACTAGAAAACGCTCTTTCTAAAAATTCTCTCTTAGCTCTAAGCATAGTGGTTCTTTTCTTACTTTCATCCATAGAAACGTATAAAGCTTTAATTGATTCATCAACCTTGGGTGCAAAAGTTTTCAACTTGAGATTTTCTACATCGTGAGAAATTCTATCAATGCTTCTAGACATATCATCAATCTTAATAAACTTTTCTTCTACCGTAGTATTGAAAACTTTTTGAGCATTGATAAATTCTTTAATAGTATTCTCAAGATTAGAGGGGTTCATATTATTATTGTAAGAAGAATTACCATAGGAATTACCATAATTATTAGAGGAATTTCCAAGAAAAGGCCTAGGATTAAAATTACCTCTATAAGCATTGTTATTAAAATTGTTTCGCGAGACAAAATTCACATCTACGGGATCACTATTTTGCTCAATCAAAGTAGACAAAGGCACATCATTAAGATCAATAGGAGCACTTTTATTAGCAACCAATTTCATAAGAGCATTGACTTTTTCACTCAAAGTACTAATTTCTTCATCCGAATTAACCTTTTTACTATTAGGTGCTCTTTAAGTATGCCATTGTGAATAATTTCCCATAATATTATCAAGCAATTTAGTAGCTTCACCCAAAGTAATTTCCATAAAAGTGCCACCCGCAGCGGAATCTAAAAGATTTCTAGAAACAAAGTTCAATCCCACATAAAAATTTTGTATGATCATCCAAAGATTTAAACCATGAGTGGGACAATTTCTTAGTATCAACTTCATTCGTTCCCAAGATTGTGCGACATGTTCATGCTCAAGTTGCTTAAAATTCATGATTTGAGTTCTAAGGGAAATAATTTTCGCGGGAGGAAAATACTTAGTAATAAAAGCATCTTTGCACTTATCCCAAGAATCGATACTATTGCGAGGCAAAGAAGAAAACCAAATTTTTGCATGATCCCTCAAAGAGAAAGGAAATAATTTTAACTTCACAATATCATTGTCCACATCTTTTTTCTTCTGCATATCACACAATTCTACAAATGTTTTTAGATGGGACACGACATCCTCATTAGGAGTACCGGAAAATTGACCTTTCATGACAAGATTCAACAAAGCGGCATTAATATCACAAGATTCCGCACTAGTGGCGGGAGGAGCAATCGGAGTGCTAATAAAATCATTGTTATTGGTATTGGAAAAATCACACAACTTGGTGTTTTCTTGAGACATCGTGACTACACAAACAAGATTGCAAACAAAAAACAGATCTAACGAGAAAACGGCGAAAGAAAAAGAGGGCGAATAAAACGGCAATTTTTTGTGAAGTGGGGGAGATGAAAACAAGAGGCAAATGGCAAAAAATGTAAATTGCAAGGAGATGAGATTTGTGATTAGGAACCTGATAGATGTTGATGATGTCTCCCCGGTAACGGCGCCAGAAATTCCTTTTGATGTCGCTTGAAACTGCGTCGGTATTTCCCCAAAGAGGAAGGGATGATGCAGTACATCTACGGTAGGTATTTCCCTCAGTTATGAAATCAAGGTATCAATCCAGTAGGAGAACCAAGCAACACTATGTAAATGGTACCTGCACACAAAGAACAAATACTTGCAACCCAACGCGTAAGAGGGGTTGTCAATCCCTCCTAGGTAACGGCGCCAGAAATTGGCAAGTTGACGGGAAAATATTTGTGATAGATTGGATAAATAGCTCTCTATAAAACGTGAAATAAAATAAGTAATAAAAAAGTGCAGCAAGGTATTTTTGGGTTTTTGGAATAATAGATCGAAAAATAAAAGCGAATAAAAATAGATCTCAAAGCAAATATGATAAAGAATAGACCCGGGGGCCGTAGATTTCACTAGTGGCTTGTCTCAAAAAATAGCACACGGTGGGTAAACAAATTACTGTTGGGCAATTGGTAGAAGATCGAATAATTATGACGATATCCAAGGCAATGATCAATATATAGGCATCACATCCAAGATTAGTAGACCGACTCCTGCCTGCATCTACTACTATTACTCCACACATCGACCGCTATCCACCATGCATCTAGTGTATTAAGTTCATGGAGAAACGGAGTAATGCAATAAGAATGATGACATGATGTAGACGAGATCTATTCATGTAGGAATAGCCCCCATCTTGTTATCCTTAATAGCAATGATACATGTGTGTCTTCCTGCCCCTTCTGTCGCTGGGAAAGAACACCGCAAGATCGAACCCATCACAAAGCACCTCTTCCCATGGCAAGAAAATCGATCTAGTTGGCCTAACTAAATCAAAGATTCGAAGAAGAAATACAAGGCTATAAATAAGCATGCATATAAGAGATCAAAAGAAGACTCAAATAATATTCATGGATATAGATCTGATCATGAACTTAAATTTCATCGGATCCCAACAAACACACCGCAAAAAAGAGTTACATCAAATAGATCTCGAAGAGACCATTGTATTGAGAATCAAAAGAGAGAGAGGAAGCCATCTAGCTACTACCTACGAACCCTTATGTCTATGGTGAACTACTCATGCATCATCGGAGAGGCACCAATGAGGATGATGAACCCCTTCGTGATGGTGTCTAGATTGGATCTCGTGGTTCTGGAACTTGCGGCGGCTGGAATTGTGTTTCATCGACTCCCCTAGGGTTTCTGGAATATTTGGGAATTTATAGGGCGAAGAGGCGGTGCGGGGGGTCTTCGTGGGGGGCACAACCTCCCTGGGCGCGCCTGGGCTCCTGCGCGCGCCCTGGTGGGTTGTACCCACCACGGGCCTCCCCTCTGGTACATTCTTGGCCCATTGCGTGTCTTCTGGTCCAGAAAAAATCTCCAAAAAGTTTCGTTGCATTTGGACTCCGTTTGGTACTGATATTCTGCGAAGTAAAAAACAAGCAAAAAAACATCAACTGGCACTGGGCACTATGTCAATAGGTTAGTCCCAAAAAATGATATAAAGTTGCTATAAAATGATTGTAAAACATCCTAGAATGATAATATAACAACATGGAACAAGCAAAAATTATAGATACGTTGGAGACGTATCAGCATCCACAAGCTTAATTTCTACTCGTCCTCGAGTAGGTAAATGATAGAAACAGAATTTTTGATGTGGAATGCTGCCTAACATGTTCATCACATATTCTTTCCTTTTGTAGCATGGACATTTGGACTTCTATATGGTTCAAACCAATAGTCTAGTTTGGACATGAAGATTTCAATACTCAAGCATATCAACAAGCAACCATGTCTTTCAAAATATCAACACTAAAGAAAGTTATCCCTAGCCCATCATGCTTGATCATTGATCCATTCATGAAACACACTCGCATATTAGCTACATCCAATGCTCAAGTATGATCATAGTGCTCCCTAGTTGGTGCTTTATAAGAGAAGATGGAGACTCAAATAAAAATAAAAATTGCATAAAGTAAATAGATAGGCCCTTCGCAGAGGGAAGTAGGGATTTGAAGAGGTGCCAGAGCTCAAAGCTTAAATTGAGAGATAAATTTTTTTGAGAGGCATACTTTTCCCGTCAACGAAAATGACTGAGTAATTCCTTACACTTTCCATGCTAGAAATATAGCAAACAAGATCTCAAATGCACCAGAAAATTGAACCTTAGGGTACAATGGTGATTGCTTACCGTGCAAAAAAATTCGAGGCAAAATGATGAACTCGTGTTTTCATTCAAACAAAAATATGATGTTAGACCCGTTCATTCTTGCCAGCGATGCTACCTAGATTTTCTATGTGAAAGACCCCTTGCATAAGAACTGCCATGTAGTGATGCATGGGAAGAGGAGGGTACTGAGCGTCGAGGATGTTGCTGATGAGGACGAGTACGATGAATTTGCTAAGTTGCCAGCCAAGGGATCACGCACCATCCAAACAGAGAAGCATAAAATCATCGGAAAACCTAAGTTCATTCGGGGTCAACCTAATGATTTCAGTTCCCCCATGTGCATGGGAATTAAGCCGTAAGACTAGTTTTTATGCCTATCCTGCAACTTAATTCGTTCAATAAAGAACTATCACGTGCACTGAATTTGTTGTTAGTTGATGTAAATGTTTTCAAATAGCACATGGTTCATTCACGAAAGACGTGTTGCCGATGCCCCCCTGCTGCGCACGATGTGAGTCGTGCGTTCTAATTGGCTAGAACCTAAACCCCATGGATCATACGTCTGCACCGTTGGATGCTCCCAGATCGAACGGCAATCCTCATCCCTTTCATCACCACATGCAGTTGCAGTTGGGATTTGATTTATATACACAAAATGCACGTTAAATTCAAAAATGTCTTAAATATAGCAAACGATGCCTGAAATGCGCCAGAAAATCAAACCCGTGGTATAATGGTGATTGCGTATCGTGGAATTTTATGAGGTCAAACGATGAAGTCACCGACCACTGGGGTTTGAATTGACACGTCTCCTTTTGGAAACCGTGATCCTTCTTGCGAGATGCTCCGGTTTCCAAGGAGCGATCATCAAAACGTATGCCAAACTTTACCAAAATTTTTCCACGGGGTCGTGAGAGCACACCACGGTCACACACCGATTTTCATGATGTCCGGACTCCATCTGAATTTCTTGTAATTAAAATACCAACTAGGCCTACGCCGGTGGCTGAACCTCACAGCCGAAATGTTTGAAACTTCTGCCCGCTTCTTGGACAATGGATGAAACCTTGCAAAGCAACACACAAATGATTTGTATACCTTCTTTTCTAACACCCACATGTAGTTGTAGTAGTGTTTTGATTTTGTATGCACTAAATGCATGGTAAATGCAAAAAATGGCTTAAATATAGCAGATGAGACCTGAAATGGGCGAGAAAATCAAACCTAGGGTATATCGGTGATTGTTTACCGTGAATTTTTTCGAGGCGAAACGATGAAGCCACCGACAATTGGATTCTGAAGTGCCACGTCTCCTTTTGGAAACTATGATCCTTCTTGTGAGATGCTTCGGTTTCGAAGGTGCGAGCATCAAAACTTGTGCCAAACTTCACAAAAATTTCCATGGCCACGGTGACTCACCGATTTTCGTGATTTTCGGACTCTATATGCATTTCCTGTAATTAAAATACCAAGAAGGCCTACGCCTCTGGCCGCACCCCGGCTGAAATGTTTGAAAAAATTTCCCGTTTCTCGCACAATGAATGAAAACTCATAAAGCGACAAACAAATGATATTGCTAACACCCACGCGTAGTTGCGATACGGTTATATATATATATATATATGTGTGTGTGTGTGTGTAGGGTGGGTCTATTCTAATAGTACCTTTAAGAGTCTTATTCTACACCAAAAAACGCTTATTCTGCTAACACCATACGCACTCTGAAAACTACTAGGGAAACGACCACCCACCCCTGACCGAACTACATCTACCAGACAAAAAATCCCCGCCTAGCCGTCTTCTTCCTCCCACTCCCCACGACCCCCACATTCCTCCCACTCCACCCCCGACCTCCATTGCCTTCTGCTGTCGGGGCCGCCAAGGGTCGCGCCACCATCCGGCCCAGCCACCTCCAACACCTGGCGCAACCCAGCACCGCCGCTAAACCACCAGCAATCGCGCGCCGCTGCCGCCCTGTTGACCACCACCCGAGGCGACCCGGCTACCTCCAACCGCCGCCGCCCTGCCGGATCCAGTGAGATCCGGCCGCCCCGCCCCAACCACCTCATGCTGCGACCAACGCCGTGGCTCGCCCCCTACCAGACGACCTCCTACTACGTCAGCGCGCCATGGCTCGGCCCCGACCTCTTGCCCCGACACGACCAGCACGCCGCCACCTACAACCATCTCCGTGCGACAGTGGCGCTCCTCGCCACCTCGTGCATCTGCGCACGGATCCCCTGCTACCCATGGCGGCCTCCCCGCCATGCCCCGCCTGGGTCAGATCCATGGCCAGCCCAGCTCCTGTCCGGCCTCCCCCTGCTCTGGCGAGCTATCCTCCCCATGCTCTTGAGCTATGGACGACAGGGTCGAGGCTGTATCCTCCTCCCTGGTTCAGATCGACCGGAGGACGAGCTCTCCTCCTCGTGGCGGTCTCTGGCCAGGGCCTCACCTCCATCCCGCATACAGGGCTCACCTCACCTTTCCCTCCATGAGGTCCAGGCCCCACTCCGCCGCAGTCCACTTTTTTTTGCAGATTTTGGATTGTGCACTTCTCAATCATGCTTGCTCAGTGTTGAAATCTGGTGTTGGAGGACTTGCGGCTCCTTCTTTTTGGTTTTGACTGAGTTAAATCATAGCAAAAAGTGTCTTGTATACACTGACCCTGCTGCAGTCCATTTTGTTTGAGCGAGACTGAAAAAAGCCCAAATGTTGATCCCGCGCAGTTCGTATCCGGCCCTCCACCTCTAGACGCCCATCGCATGTGCCACTCCCCCGATGAGCAAGATGAGGGCAGCGTCCGGTTCAGTTCGCTGAATGGTTTCCGAGCGGTTCGCTTTGCTCTATACCGCCGAGCAGAGGTTCACTCTATTACCGAGCGACCAGCTCCGGCAATTTTGCCTTCTTCTACCCCCTTGCTCCTCGCCCGTCCCTCCCCTTTTTGTTGTTTCATCGCTTGATTGTTGGCTTCCCCTGTTTTGCAGGTTTCGGTAGCACTCCCGCGTCTACAGCAAGGGTGCTGACCGCATGCAGTTCGGCCCGCGGGGGAGAGCAGTGCACTTGGCTTGCAAAAAAATGCTTGAAATTTTGACGGAGTCACACCCAAAAGGCCCAGGTTGCAGCTCTGTAGAATACGGTGGCATGTGCAACTGTGTTTCATCTTAGTATGTATGTGTAGTTCACTATGTTCTTCTACGCATCAAAAAAGGATGTGCAGCTCGGCGTTTGTGAGGAGCGAGATGTGCAGATCAGTACGAGGAATGATGCAGTTCGGTACGAGCGAGATGTGCAGCTCGCTGTACCTAATTTTAAATTCTAGTTTTGCTTTTGAAGAGTATCGTTGCAATTAACTTTGTGCTCGGCGTAATTCTTGTGCGAGTCAGTGGGCTATAGAGTTGTTCTGTTTTAATATTGTTTACAATTCTCTATGTGTGTTGCAGTGCACTGCATAAAGGGTGCAGTACACTCCGGCGATGTTGGGATTGCATCCAAGTTTTTTCATAGGATGGAGTTCACTAGTAAAAGCTTTGTTGGTCATTATGTGTGAAAAAAATTGATTAAACTGGAGCAAAGGGAGCAGTGAATGCGGTTCACTAAAATGTGAGTGTGCATGTGTAAAAATAATGAATGAATATGTATGTTTTGAAGCTCACTTCGTGGTTCACGCAGTTTGCTATTAAACTCCTTTGTGGTTCACTTGGTACACAGAAAAACAAAAACATCTCAAAGAAGTTCACTTCTTATTAGAAGTAGTTCACTCGCTCAGTCCCTGCGGTCCACTCGCCCTGCCTATGCGCGTAAAAAATGATAAGTATGAAAAAAACGACAAAAACTCATGAGTTTCACTTTGGGTAGTGTCGCGGTTCACTTTGGGTAGTGTCGCGGTTCACTTACTCCCAATATGAAAAGTGCACAAAAATGCTACGGAAACGGAAAAAAATTAATGTTGTTCAGTTCTCGATAGTGTTCCGGTTCACTTACACCCGATAAGAAACGCATTCCACTTCTTCGTGTAAGAAAATTTACGTCTCACAAAAACAGAAACCATGCAGTTCGCTTGCCTGTCTGATGCAGCTCGGTTTTTAGTCCCAAGCAGTGCGGTTTTCTCTCCGATGAAGTTCACCCGTCTATTTTGGTGTCGCGAAAAATAGAGTGTCCGCATTTCGGTAAATTTAAAACTGCTCTTAAACCGTAATGAATTAGAGAAAGTGTTCCATACGAAAAAGTTGCGCCTCGACGATACCTTTCCAATGGCGTTTCATTTGAATCATTCCGACCAGCGGTTTTGTAAAAAAATTGTGAAAAATGGCCGCTGCCACTCGTCGTCCGTTGCACGATTTTCAAAATTAACTTAAAACCGTAAGGAATCTCAAAAATATTTCTACATATGAAAGTTGCGCCTCGTACATAGCTTTCCAACGGCGGATCACACGCCTCGTTTAGACAAACAGTTAAAAACCTAGAGTGAAAGCAGTACCGAAAAATTGCAAAAAAAAATTGAAACACAGAATTTCGCGATTTAGTAATTTTGAAACTGCTCTTAAACCATAACGAATTATATAAATTAATATGTATAAAAAATTGTGCCTCGACGATATATTTCCAACGGCGTATCATTTGCTTCATTCTGACTAGCGGTTTAGAAAAAAAGCCAAAAAAATCCCGCTGCCATTCATCGTGCGCCGCACCATTTTTAAAACTGCTCTTAAACCGTGAGGAATCTTGAAAAAAATTCTACATGACGAAGTTGCGCCTAATCCATAGCTTTCCAAGGGTATATTACACGCCTCGTTTCGACAAACTATTTAAAAACTGGAGCAAAACTAGTACCAAAAAAACTACATGCAGTTTTTTGTGACGTGAAGTTCACTTGCCTCAGAACCGCTGTGCTCTTGCTCCAACAATGACGTGCACTCGCATTGAGCGTGCAGTTCGGAAGTGTTAGCAGAATAACTATTCTGCTAATATTAGCAGAATAGACTGACTGTATATTATATATATATATATATATATATGCATGGTAATGCAAAAAAATTGCTCAAATATAGCAAACGAGAGCTCAAATGCACTACAAAATCAAACCTTAGGGTACAATGGTGATTGCTTACCGTGCAAAAAAAATTCAAGGCGAAACGATGAACTCATGTTTTCATTCAAACGAAAATATGCGTTAGACCCGTTCATTCTTGCCAGCGATGCTACCTAGATTTTCTATGTGAAAGACCCCTTGCATAAGAACTGCCATGTAGTGATGCATGGGAAGAGGAGGGTACTGGGCATCGAGGATGTTGCTGATGAGGACGAGTACGATGAATTTGCTGAGTTGCCACCCAAGGAATCACGCACCATCCAAACAGAGAAGCGTAAAATCATCAGAAAACCTAAGTTCATTCGGGGTTAACCTAATGATCCTAGTTCCCCCATGTACATGGGAATTAAGTCGTAAGACTAGTTTTTATGCCTATCCTGCAGTTTAATTCGTTCAATTAAGAACTATCGCATGTACTGAATTTGTGAGTTATGCCCGGTCTTCTGTTGATGTAAGAACCGTTAATATGTTGACCTTGATATGCTGTCAGCTCAGGCAATGAATTTGAACTGTTTATTATTATTATACCCTAGAGGTAGCACACTAAATTGATCTCACTCTACTATGTATGAACAGAAGATATGCAATCTAGTTTGCGAATAGCACACGGTTCATTCATGAAAGCCGTGTGACTACCAAACCGCGCGTGTGATGTGAGTCGTGTGTTCTGATTGGCCAGAACCCAAACCCCATGGATCATACGTCTGCACCATTGGATGCTCCCAGATCGAACGACAATCCTCATCCCTTTCATCAGCACATGCAGTTGCGGTTGGGATTTGATTTATATGCACAAAATGCATGTTAAATTCAAAAAATGTCTTAAATATAGCAAACGATACCTGGAATGCGCCAGAAAATCAAACACGTGGTATAATGGTGATTGCATACCGTGGAAATTTTTATGAGGCCAAACGATGAAGTCACCGGCCACTAGAGTTTGAATTGACACATCTCCTTTTGGAAACCATGATCCTTCTTGTGAGATGCTCCGGTTTCCAAGGAGCGATCATCAAAACATGTGCCAAACTTTACCGAATTTTTTCCACGGGGTCGTGAGAGCACGCCACAGTCACACACCGATTTTCATGATGTTCGGACTCCATCTGAATTTCCTGTATTTAAAATACCAACTAGGCCTACGCCGGTGGCCGCACCTCGCAGCTGAAATGTTTGAAACTTCTCCCTGCTTCTCGGACAATAGATGAAAACTCGCAAAGCAACACACAAATGATTCGTACACCTTCTTTGCTAACACCCACATGTAGTTGTAGTAGGGTTTTGATTTTATATGCACTAAATGCAAGATAAATGCAAAAAATAGCTTAAATATAGCAGACGAGACCTAAAATGGGCCAGAAAATCAAACCTAGGGTATATCGGTGATTGTTTACCGTGAATTTTTTTTCGAGGCGAAACAATGAAGTCATCGACGATTGGAGTCCGAAGTGCCAAGTCTCCTTTTGGAAACTATGATCCTTCTTGTGAGATGCTCCGGTTTCGAAGGTGCGAGCATCAAAACTTGTGCCAAACTTCACCAAAAAAATTTCATGGGGTCGTGAGAGCACGCCACGGTGACACACCGATTTTCATGATTTCCGGACTCTATATGCATTTCCTGTAATTAAAATACCAACAAGGTCGACGCGTCTGGCCACACCCTGTGGCCGAAATGTTTGAAAAAAATCCCATTTCTCGGACAATGAATGAAAACTCACAAAGCGACACACAAATGATCTTGCTAACACCCACGTGTAGTTGCGACATGGTTATGTGTGTGTGTGTGTGTGCATGGTAAATGCAAAAAATGGCTCAAATATAGCAAACGAGATCTCAAATGTACCACAAAATCGAACCTTAGGGTACAATGGTGATTGCTTACCATGGAAAAAATTCGAGGCAAAACGATGAACTCCTATTTTCATTCAAATGAAAATATGTTGTTAGTTGATGTAAATGTTTTTAAATAGCACACGGTTCATTCACGAAAGCCGTATGCCTAACAAACCGTGGCCGATGCCCCCCTGCTGCGTGTGCGATGTGAGTCATGCGTTCTGATTGGCCAGAACCCAAACCCCATGGATCATACGTATTCATCGTTGGATGGTCCCAGATCGAACGGCAATCCTCATCCCTTTCATCACCACATGTAGTTGCGGTTGGGATTTGATTTATATGCACAAAATGCACGTTAAATTCAAAAATGTCTTAAATATAGCAAATGACACCTGAAATGCGCCAGAAAATCAAACCCATGGTATAATTGTGATTGCGTATCATGAAATTTTTTATGAGGCCAAACGATGAAGTCACCGACCACTGGGGTTTGAATTGACACATCTCCTTTTGGAAACCGTGATCCTTCTTGTGAGATGCTCCGGTTTCCAAGGAGCAATCATCAAAACGTATGCCAAACTTTACCAAATTTTTCCACGGGGTCGTGAGAGCACGCCACGGTCACACACTGATTTTCATGATGTCCGGACTCCATCTGAATTTCCTGTAATTAAAATACCAACTAGGCCTACGCCGATGGCTACACCTCGCAGCCGAAATGTTTGAAACTTCTCCCCGCTTCTCGGACAATGGATGAAAATTTGCAAAGCGACACACAAATGATTTGTACACCTTCTTTGCTAACACCCGCATGTAGTTGTCGTAGGGTTTTGATTTTATATGCACTAAATGCAAGGTAAATGCAAAAATGGCTTAAATATAGTAGACGAGACCTGAAATGGGTGAGAAAATCAAACCTAGGTTATATCAGTGATTGTTTACCGTGAATTTTTTTTAAGCAGAATGATGAAGTCACCGACGATTGGAGTCTGAAGTGCAGCATCTCCTTTTGGAAACTATGATTCTTCTTGTGAGATGCTCCGGTTTCGAAGGTGCGAGCATCAAAACTTGTGCCAAACTTCACCAAATTTTTTCCATGGGGTCGTGAGAGCACGCCACGGTGACACACCGATTTTCGTGATTTCTAGACTCTATATGCATTTCCTGTAATTAAAATACCAAGAAGGCCTACGCCTCTGTCTGCACCTACGGCCGAAATGTTTGAAAAAAATCATGTTCCTCGCACAATGAATGAAAACTCGCAAAGTGACACACAAATGATCTTGTTAACACCCACATGTAGTTGCGACATGGTTATATATATATTTATTTATATATATATATATATATATATATATATATGTGGTGTGTGTGTGTGTGCTTGGTAAATTCAAAACATTGCTCAAATATAGCAAACGAGATCTCAAATGCACCAGAAAATCGAACCTTAGGGTACAATGGTGATTGCTTATCGTGCAAAAAAATTCGAGGTGAAATGATGAGCTCATGTTTTCATTCAAACGAAAATATGCGGTTAGTTGATGTAAATGTTTTCAAATAGCACACGGTTCATTCATGAAAGTCGTGTACCTACCAAACCGTGGCCGATGCCCCCCTGCTGCGCGCGCTGTGAGTCGTGCGTTCTGATTGGCGAGAACCCAAACCCTGTGGATCGTACTTCTGCACCATTGGATGCTCCCAGATCGAATGGTAATCCCCATCCCTTCCATCAGCACATGCTGTTCCGGCTAGGATTTGATTTATATGCCAAAATGCACGGTAAATGCCAAAAATGGCTTAAATATAGCACACGACACCTGAAATTCGCCAGAAAATCAAACTTGTGGTATAATGGTGATTGCTTACCGTGGAAAAAAATTCGAGGCGATACGATGAACTCACGTCTTCATTTCAAAATTAGCACGTCTTTATTTCAAACGAAATTATGTTGTTTGTGCACACGGGTGCTTAGAGGCAACCGTTTGCAATAGGCCTTTCCGCGCGGCGACCGGGGATCTTTTTTCACCCTTTTCACCAAGGCTGCCAACACCCCCCCACCGCTCGCCCCTGTTTCACTCAACAGTCCACCCAATCTACATCGCCAGCTCCCCCTTCCCCAGATCCACAGCAGAAACCTGTCCAGCACCGGTGTGCTCAACCCGGCCATGTGCCCGCTCTTCAGCGTCAACCCTACATCCATTGCTGTTCCCAACACGCGGCTACCCGCGCCTCGCCGTCTTCGTTTGCTTGCCAGCCACCCTCGAGCATATCGATCCTGTAACCCTCGCCGCTCCCGTGGTCCTGTCGGGTTTGCACAAGAAACCTGTTAGTTACGGCTCTCCATCACGGTGAGGCATATTTCCTCGCAATCCCTCTTCCTATTTCATTCAGTATGTTCCCAAATTGGCTATAAAATAACGGAGAGCGTATATATGTTCATTATCTACCTTCCTAACTAGTACATATAAGTTGTATTTGTTCCAATTAGTTATTGTTGATTTCCAGATCGTGGGCACCCGAGTCACACAAACTTAACAAATTAGCCGTACATTTTCTAAATTATTGCATGACATGTTTAGACAGATTGATACCAAGTTGTTAGCTTTATGCTTATCCTCCTTTCCTGAGTTTCGCATGTGTTCTCTGTAGATGCCGAGTAGCAGCGACAACACTCATGCTTCAGGCGATGTATCTTCATCTGAGTCTGACAACCCTAGGTCTCCAGCAGATGGTTAGGGATCAAGTAATCTAGAACGAGATAGAGCTATAGGAATTACCCTTCCGGTCAGGACACGGAGGAACGCTCCAAGGAAGCCCATACACCAGCCTAAAGGTGTATATGAAGTAACCGACATCGATTTAAAGTCTTGGGCTCCAACTAAACCAGCTAAAGCACGCACGAGGTTCAGGAGTGTGTGTGGATTTGTTGGCAGGGCAAGGCTCAACATTAATTTGCCGGGGTTTAAGGAAGGCTGACACAAAAAAACGGCAAAGGATAGTCCAGGAGATCATGGATCACCTCAACGTTCCAGAGCAGTGGAGAATGCAGGTGGAACACGCTGCACTGAAGAAGGCTAGGGATGCTTGGAGAAACTGGAAGCACGTGTTGTACAAGAAGTACTTGAGTGAAGGCAAGGACCCAATCCCCGCATACCCCCAAATTACAAAGGCAGACTGGGCAGAATTCAAAAGGGTCAGGGCAACTACAGAGTTTACTGAGAAGAGCACCAAGCAATCGGAACTTCAGAAGAGGAACACACACCCCCACTGTATGGGTGTGGCAGGATACTATGGCATGAAACCGATATGGGACCAGGAGGACAAAGAAGCAGTAGCTGCAGGTGGGAAACTGGCCTTTAGTGAAATAAGGGGCGAACGCGCTAGAGACTACTTGTGGGCACGTGCAAGGAGGTGTGACAATGGAACTTATTACTTTGAAAACTCACATGACGAAGAACTATATCGCATGATGTTAAAGGCTTCCAAGATCCCTGGAAGGTTCTATAGGAACTCAAGGCCATGTGACATTCTGTCCGATGCTCTGGAAACAAAAGAGCCCCTGGCCGTGGAAGGGGTATAGGTGTCAATGTCCCGCACAAGAGGGCCTTCACACTCAGCAAAGAAGAGAGGCTCAGCATGAAAAAAGCAAGGAGTGAAATGAAGCAGAATGAATTGTATGAAAGGTTGAGGAAGGACATGTATCCAACTGTTCGAAAGGAAATTGAGGAGTCAATGATGATGCAGAAGACTCTAACACTGATAGATAGCCAGCAGATGGGAGGGGATGGGCATGGAGGATGTTGGTTATTACGTGACAACACCGCATAAGGGTAGATGTGCTTCAGCTGACCCCAGCGACACTAAGACTGCAGCTGCTCATGATGATGCTATATCTGATCCATCTGGAATGAAAGACACACTAAAGGGCGTGCTTACACATTATGAATGTACATTAAAATGTGCAACAGCCTGTGTTTGCCCATCCTTCTTGGAAGAGGGCCTCTTGTGGGACAATGTGTCATTGAAGCCGGGCTGTGTGAAGTGCTACGTGACTGAAGTAAAGCCTGGATTCAATGAATTTGCCCTGAACAATGTCCTAGGGGACTTTGATGAGCAGAGGACCTTGGGAGAAACACTGTTACATCACATCTAGTGGCCACGAAAGGAAATAGACTTCATGGATGAGATCCCCGAAGCCCCGCCAAGAGCAACCAATGTCGCCCCTCAATCGGTGACGCTCTCCTTGCCACAACAACTCTCGTGTGATTCCCCCAAGGAACCTAATACTCGTAATCCGACAGCTGATGCATCAACCTATGATCAGCCCGCCCGACTTTGTGTCGTACAGGCCATGTCATCGTTCGCCCCAGAGCAGCCAGTGGCAAGGCCTACAACTGCTGAAGACGCACCACCGGTTCAGATGCCAGCCGTTGAAGCAGCGGGGGGAGACTCAGCTGCACCACATGCTCAGCAGACCAACCTGGTGGAACGGACTGCTGAATAGTCTGATGCTTCGGAACGGCATGCTAAGCAGTCTGTAGGTCCAGAACCGACTATTCATCAGTCCATCGGTCCGCAACCGCATGATCAGCATACCAATCCGTCGGCACTGCCTGCTCAGCAAACCAACGCATTGGCATGACCTCCTCAGCACACCGACAAGTTGGCACCACCTATGCAGAAAACCGACATAGCTTCAACGCATGGTCAGCAGTCTGATGACTCTGCTGCTATAGCCCAGTAGTCCGTCACAGCAACACCGCCAGCTCTGTAGTCTGGAGTAGCTAAACCGTCTGCTAAGCAGTCCATCGAAGCTTTACCGTATGCTCGGCAGTCCGCCTTTCAGCCATCCAGACCTTGGACCAGAAGTGCTTCAAGTACCAAGAAGGAGGCAGGCAAAAAGGCTGCACCCGTCAGGAAGCGCCCCCCGAGAGCGAAGAGGAATGAGAACGATTGCCTCTTACTTAAGGCACTCATCGCCCATAACCAAATTAACAGCAAGTTGTTCGAATAGGAGAGTAATATTATTTGTGACGGCATGAATGATGCACAAATAAAATTGGCGCTTGCTAAAAATAAAGTAGACGTACTTGAAGCACGCAATTACGTCCATGGCCAGCCATTTCTTGTTGGCGAATACTTTGATGAGTGCAGTTCCAGTTGCCGCGAGTTACATAAATATTGCATGGATCTAATGTTAGCAGGTCATCATGTTCTGCTAGTCTACTACAACAGAGATCATTTCCAACACGATCCTAGTTCCATCAGTGTGGATTTCGAGGACCTACATCTCTTCTTCAACTTCAACGTGCTCGATGCCACTCTTGTTAGATGCCTGATTTTGTAAGTACTTAACAAACTCTGATCAACTTCATACAAGGCTATAAATGATAAACAACTAACTGCATTTTATTTCTCTCAGGGGATTGACCGCACAGAGAAGAAAAAGGGAGAGTGTGTATTTCATAGATCCTGCATTAGCAAATGGCACAACATTACATGGTAAGGATGAACGGGAGTGGGCCATTAACACGATCGCCCGTATCTTCGAAAACACGTCCCATGCAAAATCATTTCTCTGGCCATATCATGAACAATGTTGGGGATATCGCGTATCGGGAACTTATCGGTCGACCCATGATAAGGGGTAAATCGGCCAGTTTATCGGCATATCGGCCAATTTATCGCCATATCGGCTGATTTATCGGCCCATTTATCTTATTGGTCAGATAGCGATAAGCGATAAATCGACCGATTTATCGAAATATCGGAAGATATCTTGAACAGTGATCATGAATGGTAAGTCAAATAAACAACCATTTATACACTAATTGTCTTTTAGATTTTGACATAATTCATAAGTTCATGGTTTTCTTAATATGTAGCAATCACTGGATCTTGGTATTCATTGTTCCAAACAAGAACATAGTTTACTACATGGATTCTCTCAGAGAGTCAATAAAGGCTCAGGATCTGACGCATCTTCGGCAATTCATGGATAGGTATTGAATTCTATGATGTTGAAATTAATTTGCATTCATATCTGGTTCAAGAATTGATGTTGTGAAAATTCATCTTCATTTGCAGTGTGTTTGCATTGTGGAAAACTAAACCAGAGAACCTGTTCAAGAAGGAACTATTTCTGCAGCACGAGATCATTTTTTCGGTAACACACCGAAATCCATTATTTTCGGAAAATGTATCCAATAGTCTACAAATACCTTTTCTTACGCTAGTCAAATGTTCAAGCTTCTAAATTATCTTTCTATTTCTGTCCAAAGAAAAAAAATGCATCTAACACCGGTTAGGTTATTCCTAACAAGACAAATACGTGACTAATTATGTACAAAAAAATTTAGTGTCCTCAGCAACAAGCAGGGACCAACCTTTGTGGATACTATGTTTCTAGACACATGATCTCCATCTGCAAATCTGCTGATAGTTGTGAAGATTCTCGCGTATTAGTACCAGTAAGTCTATCTTAATTAATATTTTCTACTCCACTCATATGGCACATTCTGATCTTAAAAATACTACAGCTCATCTGAGAATCGAGGACCCCTGAACCGCTCCCCGCTGGTGAATTGCTGATGGTTCAGAGATTTATTGGCAACTTCTTCCTGGATCACTACATCAATCCCACTGGTGATAATGAAGATTTCAGCATGCCTTCTCCTGAAACATTGAGTAAGAGTTAGCCGCTAAACATATACACGTGGATCCATTGTTTTCCATGTGATGAGGTCTTCGTATTCCGTACACTATGATTAATTATTTAATGCATATATATGTCGACAAATCATTGGAATTTAGCTATCATTTGTTCAATTGCAATTATTGCGAAATCTGATGAATGTTCTTCCTGTGGACACTATTTGTTCAATTGCATATTGTGGCGAATTTGATTTTTGCATGCCGACTCAAATGAGATACTTTTGCTTTAACCTGGCAATTACTGCGCACATGGTACAACTAAATGAGTGTGTGCAATCCACATCGGAAAGCATACGTCAATCATAGTGGAACCGTCGGTGATACACGGCAGATTGCAGATGATTTGTAGCACTACTACATGTGCGTAGGGGCTCCAGAACTGTTTGTGATACCACACTATCGCACACAAGAGCTCAGAGTAAACCGTGCCCAATGTTAAATACAATCCCACTCATAAATTTTTCAGGAAACGTGTGGGATCCCAAACGAAAAGCACACATCACTCATACCGCAACCGTCGGTGATAGACAACAAATCACAAATGATCTGCAACACTTGTATGCGTGCGAAGGGGCTCTTGAACTGTTTGTGATAGAACATTATTGCACACGGTAATTGTTTGGAAACGTGTGTGATGGATTCATGCATGGCAGACGAGTTCCGCCGAAAACTCATGTGCAATGGGGCACATATCGCACACAGTTCATATGTTGGCATGTGTGCCTTAGATACTATTTCCCAAACGATTCAGTACGAAACACCATTTGGTTTCACTGCGTCATTACCCTGGTATAGCGAGGTGCTATACAAACAGTTTTTAACCCCTTTCCCTGACGATATTTGGAACCGTCGCCAAGTGAGTGTGGGCGATAGGGGGGTCCTTCCCACACGACCCAGAAACCGTTGGGGATAGGGAGCCTCAATGCATATACATTACTCCCTACACGTTTGTGCTCGCATTGCCATCGCAGTCAGTATTCTGTGGTGCTACATTTACGATGCGCGACCCATCACAAATAGTTCACGATTGTAGAAGTAGACAATCACACACATTTACTTTTCCTCGAATGTGTGCGATTCGATGTAAGAGCGCACACAGTTGTCGCTATAGAACTATATGCGAAGCTTGAATACATCCCACATGATTCATCCGTCATACCCGCATCGGATGATCGACTTATCGCACGCGTTCTTCTATGACCAAACATTTGCGATGCGCACAACATCACAAACAGTCCATAATTTCGAAGCGTGTGTGATAAGGTGACTATCGCAAACATTTAATAAGAAAGAACTGTGTGTGATGCTGTTGTTAATCGCACATGTTTTTTCTTGGCCGATCGTGTGTGCAGTGGAGATTGATCACACACGTAGTGGATCCTAGAAACGTGTCTGATCTTCACGTCTATCGCAGACGTTTCGCTTTCGCAAACCGTGTGGAGAGTAATCCCTAATTAATCCCTAATTTAAAAATCACATGTTTTGAATTTGAAAGTAGGCAATCACTTATTTCATATCCAACCATGTTTATTACAAATATAGGTTCAACCACGAATGCATAATTCGATGCGCAGGTACATATACTGAAGAACTACAGAAGCACCAAGTAAAGAATGATGAACCACAGTTGTACTAAAGACTGTAAAGAGAGAGGCGAAAGACATTCTGGTTGCTGGAGAAGGTGAAGCGGAATGCCCATATTGTGCCCTCCTCCATGCATAATGCGCGCACGACTCTAGGCCAACCCCTTGTGATGGCTGCCCGTCCATCCTTCACTGTCTTCATTACGACTTCTCGATGCTCATTGTAGTCTGGATGAAATACTTTAACTTTCATTGTGTGTCCACCAATCATGTACTTTGCGAGGTAATCTTGAGTGAACTACTTCGGGAACCACTGCGAACGAAAAAGATTCAGACATTGTTGTATAACAACTCATTATGGGCAGTAGAAAGAGAAGGCTGCAGAGTTTGTAGTTACCATCCTACAGCTCACTGTTGTGTTGGATAGAGCATAAACAAATAATTTTCTTGCCACCATTCATATCTTTTTGCTAATAATCCTTATCAGTTTCCTCACTTGATGCTTGTTCATGAATATCTCATTGCCCCATACGCAAAAAGGGTCGATGCGTGGATCCTTGCCAAGGGCATATGTACCTACAAGCAACAAGTCAATATTAGAAGCTAACAAGTGTCCAGGCCTGGATCTATATGCACTACATTATGGAACGACGGGGGGAGTACAAGCCGAGGGATGAAACTAACCTCGGCGGAAAATGGTGGCCACTCCCATTGTTGTCCTGCATAAGTAGTGGAAAGGCATGATAAGTACAGCAACCTTAACATCAAACAAATATAGCAAAGGTAAACAACATCATCTCCAAATGATAGCTTGAATGTGTTGGTTTCAGCATGCTGTTAAAGCAGATATAAAATGGAAGGTAATGTTACCGACAGCAAGCTTAACAGCCATCAAATATTGCAATTCAAACTGGTATTGTTGAAAATGAATAGAACGTAGGTAATGCTTAAATATCACACTGGATAAATGTGTAAAACCGAAATAAAGGGCATGTGTTAACTACACCAGGCATAACTGGAACCAAATATGGCCGTTCAAACTGGTATTGATGCAGTCGAGCGGCACAGTTCCAACTTGCACATAATGAACAACACATTGTGAATGACAGAAATAAACAAGGCATAAATGATTAGTATAACAACCAAATATAGCCATTGAAAACTGGACAGAGTCTCACTGCAACCAACCTAACAAGCAAATACAGATAAACAGGGCATATGCTTGAAAACTGGACAAATGCTCACTACAACCAACCTAACAAGTAAATACAGATAAACAAGGCATCTACTTGAAAATTGGACAAATGCTCACTGCAACCAACCTAACAACCAAATACAGATAAACAAGGTGTCTGCTTGATAACTGGACAAATGCTCACTGCAACCAACCTAAGAACCAAATACATATAAACAAGGCATCTGCTTGATAACTAGAAAAATGCTCACTGCAACCAACCTAACAACCAAATACAGATAAACAAGGCATCTACTCACTATAAACAACCAAATATAGCCATTCGTGAAACTGAAGTGAACAATTCATACTTAAACATCACATAGCCCTATTGAACAATACATTTTTGCATAACTGAAATAATTAAACACGGCACAGTTAAAGCACCGCACGGCAAATGCTACTACAACAAAGGGTACGGGTTAGCAAGCTAGAAAAGGTAAGATTTGCTGATAGGATGTTGCCTCACATGTCATGGATGGGATCCTTCCAGTTGGAAGAGCACAGACCCATGGTGCGCTCTCTGATGTCACAGATGGGTTGTTTCACCTTGGAAGAACCTTTGTGGGTGCCCTCCTCGTGGTCGTGGTCGTGGTCGATGAGATCTGACTTGGCAGTTGAGGATCCCAAGCCGTCACCGTAGAACGTGTCCTTCAGAAATGACAAAATGGGCTCGATGGCGTACAAGGATCGCAATTCCTTGACCACTTGGCGGAGGAGATCAGCGGCAGGGCCGTCGAAGAGATCGACAGCGGTTGAACCAGAGGGGTTGGGGATGGAACACTTAACTTGTGACATGGCCCGCGTGAAGCCGTCGCTGTCTATGAGCTTGATGTCGTAGCCAGCTTTCCCGAGATACAGTAATATGCTAGCCGCAGACATGAAGCCTTCGGCATGGCAACATAGTCAACGTCTTCGCCAGCTTCTGCGGAGATGTGTTGCTCCGGGATCGACAGGTCGGGGCGAACGGTGGCCACCTCACCAACGTCCGCCGGAGAGGCCATGATAAACCTCTTCTTGGCCGAACGCTCGTCGGGCTCCCCGGGATACGTGGTCGAGCTTAGGTTGCGACATTCTAGAGCAGGGGATGTGGATTTGGCGGGGAGGGACACCGCAGGCCTCATCTAAAAACTCAGGGGAGTGGGGCAACGGTATGGGAATCGCTGGGTAACCTGAACTTTATTATCTAAGCTAGGAGGAACGGGCAGACCGGCAGGGGTTGGCAGCGGCGCCGGCTGTGGCCGCGAGCTAGGGTTCGAGGGGGGAGGGGGCCAGGTGGGGGACTATGGAGGGGGGTGGTGTTTGAGGATACGCCGCGGCTACTGAAAATTTTAGTAATGGTGGGTGGAGACGGTGGAGGACGAGGGAGGGCTACGGTTCAAATGCCTCGGCTACTGCAATTTTACTATAAGGTCGGTGCTGGAGGAGTGTGGGTGACTGTTGAAGTACGGCGGCTACTAAAATTTGGGTAAAGGAATTGATGCGGGGCGGGAGTGCCCAAGATCGCTCACGGTCCAATAAGAATATGCGAGTATCATAATAAGGAAAAGTGGCGGAACCGCCGATTTTTGCAACGCTCAAGGTAGGTAGTTTGTTTTTATATTTCTAGCTAGCTGGTCTATCGCACATGGTTCGTCCTAATTTCTAAATAAACTACCCGCCTTTAGCTTGCGCAGGTGGTGATTTTACAGCGCACTTGCATCGCACACGGATAAGCCAGTACCTCCACCCTTTGCTCGCGCTTGCGCAGTTGTGGTGATTTTATAGCGCACTTGCATCGCACACGGTTGAGCCAGTACCTCCACCTTTGCTCGCGCTTGCGCAGTCGTCGTGATTCACAGCGCACTTGCATCGCACACGGTTAAGACATTATACCCGTGTCCGTTGAGCGTCATCAGAGTCTTTGCAGCAAAAAAAATGTTAGAGAGGGTCAGAAGACAGCCACACCAGCATGTGGCCCAAATATATATGAGTGAAAAGGGTGGTCTGTGATGTTCAAAATTCCAATGCACAACTTTGACCGCGCGGGCCCACGGTTGGGCGTGTCGTCGAAGATCGATGAGAGGGGCCAGAAGTCAAGAACCACCTGGAAGTGGCCAAATATATGTAGGAATATTGGGTGTGAAGTTTAAAACTTTAAATACACAATGCACAACTTTGGTGGGACCTGCCTCGCAAACCCGAAAGCACCCTTGGATATATCTATAATGACATAATGTCATAGCTAGCTAGGGTGCTTGACCAATGTCGGGGATATCGCTTATCGGGAACTTATCGATCGACCCAAGATAAGGGGTAAATCGGCCAGTTTATCGGCATATCGGCCGATTTATCGCCATATCGGCCGATTTATCGGTCAATTTATCTTATCGGTCAGACAGCGATAAGCGATAAATCGGCCGATTTATCGGCATATTGAAAGATATCTTGAACAGTGTGCTTGACCCACCACCTCCCACTTCGTGTCAGCGGGGCAGATGCACGTAATGATACTTTGGTTATACATGCATGTCGCCATGACCTACCATAAGACAGACCAATGAATCTATCATTTGGTCGAACGGCAACTATTGTTGTCGATAAACCGCTTGGGCCAATAGATTGAACCATCATAAAAATCGCACGAGAGGGACCACAAAACCAGCACCTCTTGCATGCGGCCCAAAATGATGTACGTTGGAAGGGGTGATGTGTGTTTTCAATATAGAATAATGTACAATTTAGATGTGGTGCCTACCTCTCGATACAGACAACAACCATGAAGGCCAGGTAGTTAAGGACGAGATATGCAGGGTACGATGTAGGTCGAACCCAGCAATCCGAGCATGTGGGAGGGAATCCTGACAACGCATGAGCTCGAGCTTTGGTTGAACGACATGTGACGGTGACCAGCCCTAACATGAACTAGGAGGAATCCATTCATGGCCAACACATACCCCTCGTTATCGGTCAAAGGGATGATATATATACACTCGGGGATCCCACAGATATGTGTGCCGTCACAAAAAATCGCACAAGGGAGACGTGGTCGATCAGAAGACCCCGTATACACTGCATGCGGCCTGAAAATATGTATGGGTACGGTGGTGTGTGATGTGTTTAAATCCCGAATGTACAACTTCGATGGGCCACCAACTACATTACTAATCGAACATCGTACCCGACTCCAAGCCTGGTTCAATACGTACGATGTCGGTTTCCCAACTTCGAGGCGGGGGGGGGGGGGGTCGTCCGACGCATGCGCTCAAACTTTATTTGGTCTAACATGGCACACATAGCAATAGGAAACCATCATGGTCAAACCCTTCTCATTGTTGGGTCAAAGGGATAGATTGTGTGGGCCCCCCTCATTGTCGGTAAAGGATAATATATATACCTCAGGGAGCCCACAGATATGTGCAGCGTCTATAAACCGCACAAGGGAGACATGCTCGATCAGAACACCCTGCCCCCTATACCCTGCATGCGACCTGAAAAAGGTTTATATAATTACCATGACAGGTCACTATAGAGTCAATCATTCTTTAATTTTTTAGAGCAAAAACTAATAAATAAAAACATTGTCTACAAATTAGCAAAACAAGGATCCCAAGGTTTATATAATCGCCATGACACGGTCATTATAGAGATAAATGAAGCTTGAGATATGCAACTTCCCATCGGGTCACCCATCCTTGGACTACTCCAGCCCGAGCATGCTTAACTTCTGCGTTCTATTCGACTAGGCTAGCGGATAGGAAGCAGCCCCTTGCTGATAGGAATTGCCTCCTTGCCTTTAAGGCGTTTCACGCTGGTCACCCTATGGGACCTACTCCCTCCTATCACGCACATTTGTGCTTTTAGAAACTGTGTGCGATATTTACATGGCCAGTGTGTCGCCGCCTAGCCTTCAATGAGCACTAACACTGGTAGCGGGAAAACGATGGGAGATGAAGCGGGAAACCGATGAGAGGAGTGGCGGGAAACGGTAGCCTGTTTAGAAAACTTAGTAGAGAAGGAAGCGTGAGCTAGCACGACGCATGCGCACAGTGATTACCCATGTACTGCATGTGCTGTCGAAAGGGCTGAGGATTGCCGTTCGATCTGGGAGCATCCAACGGTGCAGACATACGATCCGTGGGGTTTGGGTTCTGGCCAATCAGAACCCACGACTCAGATCGCGCGCGCAGCAGGGGGAGGGGGCATCGGCCACGATTTGGTAGGCACACGGCTTTCGTGAGTGAACCGTGTGCTATTTGAAAACATTTTGTGAGAAGAATCTCGGTTTTTAAATCCCCTTAAATCCAAAACTCACCCGAAAATCAGGAAACTTGGCATGGTGTCACGACATGGCACATATATGTCGAGGAATTTTTTCGTCCATTTTGGCGCAAGTTTTATTACAAGCCTCTTACAAACCGGAGCTTCTCTCAAAGAAGCCTCGTGGTTTTGATAGGGAAACGTGTCCCCCTTGTGGGTGAAACGATAATCACTGCCTCTTTTCGCCTTGTATTTTCTTCTACGGGCAACATGGAACGACATGATATCCGTGCTGAAATTTAAACTTATTCAGGGTTCGTTTGGCCTTTTTATACACTAATTGAGTTTCCTAGGCATTTAATGTCCATAATTCAAATCTGAACTTCAAATACATGCTCCAGTTCACCAAAATGGCTAGAAAAATTATACATGTGTCCTTGGGTGCATGTTTAGGTCCCATGCCAGGAATGGGAACGAATTACAACCGTACCAGCGTCCTGGCTCGTCCTCAAACATTTGGAATCTCAGTTTTTAAATCCCCGTAAATCCTAAACTCACCAAAAAGTCATGAAAGTTGGCATTGTGTCACGTCATGGCACATATATGTCAAGGTAAAAACATTGTCCAATTTGGGCCAAGCTTTATTACAAACCTCTTACAAACAGGAGCTTCTCTCAAAGAAGCCTCGTGGTTCCGATAGGGAAACGTGTTCCCCTTGTGGGCGAAACGTAATCACTACCTCTTTTCGCCTTGTATTTTCTTCTACGGGCAACATGGAACGACAGGATATCCGTGCTGAAATTTAAACTTATTCAGGGTTCGTTTGGCCTTTTTATACACTAATTGAGTTTCCTAGGCATTTAATGTCCATAATTCAAATCTGAACTTCAAATACATGCTCCAGTTCACCAAAATGGCTAGAAAAATTATACATGTGTCCTTGGGTGCATGTTTAGGTCCCATGCCAGGAATGGAAACGAATTACAACCGTACCGGCGTCCTGGCTCGTCCTCAAACATTTGGAATCTCGGTTTTTAAATCTCTGTAAATCCTAAACTCACCAGAAAGTCATGAAAGATGGCATGGTGTCACCTCATGGCACATATATGTCATGGTAAAAACATTGTCCAATTTGGACCAAGCTTTATTACAAACCTCTTACAAATCGGAGCTTCTCTCAAAGAAGCCTCGTGGTTCAGATAGGGAAACGTGTTCCCCTTGTGGCGAAACGTAATCACTGCATCTTTTCGCCTTGTATTTTCTTCTACGGGCAACATGGAACGACAGGATATCCATGCTAAAATTTAAACTTATTCAGGGTTCGTTTGGCCTTTTTATACACTAATTGAGTTTCATAGGCATTTAATGTCCATAATTCAAATCTGAACTACAAATACATGCTCCAGTTCACCAAAATGGCTAGAAAAATTATACATGTGTCCTTGGGTGCATGTTTAGGTCCCATGCCAGGAATGGGAATGAATTACAACCGTACCGGCATCCTGGCTCGTCCTCAAACATTTGGAATCTCGGTTTTTAAATCCTCATAAATCCAAAACTCACCAGAAAGTCATCAAAGGTGGCATGGTGTCACGTCATGGCACATATATGTCGTGGTAAAAACATTGCCAATTTTGGCCAAGCTTTATTACAAACCTCTTACAAACCGAAGCCTGTCGCAAGAACCCTCGTGGTTTTGATAGGGAAACATGTCCCCTTGTGGGCGAAACGATAATCGCTCTCTCTTCTAGCCTTGTATTTTCTTCTACACGCAACACAGAACAACGGGAGATTCACGCTGAACTTTGAAATTATTGAGGGTTCATTTGACCTTTTTTATTCATTAATTGAGTTTTCTAGGCATTTAATGTCCATAATTCAAATCCGAACTACAAATACATGCTCCAGTGCACCAAAATGGCTAGAAGAAACATACATGTGTCCTTGGGGTGCATGTTTAGGTCCCATGGAATGAATGGGAATGAATTCAACCATCTCGCCGTCCTGGCTTGGCCACAAACATTGCGAATCTCGGTTTTTAAATCTCTGTAAATCCAAAACTCACCAGGAAATCATGAAACTTGGCATGGTGTCACTACATGGTACATATAATTGTCCAATTTGGGCGAAGCTATATTACAAGCCTCTTACAGACCGAAGCTTCTTGCAACCCTCGTAGTTCCGATAGGGAAACATGCCCCTCTTATGGGCGAAACAATAATCGCTGCCTCTTCTCGCCTTGAACTTTGTTTTCTATAGGCAACATAGAATAACAGGAGTGTCGTGCTGAAATTTGAAACTACTCAGGGTTCGTTTGGCCATTGTATATATTAATTAAGTTTTCTAGGCATTTAATGTAGTCCATAATTCAAATTTGAACTACAAGCACATGCTCCAGTGAAGCAAAATGGATGGGAAATCGTACATGTGTCATTGGGTGCATGTTTAGGTCTCATTTAAGGAATGGGAATGAATTACAAACTTCTCGTCGTCCTGAAACATTGAGAATCTTGGATTTTAAATCCCAGTAAATCGAAAACTCACCCAAAAAACATGAAACTTGGCATGGTTTCATGACATGACACATATATGTCGTGGTAAAAAAATCATCCAGTTTGAGACAAGGCGCACACATTAATAGCCAACGAAGTCCTTTTTAAAATAAATAGCTGACACGTTAATATCGCAAACGGTTGTATTATATGAACCATGTCAAAATTTAACCATACTCGGTGGCGTGTGTGTGCAGCTATTTGATTGGACGGGACGAGCACGAGAAGTCTGCCGTGCAGACTCGACGGGACGCGTGCGAGCAGTCCGTCGCGCAGGCTCGACGGGACGCGTGCATCCTGTCCACCTCGCAGGCTCGACGGGACACGTGCGAGCAGCTAGGCCGCCCATGCTCACCGGGAAGCAAGCTCTTTGACCTCCATCCACCAGCCGCCGGCTGCCTCGCTCACAACTTCTCCATTAATGGGTTAATTAAAGCACCTGGACGGAGGGTGTTTGCTTGTGATCCCATGGCAGCATTTTCTTTGTTCGTGTTTTCAACTCATATTCCGGCCTAATTTAAATTGCCACATAGGGCAACGGATAATACGATGACAAATAAAAGGGCAACGGATAATACGACAACAAATTTACAATGGCGCACATAATAATTGTCTTACATATTCCGGATAATTTAAAATGTCACATGCGGCAAAGCCCGGAAGACACGGGGGAAAGAGAAGAAGGAAATCGCAGACAATGATCTGGGTCGCTACTGTCTCTACTCATCGATGGATCGCCGGGCGACGACATCCTCCAGCTCCTTCTTCAATTCCTCACGACTTTGCTTGAAAGCAGCCACGGATTCTTCCACCTCCTGCTCACGCTCGATCCAGACCTTCCTCAAGTCACCCATCAGTTCCTCGATGACCGCTGTCAGCGTCATCCCCGAGGCACTACTCTGCTCATGCAGCATCTTCCAGCCGGCGGCCTCCTCCTCCTTCTCGGCGAGCACCTTGAGGAGCTTCGCATTGTCACCCATGAGTTGCTCGACGAGGCCGGTCGCCTTGTCAACCGAGGCATCGCTGATCTCGAGCAGCTTCATCAAGCCGTCGACCAGCTCCTGCTGCTTAATGAGGCCAGCGAGAATGTCGTCATTGCTGGCCAAGGACTTCAGCAACGCCAGCTCATCGCGATCGCCGACGCGGTGAGTGCGCTTGTGAGAGCCCTCACGCGCCCATGAGAGCTCGTTCGAGGGCTCCGCGGCGCGCCGGGACATCTTTGTTGCGGCTGCCGCTTCGCGGCGGGACCTCTCTAGTGCTATCGCGGCCTTGGTCTTTGCTGCCTGGTTATATGTCCACCCGATACTCCTCCTACCGGTCATGGCGGAACGACTTGACAGGAAAGAGCAGTTTTGTGGGTGATGAGGAGAGGAACTGTGAAGTAATTTTCGAGTGGGTAGTTTTTATAGCCCGGTGCTAAGTGTGAACACATTAGTTTGATCGGTGTGAACACATATTAGTTTGATCTGTGTGAATAGATTTGCAATTACTTATTGCGTTGTAATCTGCAATGTGACGAGAAACAAAGTCAAAATTTATTGATGGTTCTGGGCCTATAAAGCCCCGTTTCTGTTGTTCTGTCTCATCACAAACAGTTCTTTTGGATCAACCGTATGCCATGCATCTGAAGCCCGAAATGTGGGCCCTTGTTCTTGGATGTACGTGTACGTGTCTGCCCACTATCACACACGGTCATGATATCACCGTCGTGTCCTATGGATGCTCCGTCGCGTCTCCCATGGGGTGCCAGAAGGTTGACCACGTGGTTGCTCGCCGTTGAGGCGGCCGCAGCGTGCTCTGCTCGCATCCGTCTGCATGTTTTGCTCGCCATTGACGCGGCCGTGGCATGCTCCACTCTGGCGTCCCTGCGCGTGCTCTACTCGCCGTTGAGGCAAATTTACAATGGCAACGGTTAATAATTGTCTGACATATTCAGGATAATTTAAAATGCCACATGCGGCAAGGCCCAAAACACTCACGATCTACTTATGCATACAATTATAATAAAATATAGGCTAAAAGGCTGAGCCGGCGGCCTTCCGACGACGGTCTTCTCGGACTCCATGATCAGCATATCACCCTTGCGGCCGTTCATTATGTGTAACTTACTAATCATCGCACACGAGTACTCGCAAACACATCGTGTGCGATACTCCTAGCCACCGCAAGCAACTAGTTTACATTTTTCAAAGTTTTTTGTACGAACAGAATCGCACACAAACTTACTATAGTAACCGTCTGTGTTATAATTTCTCAACGCAAATAGTTCATCCGAGTGGACTGTTTGCTGCGTATCACACACATCTTGTTTACACAAATCGTTTGTGTTCTTTTGGCTCATCGCAAATGCTGCATATCACACACATCTTGTTAAGTTGAACCGTTTCTGTTCTCTTCACTAATCGAAAACAGTTTTTCCGAGTGAACCGTATGCCGTATATCACACACACCTTGATCTGGCTGACCGTTTCTATTGCATTCCCTAATAGCACACAGTTCATCAGAGCGAACTGTATGCCGTATATCGCACACACATTGATATGGCTGCCCATTTCTGTTGTTCTGACTCATTGCAAATAGTTCTGCTGGATCAACCGTATGCCCAGCATCGCACATGTAACTAAAATCTGAACCGTGTTTGATGTCTACGCCATCGCAAACGTTTTGCATCTTTTTTATGGTTTTTTTACATCCCTGTTTGCGATTAATGCATCGCACACAGTTTCGTCAAAGGGTCTCTGATCGTAGTATCGCGTTAGCAGCATCCTGCAGTAGTGTTAGAAACGTTTAATCACTAATCCCACACGTGTGATAGAATTTGGTGTGTGCTGCATCGCATACGATTACATTTGGCAAGGCGTCTACATCATGGCTCCCTATCCCCGACGGTTTTTGGGTCGTGTGGGAAGGACCCCCCCCCATCGCACACACTCACTAGGCGACGGTTTAAAATGCCTCGCGGAAAGGGGTTAAAAACTGTTTGTATAGCACCTTGTTGTACCAGTGCAAAGTCTTGTCTTGATGTAGTGTTCGAGTTACTGGCCACTACCGCTGGCACAAGCTCTTCAAACTCACTGTCTGAATCAGTTTGGTTTCTTGAGTCTCAACTACAAGCTGAAAGACATCGATCAGCTGTGCTGCGATAAGAAGTCAAAGGAATGAGGAGTCCCTAGAGAATTCAGATGCATACTTTCTGGTGCAACAGCAAGCGTTGGAGGATTTTAGCGCCAAACAGGAGAAAGCTAATAAGCTTGCTAAGCTTATGGCCAGCCTGGTTGATACCCAGCATAACGTTTCTTGAGCTCTTTTGAAGTTGTTTCAGTTATGGACTAGTTTTGCTGCCTGTTTATTTGCACTGGTGGCCAATTTAGACACCCAGTGTATGTAATATGCTGCTTTGTTCCCTATATTTGCACTGGTGGCGAACTTTGATGCCCAGTGGATGTAATATGTGTAATAGTCGTAATAGCATAACATAAGTTGCTTGCTTATTTATTTCCTTATTGTCTTGTTTATTTGTTTGATTGTAGTCACTGCAGTTCTTTTTTCGCGGTTTGCTAGTAGCCACAATAACCTATTTTTTAAAATTAGGCCACAATAACCATGGGAAACATACGGACCGTTGTAACCATGGCCCCGCTACCGGCTGTAGTGACCATGGGCCTCCTACGGGCCATAGGATCCATGGGCTTTCTACGGGCCGTAGAATCAATGTACCTTCTACGGGACGTATGATCAATTGGCTAAACATGGGCCGTACTATTCATGGACCAATAATGGACCGCAATATGGACCATAAACGGGCTAGATTGGGAATCGTCTGTTTATGGGCCGACCATAACGGGTCATTAATAGGCCGATATGTATAACGGGCTTACACTACTGCAGGATGCTGCTAACGCGACACTATAATCAGAAACCCTTTGACGAAACTGTGTGCGATGCATTAATTGCAAACGGTGATGTAAAAAACCATAAAAAAGATGCAAAACATTTGCGATGGTGGATACATCAAACACGATTCAGATTTTAGTTGCGTGTGCGATGCGGGGCATTCGGTTCAGTTCAATGAACTGTTTGTGATGAGGCAGAACAACAGAAACGGGCAGCCAGATGAAGGCATGTGTGATATACGGCATACAGTTCACTCGAATAAACTATTTGTGATGAGCAAAGACAACAGAAACGGTCAGCCAAATCAAGGTGTGTGCGATATACGACATACAGTTCACTCGGATGAACTATTTTTTATTAGGCAACACAACAGAAACGTTAGCCAGATCAAGGTGTGTGCGATAGAGGGCATACAGTTCATTCCGATGAACTGTTTGCGTTTAGCCAACAGAAGAAAAATGGTTCAACTTAACAAGATGTGTGTGATACACGGCAAATAGGTCTGTAATCAGAAATGTGTGCGAAGACCGAAAATAACACAGGCGATTGCTGCTAATAAGCCGTGTGTGTTGTGGGCAAACGCTTGCTGGTATACAATTGTCAGTGATTGATGAAATCATCACCGACGGGTTGCCTAGTATGGTCCGTGTGCGATGTCATTGCACACAGAACAACAACATATGTACTTATAACTTATAAGGACTTGATTCCATAAACAGATTGAACATCCAATTACATAGGTGGCTAGTACACACATGACCTTTGCACACACCAAAGTATGTTCCAAAATGCCTAGAAAACTCAAATAATGTATAAAAAGGCAAAATGAACCCTGTATAATTTCATATTTTTAGGATGATGCTCCTATAGTTGCATGTTGCCTCTGTAAAATAAATCAAGGCGGGAAGAGACAGTGTATGTCGTTTCGCACACATAGGTGACAAGTTCCCTCTCGGAACCATGAGCCTTTTTGAGAGAAGCTCCGGTTTGTAAGAAGTTTATACCAAAACTTGTCCCAAATTGGACTAATTTTTACCACAACATGTTGGTGCCATGTCATAATACCATGCCAAGTTTCATGATTTTCAGGCGAGTTTTGGATTTACAGTATTTTTTAAACCAGGTTTCTCAATGTTTACTGTCGAGTCGACACCGCCTTGGATATGCTTTTTCCTCGTGGGTCCCAGATGTCAGAATCCAAATCTGTCAGTACCATGCAGCTTTTCTTATTAGGAATTACAGCCCATTTGGTGTGCTAGCTGAAAATAAGTTTGTGGGTGCTGGCGGGCGCTAAGAACTTGCGGGTTCTGTAATGAACACTGATCTTAAGGATCCCGCAAGAATGATGTTCTTTCCCTATGTTGTGAATGCTTATAATATTTATGTCTTAATTAAAGCAATGGCAAGCCATTGGACCAATATGAAAGAAAATATGGGTCAAAGCCGAGTAGAAAAGGGCAACAATATCTAACTCCAGCTTACAAAAGGTACAAAAGCACGAGGATTAATTGTTCATCAGGTTTACACATAACCCAGAATGAACATGGAAATAACATCTAACTCAACCAAAGTTTTCGGCAGTCAAAATCAAATGGATCGGTCTGATCCATAAAATCAAGATCCCGGTACAAAAGATCTACTAGTCCATGATGACGACAAGTTGTTGTAAATAGAAGCCGAGCACGATCAGAAGCCCTTTGGTCCACCTGAAACTTCTTTTTATGTTGTTCAACATGTCCATCCGTGAGAAATTTCTTGTCAAAAAACTTAATCCTCACGGACAATAGTGCCCTCACATTCAACATGAAGAATTTGACAAATCTAGTGTTTGCATGGTTGGATGCATATCCTTCCACCGTTATTGTCTTCAAACGAATGTCATGAGATCTGAGAAAATCCTTGTGCTTCATCTGCCATCGATTGGTTAGACCTTTTTCTTGAAAATCTAGTACCTAAATAGACATGAAGATTGAAAACAGTTAATGTCTAAAATAGAGTATGTCGAAGGAGCGACAGCTGAACGGTTAATTCTAGTACATTATATATGGGCTTCAATGTGTGTGAATCATCACCTCTATATACAAATTCTCCAGACATGGAAAGCATCGCAGCAAGCCAATAGTGGTGTTCATATCAAGACACCATATATGATTACATAAGGTCTTGACAGAATCCACCACCCCTGATAGGCCATCCATGGACAAGCTCTTCATTTAGCATATAACATAATATTAGCACCGAAAGTGTACTCCAAGATGATATTTAACTTATGCGCACAAATGAAAAATGCAGATTACAAAAGTGTACATGGATAATATACCACACCTAAATAAGTGTGGAGCCAACCACCATCTTGTAACCTTTAAACCGTTCATAAATTTCACCCAAGGTCTCCAGTTTAGGCACAGAGACCACAGTTATTTGCGAAGGTTTATAACAAGAATCATGGAGCAACCTTTGAAGTGAAGGGGCATCTTCGATGATGAGCTTCTGTCCTTCAAAACAAATTCCAATGCTTACAAGGTGAGGCGACTTTATTTTGAGACAAGGGATATGGAATCCTTTTCCAAAAACAAGCACCAAATGCTCCAGTGCAGGGCAGCTGGAGTGGATGATGCTGTGCAGTGAGGCCACCGACAGATCAACCAACACAAGCGCAAGTTTTTTCGTTAGTGGAAGTCGAAGCATTTGTACCATATTGTCTGCTAGATGGCACCGGGTCAAGGTGGAGGTGTGGAGAGAGGAGGAAAACCATGAGATGGGCATCGGTGGTGAGGGCACAGATGCAGCTCTTGGTGGTAACCTATCGCTGTAGTAAAGGTAGAACTCAAGCTGCTGGAGTTTATCGAATTGACGGGATGTCAGCCAGGCGGCCACCGTGCAGGGTATGTCCAGCAGGTAGCGTGTCGGGATGCAGATGCATTGAACGGAGCCCTGGTGGGAGGAGATGATGGCTCCGGGGAGTTCAGAATCATCATCGACAGATAGATGACGACAGTCGAGATTAAGAGGCGCGGCGCGCCACTGAGTGCGCCACCGAGATGCGAGGACTTGTGCGCGGCAACCATCCTTGGTGGGGAGAAGGGAGATGATCTCCCCAAGGATGGCGTCCGGGAGATCGCTGATGCGGTCCACCAGCGATTCTACTGGTTCCTCGGGTCCAGGGGCGTGGCCGCTTCTGGCCGCGTAGCCGGGTCCAAGATCTACATCCGGCGGCGGTGCTGGCCGGAGCCTCATTTGTGTACATACCAATTTAAAAGAAAAAATGGCAGAAACATACATGTAGGACATTCAAAATCAATTCTCGAGATCTGGCCATGAATTATTAGCACGCACACTAACCCTAGTCGGATTATTAGCAAAAATCATTTGTATAGAACAAACAATTAATCACTAACCCTATACGGATACCATTCAAACAATCAATACACTACATGCATCTAACGGATCTTAATTACTCTGATTTCATGGACTGAGAGAACATAACCATAGGATTTTTATTCCAAAAAAATTAGAGAGGGGGGTAACCAGAGAAAACACACGATATGTTTGCCGCACAAATGGGTATATAGATGACTAACCGGTTTTCTATCGGAGTCGCAGTCGTTGCGAGAGTTGCTGTTGACCTCCGGCTCTGGCTGGGGGGGGCACGACGGCGCTGACGAAGTCAAGGTCGTGTTGCTGCCCGCGCGAGACCTCGCCGACGGCAACGGCAACCTCTGTACCCAGCTTCACGCGTTGCACGGGTGCTTCACCAGCCCCGGCGTTGCCACTCCCTCCGATGGTGCGCTTCGGCGGCATCCTCATACACTCCATAGTCCAGACATTGGTGACCACTGTGGACCGGGGGTGCGGCCGCCTATTATAGCCAGCGGCTCGGGCGCGCCATTAATACGGACCAGTGGGAGCGAGGCGGGCGGCGATCAAAGCTGTCTCGCCTCCCGGTGAGCCTGCATGGCGGACTTCCAGCATTCCTACCATCATTTCACACAGCTATACTCGCATGCCTCCCAGTGACACTGCGCAGCGAAAACACCTCCCGTCAATTAACACACCTGCATGCACGCCTTGATACGTCTCCAACGTATCTATAATTTTTTATTGTTCCATGCTATTATATTATCTGTTTTGGATGTTTTATATGCATTAATATGCTATTTTATATTATTTTTGGGACTAACTTATTAACCCAGAGCCCAATGCCAGTTTCTGTTTTTTCCTTGTTTTTGAGTTTTACAGAAAAGGAATACCAAACGGAATAAAACTTTCGCGGTGATTTTTCTTGGACCAGAAGACACACGTAGGACATGGAGAAGAAGTCAGAGGAGTCCCGAGGAGGCCACAAGCCTCAGGAGCGCGCCCTAGGGGGGCGCGCTGAAGGCTTGTGGGCCCCTCGAAGCTCCTCCAACCCTAATTCTTTGCCTATAAATTCAGAAATATTCCCAAACGACCAAAAGCATCCACCAAAATACTTTTCCGCCGCTACAACCTTCTGTACCCATGAGATCCCATCTTGGGGCCTTTTTCGGCACCCTGCCGGAGGGGGATTCGATCACGGAGGGCTTCTACATCAACTCTATTGCCCTTTCGATGAAGCATGATTAGTTTACCACAGACCTACAGGTCCATAGCTAGTAGCTAGATGGCTTCTTCTCTCTCTTTGATCTTCAATACAATGTTCTCCTCGATGTTCTTGGAGATCTATCCAATGTAATATTCTTTTGCGGTGTGTTTGTCGAGATCCGATGAATTGTGGATTTATGATCAGATTATCTATGAATATTATTTGAATCTTCTCTGAATTCTTATATGCATGATTTGATATCTTTGTATTTATCTTTGAATTATCGATTTGGTTTGGCCAACTAGATTGGTTCTTCTTGCAATGGGAGAGGTGCTTAGTTTTGGGTTCAATCTTGCGGTGTCCTCACCCAGTGACAAAGTAGGGGTAGCGAGGCATGTATTGTATTGTTGCCATCAAGGGTAAAAAGATGGGGTTTTCATCATATTGCTTGAGTTTATCCCTCTACATCATGTCATCTTACTTAAGGCGTTACTCCATTCTTTTGAACTTAATAATCTGGATGCATGCTGGATAGCGGTCGATGTGTGGAGTAATAGTAGTAGATGCAGGTGTTGGGAAACGTTGCATGGAAAACAAAAAAAAATCTATGCACACGCAAGATCTATCCATGGAGATGCATAGCAATGAGAGGGGAGAGTGTGTCTACGTACCCTCGTAGACCGTAAGCGGAAGCGTTTGTTAACATTGTTGATGTAGTCAAACTTCTTCGCGCTCCAATCGATCAAGTACCGAATGTACGGCACCTCCGCATTCTGCACACATTCAGCTCGGTGACGTCCTCCGCCTTCTTGATCCAGCAAGACCGCGAGGTAGTGGATGAGTTCCAGCAGCACGACGGCGTGCTGACGGTGATGGTGAAGTGATCTCCGCAGGGCTTCACCTAAGCACTACGAAAATATGACCGAGGGTGTAAACGGTGGAGGGGGGCGCCGCACACGGCTAAGCAATTGTTCTAGGTGTGCTAGGCGCCCCCCTCCCACATATATATAGGTGGGAGGGAGAGGGGAGAGGCCAAAGGGCGCCCCAAGTAGGTCTGAATCCTACTTGGGCTCCTGCCCTTGGCCGCCCCCCTGCCATATTTGTCGGAGGGGGGAAGGAAAGGGGAAAGAGGGAAGGAAGGGGGAGGCCGAATCCCCCCTTTCCTTTCCCCCACTTGGGCGGCTGCCATGGGCGGTGCGCCAGCCCCTTGTGGGCTGGTGTGCTCCCCTCTTGTGGCCCAATAGGCCCACTATCCTCCCAGGGGTGTCCGGTATCCCCTCCGGTGATCCGATGACTATCCGGTACACTCTGAAACACTTCCGGTGTCTGAATACCATCGTCCTATATTTCAATCTTTACCTCTCGACCATTTTGAGACTCCTCGTCCTGTCCGTGATCTCATCTGGGACTCCGAACAACATTCGGTCACCAAATCATATAACTCATATAACACTATATCGTCAACGACCGTTAAGCGTGCAGACCCTACGGGTTCAAGAACTATGTAGACATGACTGAGACACCCCTCCGGTCAATAACCAATAGCGGAACCTGGATGCCCATATTGGATCCTACATATTCTATGATGATCTTTATCGGTTGAACCGTTATGACAACATACGTAATTCCCTTTGTCCATCGGTATGTTACTTGCCCGAGATTCGATTGTCGGTATCTTCATACCTAGTTCAACCTCGTTACCGGTAAGTTTCTTTACTCGTTCCATAATACATCATCTCGTAACTAACTCCTTAGTCATTTGCTTGCAAGCTTATGATGTGTATTACCGAGAGGGCCCAGAGATACCTCTCCGATACTCGGAGTGACAAATCCTAATCTCGATCTATGCCAACTCAACAAACACCTTCGGAGATACCTGTACAGCATCTTTATGATCACCCAGTTGCGTTGTGACATTTGATAGCACACAAGGTATTCCTCCGGTATCCGGGAGTTGCATAATATCATAGTCGGAGGAATATGTATTTGACATGAAGAAAGCAATAGCAATAAACTGAACGATCAATATGCTAAGCTAACGGATGGGTATTGTCCATCACATCATTCTCCTAATGATGTGATCCCGTTATCAAATGACAACTCATGTCTATGGTTAGGAAACCTTAACCATCTTTTGATTAACGAGCTAGTCTAGTAGAGGCTCACTAGGGACATGGTATTTGTTTATGTATTCACACATGCATTTAAGTTTCCGATCAATACAATTCTAGCATGAATAATAAACCTTTATCATGATTTAGGAAATATAATAATAACCATTTTATTATTGCCTCTAGGGCATATTTCCATCAGTCTCCCACTTGCACTAGAGTCAATAATCTAGTTCACATCGCCATGTGATTAACACCCATAGTTCACATCGCCACGTGACCAACACCCAAAGAGTTTACTAGAGTCAATAATCTAGTTCACATCGCCATGTGATTAACACCCAAAGAGTACTAAGGTGTGCTCATGTTTTTCTTGTGAGAGAAGTTTAGTCAACGGGTCTGTCACATTCAGATCCGTATGTATTTTGCAAATTTCTATGTCTACAATGCTCTGCATGGAGCTACTCTAGCAAATTGCTCCCATTTTCAATATGTATCTAGATTGAGACTCAGGAGTCATCCAAATCGGTGTCAAAGCTTGCATCGACGTAACTCTTTACGATGAACTCTTTATTACCTCCATAACCGAGAAATATTTCCTTAGTCCTCTTAGGTAACTAAGGATAATTTTGACCATTGTCCAGTGATATACTCCTGGATCACTATTGTACCCCCTTGCCAAACTCATGGCAAGGTACACAATAGGTCTGGTACATAGCATGGCATACTTTATAGAACATATGGTTGAGGCATAGGGAATGGCTTTCATTCTCTCGCTATCTTCTGCCATGGTCGGGCTTTGAGTCTTACTCAACTTCACACCTTGCAACACAGGCAAGAACCCTTTCTTTGACTGATCCATTTTGAACCTCTTCAAAACTTTGTCAAGGTATGTGCTTTGTGAAATTCCTATTAAGTGTCTCGATCTATCCCTATAGATCTTGATGCCCAATATATAAGCAGCTTCACGGAGGTCTTTCATTGAAAAATTCTTATTCAAGTATCCTTTTATGCTATCCAGAAATTCTATATCATTTCCAATCAACAATATGTCATCCACATATAATATCAGAAATGCTACATAGCTCCCACTCACTTTCTTGTAAATATAGGCTTCATCGTAAGTCTGTATAAAACCATATGCTTTGATCACCTCATCAAAGCGTATATTCCAACTCCGAGATGCTTGCACCAGTCCATAGATGGATCGCTGGAGCTTGCACACTTTGTTAGCACCTTTAGGATCGACAAAACCTTCTGGTTGCATCATATACAACTCTTCTTTAAGAAATCCATTAAGGAATGCAGTTTTGACGTCCATTTGCCTGATTTCCTAATTATAAAATGTGGCAATTGCTAACATGATTCGGATAGACTTAAGCATCGCTACGGGTGAGAAAGTCTCATTGTAGTCAACTCCTTGAACTTGTCGAAAACCTTTCGCAACAAGTCAAGCTTTGTAGACAGTAACATTACCATCAGCGTCAGTCTTCTTCTTGAAGATCCATTTATTCTCTATGGCTTGCCGATCACCGGACAAGTCCACCAAAGTCCATACTTTGTTCTCATACATGGATCCTATCTCAGATTTCATGGCTTCAAGCCATTTATTGGAATCTGGGCTCATCATAGCTTCTTCATAGTTCATAGGTTTGCCTTGGTCTAGTAACATGACTTCCAGGAAAGGATTACCGTACCACTCTGGTGCAGATCATGCTCTGGTCGACCTACGAGGTTCAGTATCAACTTGATCTAAAGTTTCATGAGCATTATCATTTGCTTCCTCTCTAGTTGGTGTAGGCATCACGGGAATGGGTTTCTCTGATGTGCTACTTTCCAATTGGAGAGAAGGTACAATTTACCACATCAAGTTCTACTTTCCTCCCACTCACTTCTTTCGAGAGAAACTTCTTCTCTAGAAAGGATCCATTCTTGGCAACAAAGATCTTGCCTTCGGATCTGTGGTAGAAGGTGTACCCAATTGTTTCCTTAGGGTATCCTATGAAGGCGCACTTCTCTGATTTGGGTTCGAGCTTATCACGCTGAAGCCTTTTGACATAAGTGTCGCAACCCCAAACTTTACGAAATGACAGCTTTGGTTTCTTGCCAAACCATAGTTCACACGGTGTCATCTCAACGGATTTAGACGGTGCCCTGTTTAACATGAATGCGGCTGTCTCTAATGCATAACCCCAAAACGATAGTGGTAAATCGGTAAGAGACATCATAGAATGCACCATATCTAATAAAGTATGGTTACGATGTTCGGACACACCATTACGCTGTGGTGTTCCAGGTGGCGTGAGTTGTGAAACAATTCCACATTGTTTAAAATGAAGGCCAAAATCGTAACTCAAATATTCGCCTCCGCGATCAGATCCTAGAAACTTCTTGTTACGATGATTCTCCACTTCACACTAAAATTCTTTGAACTTTTCAAACATTTCAGACTTGAGTTTCATCAAGTAGATATACCCATACCTACTCAAATCATCTGTGAAGGTGAGAAAATAATGATACCCGCCGCGTGCTTCAACACTCACCTGATCGCATACATCGGTATGTATTATTTCCAATAAGTTATTAGCTTGCTCCATTGTTCCGAAGAATGGAGTTTTAGTCATCTTGCCCATGAGGCATGGTTCGCAAGTATCAAATGATTCATAATCAAGTGATTTCAAAAGTCCATCCGCATGGAGTTTCTTCATGCGCTTTACACCAATATGACCTAAAGGGCAGTGCCACAAGTATGTTGCACTATCATTATCAACTTTATATCTTTTGGCATCAATATTATGAATATGTGTATCACTACGATCGAGATTCAATAAACCATTTACATTGGGTGTATGACCATAGAAGGTTTTATTCATGTAAACAGAACAACAATTATTCTCTGACTTAAATGAATAACTGTATTGCAATAAACACGATCTAATCATATTCATGCTCAACGCAAACACCAAATAACATTTATTTAGGTTCAACACTAATCCCGAAGGTAGAGGGAGTGCGATGGTGATCGTATCAACCTTGGAATCACTTCAACACACATCGTCACCTCGCACTTAACTAGTCTCTGTTTATTCTGCAACTCCTATTTTGAGTTACTAATCTTAGCAACTGAACCGGTATCGAATACCCAGGTGCTACTACGGACACAAGTAAGGTACACATCAATAACATGTATATCAAATATACTTTTGTTCACTTTGCCATCCTTCTTATCCGCCAAGTATCTGGGCCAGTTTCGCTTCCAGTGACCATTTCCTTTGCAGTAGAAGCACTCAGTTTCAGGCTTTGGTCCAACTTTGGGCTTCTTCACGGGAGTGGAAACTTACTTGCCATTCTTCTTGAAGTTCCCTTTCTTTCCCTCGCCCTTTTTCTTGAAACTAGTGATCTTGTTAATCATCAACACTTGATGCTTTTTCTTGATTTCTACCTTCGCCGATTTTAGCATCACGAAGAACTCAGGAATCGTTTTTCGTCATTCCTTGCATATTATAGTTCATCACGAAGTTCTAGTAGCTTGGTTATAGTGACTAGAGAACTCTGTCAATCACTATCTTATCTGGAACATTAACTCCCACTTGATTCAAGCGATTGTAGTACCCAGACATTCTAAGTACATGCTCACTGGCTGAGCTATTCTCCTCCATCTTGTAGGCAAAGTACTTGTCAGAGGTCTCATACCTCTCAACACGGGCATAAGTCTGAAATACTAATTTCAGCTCTTGGAACATCTCATATGTTCCATGGCGTTCAAAACGTCTTTGAAGCCCCGATTCTAAGCCGTAAAGCATGGTGCACTAAACTATCAAGTAGTCACCATATCGAGCTTGTCAAACATTCATAACATCTGCATCAGCTCCTGTAACAGGTCTGTCACCTAGCGGTGGATCGAGGACATAATTCTTCTGTGCAGCAATGAGAATAATCCTCAGATCACGGACCCAGTCCGCATTATTGCTACAATCATCTTTCAACTTAGTTTTCTCTAGGAACATATCAAAAATATAAGGGAGCTATATCGCGAGCTATTGATCTACAACATAGATATGCAAAACTATTAAGACTAAGTTCATGATAAATTAAGTTCAATTAATCAAATTACTAATGAACTCCCACTTAAATAAACATCCCTCAAGTTATCTAAGTGATACGTGATCCAAATCAACTAACCCATGTCCAATCATCACGTGAGATGGGGTAGTCATCAATGGTGAACATCTCTATGTTGATCATATCTACTATATGACTCATGTTCGACCTTTCGGTCTCCAGTGTTCCGAGACCATGTCTGTACATGCTAGTCTCATCAAGTTTAACCCAAGTATTCTGCATGTGCAAAACTGTCTTACACCCGTTGTATGTGAACGTAGAGTCTATCACACCCGATCATCACGAGGTGCTTTGAAACGATGAACTTTGGCAATGGTGCATACTCGGGGAGAACACTTTTATCTTGAAATTTAGTGAAGGGATCATCTTATAATGCTACCACCATTCTAAGCAAAATAAGATGCATAAAGGATAAACATCACATGCAATCAAAATATGTGACATGATATGGCCATCATCATCTTGTGCTTTTGATCTCCATCTCCAAAGCATCGTCATGATCTCCATCGTCACCGGCTTGACACCTTGATCTCCATCGTTGCGTCGGGGTCGTCTCGCCAACTATTGCTTCTACAACTATTGCTAACGCATAGCGATAAAGTAAAGCAATTACATGGTGCTTGCATTTCATACAATAAAGAGACAACCCTAAGGCTCCTGCCGGTTGTCAATATTACAAAACATGATCATCTCATACATCAACATATATCACATCATATCTTGACCATATCATATCACAACATGCCCTGCAAAAACAAGTTAGACGTCCTCTACTTTGTTGTTGCAAGTTTTACATGGCTGCTACGGGCTTCTAGCAAGAACCGTTCTTACCTACGGCAAAAACCACAACGGTGTTTCATCAAGTTTGCTGTTTTAACCTTCTTCAAGGACCGGCCGTAGTCAAATTCGACTCAACTAAAGTAGGAGAAACAGACACCCACCAGCCACCTTTATGCAAAACTAGTTGCATGTCTGTCGGTGGAACCTGTCTCATGTGCGTGGACATGTAAGGTTGGTCCGGGCCGCTTCATCCCACAATACCGCCAAATCAAAATAAGACATTGGTGGTAAGCAGTATGACTATCACCGCCTGCAACTCTTTGTGTTCTACTCATGCATATCATCTACGCATAGACTTGGCTCGGATGCCACTGTTGCGAAACATTGCATGGAAAACAAATAAAATTCTATGCACACGCAAGATCTATCCATGGATATGCATAGCAACGAGAGGGGAAAGTGTGTCTATGTACCCTCATAGACCGTAAGCAGAAGCGTTCATTAACACGGTTGATGTAGTCGAACTTCTTCGCGCTCCAACCGATCAAGTACCGAACGTACGGCACCTCCGCATTCTGCACACATTCAGCTCAGTGACGTCCTCCGCCTTCTTGATCCAGCAAGATGCGAGGTAGTGGATGATTTCCGGCAGCACGACGGTGTGGTGACGGTGATGGTGAAGTGATCTCCGCAGGGCTTCGCCTAAGCACTACGAAAATATGACCAAGGGTGTAAACGGTGGAGGGGGCGCCGCACACGGCTAAGCAATTATTCTAGGTGTGCTAGGCGCCCCTCTCCCACAAATATATAGGTGGGAGGGAGAGGGGAGAGGCCAAGGGGCGCCCCAAGTAGGTTTGAATCCTACTTGGACTCCTGCCCTTGGCCGCGCCCCCCCTGCCATATTTGTCGGAGGGGGAAGGAAAGGGGGAAGAGGGAAGGAAGGGGGAGGCTGAATCCCCCCTTTCCTTTCCCCCACTTGGGCAGCTACCATGGGGGGCGCGCCAACCCCTTGTGGGCTGGTGTGCTTCCCTCTTGTGGCCCAATAGGCCCACTATCCTCCGAGGGGTGTCCGGTACTCCGATGACTATCCGGTACACTCCGAAACACTTCCGGTGTCCAAATACCATCGTCCTGTATATCAATCTTTACCTCTCGACCATTTCGAGACTCCTCGTCATGTCCGTGATCTCATCCAGGACTCCGAACAACATTCGATCAGCAAATCATATAACTCATATAACACTATATCGTCAACGAACGTTAAGCGTGCGGACCCTACGGGTTCGAGAACTATGTAGACATGACCGAGACACCTCTTCGGTCAATAACTGTAAGTGCATCTAGTGCCTCTTAGTGATTTTGGTGTATTGAAGACTTATAGGTTAAGGGACTAATGCGTTTGTGAGTGTACACAGGTCTATAAGTCTATGAGGAGTTTGTTATTTACGATGATTGTCGACCCCTAAAAATGAATGTCTTCAACTGAAGACTTTGGTTTTCTTGAAGACTTTGAAAGTGAAGAAATTGGTGTGACCCTGAAGACTTGATATTCATGCGAGGATTATGAAGCGTGAAGACTTTTGTTTTCGTAGTTTCATTTTCTTCTTCTTGAGCCATAGGAAACACCGTACTGTTAAAGGGGGTCGAGGTAAAACTAAGGAAAAAATTCCAAGTGATGCTCAACTCAAAATCCTACACCTACCCAATCCTTTCGAGTGAAGCCATTGGAAATCTCATACAGTTTAGTCAAGTTCTTCAGTGACAGAGATGAAGTTCTTCTGTTCTCTAAGGAATTTGTTCTGACTGAGGAGTTAGGAATTCGCCAGTGCGGATTGCCTACAAGTGAGGAACATGATAGCCCTGAGGAATTTGATACTCAAATTTCCGGCCGTTGCTGTGCTACGCGCTAGCTGTCCAAATATCCTACCCACCTAACGGTCATATCATTGAAGGGCATTTTTGTCTTGTCATGTCGGGCTGCTCCCTAGGCTATAAATAGCCGCCCCCTTCAACCACTAGCTGGTTGGCTGCTCCAAGAAATAGATTGACACTTGTCATTTAGAGCATCCCATCCTCCGAGGACTTTGAGCGAAAATCATCAAGTGAGGAAAAACCCAAAAACCCAAACACCTACAAACCCAAAGTGATTGAGCATCACTGAAGAGATTGTTCCTGTGTGGAACCGACGCTTGTTACCTTTGAGGACTGTGCATCCTCCAGACGGTTAGGCGTCATGGTCTAGAGCATCCAAGAGGAAATTGTGGATTGCCGAGTGACCGAGTATGTGAAGGTTTGGAAGTCACCTGAAGACTTACCACGAGTGGTTGGGCGAGGTCTGTGTGACCTTAGCTCAAGGAGAATAAGGTGAGGACTAGGTGTCCTGGACTGTGTGTTCAGGACTGGGTGTCCGGGACTGTGTGTCCTCAGGTTTAAATACCTAGCCGCTCCAACCAGACGTACAACTGTCACAGCAGTTGGAACTGGTCTACCAAATCAGTGTCTTCACCGAGCTACTGGTTCTATTTCCTCAACCCTTTCATTTCCTCGCATACTTGCTATGTATTTGATCATCACTGTTTGAAGACTTTGTCTGAAGACTTTCTCAATTTCCTCAGTTCAAATTCTTCAGTCAGTTTGTCTTCAGCCTGCTTATCCTGTGTTTACGCTACTCGTACTCTGTGCTTGTTTTCATTTCATCATGATGACTGTGCTACTGCTCTGTTATGCTTGCATCTGAGTACTCATTCCGCTGCTAAGTAGTTCGTCGCTTAGGAATTTCCTCACCTTGAAATTCCTCAGTGACGAATTTGTAAAAATCGCCTATTCACCCCCCCTCTAGTTGATATAACGCACTTTCAATTGGTATCAGAGCAAGGTACTCCCTTGTTCTGTGTGATTTTGGTTTAACCACCTGGAGTTTTAGTTATGTCGACTGCAGGCATGATCAAGGTCTCAGCTGGGTGTCCTACCTTCGATGGGACGGACTACCCCTACTGGAAGAACAAGATGCGCATGCATCTTGAGGCAATTGACAACGACCTCTGGTATATTGTGGAAAAGGGTGTTCCCTCTGTCACTCCTTCCGTAAACGCTGCTGATGTGAAGAGATTCAAGCAACTCGACTCTCAAGCGAAGAATATCATATGTGGCCATCTGAGCAAAGGGCAGTATGGCAGAGTGAGTGCTTTGGAGACAGCTAAGCTTATCTGGGATAGGCTGTCCAAGGTCAATGAAGGAGTCTCAACTCAACGTGACTCTCGAATTGACGTTCTTCGCAATCTCTTCAACCGCTTCAAAAGACTCGACAACGAAAATGTTCAGCAAACCTTTGATCGCCTCACTGACATTTCAAACGAGCTTCAAGCACTGGGTGCCACTGACATCACCGACCATGAGGTGGTGAAGAAATTGCTGAGGTCACTCGATTCTTCATTCGATACACTGGCACTGATGATTCAAGAACATGGAGACTACAAGTCACTTGATCCTGCTGATATCCTCGAGAGGCTAAATACTCATGAATTCCAACTAGCTGAGAAGAGAGATCTCTACGGACCTAGCTATGGTAGATCTCGTGCACTAAAAGCCAAGGCAGTCTCTGAATCTGAAGATGAAGATTCTGGTAGCAGCCTCGGTGATCCTGAAGAACTGAGTCAGGAGCTAGCAATGCTCATGAGGAAATTCCAGAAGTTCTCTAGACGTGGCCGATTTGGAAAATCCTCAAGAGGTGATGACATGAAATCAGATTCCTCATCCCGTGATTACAAGAAGAGAACTTGCCATAAATGCAAGAAACCTGGTCACTACATTACTGATTGTCCTCAGTGGGAGAAGGAATCAAAGAAGAAGAAATACAAGGATGATAGTTCAGATGACTCTAAGAGGAAGAAGAAATCTTCAAAGTCCTCATCGTCAAGATCTTCAAAGTCTTCATCTCACAAGAAGAGCAGCTCCAAGAAAGCTCGGGCATTCATTGGCAAGGAAATGGACTCTGAAGCTGAATCTGAGGAACATGAGGAAGAGGAGGCATCTGAGGAGTCAGACTCTGGTGTGGCGAGCCTAGCCCTCGCTACTGCTTACGTTAGCAAGTCCATCTTCAACACTGAGGAAAATGGCTTCCCCAACACTGCTGATGACGTCAACGATGACTATGCTCCCACCCATTGCTTCATGGCAAAAGGTGCCAAGGTACTCAAATATCCCTCCTCTGAATCAAGTGAGGATGAATCTGATGATAACCTCAAACCCAGCTATTCCAAACTTGCTAATATTGCTGTTAAACAACAAAAGGCTTTGGAAAAGGTTCAAAATATGCTAGACAAAAGCGATGATCTGTTAGGTGAGGAAATGGATCGAACTCAAACACTAACTGATAATCTTCAGCAACTACAGTCTAAGTTTGACAACCTTCAAGGTCGTCATGAAACTCTCCTAGCCGATCATGAGAAGCTTTCTTATGAATTTCTTCAAAGAAAGCAAGATCTTGAGAAGCTAAGGGTGAGTCATGAAGATCTTCAGAAGGAAAATGATTCTTTGCTTGCTCAACAGATCAGTTCCGCTCAGGAAGAATTTATTCCACCATGCTTGAAATGCATTGAACGTGAAACTGCTAATTCTTCACCTGAATGTTCAAATGCTTCCATTGCTGCAAATTCTTCAACTGTCTCTGTGGTCACAAATTCCTCATCTGAGGATACCACTAGTATCACTGACGAAAATGCAGGGTTGAAGGAATTGTATGTGACAGGCATGTACAAAAGCCTCAAAGGGCATCAGAATCTTTGTGATGTGCTCAAAAAGCAGATCTTGAACAGGAACCCTAGGAAAGAGGGTATTGCCTTTGAGAGGAAACTCAATGCTGATGGAACCTACTGGAAACCGGAGCAGTATCCCAAAACCTCATGGGTTGCTGCGAAGGGACCTCCCGTAGATCCATCCACTTTATCTGGCTTTACTTGTGAATCCTCATATTCATCTGATGAGTCATTTGACTCCAACTATAAACTGTTCAAAAATCAGAATGGTGAGGTATTTGCTAGATATGTTGGATCTAACTGCAGGAATGGTCCCCCTATGAAGAAAATCTGGGTTCCCAAAAAGTGCCTTGAAAGTCTTCAGGTGAATGTCCTCATGACACCACCTGTGAAGAATAAGAACCCCAGATCAAATTCTTCATATGAATCAAATTCCTCACATGGATCAAAGTCCTCACATGAACATCATCGTGCTAACACTTCTGTTTCGCAGGGAAAGCCTAAGGGCTATGAATATATGCATTATTCTTCAAATCATTATGTTCATAAGTCCTCGAAGAATTTCTCTGCTTATTCATATGCTTACCCTAACCCCTCTTATGTGAAACGAAGTGGTCTGGCGTCTATGCCACCTTTCTCCTATGGAGCTCGTAGAATGATGAACTCTTTGCCACCCCTCCAGATGTGGGTGGTGAAGAAAAGGAACTAATCTCTTATGCAGAGTCAGGTCTCCAGACGAACTAAATCGTCTGAAGAATTTGCTGGAGACCTGAAATGCTTGAAAGGACGCAAGCTAATCATGAAGAAATGATTTATTCATTTCTCACGTCCTCACATTGCTATATATACATATGTTGCTTTAATTGATGAAATATGTCTGATGAATTTGATGTCATATTCTTCACTCTGAAGTATATGAGTTCGTAAGATGCACTAATTCATCTACAGGATGATTTACCCAAAGCTACTGAGTGGGTCCTCGATAGTGGATGTACAAATCACATGACCGGTGACAAGAGCTTACTGATGAACACTCCTTTATCTCCATCACACTTGAAGCATATCACCTACGCTGACAAAGGCAAAAGCAAGGTATTGGGTCTAGGTAGGGTTGCAATCTCAAAGGATCGACACATGGATAAAGTCATGCTTGTCGAGTCCCTCGGATTCAACCCCATGTCTGTCTCAATGCTTTGTGATCTTGATATGGTTGTTGTCTTTGGCAAATATTGTTGCTTAGTGCTCATGGAATCTGACAATTCCAAAGTCTTCGGAGGCTTTAGGAGAGGAGACTTGTATATTGTTGATTTCTCTGCAGGACCACAGCCTGCCACTTGTCTACTTGCTAAAGCTTCAGAAGGCTGGCTATGGCATCAACGGCTGGGTCATGCTGGCATGAGGAACTTACACACGCTCGTGAAGAAAAAGCACGTCATTGGCATCGAGGGTGTCAAATTCCTCAAAGATCATCTTTGTGGGGCTTGTGAGGCTGGAAAGATGACCAGAGCCAAGCACCCCTCGAAGACTATCATGACTACTTCTCGTCCTTTTGAATTGATTCATATGGATCTCTTTGGCCCTACTCATTATGCCACACTAACAAATGCAGCATCTCTATATGGCTTTGTCATTGTTGATGACTATTCTCGTTACACATGGGTGCATGTCATTACTTACAAAACTGAAGTGCAGGAAGTCTTCAGACGATTTTCCTCAAGGGCTTCGACGAATTTCGGCGTGAAGATCAAGCATATACATAGTGACAATGGGACTGAGTTCAAGAATACTGGTCTTGATGACTATCTCGATGAACTTGGTATTACTCATGAGCTATCTGCCCCATACACTCCTCAGCAGAATGGCGTTGTGGAGAGCAAGAACAGGACTCTTGTTGAGATGGCTCGCACCATGCTTGATGAATACAAGACACCTCGTCACTTCTGGCCTGAGGCAATTGATACTGCATGCCACATCATCAACAGGGTATATCTTCACAAATTCTTCAAGAAGACCTCATATGAACTCCTCACTGACAAGAAACCCAATGGTCTTCAATGCCTATCACAACAAGGTTGTTGAAACTGTAGATGTGCGGTTCGATGAAACTAACGGCTCGCAAAGAGAGCACCTACCTCCTGTGCTAGATGAAAAGACCCCTGAGGAAACCATCAAGTTCAAAGCTACTGAGGATGTCATTCCTACTGAAGAATCTGCTGAAGAAATCATTCCAGAACATGAAGAACAGCATGCTGGCGCATCTGAAGAAAATGGCTCTGAAGAAAATGCTGAGCCAAATCAAAGTCGTCAACCTGCTCATCCCCGCGTTGCAAATGAAGTACAGATTGAGAGAATCATCAACGACATCAACGCACCAGGTCCTCTGACTCGCTCAAAAGCTTCACATTTATCTAACTTTTGTGGGCATTTTGCTTTCGTCTCTATCACAGAGCCCACCAAAGTTGATGAGGCATTTCTGGAGCCTGAATGGATTCAAGCAATGCAAGAGGAATTACATCAATTCAAGCTGAACAATGTGTGGGAGCTTGTCAAGCGACCGGACCCATGCAAGCACAATATCATCGGTACCAAATGGATCTACCGCAACAAGCAAGATGAAAATGGCCTAGTGGTGAGGAACAAGGCTCGTCTTGTAGCTCAAGGCTATTCGCAGGTTGAAGGAATTGATTTCGATGAGACTTTTGCACCTGTTGCTAGACTTGAGGCTATTCGCATATTGCTTGCTTATGCTAACCATCATAATATCATCTTATACCAAATGGATGTGAAAAGTGCATTCCTCAATGGTAAGCTTGAGGAAGAAGTATATGTTGCTCAACCCCCAGGTTTTGAAGACCCTAAACATCCTGACAAAGTCTTCAGACTCAATAAGGCCCTCTATGGCCTCAAGCAGGCCCCTCGGGCGTGGTATGATACTTTGAAGGAATTCCTCATGAAGAAAGGCTTCAAACCCGGTTCACTCGACCCAACGCTTTTCACCAAAACCTATGATGATGAATTATTCGTGTGCCAAATATATGTTGATGATATTATCTTTGGCTGTACTAACCAACATTACAGTGACGAATTTGCTTACATGATGAGTGAGGAATATCAAATGTCCATGATGGGAGAATTGAAATTCTTATTAGGTCTTCAAATTCGGCAACAACGTAATGGCATCTTCATTACTCAAGAGAAATACCTCAAGGACGTTCTGAGGAAATTCGGTATGCAAGAATGCAGAGGCGTCAAAATCCCTATGCCCACAAATGGCCATCTATGCACTGATGAAAATGGAATAGACTTCGATCAAAAGGTATACCGCTCCATGATTGGTTCTTTATTGTACCTATGTGCATCTAGGCCGGATATTATGCTTAGTGTTTGCATGTGTGCCCGTTTTCAAGCTACACCGAAGGAATCACACCATAAGGCTGTGAAACATATTCTTCGATATCTAGCTCACACTCCAACACTTGGATTATGGTATCCCAAGGGCTCGTTTTTTGATCTCATTGGATATTCTGACTCTGACTATGCCGGTGATCGTGTGGACTACAAGTCAACTTCAGGCACATGCCATTTCCTCGGACGATCCTTAATATGTTGGTCCTCGAAGAAGCAGAACTGCGTATCACTCTCTACTGCTGAAGCTGAGTATATTGCTGCTGGTTCTTGCTGTGCTCAATTGCTATGGATGAAGCAAACCCTCAAGGACTACGGCATCAATGTGAAGAATGTGCCACTCTACTGCGACAACGAGAGTGCCATCAAAATTGCTCATAACCCAGTTCAGCACTCAAAGACAAAGCACATCGAGATTCGTCATCATTTTCTTTGAGATCATGTGTTGAAGGGTGACATCTCTATTGATCCCGTGAAGTCTGAAGAACAGCTAGCGGATATCTTCACAAAGCCCTTGGATGAGAAGAGATTTAACAAGTTGCGGTGTGAGCTAAATATCTTAGAATCTTCGAATGTCCTTTGAAAAGGACACATCCTAACACTTATGCAAATTGATGACTTAGATGTGCAACACACGAAGAAACGTTTTTCTTCAATCAATGAAGACTAACCCTCTAAGTGTGAAGAATTTGATTCTCAGAGCCCTACGACAATTGTACGCGGTGTCTGAAATCATAATTCTTACACGGTGGGTCACGCCACCACAAAAAGTTGAAAATCTTCAAAATTTGAGTTTTTCATCATTGTGCAAATTCTTCAAATTTTCAAATTCTTCAACTTTGCAAAATCTTCACTCTTTCCGACTGTGTTCTTCATTGACTATATATATATATTTGAGTTTTCTGTCCTCTACAGCATTCACTTATTGCTAATTCTTCAAGTTGTGTTTCTTCTAAGTGAATGTGATCGGACCCGTTCCCCCTCTATGCTAAACTCAATCCAGTCCGTTCACAAATTCTCCATGTGCGTTCTATTTGACACCCGTTCAAAGTCTTCACTGTGTCCTTGACAGCTGAAGAATTTGCGAACGAAACATTAAAATATTCTTATCTGAGTTTTCGGCTTTTGCCGTTCAAACCGTTCCTTATCCCTCGATAAGATTTATCTATTCACCCTCGATCTAACACGATCTCCACTTCACAGTTCGTGGGTGACACATGTCGCTAGGATGAGAAGGGTCAGGGGCACGTTTGTCCATTTTCTTCAGACGAGCGGTTTTTCACCTCTGCTATAAATACCCCTCACCCTCCTCAGAGCTCATTTACCCCGCTCGATCTTACTCCCTCGCTCGAGCTCTCAGACCTAGCACCGCCGCTACACTCCATCGTCGCCGGTGAGGAAGAGCTTCACTGCCTCGACCTCGTCGCCGTCGTACTCACGCCGGCCGCGGAAATCCTCACTCCGCCGCCGCCGTAGCTGTTTTCCATCGCCAAGTTAGGGCGTGGAAGATCTGAACGGACGAACATCTCCACTGCCACTCTCAGTTCGTCGTGTTCTTCGTCAAGGGTAAATAAAATTTATTTTTACTGCCCTTGTTGATTCTGATGATTTCCACAAAATCTTCAAAAGGTGTTTATTCTTCAACTTTCATGTTCTTAAACACCAACTTGCTTCTGTCCTTGATCAGTTTCTCTAAGCAACGTTTTTCTTCAAGATTCCTCAATTGTGTGGATTTTCAATCCACACAACTCTGGAACCTAAGTCAAAAATGCTTAGTGAAATTCCTCAAGACACCCCTGGTCATCTTCCTCAAACTTGATACTTTTGAAAATCTTCTGAGAACGCATATGACCTCTCCAAAACTCTTCGCACCTATATTCTGTTCACAGGTACACATGTCCGCTGCTGAATCTCTAGGTTCTCATCAACTTAACTCATTTGCAGCGTTCCTTGAAGAAAAATTGCACACCTCATCAGAAAATTCGATTGTTCAAAACCCTCAAGTGAAGAAAATGGCTGATGGTAAAAGACCTCAGAAGGGAGGAAAGAGGCCAGAAACAAATACTGCTTTTGAGATCCATGATGACATCTATGATGAATATTGTACTCCTGATGAAGCAACTCATGGCAAGGAGAACAAAAATCAGCGCAAAGTGCGCATTCAGAAGATTGAGAGGAGATGGGCAAGAGAATGGAGGGAATATCGCTATGTCACTCCCAAGTACATGAAGAAATTTGCTGTTAACCCTCCATGTCCAAGACCTCCATTGGCTCCTGGCCAAGAAGCTGATCCCACTAGCATCAGAAGAGGTGAGGAATTTCCTCAGGAGTGGGCTAAGCGTCAAGCCAAGCTGGCCAAAGTGGCTAAAGAGGCAGTAAAGAAATTCAATGAAGATTCTGTTGCTGCCGCCGCTGAGGCCTCTGCTATCAAGCCTAAGAAGGCTATGCTGAAGAAATCAGCTGTTAAGACAAGTTCCTCAGCTGCAATGCCCTCACGGCCTGTTCCTCAAGAAAATTCCTCAAAAGCAGCTCCAACTCCCTCGGTTGCAAAATCCTCAGCTGCTCCTGCAAAGTCCTCAGCACCTGTGCATCTTGCCACATGCCAAAGGACTACTGGAATCTCAATTGCTTCAGGAGTCTCTGCAAGTTCTTCAGCTCCACCTCAGTCTTCAACAACTCCGACCTTGCTGAAGAAAAAGGCCACTGCTGGACGAGGCACAAGGCCAAGTCCTCACAAGAAGCAAGTCGCCTTTCAGGTTCCGTCAAGCGAAGACGAAGCTGATGATGAAGAATTAGCTGAGCTCATCAGAGATCGACAACAAAGGGCCGCTAGAGCCAAAGGCAGTGATGTGCCCCTCATGCTGGATCCAAGGAAGATCCTTGATTTTATTAATCTATGGCACAAGAACCCTAACACACCTTTGCCTGAATTAAACCTCACTCCTGGTCAAAGTCACATGTTGACGGCCTTCATAAATGAAGAAAAATGGAAATTTGAAAAGGCCAGGCAGGTGAAGAAGGCTCAGTACAAGAAGGAGCGTTTTCTGAAGAACAATGTTGTGAAAATGTCTCCTGAAGAACTTGTGACTATGCAGGCTGAGATCAAAGCACTCAGTGATGAATTTCATGCATTCCATGCAGATTGGCTAGGTGCCAAAGTCAGATTCGTCAGAATGGCAAAAGGATTTACTCCAAGTGTTGCAGCTTCATCGCAACCCAAATTTCCTCAGACTGGAACATCTTTTCAGTCTGCTAAAGAAATTCCAGTCTCCGAAGAAAATGCCAGGGCAACCTCCAATATTGCGCCTGAAGAGCAATCCAGGCCAGTTGAAGCATCTGTTACTGTGCCTGAGGAATCTGAACAAGCCAGGGCAACTGCATCAGTTGTGCCTGAAGAAATTCAACCAATTTCCTCTGCTCCTCCTGCACCGATGACAAGCATCAACCTTCCTTCTGCATCAGAAGCGAAGAAAACCAAGGCTGCGGAGCGAGCAGCTGTGAAGAAAAGGAAAGCATCTGCATCTTCAGAGTCTTCAGCTCCCAAGAAAGTGAAGACTTTGACGAGTTCAACTGAAAACCCAATTGATGCTATTCCAATATCAAGCAAGCCATCAAAGGAGATCATTCCCTTTGGTAAGGAATATGAAATTCCAAGTAAATCTGATGAAGAAATTCCTTCTGCTGCTTCGACAGAGCAGATGGATGAAGAAATTGAAGTGGATACTTTCTCTTCAACCCCACTGGTATCATCGCCCATGCCTCAGTTCACAGCTGAAGAGGCAGGCGTCGAAGGAACTGAAGAAGATGAGGACGTGGATATTGGGTCTACAACACCTATTCTGAATGATGACTTTTGGGAAAGTCATCACCCCAATTCACCTCTGACAACCCCTCTACATCATGTTCCTCAGTCTCCTGTGCAAACTGAAGAAATTCATACGGGCTCTGATGAACGTCAAGCTTCACTTCACTCTATACCTGAAGAAGTTCCAGCCACTAGCGCTGATGTACATATGTCTGAAGAAATGGAGGTCAAGGCTACTGCTGAAATTCCTCAGCCAGTGGCTCCCGTGGCTACACCTCAAGAGGTTGTAAATTCTTCAACTGTTAATCTTCAGCCCAAGCCACAGAACCCTCACTCCAAGAAGCAGAAGTTTAATGCTGAGGATTTCTTCAACGAGCACATATTCTTCACTGACTACAATCCCTATGACTCTGCTCGTCTTCGTCGCAAGCGTTTCTGGACTGCAAGCCAGATGAACTTCTACTCCTCATTGTTGGTTGATAAGGATAAGATCTTTGAACATGAGAAAATTCCTCATGTAGATATGGAATCGCTGCCCTGCTTCACACCAGTCCTCAGTGTTCTTCATGACGCTGGGTTACTCAATTTCTGCACCGACATCTGTGATTGGAATGAAGAACTCATTCTTCAATTCTTCGCCACGCTGCACATTACTGGAAATGTTGATGATGTCAATTCATGGGTATTGGACTGGATGACCGATAATACTCATTTCAAAGCACCGGCCTCTGAATTGCTTCATGCCGTCCCAGTCAGTCCTCCCACTGAAGGTGCAAGGCTTCTCTATGTTGAAGCTGAACTGTCTGATCATCTGATGCAAGTGCTGATGAAGCCTTTGAAGCCAGGCCAAGCTCTAAGGACCAAATTCCTCATCAAGGAACTGCTCTATGTGCCAAGGACAGTCTATCGCATATTGACCAAAACCCTCAGTCCAATCAAGGGCCACAACTCTGATGATGAAGAAGTTGTTGGCATTATGAAGAATCTGCTGTTCAATATCATTCACGGTATTCCTATCAACTACCACGATTTCTTCATGAGGACTTTGGCCAATGCTGCACTGTCACCTTTTGAGTTGAAGCCTTATGCTCCCTGGATCATGAGATTCATCAGATCAAGGTCTTCAATTCATTACATGGCTGACTTTCAAAATCATCTCAGCTATTTGCCCCCTATTGAAGTCCTCAAACGGACTATTTCCTAAGCTGACGAGAAGGGCAAAGCTGCTGTTATTGATGAAGGTACTCGTCCATTGGATGGACAGTTTCGCAAAGCTGCTTCCTTTTCCACCAATGATGACTCTGCAACTCAAGATTCTGCCGCCAAAGCTTCAGAACATCATCCTCAAGCCACAGCTCCGCGTGTGATGACTGATCGTGAACTTCTCCTTAGTCTTCATTAGAAAGTTGATCAAAATCACAAGTGGGTCAAGCGTCAGTTTGGTGCAATTCTTCAGAACATGACAGTCACTCAAAATACTGTGAAGAAGAATCACTACTACTTGCATGAAGTCTTTGACCGCACTTGGGCGATTCTGTCTAATCTTCATAGTGCTGAAGAACTCAAGGAGATGGGCTTCCAACAGGACTTTGACTGGTCCCAGCCACCTTCGAAGAAATTCAAGAAAGTCAAAGTTCCTCAGCTTGTTGCCAGTTCATATTCTTCATCGCGCGAGACGGATGAAGCTGAAGACTTGAACGACACTGCGGCAGGCCCTACCTCAACAGACGACCCCAACAATGCTGGCGCTCCTCCATCGACATCATGATGATATTCTTCAGGGGCGTTAGTCCTCTTTTTTCGTCCCTTTTGGTCATTCGATGACAAAGGGGGAGAAATTTGAGTTAGTCTTCAAGCGGGTCTCTTATATATATGGGCTATATATTTCTGTTAAGTTTCAACTCTTGCTTTTCTGAGGTGTTTGCTCTGATGAGTTGTAAACTTAAGTCCTATGGTGGTCTGATACTTTTGCTCTGTTTTTCTGCATGCTATTTCCTCAATACCATAATGCACGCATGCTGAATTTCGTCAGACACCATATTTCATCATGCATTTCAAATTCTTCATATCATATGTTAAATGCGTGTATGAATTTCAAGATATAGGAGGAGATCTCCATGATATTACTCAACAATGTGCATTTGCTATTTCAAAGCAAATTCCTCAAATATGCACATCTTCAGGGGGAGTTCTTCTATATCTTGCAAACAAATTCCTCATTATCATTATTTACACTTCATATGTTTATCCCCGTTGAAAACTTAACCTATATTGTCATCAATCACCAAAAAGGGGGAGATTGTAAGTGCATCTAGTGCCCCTTAGTGATTTTGGTGTATTGAAGACTTATAGGTTAAGGGACTAATGCGTTTGTGAGTGTACACAGGTCTATAAGTCTATGAGGAGTTTGTTATTTACGATGATTGTCGACCCCTAAAAATGAATGTCTTCAACTGAAGACTTTGGTTTTCTTGAAGACTTTGAAAGTGAAGAAATTGGTGTGACCCTGAAGACTTGATATTCATGCGAGGATTATGAAGCGTGAAGACTTTTGTTTTCGTAGTTTCATTTTCTTCTTCTTGAGTCATAGGAAACACCGTACTGTTAAAGGGGGTCGAGGTAAAACTAAGGAAAAATTTCCAAGTGATGCTCAACTCAAAATCCTACACCTACCCAATCCTTTCGAGTGAAGCCATTGGAAATCTCATACAGTTTAGTCAAGTTCTTCAGTGACAGAGACAAAGTTCTTCTGTTCTCTGAGGAATTTGTTCTGACTGAGGAGTTAGGAATTCGCCAGTGCGGATTGCCTACAAGTGAGGAACATGATAGCCCTGAGGAATTTGATACTCAAATTTCCGACCGTTGCTGTGCTACGCGCCAGCTGTCCAAATATCCTACCCACCTAACGGTCATATCATTGAAGGGCATTTATGTCTTGTCATGTCGGGCTGCTCCCTAGGCTATAAATAGCCGCCCCCTTCAACCACTAGCTGGTTGGCTACTCCAAGAAATAGATTGACACTTGTCATTTAGAGCATCCCATCCTCCGAGGACTTTGAGCGAAAATCATCAAGTGAGGAAAAACCCAAAAACCCAAACACCTACAAACCCAAAGTGATTGAGCATCACTGAAGAGATTGTTCCTGTGTGGAACCGACGCTTGTTACCTTTGAGGACTGTGCATCCTCCAGACGGTTAGGCGTCATGGTCTAGAGCATCCAAGAGGAAATTGTGGATTGCCGAGTGACCGAGTATGTGAAGGTTTGGAAGTCACCTGAAGACTTACCACGAGTGGTTGGGCGAGGTCTGTGTGACCTTAGCTCAAGGAGAATAAGGTGAGGACTAGGTGTCCTGGACTGTGTGTTCAGGACTGGGTGTCCGGGACTGTGTGTCCTCAGGTTTAAATACCTAGCCGCTCCAACCAGACGTACAACTGTCACAGCAGTTGGAACTAGTCTACCAAATCAGTGTCTTCACCGAGCTACTGGTTCTATTTCCTCAACCCTTTCATTTCCTCGCATACTTGCTATGTATTTGATCATCACTGTTTGAAGACTTTGTCTGAAGACTTTCTCAATTTCCTCAGTTCAAATTCTTCAGTCAGTTTGTCTTCACCCTGCTTATCCTGTGTTTACGCTACTCGTACTCTGTGCTTGTTTTCATTTCATCATGATGACTGTGCTACTGCTCTGTTATGCTTGCATCTGAGTACTCATTCCGCTGCTAAGTAGTTCGTCGCTTAGGAATTTCCTCACCTTGAAATTCCTCAGTGACGAATTTGTAAAAATCGCCTATTCACCCCCCCTCTAGTCGATATAACGCACATTCAATAACCAATATCGGAACCTGGATGCCCATATTGGCTCCTACATATTCTACGAAGATCTTTATTGGTCGAACCGTTATGACAACATACGTAATTCCCATTGTCCATCGGTATGTTACTTGCCCGAGATTCGATCATCGGTATCTTCATACCTAGTTCAAACTCGTTACCGACAAGACTCTTTACTTGTTCCGTAATACATCATATCGTAACTAACTCCTTAGTCATTTGCTTGCAAGCTTATGATGTGTATTACCAAGAGGGCCCAGAGATACCTCTCTGATACTCGGAGTGACAAATCATAATCTAGATCTATGCCAACTCAACAAACACCTTCGGAGATACCTGTAGAGCATCTTTATGATCACCTAGTTACGTTGTGACATTTGATATGTGACGACCCCGGCTTAATCGTGCACTAACCATACACGCAAATGCACACGATCAAGCCTAAGGACTCACTTGAAGATATCACAACACAACTCTAAAACATAAATAAATTCATACAAGCTTTATATTACGAGCCAGGGCCTCGAGGGCTCGAATACATAGCTCGATGGCATACAAATGTCAGCGGAAGCATCAGATATCTGGGTACAGATATATTACAGAAAGAGAGATAAGCCTTCACAGAGGCGGGGCAAAATAAAATACTACGATCGAAAGGCGTGGGCCTCCTGCCCTGGACCCTCTGATACTACTCCTCGTTGTCAGTCGGCTCCTCATAGTAGTACTCGCCAGGAGAGTAGTAGTAATAGCCGTAGTCGTCGACAGGAGCTGCTAGCTCAGGGGCTCCGTCGTCTGGTGGCATCAAAAGGAAAATGTGGAGAAAAAGAAAATAAAGCAAACGTGAGTACTCATCCGAAGTACTCAGCAAGCAAGGATCTACACTACATATGCAACATTTTCAAAGGGGGCTGTATATGTGGACTGGGTTGCAGATGTGCCAGAATAGAGGGGAAAAGCCTAGTCCTATCGAAGACTAGCATCTTCAATCATCTTCATCGTTCTTGCAGCATTAGAAGAGTGCAGATTACACAATGTAAAGTAGTAGTGGTGTATCATCAACCTCGGCCAGAGATCCTTTATCGACTCCCTGCGAGAAAGCAATCCCAGAGCCGTACGATCCAGTTCTCATCTCAAGTTACCAGTTCTAGTTGTACCGATCGGGATACAACTCCGAGTGTCCATTACCGTAGGACAGGCTATCGATAGATGTTTTCTTCCCTGCAGGGGTGCACCAACTTACCCACCATGCTCGCTTAACTCCGGCCGGACACACTTTTCTGGGTCATGCCCGGCCTCGGCTAAGCAACACGCCGCAACCCGACCAAATACTTAACAGAGAGGTCAGCACGCCGGACTAACCTATGCCCCCAGGGGTCTTGGGCCATCGCCCCGGACGCTCCTGCACGTTGCGTACACCACCAGTGAGCAGACCTAGCAACCCCTTAATACAAGCGCGGTTGCGTTCCCAGTCCAACCCAGCGTGTGCCGCTCAGCTGCTGACGTCTATTAAGCTTCGGCTGAAGTATACGACGCAGAACGCCCATACTATGCCCACGTGATGGTTAGTGCTATCAGGCCAGAGGCCCCTCGGATCAAATATCCAAACCGTTTAGTGGTTTAGGAGCGCGTGAAAACGAGCAGAGACTCACGATCGATGTGACCCCGTCGCCCCGTCTCGAGGACTTGTGGCAAGGGCTAAGAATGCCCGGCCACGCCTCGTAGTTATCTCGCGGGCACCTCTCAGGTCAACCCGACTCCACATCACTTCGCATTCATGCTCTCGCGGGTACCCCTCAGGGCCGACCCGTCTTTAGTGTCATGTTTCAGTATAAGTCACAGTAACAACAGTAACCATGTGTCTAACACCAAGGGAACCCTGAGGAATCACCCTCGATGGAGTCCTGCCTGATGTTCTCATCAAGGTGAACGAAGGAGGTATCACCCTCGAGGTCCACACTTGAACAGTTGCACGACGATGTCGTTATCGGGGGTGGTATAGGAGGAATCACCCTCGCTTACCACGACCGAATAACTAACCTACAAGGTTATCATCAGAAGTGCTGACGAGGTATCACCCTCGGCACTCGATAGTAACCCAGTAGAGTCGAGCATCTTAGGGAAGTGACGTGCGGTGCCAGGGTCTGATCTTCGATCCCGTTGCTCTGGTCTTCTGAGAGTCCAGCGGGGCAGTCGGGACAAGTGGGTCTCTGATAAGGCTCTACCCATCCTATACTAAATAGTTTAGGAGAACAGGCAGGTATCAAAAGTAGGCTACAATAAAACAGGCTATGCAGCAGATATAGGACAACAGTAGCAGCAGTAACTTCTAATGCAAGCATAAGAGAGAGGAGAGTGGGCGATATCGGAATGCTCAAAATGGGGGTGCTTGCCTGTCTGCTCGACGGCAAGGGCAGGGTCGTCAGGGACGTAGTCGTACTCCGGAGCGGCGTCTGCCTCAGGAGCTACGTCGATGTCGGGGTTTACCGAGAGAGAAGAGGGGGAGGAAACAAATAAACACACAGCAACGATGCAATACAGAGTATGCTATGACTATGATGCAGTGCAGGGTTGCCTAAAGATGCATCTAGGTCATTGTAGTTATTTTAGGATTAACGTGGGATTTATTTACCGGTGATTAGTCACTATTCATCTATCAGATACGGGTTCGGAGTTACAAGTTCTCCTACGTAGGAGGTTCCGACAAGGAAACAGACGGTACGATCAGACTCGTCTCGTCGTTCTGAGCAACTTTCATGTTTTAACTTTTTCGATCTGAGCTACGGTTTAAAAGTTATTAATTTTTAAAGTTTATTTGATTTTCTGGAACTATTTTTATTAACAGAATGAATTATGACACCAGCATGACTAAAGGATGACATCAGTATCCAACAGTACGGTTGACTGGGTCAAATCTGTCCTGTGGGTCCAGTGGGACCCACATGTCAGTGTCTGGACTAACTGATAAGGGTTAGTTTAATTAATCTAATCTTAACTATCGGGTGGGCCCGCATTGTCAGTGAGTGATTAGCATTTAAACTAATTATCTGATTAATTAACCAAATACTTATTTATTAAAATGTTTTAACCGAGCGGGACCCACATGTTAGCGGGCGGAGCCGCGCTGACTCGGTCAAAGGGCCCGCGGGGCCCACAATCAGTCACTCAGAGGTGGGACCCAGCCGGCCACGACGGACGCCAGCTGGACACCGGCCGCCGGAGCTCTCCGGCGAGGCCGCACGATGGTGACAACTCCGGCGAGCCCGGATTCTCTCTGTAGGGCACCGTTTCGGGTGTTCTCGGGCTCTAACGAACGAGTAGAGGACGCCGCGTCGTGTGGGACGATCGGTTCGACGCGGGGATGGCCGGAGAGACGCCGGCGATGACATGTGGCGGCGGAGCTCTCGGGTGTGATCTGGAAACGCGGCAGTGGTGCGGTTTAGCGCGTGCATTTGGTCGCGCACGAACAAGGGTGCAGTGTCGCGTCGTTCTATGGCACTAACGCGAGTTGAAACGGCCGAAGCCGAGCGCTAGATCATCGCCGGCGGATGCCGGAGTCGGGCGTCAGCGGATCTAGTGCTGCACGGCTCGAGGAGATGTGCTAGGGGGTCGCGTTGAGCTCGCATGAGCTCGAGGGGCTCGACGCTGGGCTCGGCCGCCCGTGACTATGACGGAGACCACGGCGGCGAGCTCGGCGGCGGCAGCGCGTTCGGGCGCAGCGTAGCAGCTAGCTAGCGAGCGTGCGTAGCCAAATGGGAAGGGGAAGGCGGTGGAGAAGCTCACCGCGGGGCACATGGTGGCCGTCGGAGGATTAGTAGCACAGTACGGCGACCGGAATCGAGGATGGACGACGGCGACCCGAGGAAGGGGACGAGCTCGTGGCACTCACATCAGTGCTCCCCGTCTCGAATGGCCTGGTGCAGTCGACGGAGAAGACCACGGCGGAGCTTCACGACATGTGTGCAGAGCTTGAGGATGCCGGAGTGCGCGGGATCGACGGCGGCGGCGACGGTGGTTTCGGGCGAGATGGGGAAAAAGAAAAGCGAGGCGTGCGCGGGCAAGAGAGTGGCTAGGGTTGCGGGGAAGAACGAGAAGGGCTCAGGGCAACACTTATCGGAGTCGCTGAGCCGGCGGATGGGCGACAGCGCACCGGCCGTCGCCGTGTCGACGAGGGCGAGTGACAGTGCTGGGGAGGATGGGGATGAGCTCCCGATGGGCTGGGCTGTGCACTGTGCATGTAGCGTCCAAGTGCACGGTGTCTGGTAAGCCTTTTTCTTTTTCTTCTGTTTATTATTTTACTTTCTGTTTTGCAAATTGTTTTAACCACCGTTTGAGTTTTGTGAAATATGTGATTTAGATAAATAATTATAGTGCAATATTTACCTCTACCAGAAAATAGTTTGGAGCCAAAATGATTTCATTTGATTTTTGATTTAAATGAAATGGATTAAATCATTGTTGTTTGGTACTGTTCGAAGTTGTTGGAGTCACTTAACCAACTCATTTAGTATTGATTATATTTTTATAATTGCTTCTGAAATATCTGCAACATTATTAACATTTTAGTTTTGTTGTTTGAGGAAATATTTATTTGCCTTGTATTTAAAATTTGAATTGAGTTGGATTATTTCCTAGTTGCAATTTATTTAGATTGATCATGATGACATGGCAAGTTAAGTAGCTTAACTAGGGTGAGGTAACCTGGGGATGTTACAAATCTCCTCCACTACAAGAAATCTCGTCCTGAGATTTAAGTGGGGAAATAAGCAGTGACTTCGGGAGATCTGACCCTTATATGGTTAATTATCTGATGAACAATTCAGGGAATGTGGTAGAAGTAGCTCTCGTGTTGAAACTTAAGAGAACACCGAGAGCAAGTATGAAAGTTCAATAAGAAGTTTCAAGCGAATGGACTTCCGATCGATACCTGAACAGAGGGTGAGAAGAGGGTTCAGAGTATCGGGAATAAATTATCTCTCGGAGAGTGGCTCGTAACAACACACAATTCCAAGAACATATGATACTTCGGAATCAAAGATATACTGGAGAGTCAGGTTCCGATCCTGTGGAACTGTGGAGGGGTGTCGATCAAGAGTAGGGAGATCGGTGGCATCCTACCGATCACGACAATAGGGTATGTCAGAGAATAGTCTGTCAGTTAAGTTGGTAATAGCATCGGTACCAAGGGCGAGGGACGAAGAGAACCATTTTCCTGCTCGTTAAAACGAGGCAGACCAATCGGCAAGGTTCTCGTCCATCGGTGGTTACCGGAATGTCATCAACCATAGTAACGGGGTCTCTCTGACGAAGTTGTGCACCGGGGTATTTTATAGGCAGGGAGTTATTTCTGCTTACATCATATAGATCTCAAGAAAGGTTAAACAAAACAATGGAAGGGAAAATGTGTTTACACACAAGAATTGGGAATATATCCTGTCCAAGGAAAAGCGGAGCATGATTTACATGATGGGACAGCAAGTTCAAAAGTATCTAGTCAAAGGGACGAGGGAAGAATCATGATATTACCCATACAACGATGCTTTGGACAATTGATGAAGAGACAGGTAGCATTGCATTTTCACTGTTCTCAATGATATTCGAAATACCATAGTCATGCTCTGAGGAAGCGATAACATGGTGTTCCAAGTAAGGGTTGGATCGAAAGATCACAAGAAATGCAAAGGAACACTTCCAGGATTATATCGGAATGTAAAGATTAACCAAGCACAACCAGGTCTGTGTTGGCAGAAAGTCAAGGATATCATCGATGATATCACAAATCATCGAGGGGCAGAGTTGGTAATTCTAGCCATGAATTCAATGGACATCTCCGAGGAAGCCAAAATATTATCGGTGATCACGACACAATTGCCGAAAGATTTGAAGAAGATGTAATCAGTCGGCGATGACATCAAGCAAAAAGGAATGTCGGAGCGAAAGGTTATTGGTACCACGGATACGACACAAGCTAGAATTCAAGCTTGTTGTTTGAGGTGATATGACAGGATGAGGAAGATCGACGTAAGCTTAACTCATCGTCGAAAATTGTGCTCCGGGAAGAAGGGTCGGGTAGCACAGTTAAAAGTCGGCACGATAATGATATAGCCGATCAGGCTAGGAATGAGGTAATGGAGTATTTAACTTCCCAGTAACAAATACTAGGGATAATACCGGAAGGTAAATCGGAGTAGAGGTTGGACGGGGAAAATGATTTGCAGAGGATAAGTATTTTATCTTATCCAGAAAATGGAATCAAGGAGGAAATATGGTCGGAACCACGATTGCAAAGGATCAATTCGTAGATTCAAGATGAACTTGTACCAAGGAAATAATTATTTTTACGAGCAGCTTCCATGATAAGTTCTACATCGGGTCCATGGGCATGAACACAAAGGTTCAAGGTCGACTCCCACTTCTTCAATGAACAACTTCTCATTCACTGCTCTCTGTTAAGAATGTTTAGAGTTTGAAAGTTTAACTGGTGGAACAACAGAAGGTATGGAACATGAAGCCTTGTGGGTTCTCACAGCTAGCGAAGGCATAGACTCAACCCATAGGGGCATTTTACGGATCTATACCCCACGCTTATAGAAGCAACAAACAACATTTCATAATTGAATATGGACAAAAAGAATTACATGATACCGCATTGCCGAAGGCAATTGCAACAGGGAAAGAATTCTCAAAGATAGAAGATGAAGGACATTGTCGGATAATAATCCAACAAAAGAGCAGGTGGTCAGCAAAGGATCTGACATGAGTAGCGGTACTTAACCAGAAGAAGAAAGAATGTGACGGCATCAGATTATAGAAACATCGGAACAATCCGACGTTTAAGTACAAAGGAGTTATGGTTCAAAAATGAAGGATCAGAAGCAAAAGCTTTGTCCAAATATGAGTAGGTTGAATAGAACTAGATGAACAACCTTAGCGTTCCATCTTGCAGAGATCTCCACCCATGGTTACGGGACATGTCCTGGACAGTAGTCAGTCCCAAATCAATATGGAGAAGGAATGCACTGCCTTTACGTGACATGTAAGCAGGGCGGATATACAAACGGCAAGAAGTAGAGAATGCTTCAACGCCAAAGGCAATGTCAATGGGGGAGGAACCGATAAAGTTCCTAGAATAGAAAAGAATCGGTCGGATAATTGTCCACAAAAGGAATCAAGTGATCCATGAGAACTAACGGGGTAAGGTTTAAACAACTGGTTCCACCTGAAAGTCCTCCGAGAAAAGACGGGAGGCAAGCACATCGAATTAAGGAAGCACTTGAACAACCCAAGTATAAAATTCAGAGGGTTCATGATTTCCAAAGCCAGGAGTGACAATTAGTTCACCTGGGCAGAGGGACGAGTGATTTGTACATGCTTAGTTGGACAATCAATCAATACTTGATTGATCGAGAACCAGCTCATGTTCGGAATGGTGATTGAGCCGGAAGGAAAATTTCTAAGAATCGACGGATGATAGGGACTATTCTCATTCATATTGAATCCACCGATTCGGAACGTCAATGACAAAGAATGCTAATGGATATTGCGAGACATATGGATTTAACCATAATGCAGACAGACAAGACCTTCGGGAGCACTAGGCTGCAGAGGATCTTCAGAAGATTGAGTTGCATTTCAAAGAATTTTGTGAGACATATGAACAACTGGGGATGAATGAATCCCCGATAAGTGTGAGGGATTATCCGCAGTGCGAAAGAAGCTGCATGGCAGTAGGTTCAAATGATTCTCAGGTCAACGGAGTGTTTCTCGGGATATCTGGTAATAACTAGAGCAACTGGGGAAGAGGGTGCAACAAAAAGGATGTTATCCACGGAGATTTAACGGTGGTCAAGAACTGCAAAGATAGTGGGTACAAGGGTCTTGGGAACTTCGAGGAGTATCTTCGGAGTCTTCTGATGAAGCAGGCGACCATCTGTGGTGAAGGGGCTCTCCGGGAGGAAGGGGTTACGAGATCCTAATGCCAGAGTTAGCAAAATCATTTAACCTGAATAGAAGAGAGATCAGAGTCCCAGAGTATAGATGAGGAATAAAAGATCCTAATACCACCCAGTTGGCGACGTGGGCCCGTAAGCCACACAGCCAAGTTAGTAAAACAGTTTTGGACCACTAGACTCAACTTCGGCCAAGGAGTTGGAAAGGGGGATTCCTAGAGGCAGTCGGCTCTGATACCAACCTGTGATGAACCCGGCTTAATCATGCACTAACCATACACGCAAATGCACACGATCAAGCCTAAGGACTCACTTGAAGATATCACAACACAACTCTAAAACATAAATAAATTCATACAAGCTTTATATTACGAGCCAGGGCCTCGAGGGCTCGAATACATAGCTCAATGGCATACAAATGTCAGCGGAAGCATCAGATATCTGGGTACAGATATATTACAGAAAGAGAGATAAGCCTTCATAGAGGCGGGGCAAAATAAAATACTACGATCGAAAGGCGTGGGCCTCCTGCCCTGGACCCTCCGATCCTACTCCTCGTCGTCAGTCGGCTCCTCGTAGTAGTACTCGCCGGGAGAGTAGTAGTAATAGCCATAGTCGTCGACAGGAGCTGCTATCTCAGGGGCTCCGTCGTCTGGTGGCATCAAAAGGAAAATGTGGAGAAAAAGAAAATAAAGCAAACGTGAGTACTCATCCGAAGTACTCAGCAAGCAAGGATCTACACTACATATGTAACATTATCAAAGGGGGTTGTATATGTGGACTGGGCTGCAGATGTGCCAGAATAGAGGGGAAAAGCCTAGTCCTATCGAAGACTAGCATCTTCAATCATCTTCATCGTTCTTGCAGCATTAGAAGAGTGCAGATTACACAATGTAAAGTAGTAGTGGTGTATCATCAACCTCGGCCAGAGATCCTTTATCGACTCCCTGCGAGAAAGCAATCCCAGAGCCATACTATCCAGTTCTCATCTCAAGTTACCAGTTCTAGTTGTACCGATCAGGATACAACTCCGAGTGTCCGTTACCGTAGGACAGGCTATCGATAGATGTTTTCTTCCCTGCAGGGGTGCACCAACTTACCCACCACGCTCGCTTAACTCCGGCCGGACACACTTTTCTGGGTCATGCCCGGCCTCGGCTAAGCAACACGCCGCAACCCGACCAAATACTTAACAGAGAGGTCAGCACACCGGACTAACCTATGCCCCCAGGGGTCTTGGGCCATCGCCCCGGACGCTCCTGCACGTTGCGTACACCACCGGTGAGCAGACCTAGCAACCCCTTAATACAAGCGTGGTTGCGTTCCCAGTCCAACCCAGCGTGTGCCGCTCAGTTGCTGACGTCTATTAAGCTTCGGCTGAAGTATACGACGCAGAACGCCCATACTATGCCCACGTGATGGTTAGTGCTATCAGGCCAGAGGCCCCTCGGATCAAATATCCAAACCGTTTAGTGGTTTAGAAGCGCGCGGAAATGAGCAGAGACTCACGATCGATGTGACCCCATCGCCCCGTCTCGAGGACTTGCGGCAAGGGCTAAGAATGCCCGGCCACGCCTCGTAGTTATCTCGCGGGCACCTCTCAGGTCAACCCGACTCCACATCACTTCGCATTCATGCTCGCGCGGGTACCCCTCAGGGCCGACCCTTAGTGTCATGTTTCAGTATAAGTCACAGTAACAACAGTAACCGTGTGTCTAACACCAAGGGAACCCTGAGGAATCACCCTCGATGGAGTCCCACCTGATGTTCTCGTCAAGGTGAACGAAGGAGGTATCACCCTCGAGGTCCACACTTGAACAGTTGCATGACGATGTCGTTATCGGGGGTGGTGTAGGAGGAATCACCCTCGCTTACCATGACCGAATAACTAACCTACAAGGTTATCATCAGAAGTGCTGACGAGGTATCACCCTCGGCACTCGATAGTAACCCAGTAGAGTCGAGCATCTTAGGGAAGTGACGTGCAGTGCCAGGGTCTGATCTTCGATCCCGTTGCTCGGGTCTTCTGAGAGTCCAGCGGGGCAGTCGGGACAAGTGGGTCTCTGATACGGCTCTACCCATCCTATACTAAACAGTTTAGGAGAACAGGCAGGTATCAAAAGTAGGCTACAATAAAACAGGCTATGCAGCAGATATAGGACAACAGTAGCAGCAGTAACTTCTAATGCAAGCATAAGAGAGAGGAGAGTGGGCGATATCGGAATGCTCAAAATGGGGGTGCTTGCCTGTCTGCTCGACGGCAAGGGCAGGGTCGTCAGGGACGTAGTCGTACTCCGGAGCGGCGTCTGCCTCAGGAGCTACGTCAACGTCGGGGTTTACCGAGAGAGAAGAGGGGGAGGAAACAAATAAACACACAGCAACGATGCAATACAGAGTATGCTATGACTATGATGCAGTGCAGGGTTGCCTAAAGATGCATCTAGGTCATTGTAGTTATTTTAGGATTAACGTGGGATTTATTTACCGGTGATTAGTCACTATTCATCTATCAGATACGGGTTTGGAGTTACGAGTTCTCCTACGTAGGAGGTTCCAACAAGGAAACAGACGGTACGATCAAACTCGTCTCGTCGTTCTGAGCAACTTTCATGTTTTAATTTTTTCGATCTGAGCTACGGTTTAAAAGTTATTAATTTTTAAAGTTTATTTGATTTTCTGGAAAATTTTTTATTAACAGAATGAATTATGACACCAGCATGACTAAAGGATGACATCAGCATCCAACAGTACGGTTGACTGGGTCAAATCTGTCATGTGGGTCCAGTGGGACCCACATGTCAGTGTCTGGACTAACTGATAAGGGTTAGTTTAATTAATCTAATCTTAACTATCAGGTGGGCCCGCATTGTCAGTGAGTGATTAGCGTTTAAACTAATTATCTGATTAATTAACCAAATACTTATCTATTAAAACGTTTTAACCGAGCGGGACCCACATGTCAGCGGGCGGGGCCGCGCTGACTCGGTCAAAGGGCCCGCGGGGCCCACAGTCAGTCACTCAGAGGCGGGACCCAACCGGCCACGTCGGACGCCAGCTGGACACCGGCCGCCGGAGCTCTCCGGCGAGGCCGCACGACGGCAACAACTCCGGCGAGCCCGGATTCTCTCTGTAGGGCACCGTTTCGGGTGTTCTCGGGCTCTAACTAACAAGTAGAGGACGCCGCGTCGCGTGGGACGATCGGTTGGACACGGGGATGGCCGGAGAGACGCCGGCGATGACGTGTGGCGGCAGAGCTCTCGGGTGTGATCTGGAAACGTGACAGTGGTGCGGTTTAGCGCGTGCATTTGGTCATGCACGAACGAGGGTGCAGCGCCACTTCGTTCTGTGGCACTAACGCGAGTTGAAACGGCCGGAGCCAAGCGCTAGATCATCACCGGCGGACGCCGGAGTCGGGCGTCAGTGGATCTAGTGCTGCACGGCTCGAGGAGATGTGCTAGGGGGTCGCGTTGAGCTCGCATGAGCTCGAGGGGCTCGACGCTGGGCTCGGCCGCCCATGACTGTGACGGAGACCACGACGGCGAGCTCATCGGCGGCAGCGCGTTCGGGCGCAGCGTAGCAGCTAGCTAGCGAGCGTGCGCAGCCAAATGGGAAGGGGAAGGCGGTGGAGAAGCTCACCGCGGGGCACATGGTGGCCATCGAAGGATTAGTAGCGCAGTACGGCGACCGGAATCGAGGATGGACGACGGCGACCCGAGGAAGGGGACGAGCTCGTGGCGCTCACATCAGCGCTCCCTGTCTCGAATGGCCTGGCGCAGTCGAAGGAGAAGACCACGGCGGAGCTTCACGACATGTGTGCGGAGCTTGAGGATGCCGGAGTGCGCGGGATCGACGGCGGCGGCGACGGTGGTTTCGGGCAAGATGGGGAAAAAGAAAAGCGAGGCGTGCGCGGGCGAGAGAGTGGCTAGGGTTGCGGGGGAAAACGAGAAGGGCTCGGGGCAACACTTATCGGCGTCGCTGAGCCGGCGGATGGGCGACAGCGCACCGGCCGTCGCCGTGTCGACGAGGGCGAGTGACAGCGCTGGGGAGGATGGGGATGAGCTCCCGGTGAGCTGGGTTGTGCACTGTGCACGTAGTGTCCAAGTGCACGGTGTCTGGTAAGCCTTTTTCTTTTTCTTCTGTTTATTATTTTACTTTCTATTTTGCAAATTGTTTTAACCACTGTTTGAGTTTTGTGAAATATGTGATTTAGATAAATAATTATAGTGCAATATTTACCTCTACCAGAAAATAGTTTGGAGCCAAAATGATTTCATTTGATTTTTGATTTAAATGAAATGGATTAAATCATTGTTGTTTGGCACTGTTCGAAGTTGTTGGAGTCACTTAACCAACTCATTTAGTATTGATTATATTTTTATAATTGCTTCTGAAATATCTGCAACATTATTAACATTTTAGTTTTGTTGTTTGAGGAAATATTTATTTGACTTGTATTTAAAATTTGAATTGAGTTGGATTATTTTCTAGTTGCAATTTATTTAGATTGATCATGATGACATGGCAAGTTAAGTAGCTTAACTAGGGTGAGGTAACCTGGGGATGTTACATGATAGCACACAAGGTATTCCTCTGGTATCCGGGAGTTGCATAATCTCATAGTCGGAGGAATATGTATTTGACATGAAGAAAGCAATAGCAATAAACTGAACGATCAATTTGCTAAGCTAACGGATGGGTCTTGTCCATCACATCATTCTCCTAATGATGTGATCCCGTTATCAAATGAGAACTCATGTCTATGGTTAGGAAACCTTAACCATCTTTTGATCAACGAGCAAGTCTAGTAGAGGCTCAGTAGGGACACGGTATTTGTTTACGTATCCACACATGTATTTAAGTTTCCGGTCAATACAATTCTAACATGAATAATAAACCTTTATCATGATTTAGGAAATATAATAATAACCATTTTATTTTTACCTCTAGAGCATATTTCCATCAGCAGGCAGGAGTCGGTCTACTTGACACGGACGTGATGCCTATATTCATAATCATTGCCTTGGATATCGTCATAACTTTGTGCTTTTCTATCAATTGCTCGACAATAATTTGTTCACCCACCGTATTATTTTCTTTCAAGAGAGAAGCCTCTAGTGAAACCTATGCCCCCCGGGTCTATTTTCCATCATATATTTTCAGATCTATAAACCAAAAAACCCAAAAATACCTTGCTGCAATTTATTTGTTTTTACTTTGTTTTACGTTTTAGTAATCTTTTATATCTATCTCTATCAGATCTCATCCTTGCAAGTGACCGTGAAGCGATTGACAAACCCTTTATCGCGTTGGGTGCAAGTGTTTGATTGTTTGTGCAGGTGCATAGATTGGAGACTTGCTTGTATCTCCTACTTGATTGATACCTTGGTTCTCAAACTGAGGGAAATACTTATCTCTAGTTTGCTGCATCACCCTTTCCTCTTCAAGGGAAAAACCAACGCAAGCTCAAGAAGTAGCAGGAAGAATTTCTGGCACCGTTGCCGGGGAGGTTCTACATCAAGCCTACCAAGTACCCACCATAAACTCTCATCTCTTGCATTACATTATTTTCCATTTGCCTCTCGTTTCCTCTCCCCCACTTCTAAAACGATTTTAGAAAAACACAAAAAGATTTGCCTTTTTATTCGCCCTTCTTCCGTTCGTCTTTTTGTTTGCTTTTTGGTTGCTCGTGTGCTAGATCGCTTGTTCTGCTTTCATGGCTAGTCCTTCTACCATTGTTAGTACCCCTGAAAGTGAGGTTCTCAATTTTAAACAAAGGGAGGGAGAAAACTTAAAAGATGCTTGGTATAGAATTTGCAATGCTCAAAATAGATCTACTCGTAAGCAATCTACTACCGTTCTCCTCCGTAATTTTTATGTGGGTGTTACTACTTGGTATAGATATGTGCTAGATACCATTACCGGAGGTAATTTCTTGGGGAGCCATACTTGGATGCTTATAATGCTATCATAGATTTGGTAGGCTCACCACCACTCATGGTTAATGAAACAGTTTTAACTTTGGAACATGTGATGCAAAGGCTTGATATTATTGAGAATAAAATTGCTACCGTAGAGCTTATTGAAAACTTGGATAAGAAGATTCATAATCAAATTACTCAATATGGATCGAAGGTAGGAATCACTTTGAAGAATCTAAAGGAAAAAGAACCTATAGTTAATGAAAAGATAGATAAAGATTCTACTAGAATTGGCAAGCTAGAAGATATTATTACTAACTTGGGTTCCGCTTTTGCCTCTGTTAAAACTACTCCAAATTTTCTTCCTACTAAAGCTACTAAGTTTATTTATGTTCCTAAGAATAAGGGTGAATCTCCTAGTAAAGGAAACGAAGATCTTAAGATGATAAGTGTTCACCCTAACTTTATTAATATTATTAAGGAACCAATTGCCATGAGTGAATTTCTTGATTTCTTGCCTAGGAGTGTGATTATTGATAAACCAAAGAATCTCCTAAGGGTTATAAGTGTGCGATAGAGGAGTTGCATACCAAAGATGACAATACCTAGATCTATGTTTTATGCATAGCTAGGGGCGTTAAACAATAGCGCTTGTTGGGAGGCAACCCAATTTTATTGTTGTGTTTTTTGTTTTTGGTTCTGTTTTTCAATAAATACACATTATTACCTCTGTAGTAATTGTGTTTTGGTGTTTTAATTAGTGTTTGTGCCAAGCAAGACCTTTGGGATGGTCTACGGTGATAGTTGATTTGATTTTGCTGAAAAACAGAAACTTTTCCGTCCAGTAACAGAATGTTAGAAATTCACAGAAGCGACGAAAAATTCTGAAATTTTTACACAAGATTGATATACAAATTTCCCAGGTTGTCCTATTTTTCAGAATGTTTGGAGTTACATAAGTATGACTACAATTCAGATCTTCGCAGACTGTTCTGTTTTTGGCAGATTCTATTTTCTTTGTGTTGTTTGCTTATTTTGATGAATCTATGGGTAGTATCGGGGGGTATGAACCATGGAGAAGTTGGAATACAGTAGATATTACACCAATATAAATAAATAATGAGTTCACAACAGTACCTAAGGTGCTGATTTATTTTCTTATACTAACGGATCTCATGAGTTTTCTGTTGAGTTTTGTGTTGTGAAGTTTTCAAGTTTTGGGTAGAGATTTGATGGACTATGGAATAAGGAGTGGCAAGAGCCTAAGCTTGGGGATGCCCAAGGCACCCCAAGGTAATATTCAAGTACAACCAAGCATCCAAGCTTGGGGATGCCCCGGATGGCATCCCCTCTTTCGTCTTCAATCCATCGGTAAATTTACTTGAGGCTATATTTTTATTCACCACATGATATGTGTTTTGCTTGGAGCGTCTTGTATGATATGAGTCTTTGATTTTTAGTTTGCCACAATCATCCTTTCTGTACACACCTTTCGAGAGGGACACACATAAGTCGTGAATTTATTAGAATACTCTTTGTGCTTCACTTATATCTTTTGAGCTAGGCAATTTACTCTAGTGCTTCACTTATATCTTTTTAGAGCACCACGATGGCTTTATTTTATAGAAATTGTTGAACTCTCATGCTTCACTTATATTATTTTGAGAGTCTCTAAATAGCATGGTAATTTGCTTAGGTTATGAATTTAGTCCTAATATGATGGGCATCCAAGAGGGATATAATAAAAACTTTCATATAAAGAGCGTTGAATACTATGAGAAGTTTGATTCCTTGCATTTGTTTTGAGATATAAAGATGGTGATATTAGAGTCATGCTAGTGAGTAATTGTGGATTGGTAGAAATACATGTGTTAAAGTTTGTGATTCCCGTAGCATGCACATATGGTGAACCGTTATGTGATGAAGTCGGAGCATGATTTATTTATTGATTATCTTCCTTATGAGTGGCGGTCGGGGACGAGCGTTGGTCTTTTCCTACCAATCTATCCCCCTAGGAGCATGCGTGTAGTACTTTCTTTCGATAGCTAATAGACTTTTGCAATAAGTATGTGAGTTCTTTATGACTAATGTTGAGTCCATGGATTATACGCACTCTCACCCTTCCACCATTGCTAGCCTCTCTAGTACTGCGCAACTTTCGCCGGTGCATTAAACCCACCATATACCTTCCTCAAAACAGCCACCATACCTACCTATTATGGCATTTCCATAGCCATTCCGAGATATATTGCCATGCAACTTCCACCGTTCCGTTTATTATGACACGCTTCATCATTGTCATATTGCTTTGCATGATCATGTAGTTGACATAGTATTTGTGGCAAGGCCACCGTTCATATTTTTTATTACATGTATCTCTTGATCATTGCACATCACGGTACACCACCGGAGGCATTCATATAGAGTCATATTTTGTTCTAGAATCGAGTTGTAATTCTTGAGTTGTAAGTAAATAAAAGTGTGATAATCATCATTATTAGAGCATTGTCCCATGTGAAGAAAGGATGATGGAAGCTATGATTCCTTCACAAGTTGGGATGAGTCTCCGGACTTTGAAAAAATAAAAGAGGCCAAAAGAAGCCCAAATAAAAAAAGATAAAAGAAAAAAATGAGAGAAAAGAGAGAAGGGGCAATGCTACTATCCTTTTACCACACTTGTGCTTCAAAGTAGCACCATGATCTTCATTATAGAGAGTCTCCTATGTTGTCACTTTCATATACTAGTGGGAATTTTTCATTATAAGAACTTGGCTTGTATATTCCAATGATGGGCTTCCTCAAATTGCCCTAGGTCTTCGTGATCAAGCAAGTTGGATACACACCCACTTAGTTTCTTTTTGAGCTTTCATACACTAATAGCTCTAGTGCATCCGTTGCATGGCAATCCCTACTCACTCACATTGAAATCTATTGATGGGTATCTCCATAGCCCGTTAATATGCCTAGTTGATTGATACGTCTCCAACGTATCTATAATTTTTGATTGTTCCATGCTATTATATCATCTATTTTGGATGTTTTATATGCATTAATATGCTATTTTATATTATTTTTGGGACTAACCTATTAACCTAGAGCCCAATGCCAGTTTCTGTTTTTTCCTTGTTTTTTAGCTTCGTGGGAAAGGAATACCAAACGGAGTCCAAACGGAATAAAACCTTCGCGATGATTTTTCTTGGACCAGAAGACACCCAGGAGACTTGGAGATGAAGTCGGAGGAGCCACGAGGCGGCCACAAGGGTGGAGGCCGCGCCCAGGGGGGTAGGGTGTGCCCCCTGCCTTGTGGGCCCCCCGTGACTCCCCTGACCTAATTCTTTCTCCTATATATTCACATATGTTCCCAAACCACCAAAAGCATCCACGAAAAGACTTTTCCATCGCCGCAACCTTCTGTACCTATGAGATCCCATCTAGGGACCTTTTCCGGCACCCTGCCGGAGGGGGATTCGATCACGGAGGGCTTCTACATCAACTCTATTGCCCTTTCGATGAAGCGTGAGTAGTTTACCTCAGACCTACGGGTCCATAGCTAGTAGCTAGATGGCTTCTTCTCTCTCTTTGATTCTCAATACCATGTTCTACTCGTTGTTCTTAGAGATCTATCCGATGTAATATTCTTTTGCGGTGTGTTTGTCGAGATCCGATGAATTGTGGATTTATGATCAGCTTATCTATGAATATTATTTGAATCTTCTCTGAATTCTTATATGCATGATTTGATATCTTTGTAATTCTCTTTGAATTATCGGTTTGGTTTGGCCAACTAGATTGGTTTTTCTTGCAATGGGAGAAGTGCTTAGCTTTGGGTTCAATCTTGCGGTGTCCTTTCCCAGTGACAGTAGGGGCAGCAAGGCACGTATTGTATTGTTGCCATCGAGGATAAAAAGATGGGGTTTAAATCATATTGCTTGAGTTTATTCCTCTACATCATGTCATCTTACTTAATGTGTTACTCTATTCTTCATGAACTTAATACTCTAGATGCAGGCAGGAGTCGGTCGATGTGTGGAGTAATAGTAGTAGATGCAGAATCGTTTCGGTCTACTTGACACGGACATGATGCCTATATTTCATAATCATTGCCTTGGATATCGTCATAACTTTGCGCTTTTCTATCAATTGCTCGACAATAATTTGTTCACCCACCGTATTATTTGCTATCTTGAGAGAAGCCTCTAGTGAAACCTATGGCCCCTGGGTCTATTTTCCATCATATTACTTCCCGATCTACTATTTTGCAATCTTTTATTTTCAGATCTATAAACCGAAAAACCCAAAAGTATTTACTTTATCTTTTGTTTAGTTTTACCTATCTCTATCAGATCTCACTTTTGCAAGTAACCGTGAAGGGATTGACAACCCCTTTATCGCGTTGGGTGCAAGTTGTTTGATTGTTTGTGCAGGTGCTAGATGATTTGTGCGTTGTCTCCTACTGGATTGATACCTTGGTTCTCTAACTGAGGGAAATACTTATCTCTACTTTGCTGCATCACCCTTTCCTCTTTAAGGGAAAAACCAACGCAAGCTCAAGAAGTAGCAGGAAGAATTTCTGGCGCCGTTGCCGGGGAGATCTACGCCAAGTCAAGACATACCAAGTACCCATCATAAAACTCTCATCTCTTGCATTACATTATTCGCCATTTGCCTCTCGTTTTCCTCTCCCCCACTTCTAAAACGATTTTCGAAAAGATTCGCCCTTCGATTTGCCTTTTTATTCGCCCTTCTTCCGTTCGTCTTCTCCGTTTGTTTTTAGTTTGCTCGTTTGCTAGATTGGTTTGTTGCCACAATGTCTGAATCTAGGGAGGTTATTGTTGAAAATCTTGAGGAAAAACTTGGATCTCGTTCTTTGTATCATGAAACTGAAACTCCTCCTAATTACAAAACAAAAACTTTTCATGTGGGGGATGGTAATATTATTGGAAAAGGTGTTATTCAAGAATTCTTTGATTGTACGGGATCTATGCCCATTAATAAAAGATCTATTCTTCTCAATACAAATTGCTATGAGGATGCCATTGTTATGCTCTTTGAGAAATTAGAAAGAAAATTTGTGCACATTCATCCTGCTTTGCAAAAGATGTTTTACAAACTTCCCAACATTAATCATCCTATAGCTAAAAAGATAGCCACCCTCATCTTTTTGTGAGAATTTGATTTTATAATAAAAGAAGCTAGGGATATTTTTGCTTTCTATAATAAAGATGTTGCACACCCTCTGATTGAAGATATCCTCCATGATAAAGAAACTATGCGTAGTTTGGAATCTAGGGATTATCAATCTTATAGCGAGAATCTTAGGAGGAGAGTTCCCTATTCAGAAATCTCTCAAGCTTTGTACCTTGAGACCTAAGAGGAATTTGATTGGATTACAAGGGGAATTTATGTAGGATTTAATAAGGATTGGTTGAATAAGATGATGAAAGAACCCGTTAGAAACGAGATATGTGTTATGTATGATGATATATATGGTGATGATCCTGATTACGAGTTTATGAATGTCAAAATCACTAGTCAAAGTCCTTTCCATGATTTAAGTTCATCTACTAGAAAGGAAATAAAAGAAAGGATAGGCTTCTTAAGACGAGTTTTGGAGGATTTGATGAGAAAATAATTGCATACCAAAGATGACAATACCTAGATCTATTTGTGTTTTTATGCCTAGCTAAGGGCGTTATACAATAGCGCTTGTTGGGAGGCAACCCAATTTTATTTTAGTTTTTGCTTTTTGTTCCTGTTTTGCTTTGAATAATTCATCTAGCCTCTGTTTAGATGTGGTTTTGTGTTTTAATTAGTGTTTGTGCCAAGTAAAACCTTTAGGATGGCTTACGGTGATAGTTGATTTGATCTTGCTGAAAAACAGAAACTTTTGCGTCCAGTCACAGAATTTTAGTAATTTACTGAAGCGATGAAAACCCTGAATTTAATACACGAGATCTATATACAAATTTCCTCTGCTGTCCTAATTTTTCAGAATTTTTGGAGTTACATAAGTATTACAACAATTCGTATCTTCGCAGACTGTTCTGTTTTTGACAGATTCTGTTTTCTTTGTGTTGTTTGCTTATTTTGATGAATCTATGGGTAGTATCGGGGGGGTATGAACCATGGAAAAGTTGAAATACAGTAGATATTACATCGATATAAATAAAGAATGAGTTCACAACAGTACCAAAAGTGGTGATTTATTTTCTTATACTAACGGAGCTTATGAGATTTTCTGTTGAGTTTTGTGTTGTGAAGTTTTCAAGTTTTGGGTAAGGATTTGATGGACTATGGAATAAGGAGTGGCAAGAGCCTAAGCTTGGGGATGCCCAAGGCACCCCAAGGTAATATTCAAGGACAACCAAGAGCCTAAGCTTGGGTATGCCCCGGAAGGCAGCCCCTCTTTCGTCTTCGTCTATCGGTAACTTTACTTGAGGCTATATTTTTATTCACCACATGATATGTGTTTTGCTTGGAGCGTCTTCTATGATTTGAGTCTTTGCTTTTTAGTTTGCCACAATCATCCTTGCTGTACACACCTTTTGAGAGGGACATGCATGAATCGTGATTTATTAGAATACTCTATGTGCTTCACTTATATCTTTTGAGCTAGGCAATTTTGCTCTAGTGCTTCACTTATATCTTTTTAGAGCACGGCGGTGGCTTTATTTTATAGAAATTATTGAACTCTCATGCTTCACTTATATTATTTTGATAGTCTCTAAACAGCATGGTAATTTGCTTTGGTTATGAATTTAGTCCTAATATGATAGACATCCAAGAGGGGTATAATAAAAACTTTCATATAAAGTGCATTGAATACTATGAGAAGTTTGATTCCTTATGATTGTTTTGAGATATAAAGATGGTGATATTAGAGTCATGCTAGTGAGTAATTGTGAATTGGAGAAATACTTGTGTTAAGGTTTGTGAGTCCCGTAGCATGCACGTATGGTGAACCATTATGTAACGAAGTTGGAGCATGAGATATTTTTTGATTGTCTTCCTTATGAGTGGCGGTCGGGGACGAGCGATGGTCTTTTCCTACCAATCTATCCCCCTAGGAGCATGCGCGTAGTACTTTTTTTCGATGACTAATAGATTTTTGCAATAAGTATGTGAGTTCTTTATGACTAATTTTGAGTCCATGGATTATACGCACTCTCACCCTTCCACCTTTGCTAGCCTCTCTAGTGCCGCGCAACTTTCGCCGGTACCATACACCCACCATATACCTTCCTCAAAACAGCCACCATACCTACCTATTATGGCATTTCCATAGCCATTCTGAGATATATTGCCATGCAACTTTCCACCGTTCCGTTTTATTATGACACGCTTCATCATTGTCATATTGCTTTGCATGATCATGTAGTTGACATCGTATTTGTGGCAAAGCCACCTTTCATAATTCTTTCATACATGTCACTCTTGATTCATTGCACATCCCGGTACACCGCCGGAGGCATTCATATAGAGTCATATTTTGTTCTAAGTATCGAGTTGTAATTCTTGAGTTGTAAGTAAATAAAAGTATGATGATCTTCATTATTAGAGCATTGTCCCATGTGAGGAAAAAAAAGAGGCCAAAGAAGCCAAGCCAACAAAAAAATGAGAGAAAAAGAGAGAAGGGGCAATGCTACTATCCTTCTTCCACACTTGTGCTTCAAAGTAGCAACATGATCTTCATGATAGAGAGTCTCCTATTTTGTCACTTTCATATACTAGTGGGAAATTTTCATTATAGAACTTGGCTTGTATATTCCAACGATGGGCTTCCTCAAATTGCCCTAGGTCTTCATGAGCAAGCAAGTTGGATGCACACCCACTTAGTTTTATTTTGAGCTTTCATACACTTATAGCTCTAGTGCATCCGTTGCATGGCAATCCCTACTCACTCACATTGATATCTATTGATGGGCATCTCCATAGCCCGTTAATACGCCTAGTTGATGTGAGACTATCTCCTTCTTTTATGTCTTCTCCACAACCACCATATTCTATTCCACCTATAGTGCTATGTCCATGGCTCACGCTCATGTATTGCGTGAAAGTTGAAAAATTTTGAGAACACTAAAAGTATGAAACAGTTGCTTGGCTTATCATCGGGATTGTGCATGATTTGAATATTTTGTGTGATGAAGATGGAGCATAGCCAGACTATATGATTTTGTAGGGATAAGCTTTCTTTGGCCATGTTATTTTGAGAAGACATAATTGCCTTGTTAGTATGCTTGAAGTATTATTGTTTTTATGTCAATATTAAACTTTTGTTTTGAATCTTATGGATCTGAACATTCATGCCACAATAAAGAAAATTACATGGATAAATATGTTAGGTAGCATTCCACATCAAAAATTCTGTTTTTATCATTTACCTACTCGAGGACGAGCAGGAATTAAGCTTGGGGATGCTTGATACGTCTCCAACGTATCTATAATTTTTTATTGTTCCATGCTATTATATTATCTGTTTTGGATGTTTTATATGCATTAATATGCTATTTTATATTATTTTTGGGACTAACCTATTAACCTAGAGCCCAGTGCCAGTTTATGTTTTTTCCTTGTTTTTTAGCTTCGTGGGAAAGGAATACCAAACGGAGTCCAAACGGAATAAAACCTTCACGATGATTTTTCTTGGACCAGAAGACACCCAGGAGACTTGGAGATGAAGTCGGAGGAGCCACGAGACGGCCACAAGGGTGGAGGGCGCGCCCCCTGCCTTGTGGGCCCCCCGTGACTCCCATGACCTAATTCTTTCGCCTATATATTCACATATGTTCCCAAACCACCAGAAGCATCCACGAAAAGACTTTTCCACTGCCGCAACCTTCTGTACCCGTGAGATCCCATATAGGGACCTTTTCCGGCACCCTGCCGGAGGGGGATTCGATCACGGAGGGCTTCTACATCAACTCTATTGCCCTTCCGATGAAGCGTGAGTAGTTTACCTCAGACCTACGGGTCCATAGCTAGTAGCTAGATGGCTTCTTCTCTCTCTTTGATTCTCAATACCATGTTCTCCTCGTTGTTCTTGGAGATCTATCCGATGTAATATTCTTTTGCGGTGTGTTTGTCAAGATCCGATGAATTGTGGATTTATGATCAGCTTATCTATGAATATTATTTGAATCTTCTCTGAATTCTTATATGCATGATTTGATATCTTTGTAATTCTCTTCGAATTATCGGTTTGGTTTGGCCAACTAGATTGGTTTTTCTTGCAATGGGAGAAGTGCTTAGCTTTGGGTTCAATCTTGCGGTGTCCTTTCCCAGTGACAGTAGGGGCAGCAAGGCATGTATTGTATTGTTGCCATCGAGGATAAAAAGATGGGGTTTACATCATATTGCTTGAGTTTATTCCTCTACATCATGTCATCTTACTTAATGCGTTACTCTGTTCTTCATGAACTTAATACTCTAGATGCAGGCAGGAGTCGGTCGATGTGTGGAGTAATAGTAGTAGATGCAGAATCGTTTCGGTCTACTTGACACGGACATGATGCCTATATTTCATAATCATTGCCTTGGATATTGTCATAACTTTGCGCTTTTCTATCAATTGCTCGACAGTAATTTGTTCACCCACCATATTATTTGCTATCTTGAGAGAAGCCTCTAGTAAAACCTATGGCCCCCGGGTCTATTTTCCATCATATTACTTTCCGATCTACTATTTTGCAATCTTTTATTTTCAGATCTATAAACCAAAAAACCCAAAAATATTTACTTTATCTTTTGTTTAGTTTTACCTATCTCTATCAGATCTCACTTTTGCATGTAACCGTGAAGGGATTGACAACCCGTTTATCGCGTTGGGTGCAAATTGTTTGATTGTTTGTGCAGGTGCTAGGTGATTTGTGCGTTGTCTCCTACTGGATTGATACCTTGGTTCTCTAACTGAGGGAAATACTTATCTCTACTTTGCTGCATCACCCTTTCCTCTTCAAGGGAAAAACCAATGCAAGCTCAAGAAGTAGCATTGATGTGAGACTTTCTCCTTCTTTTTGTCTTCTCCACAACCACCATATTCTATTCCACCTATAGTGCTATATCCATGGCACACGCTCATGTATTGCGTGAAAGTTGAAAAAGTTTGAGAACATCAAAAGTATGAAACAATTGCTTGGCTTGTCATTGGGGTTGTGCATGATTTAATACTTTGTGTGATGAAGATGGAGCATAGCCAGACTATATGGTTTTGTAGGGATAACTTTCTTTGGCCATGTTATTTTGAGAAGACACGATTGCTTTATTAGTATGCTTGAAGTATTATTGTTTTTATGTCAATATTAAACTTTTGTTTTGAATCTTATGGATCTGAATATTCATGGCACAATAAAGAAGATTACATGGATAAATATGTTAGGTAGCATTCCACATCAAAAATTATGTTTTTATCATTTACCTACTCGTGGACGAGCAGGAATTAAGCTTGGGGATGCTTGATACGTCTCCAACGTATCTATAATTTTGGATTGTTCCATGCTATTATATTATCTATTTTGGATGTTTTATATGCATTAATATGCTATTTTATATTCTTTTTGGGACTAACTTATTAACCCAGAGCCCAGTGCCAGTTTCTGTTTTTTCCTTGTTTTTGAGTTTTACAGAAAAGGAATACCAAACGGAGTCCAAACGGAATAAAACTTTTGCGATGATTTTTCTTGGACCAGAAGACACACGTAGGACTTGGAAAAGAAGTCAGAGGAGTCCCGAGGAGGCCATAAGCCTCAGGGGCGCGCCCTAGGGGGGCGCCCTGAGGGCTTGTGGGCCCCTCGAAGCTCCTCCAACCCTAATCCTTGGCCTATAAATTCAGAAATATTCCCGAACGACCAGAAGCGTCCACCAAAATACTTTTCCGCCACCACAACCTTCTGTACCCGTGAGATCCCATCTTGGGGCCTTTTCCGGCACCCTGCCGGAGGGGGATTCGATCACGGAGGGCTTCTACATCAACTCTATTGCCCTTCCGATGAAGCGTGAGTAGTTTACCACAGACCTACGGGTCCATAGCTAGTAGCTAGATGGCTTTTTCTCTCTCTTTGATCTTCAATACAATGTTCTCCTCGATGTCTTGGAGATCTATCCGATGTAATATTCTTTTGCGGTGTGTTTGTCGAGATCCGATGAATTGTGGATTTATGATCAGATTATCTATGAATATTATTTGAATCTTCTCTGAGTTCTTATATGCATGATTTGATATCTTTGCATTTCTCTTCGAATTATCGGTTTGGTTTGGCCAACTAGATTGGTTCTTCTTGCAATGGGAGAGGTGCTTAGTTTTGGGTTGCGGTGTCCTCACCAGTGACAAAGTAGGGGTAGCGAGGCACGTATTGTATTGTTGTCATCAAGGATAAAAAGATGGGGTTTTCATCATATTGCTTGAGTTTATCCCTCTACATCATGTCATCTTACTTAAGGCGTTACTCCGTTCTTTTGAACTTAATACTCTAGATGCATGCTGGATAGCGGTCGATGTGTGGAGCAATAGTAGTAGATGCAGGCAGGAGTCGGTCTACTTGACACGGACGTGATGCCTATATTCATAATCATTGCCTTGGATATCGTCATAACTTTGCGCTTTTCTATCAATTGCTCGACAGTAATTTGTTCACCCATCATATTATTTTCTTTCAAGAGAGAAGCCTCTAGTGAAACCTATGGCCCCCGGGTCTATTTTCCATCATATATTTTCAGATCTATAAACTAAAAAACCCAAAAATACCTTGCTGCAATTTATTTGTTTTTACTTTGTTTTACGTTTTAGTAATCTTTTATATCTATCTCTATCCGATCTCATCCTTGCAAGTGACCGTGAAGGGATTGACATCCCCTTTATCGCGTTGGGTGCAAGTGTTTGATTGTTTGTGCAGGTGCATAGATTGGAGACTTGCTTGTACCTCCTACTGGATTGATACCTTGGTTCTCAAACTAAGGGGAATACTTATCTCTACTTTGCTGCATCAACCTTTCCTCTTCAAGGGCAAAACCAACGCAAGCTCAAGAAGTAGCACGCCTCCCGGTCTGCCTGCGTGGCGGACTGCTCGCATGCGTCCTGTCAACTCACGCCTGCTCGCACGCCACACGGGGCGCGTGGCGGCATGTATTTTTTTTTTTTGATGATTCATTCTACCGCTTTACTACTTAACCGAAGCATGGCACGGTCTAACACACACGGTCCGAATAAATATTCCGTATGAGATACTGGTTGCCAGTTATTAGCAATCTCCCGTTTGTAAGAAGATTATATCAAAACTTGTCTCAAATTTGACGAAAAAATACAATATCATAGTCTACTCGTGTCCATATATGACACCACGATAAGTTTCATGAATTTCAACTAAGTTTTGGATTTACTGAATTTTAAAAATCAATATTCTCAATGTTTTGAAATCTCTTTCACAGGGAAACATGCACCCAGGGACACACATATGATTTGCAATCCATTTTGGTGCACATGTAGCTCAAATTTGATTTTTTCACATTAAATCCCTAGGAAAACAACCAATGTATAAAACGGGTTGAATGATCTCTGTTTTTTTCAAACTTTAACAAGACACTCCTTTGGTCACATGTTCACTGCAGAAAAAGTTTGACATGCCGCAGAGTGGAGGTGGTGGTGCGGGATGTGTGTCTCTGTGTGTGTGGGGGGGTGGGGGGGTCCGGCAGTACACTACTAGTTGCGAGCCTCCGTGATGTGGGATTATTGATCATTTTGTGAGTCATGTATATATGCCACATCAAAGTCGTGAATTGGTTATTTAAAGCATTACACAACCCTTTCATACATACTCCCTCCGTTTCTTTTTAGTCTGCATAAAAGATTTGGTCAAAGTCAAGCTTTGTTAACTTTGGCTAAGTTTGTAGAAAAAATATCAAGATTCACAATATGAAATCAATATTGTTAGATGCATCATGAAATTAATTACTTTGCATACCATATAGCTTTAGTATTGTAGATGTTGATATTTTCTTCTACAAAGTTGGTCAAACTTTACAAAGTTTGACTTTGACCAAATCTTATATGCAGACTAAAAAGAAACGGAAGGAGTACATGTTCGGGCCACATGCATGCATTGGTGGTCCTCTCGGACACTCCCTCATGCGGTTAGCAGTGACGTGCCCATTCGTTAGCCTGCAAAGGTTTTCAGTTTCCACCGACAATGAGAGGCATCGGACCGAAGGTGGATTCATCTTGGCATGTGTGTTACGGTGTGGATCATGGTGAGATTCCATATCAAAGTTCGGGCACGTGCGTACACATGAGTCCCTCCCACCGGCTCGAAGTGAGGGGGCTACGCATCGTGAACCTCTGTGTAGTGCGTTTCCAGTTTGCGAAGCATGTGCCATGTCAAAGTTGTGCATTGGGTATTCAAACATCACACAACACACGGCAACATGCACGCGGTGGTTATCCTATGACACTCGCTCGCGTGTGACTCTCTCTGTGGGCCCGCGAGGTCTTCGTTGATCAATTGAACGTACAACGAGAGAGAGGTTCATTTGACCAACAAGGATGGTTTTTTTTGTGTTATGTATATGCACGGTAGGAGTATGTAGTACATGTCAAAGAGGGGGCAACATGTATACTCTATATATATGTGTCATAACCTCGCTCCATGTGGGGACTTTCCGGTTCCCGAGGCAGGTGCCACGTCAAAGTTGTGCATTGGTATTCAAACATCACGCAATACCATGCAGGCGGTGGTTGCCCTATAGGAACTCACTCGCGTGCGGCGCTTCCATCTGTGGGCCCGCGAGGTTGTCCTCCATCACTTTGACCCAACGAGAGAGAGGTTAATTTGACCGTCAAGGAATGACGATTCTTTTTGGTTTGTGCTATATAGTATAAGTATATATATATACCACGCGTCGAATGGGGGCGTAGCACGTACCACGCATCATGAACCTCGCTCTCTGTGGGGACTTTTCGGTTTCCGAAGTATATATATATATATATATGGTGCCACATCAAAGTTGTGTGTTGCGTATTCAAACATCACACAAACACCTCTTTGGGCCGGTGGTACATAGTCCTATATAGGATGCTCACTCACATGCGACGTACGCTTCGTTCCTGTGGGCCCGCGAGGTCGTCGTCCATCACTTTGACCCAATGAGAGAGAGGCACATTTGACGAATAAGGAGGATTAGTTCTTTTAGGGTTGTGTTAGGGTAGCAGTATATATCACTACAAAAAAAAAGACACATCCGTGACATTTTGGGCCGAACGAAATTTTTTTCTGTCATGCTTATGACACTTCTATGATGATAATTGTGACAAAAGCACGTATCATCATAGATGTGGTGGGCTCCTACTTCTATGACAAAAAATCATGACAGAAAATGGGATTTTCGTCCTGGGCGGGCCGGGGACGCACCTGCATGACATTCTTTGGGCCGTCCATGACGGAAAAATCATGGTAGAAGCGAGGGCGAGGAAAATTCCAGGGAGTTCCCGGTTACGGTGGGTGGTCGGGGCCGAGCGATGCACGGAGGGTTTGCGCATTTCTCTCGTACACGTACGCGCGTGTGTGTATGGCGTTGGGCTCTAACTGAACCCGAGCGAGGCGTTCGCTTACTGAACCCGAGCGATTGCACTAGCTACGTGTTACAAAACCCGAGCGATCGATCCCTTGCTGTTAACTGAACCCGATCGAGCGATTCCTTCGCTACTGCTGCTAACTGAAGCCGATCGAACCTGCTGCCTCTTGATGAATAGTGACTGTTGTTGAGGGTTGGATGAACAGTTCCCGGTGGGGGTTGGATGAACAGGACCCCGTGGTCGTAGAGGCCGTTGCCGCTAGATGAACAGGACCCCGATCGAGGAGGTGGGGGTGGATGAACAGTAGTCGGTGGAGGGCTGGTTGAACAGGACCCCGTGGAGGGCTGGTTGAACAGTAGCCGGTGGAGGCTGGATGAACAGGACCCCGTGGAGGGCTGATTGAACAGTAGCTGGTGGAGGCAGGAGGAAGTCGACGGTGGATGAACAGTAGCTGGTGGAGGCTGGAGGAAGTCGACGGTGGATGAACAGTAGCCCATGGAGGCTGGACTGAGGCAGTAGACGGTGAATGAACAGTAGCCTGTGTAGTCCCGTTTTGCGGTACACCACACCCCTCCCGATCAACAGGACCCTATTTCGACCGTAGGCGCTCCAACAAGTCCGTTTCCTCCGTTTTGCAGTACGCCACACCCCTCCCGATCAACAGCACCCCGTTTCGACCGTAGGAGCTCGAACAGAAGTCTGTTTCCTCCGTTCTGCGGTATGCCAGACCCTTCCCGATGAACAGGACCCTGTTTCGACCGTACGCGGCCAAATAGAAGGTCGTTTCCTTCGTTCTGCGGTACACCAGACCTCGTTTTGGCTGTTCCGTCCAAGCCGGTTGGCTCCCAATGAACACGCGACACTGTTTACTCCGTTCTGACCCAACCGGTTGGCTGCCGATGAACAGGACGACGTCGCTGTATGCGTTAGAGACCCCGCCCATATGTATGTACGTACCCGTATTTACCATCTTGCAGCGTGGTTGTACGTACGGGTACACGGTATAGACGGGACTGCATGACATGCTACGTCGGCACCTCTACTTCAACACGTGTCGCTCCTTACTCGGCCACGGTACGTCGCTGCAGAGAGACAGGTCGACCGCGATGTATGTACACGTTCACGGCCAGACAGATAACGCTACCTTCGCTTCAACCTGGTGGGTCCCAGCTGTCAGGGGGTAAAAGGCACTTCCTTCCGTGCAAAGATAAAGCCGGTGGGTCCCAGCTGTCAGGGGGGAACTTTTTTTCGCGAAATACAAAGGTCCTTCCGGTGGGTCTGAGCTGTCAGGTGGAGGAATCATTATTTTGCGCGTAATAAGGAGGCACTTCCTTGCGTGCGGCAATGGACCCAGCTGTCAGCCTCTCCACGTACAGTCCTCTTCTGATGGTTGTTGTTCGTTGACTACGTTGACGATGTCGTACCGTCCGAGAGCACCAAGGTGGTGGACGACAGCGCGACCTTGGAAGGGAACGACCCGGAGCCGGGGAACACATGAAGGGTAGTACGAGGGTTGACTGGTTCGGCTGCGGTGTGAGGCTGCCGTTGCCGCAGAATAACAGGGGGTGTGGGTGAGTAGAGGGATGGCCTGGCCAGCGGTGGGAGTAGCAGTACTGGGGAGTAGCGCGGTGAGGCTTGCGCGGCAACATAGCCGGCCATGGGAGGCAGGAGCACGCGGTGGTTTGGATGGCTGGAGCAAGAAAATCAGAGGTTGAAGAAGCAGGACGACCGTTGGATGTTCACAATCCAACGGTCACTGGTGATAGAATCGTTTGTTGACTAAGTTGACAAAGCCCTGCGTACGCGCCAACTTAGTAGGGCCATAAGTCAGCCTCCAAATCTGGTGGGCCCCAGCTGTCATGGGGAGCACTCGTTATTTTTCGCTTAATAAGGAGGCATTTCCTTCTGTGCCAAGATATAGCTGGTGGGTCCCAGCTGTCATGGGGAGGATTCATTCTTTTTGGCGTAATAAGGAGGTACTTGCTTGCGTGCGGCCATGGACCATGTGGGTCCCAACTGTCAGCCTCTCCATGTACATCCCTCTTCTGATGTTGTCGTTTGTTGACAACGTTGACCACGCCGTGCCGAGAACACCAACGCGATGGACGACGGCGAGACCCAGGAAGGGAATGGCCTGGAGGCGGCGAAGCCACAGTAGTGGAGGGATGTGGGTGAGTAGAGGGATGGCCTGGCCAACGGTGGGAGTAGTAGGGGGCGGTGAGGCCTGCACAGCAGCACAGCCGGCCATGGGAGGCGGGAGTAGGCAGTCCCGCCGGCGCTAGATTTCGCAGCTGGAGCAAGAAGATCAGAGATTGAAGAAGCATGACGGCCATTGGATTGACATCCAACGGGCACGTCTGCTAGAATCGTTTGTTGACGTATATAATAAGTAAAAAATCTTGCGTGTCAACTTAATAGGCCCACAAGTCAGACCATTCCCTATTTTTTTAATAATTTACAGCTCATTACAACTTCTTATGCAATTTATTGCAGTCCGTTTTTTTTTGTTGGCCGGGGCCAGGGTTTAAAATTTAAACTAAATTTAGCATATTTCAGTGGGGTCCAAACTATTTTTAATACCAAAATGTCGAGCCAGATTGAAAGTACTTTGAAGATATATTTAAATTAGGTTAAAGCCCAGTGAAATTGGAATCTGAAAATGTGTAAAAATTCAGAAATTTGAAAGTAATTGCCAATTTGTCTTGTGTTTTTTATATTTACAGCCCATTTCATATTACTTTTAAGATTTGCAGCCGTCTTGAAAGAGTTGCAGCCCAGCAGGGCGGAGAAAAATAAGTAGGTCTGGATTGAGTATTCTTCAGAAAAAATAAACTGGGCTAGCCATTTTCACAAAGAAAAATTAGCTGGGCTGGTCATGTGGTGAACGAAAAATAGAAGCCTGGGCTAGACGGGCCACAGCCCAGTTGAAACCCTGCTCCGTCTCAACAATAACAAAAAAAATACTGCTCGAGCAGCTACGTCCCAGGTGTCAGCCGATCTTGTGTTGTTCTCTTGTCTATTGACTATACGCTGACAATGTCGTGGGTCCCAGATGTCAGCAAAGCACTAGGAGGAAGCATTTTCTTTTTCTATACGCTGACAATGGAGTATATATAACAAAAAATGAGGAACTTGCTTGCGTACGGCCATGGACATGGTGGGTCCCTACTGTCATCCTCTCGTCGTACAGTCCTCTCCCGATTCCTCTTGTTTGTTGACCATGTTGACAACGCGAGAGGGCGGCGCCGCGGCGAGCGCACCAAAGCGCGCGAAGGACGACGGCGAGGCCTCGGATGTCGGCATTAACGATTTAGGAGACGGTGGGGCGATGATGCATGCGCTGAGGCGCAGCCAGCCGTGGGAGGCGGATGCAGGTGGCCCTGCCGGCGCTGGTTTGGTTTTGGCGGCCGGAGGAAGACGAGACTGAAGAAACACGACAGACTATAAAAGCAGCAGGAGTACTTAACAACCTTAACTAAAACCAGCAGGGGCACTTAACAACCATAGCTGAAAGCAGTATGAGTACTTATACAGGTTCAACCGTACAAAGCACGCCTCGAACAGTGCTACTTTGCCTATAGTTAACCAAGGGTGAGGCCACCAAGTCCCAGGACAAGGCCCAGGCGCCACCCCGTGCATCCACAACCTTCTGAAAGCGGCTTCATCTCGCAATGTGGTCAATAAACAGAATATTTGCTTTAGAGCCATGGAAAAGCATGAGCATAACCTTCTGTCCTATTCTCCAAGATGGACGGGCCTTCATTATTTGAGACCACCCATGAATAAGTATATTTTCACCTCCAAGGGAAATGGAGTAGGTCGACATAAACATCATGTTGTGACCAAGCGCAAGTCTGACCCGACCATGGTCAGGCATCTGTATAGGAACAATAGAACTGGGCAGTTTCTATTTCAAGAAGATCACAGCTGTAAAACTGTGTATAAGCAAGAGTTTATGAACAACATATATAACAGAAAATAGCTCATACCGTAAGTTTCTTGACACAGTTGGACCTGTTCAACGTGTGCACCAGTGGCACACATATCCCACATGGCCTTCCACCATTGAAACGCCCCACAAGGACCTCAAGACGATCAATAAAGTGTAGGAACTGGTGGATGTCGTCCCAGTCAACTTCAGTGCCATCAGTAACAGTCGAGTTCTTACAGAATAACAAACGAGTAGTGTGCTTAACTTTGAAATAACCTACATGTGCCACCAATTATAAGAAATATTAGTTAGAAGTAGCATCTTCGTGAGAGAAGGGAATGACAAATCGTTGCTACTTCTAAAGTCAAATTGTGATTAGTTAGACAGAATAGGTGGATTAAGAAGTAATCGAGGCAGCATGCAAGAACCAGTTACAAAACTAACATGGATGAACTACTGGAATGATGTCGGGGTGGAAGATCACAGTGAAGATGAGACCAGGTTCTGCTATTTCCATCAACATTCGTGCGCCAACTTTTAGTCTGTAACACTTGAGAAAGTTTATCCAAGTTCAGCCATAAAAAAAGCAGCGATCTTCTTGGTTCATGAACCCAACTCAGAACTTATAGCCATATCTTGTCTTTAATGTGACCATTAAACTGGTGTATTCAGTTATGGCAAGGCCAACCGTCTTGAGTACATGTGTTCTGGCAGAGCAAGGAATGCACTGCAGGAAAGATAATATGAGAACACAATGTATTCGCTATCCAAATCTAGAAATAATTTCCTATTTCACGTCAGTCTTGACCATGGTACTAGTACCTTTTATCCAAATATAGCAATCCAAATTTCCAAATTAGTCGGCAGCATGTTCAAAAACCCACACCCTCCTGGATAGAAAAGAGGATTCTAGGAACATACTCTGCGTGTTTTAAAATCCTGTGTTAGGATGAGAAGGAACAAGTGTGGCGTCTTGCCGAGGGCGCAGAAACCTGTAGGGTCCTCGCACTTCGGGCACTGCAAATGAAACACACTAGATTCAGTAGGAAAAAAATGCATCAACGGCGGCGGCTGCCATCCTAGGATTACCCGCGACCAAGGGACTAGGATTTATCGGGGATGGATGAAGAATCCATACCTGGTTCTCCATGAGAAAACCCTACGCAATCGCTGAGAGGAGGTTTTTCTGAACAAGCAGACGGGGGAGAAGGGGATTCAGGCCCAGTGAAATATTGCTGTTTCGTTCGTGCAGCTTACTGCTACTGCTGGAAAGGCGGGTTTTTTGTGATTTGACAGCTCATTGGGCATTACTGCGTCGCTACGACTGGGGTGAGTCTACCGTGCAGTTGGGCACTCTAATTTGGTGCATGGCACGTCGACCCCGTTGCCAGATGCCCCACATATCAGCGAAAGAAAGTAGAAAGGCAGGAGTAACTAGTTACACATAAATATATTTTCGATAGAGAGATACTCCCTTTGTAAAGAAATATAAAAATCTTTTATATCCCCTACCGCAAGAGTAACTGGATGCCCCACATATTAGCGAAAGGAAGTAGAAAGGCAGGAGTAACTAGTATCACATAATCTTATACATAAGAAAAATCAAGGGGAATATATATAACATAATATGGGGGTTCAGATGAGAATATAATACTCAGATAGGCTAACGGTTCTGGACTTTAGGCCACAGGCCGGTGGGCCTACATGTTTGGGGGGCCCATGTGTTCTAACTCAGCGCATTTCATATTGCAAGCGATTGGTACGTCACTGGTTTTAGATGATGTCGCAAGGCGAATACAGAAAATTAAATAAAGCACGGCAACTGTTAGAATGAAATCGAACGACAGTTCCTAACCAGCAATCAGAGTTACACATAGGACACTTGTTTCACCATGCCATATTATTACATCAAAAGCTCTCAGAGGATAGATCAGTTCGGCAGTTGTGTGTTGCTACTGAAGAATTTCAAAGTTGATTTGGACCAGCTCTCCTTGCCGAGGAAGTTCGATTTTGACATCATCCCCTACCGCAAGATTTGATAGAGTTTTGAACCTTGACCATCCTTTAGCATCAATCATCATGCGACCATCCTTTGTACTTACGGCATATTGAGCAGGTTCATTCACACCAAGGATGCGCATGGTAAGAGAAACTTGGCCATGGTCACCCGGATTATTGAACGACTCCCTCGTTGCTCTAGGAATTATCTGTTTGCAAACAAGAAGACATACACAAACAGTTAGATGAACACAGTGAATCATGTGAAACAACATGGAAAGAAAAAAGAACGAAGCACTTGGGCTGCCAATGCTTACCAAGAAGGTGGAGATGTCAATTTTTGTAAGGACTTTGGTATATGCAGTGCGAACTGCAGCCCAGTCTGTTGCTGGTGCAAGTGCTGGTTCCGTTGCCGCTGCACGGGCTGGAGCAGATGAAAGTGCAACTTCAAGTGTTGGTGCAGGTGCCGGAGCCGTTGCTGGTGCCCGTGCCGGTGCGACTGGTAGTGCCACAGCTGCTGCCGGAGATGGTGCTCCTTGTGGAGTTGGTGCTGGTGTCGGAGCAGGTGCCCGTGTCGGTGCCCGATCCTCCGGTAGATCAGCCAGATCCGCTGACGCGGTCGGTGCCCAATCCTCTGGTGGATCAGACTGAGCTGCTGCCGCTGTCAGTGCTAGAGCCAGTGCCGTCGGAGAAGGTGTCGGTGCTCGATCCGATGCTGAAGGTGGCACCGATGTGCGAGACAGCAGCGATCGTCTCTGGTCTGCTATGATTTCATACTTCAGCTTTCTAACTTCACTAGGCTCCGTGACCTTGATCCAGTCTTTTTCTTCACTTCTTTTAAACGCGAGAAGGACTAATTGTGGCATGTTTGTTAAACCAAACTACAATTCATCATAGGGCTTCAGATTGTACTCAGACAACAGACTGATCCAATTGTGTCCAGTAATATAAGTGATGGACAGTGCCTTCGTTACTGACACGACATAAGAAGTGAAACCTGCAAAAATAACCATCATAGAGCAAACCAAACGGTTTATTCTATAACGAATGTCACATGGCAAAACCTACATCGTAAAATTTGCAGCGAAAGTAAGAAAACATGACAGTAAATCTATAAGATTTAGACAGTAAATCTATAAGATTTAGACAGTAAATCAATAAGATTTACTTGATGTGACACGAGTGAATCCTTACCAGGAAATCACTATGTTCAAGTTCTAAATTGAAGGTTGATCGTCCAATTATGGGTGGCATGCAGGGCCCCCGCTTACTCCCATAAGCAGGATAGTCCAAAGGTCATGACAAATCGTATGGACCGAACATCCATGGGACTGGAAATCCTGGTGGGTGTGATAAACCCTGCAATGCATACAGATATTGGAGTGTAACCATAATTGATAAACCGTCCTCACAAAAAAGATGATCTGGATACTTCAAAATATACAGACTGAATTGAGTGGACAGACATTAACATAGATTGTTCTCAGGACTCACCACACAACAAAAGCGGCAGTACTAAACAATACAGGGTTCACACACACAAATCAAGTACTGAACAATAGTACTTACTACAGACAAGCAAAGATGCACTAATTAAACTCTGCAGACTATTTCTTGCCACCGACCTACGGGATGTACCCCACATAACTAACTAGGGCATGGACTTCGTGAGAGATGTCTACTGGCACCATCGCCATCTCGTCAACCTTGGAGAACCTAACAGAGTGGTCTTTCCACTCATAAACATGACGATGAAGACAGTCTGCATCAGATTTGTCGGGAAGCTTTACAAGAACCACACCCTTCGTAATCGAAGGCACAGCTAGGAAATTGTTGTGGTGAAGTACACCCTCGAGAACATGCCTGACAACAATGCTATCAGAAAACACATGTTCATGACACGTGGCGACAAGGACACAGCAGCTGGATAGTTTAGTAGTAGAACTCATCCTCAGGTCTTCCAGTTCACACGGCATGACTTTGAGAACTTCATCTTCACCGCGGACCTGGTTCTAATTAAAACAGAAACCAAATATTTTATTACTACCTCCGTTCAGAAATATAAGATGATTTTTGATATTTTACTCCATATAAGACTACATATACGCACAGAAATGAGTGATCAAAGACACTAGAACATGTCTTCAAAGGCATGAGAGCAGAGGGATTACTTGCAATATCCATAACACAAGTTACTGAGGCTACTATACTCTCTTCAAAGGCATGAGAGCTAAAATATTCCATTTCCTACAGCTAGCATTGATGTTCATAAAGTAGTTGAAAGTGATCTATAAGAAATCAGTGTTATGTGCAATAATCATATGTATGTCAACCTCTCGCATGTTTTGGTCAAAAGAGCAATTTAGAACCGTCATTTTCCACACAAAAATCACATGCAAGATCACCCAGAAAGTTGTACTACTAGTACTAGTACTGCGTGTTAGATGGAAAAACACGATCAAGATCGCCAAAAAGATCGTCAAGAAGAGATATTACCTGGACTTGCTTAACGAGGGATCCCGAAGAGGGGGGCTTGGACAGGGCGATGGCCTTGAGCTTGTCTGCGGTAGTCTCGACGGGGTGCTTGCGCTTCTTCGTACCCTGAGCCTCGACGGTTTTGGACAGAGCCATAGACATCACTTCGGCCGGTGCTCCAGGGTCCATCAAGAAACTGTCAAATAGAAATAAAAGAAAATAAACCATAATCACAAACCCAAAAGAAGAACAGAGAGGGAGTTATAGGATCATTCTCGGGGTTGCAAGACCGGGCCTTGGCCAGAAGCAACACCATTGATGCGCTCACCTTTCCTTCTTTGGGAGAGAAGAACAATGGCAGAAGCGCATCGGGGTTTTCTTGAAGAAATGAGGAACAAGATGAGGGAGAAGCGAGTTGGGGTTTTCTTCAAGAGAGGAAGATGAGGGAGAAGAGTGAAATGATGGTTGCTTCGTCCGTCCAACTTACTGCTGTAAAGGTGGGGGTTTTGCGATTTGACGGCTCATTGGGCATTACTGCGGCGCTTCGACCGGTGTAGTCTACCGTGCAGTTGTGCACTCTAGTACGGAATAATTTAGTGCATGGCAAGTGGACCCCGATGCTGGCTGTCCCACACATCGGCAAAAGTGAGTAGCAAGGTTCCCGACGACCGTCGAGGAGGATCCGCACGGTAGAGCGCGTCCACTGTTTCGGAAGAAAAAAATGATTACAGCAAGTGTTTCCACTCTTACGATGGAGGAGTGCGAAACATGGCAGCCACTTGAACTTACACAGTACTCCTACTACTAGCCATGTGCAGTGGTTCATATGTTAGTACTATATAATCTTGTTGCTAGTGTAGTAAGATATGACGATAACAATGATGTTGTGCGCATGTCAACTATATGAACAGTAATGTAACATACCCCTTTTTTGACTGTCTGGTCGAGAATGAACGGTGAGATCAATGTTAACAGAACTAGGCCTACAGCGCACGGAGAGTATGGTGCTACAGTACTCCACGGAACATGAACCATATGAAGCACGAATCAGTGTTAGGCAGGGTGTATGAAGGGTGCATGGGAGCAAAAGTTCCCTTCTCGACCCACTTTTGGGTGTTTGGCAGAGTGCATGAAGGGTGCATGAGTCCATAGTAGTAGGTTAACACAAATACACTAGGAGCATGCATGAAGAGGGGTGCTGAGATGAGCATGCACGAAGATGGAACAACTATATTGAGATGAGAATGCAACCAAACGCACCCACACGCTTTGTGCTATAGTGACTGATCTGCACCGTCTGAGTTTGATCCATCGGTCATGTTGCGCCGAGACATGGACATGCCCATGCAGAGGATGCCTAAACACCACCGAAGTCCCTCTGCTTCTTGAGGCGCACGACGTTGGTGATGTAGGGTGCCACCGTCCGCAGAGCCCGCTCCCGTTCGATGGGAGTCAGCTCATCAAAGACGGCGTCCAATGGCACGAATGGATTCCGGTGACGAAGCCCTGAGAGGATTCACCCGGCAACGGCGACGGCCGCCCGCAACCCCTCCTTTTCCAGCTCCGCCCCCACCATCGCGCGGAGACGGCTCAGCTCCTCGGAGATATAGGTGAAGAAGGAGACCAGGTCAGGAAGCCGCAGCTCATTGAAGTCGACGGGGTGGTCGAACGGGTTTAGCCCGACGGCCGACAAGGTTGCGCTGGCATGACGGTAGGCATCACGCAGCCGCAACACGTGCGTGGCAGCATGGTCCACCAAGTGGTTGAGGCGATCCTGGACCTCGTCACGATCGGCCCGCTCGCGCTCCAGCCGGCTCGCCTGACCGCCTATCGTATCTCTCACTTTCTGCAGCAACACCGCCGACGCCTCGAGCATCTTTGTGGTGGACGCATGCCGCTTTTGAAGCTCCGTGAACTCCTGCACATAAAGGAGGAGCATGGCACTCCTCTCCTCCTTGAGCTCACGGAGCTCCACGTCCTTGGCCGTGAGCTCTGCATCCTTGGCATGGAGCTCTTGTGTCAGGCGCCTCGCCTCAGAGTCCGTCATCTGGTGCGCCACCATGGAACCAGGTAGAAGAAATGGGGAGAGGAAGCAAAGGGGGAGAAACGGCTGAAAGGCAATGCAATCTACGGGAAGGCGGAGGGAGCCAGCTGTCGTGGTTTTGTCACGGCAGATGTCCTAGTGTGAGGACTTAGTCGTGAGGCCAACGCATCTACGTAGTAGCTTGAGAGGGGTTGATCAGGACGAGAGACGCAAGATTTTACCCAGGTTCAGCCCCTCACGGTGGAGGTAAAAGTCTACATCCTGCTTCATTGATATTGATCATGGTGCTCATGATTACAAGGGTGCTCTTTGGCTACCTCTCTCGAGAGAGCTATTGACTTGTCTGTCCTTACTTCTAAAAACTTGTCCCTCTTGGGGTGCCCTGCCCCTCCTTATATAAGTTGGAGGGGCGGGTTACATGTGGATTCCTAATAGGATTAGGGCTATTCTATTACAAGTGGAATCCTAGTCTTGCTTCCCTTGCAAGGGAAATATTCCTTATGTCTTCTTTCACAAGCCGGCCCACCATCACGTGAGTCGGCCTTCCCATGAGCCACCTTATGGGCTGTTGGGTCTTGTCGTCTGTCTGACCCACCCGCCGGGTCACTAATGAGCCGCAAAGCTCGGGTGGGTCACCCGCTGAGTCGCCAGGTCCGGGCGGGTCACCAATGAGTCGCCAGACCAGTGAGTCGCCAATCTTCAGGCGGGTTACCGATGAAGCGCCAAGTCTCGGCCGGGTCATATATCCGGCCGGGTCATACCGCGGGGTATATCCCCGACATTAGCCCCCAGTTTAATTTGGATTTATCCATGTTAAACTGATCCTGAAAAATAAACACAAGAACAAATTTGACAGGTTGTGCGCCGGGTCAAACATTCTTCTGAACCGGCATCTGATCATCCTTAAGTCCTTGTCATTTCCTTCTCCTGGAAAGTCCGGGTCAATAAGCCAGCTTCATAGTCAATTTGCTGACATTGGTTTCTTGCAAAAAAAATATTATAAAGAGTAATCCATTTGATTCGGCTTCCAATGCTCTAGTTTGACAAAAATATTGGTCTTGAAATACTCATTTGATTTTCAGCCGGCTTGAAGATGTAGATCTTGCCGATTTATGATTGCCAAAATTGCCGGGTTATAAAACAGATGATGCCGGGTCATGATTGTTGCTGATGTCGGGTTAATCTTATGGCGACTTGGTGCTTGCTTTTGTAAATGTAGCTTTCCAATCATTGAGTCGGCTCTCTAAACCTTCTATGAATAGCTTAGAGGAAATAAACTTTGTAAATTTCTCCAATAATAATATAATACCTGGTTTGCTCAAAACTAAGAATTTGAAGATGTTCCTCCCTTATATGCATATCACCTATAGCCCCCAAGTCTTAAGAGGAGAACGTAGTGATAGCTTAAGACTTGCTTTAATATAAATGCTGCAACTTTGGAGAAATCCGGGTTGTTCATGTAAGTCGCCAATCATAAACTGCACATTTTGAACTTCCCATGTGTAGCCCCCAAGTGCCGGGTCAATATGAAATAATGAGCAGCGACTTTGTAGATCTGATTATGTGGACTTTGAGCAGCAATGTGTAGCCCCCAAGGGCCGGCTCAGTAAGATAATACTGAGCTGGGACTTTACATGTACTTCAAAAAATAACACCATATGATGTAGCTCCCAAGTTTCGGGTTACCTTTGACAGGAGCAGTTAGTAGCCCCCAAGGGCCGGCTCATCACTATGTGATGGGTCGGGTCTTCAATGAGGTGAGTTAAAATGACTTTGCATTAGCCCCCAAGTGCCATGGTGCATGCTTGCAGTGACATGGGACTTGCATACTCGATGTAATCTTGATTTGAATAATGTAGCCCCCAAGTGTCGGGTCATATGCCTGCAGTGACTCGGGACTAAATAAAACCATATCTATTGTCCGGATGATGTTGCTGAAAGCTTTTGCATATCAATATTGAACCATGCTCCCTGTTGTGAACCGGTACTCTTGGATGAAGAAATAATAGTCATTGCTCTGAAGCGGCTTTTGAAAACCTCAATCATATTACTGGTTATTGATAACTATAATAAAAATCCAGCCATGTTGGCTATTAAAGATTTGAATAATATAATCCGGTATGAAAACCTCAATCATTCAATACTGGTTATGACAACCATAATGAAAAATCCAGCCATGTTTGGCTATTAAAGATTGGAATAATATAATCTGGTATGAAAACAATCACAAGATCTTGTCTGTTGACAAGTAAATCCAGACTTAAATACTCAGTGGCTCTTGGCCAATGGCGACTTAATGCGCATTCATTGTAATCCGGGATTTTTGTAACCCGGCGGCTTATAGCCTTTGTAAAAATCAAGAACTGGTAACCCTTTTGAAACACCAATTTTAATCTTTGATGATGGGCCTTGAACTTAATCATTTATGTAAGCCATAGCTCTGCATGTCCTGCATAAAGTTTAAACAACATATGCCCTGGCGACTTAACGTCAAAAGTCAGGGCGGGTAACAACCCAAACATAATATAGTCTTATGCAATTATGGAAAAGACTAGCATTAAGGCTATTGAAGCCAAAATATACTGGCGACTTAAAGGTCAAAACCAAGGTGGGATACCAAACCTCGCATACTCATATAACAAATAAAAACATACCTGAAAAGTGACTCATACTGTTGGCTTACATCGCCATATCCAGTGAGGGTGACAACCCAAAGATTTGTAAGCGCATGGCTCCAATTGCGCAAACCAAAGTATACTAGCGACTTAAAGTCCATAGCTAGGGCGGGTTACCAAACCCAAAATACTCAAATATGAGTCATATCATCAGGGCTTCATGGCCCGAATTGTTAAAAATGCATTTTAGCAGAAAAAATCTTTAGGGGACACAAATCCCAAAATATTCAGAAAAAATCCATGTGCTTTCATAGGCCGCACAGCCTTAAATTTGTCTGGCCGGCTCACCAAAGCACGGCCAGACTGGCTAGCAAAGCCATGTGCTTTCATAGGCCGTACAGCCTTAGAGTTAATCGTCGCTCACTGTAAGCCGGCCCTCACGTAACAAAAGCCGCCGTTTTAACCTTAACGAGTTCAGGGTCTTGAAAAAGATTGACTGTTAAGAGTACGGCGGGTCACTCAGGATGACCTGGCGGAGTAGCATCATGCAAACAAGCAGGTTAACTCAGGATTCGGCGTCCACGCCTGGTCAAAAGGGTATGAAAGCTAAACCCGTTGGGTTGGAAGCCCCCAAGTGACCTTATAAACAAATAATAAAGACTCAGATGCTTAGAAATGAAACGACAAAGGCCCTGAATTATCAGGGATGCTGGCTTTATTATATTGATCATAATAAGATAAGCCCATAAGGCAGGATACCCATGTTTGAACCGCGCTTCATGGCAGCAAGTTCTCTTTGGCGACCTTTAATTTTTCTGAGAACTCGAACTTGCGAGAGATGAATTCCTCTTGAACCGGATGTTGAGCTGGACATCGAGAGCTCAAAACATTGTGGGAGAGAGATTTCCCTTGAGCCGGATATTGAACCGGAATCTTTTCTTATAACCCGGAACTCTTCTATTGAGCCGAAACTTTTTTGATTGCCAGGCACTTTTTTTAAACCAGAAATTGTCTGACAGCCTTTAAATTTTCATCAATGTGGTAGTAGCCTCCGGGACCAGGTTTATTGTCCTGCATCAAAAAATATCGCAAGCCGGAATACTCGTTTTTTGACAAAAACAATATGTGCTAATAAAATAGACTTTTAGATGGATATCATCTGATTTTGTTCGGAGGACCGATGATCCGTAAGTAGCGCCCGTACATAACTTTTCAATACAATTATTGAATAGTCATTTGATCCTTATATGCACGCTAAGGATATTTGTGTTTATCCTCACGGGGACTCTCCCAGATGCTGCCACTTTCTTTTCCTAATTAGCAGCAACCGGCCACAGTATTTGGGCAGGGCAAGAACAGAGGCGAGGCTTGGACTTAATGTGGTCTCCAGCAGGGGCGGCCCGGTGAGATGGAGGTGAGCAGCAGTGGCGACTCGGTGGTGCATCAGAGCGGCGGCTCAGAACGGCGACTCAAAGACAGGGGCGGCTCGGAGGCCCCCGGCGAGTCCACGGCGGAGGGTCGGACCGCGGCTAAGTGGAGCCGCAGCGGGCTCAAGACCACTGAGTCGTGGCGGCTCTCGGCAGATGACGGCGGCCGGCGGTTTGAGGCCGCTCCAGCAAGGGCGCAGCCTGCAAGGGAGGCCTCGGAACAGGCAGGAGGCGGTGGCCGCTGCTCGGAGGCAGCTCGATGCACGGCGATTCAACGCGCGGCGGTTGTAACTTGACGACAAGGTTGCGCGGGGGAGCTGCGGCTGGTCGGAACCGGTGAAGCGAGAACCGGCCGGTGCGTCAGAAACGGCCAGCACGCGACGGCGACTTGCTGCGACGCGAGCGTGTGGCCGCGGGAGTGGCAAGGCGACAGAGACTCGGAGGGAGAGCCGGCGGGGCACGTGGCGACTGGGAGGCGGGGACGTACTGACGAGGACGGCTCGGTGGTCCAGCGCGAGGCCGTGAAGGCGGGAGGCAGCGTGGCGGCTTGACGCGCCAGAGGCGAGGCGAGCAAAGGCCACGGCGGCTGTGGCGATATAGCTTACGGCGAAGTTGTGGTGGTAGCCGTCTCAGCACAAGGCCGCTTGGGACACTCAAGCAAGGTTGATGGCGGGTTGGATTGGAGGCTGAGCGGAGGTGGCTTGCAGCTGCAGGCGACTCGCGACTCGCGGCGGCGCGGCGCATCACGACAGCTCGCAGCGGGGCTCAACAGCGGCGGGTCGACATCAGCGAGGGCGGAGGCCGCTGTGAGGGCACAAGGCAGGGGCGGCTCGCAGTCAGGCGCTGGACAGAGGCGGCGGCTCATGGGCCGAATCGAGGCGAAGGCGGACTGGCCAGGCCAGGCGCGGACCACAGCTGTAGAGGAGAAATCTGGGTCAACGCCCACGTCCTTCCCGGGGTCGTGCCCCTTTTTTTTAACTTCGCTAATCTCTGGTGTTTTGCCTTTTGACCACGTGATGGTCTTCTTGGTGTATATTTTCTGTATGAATTTGCCAAGGTAGATCCGATCTGGTCACTTCCCCATGTAGCAGTTTTGGCCAATAAAAATTTTGGAGTTTGTAGATCAACTTGGCCATCACGTGGCAGAGTACTAATTGAAGTAGTACCATTGCTACTGTTGGCTCTTCCCATTGTTTTGCCGGCTTCACGTGAGGACACGGCAGCTGGTCCGACCCCTTGCATGTACGTGTGCCTAACTTGGTCGATTGGAGGAAAACAAGGACTACGGCGATTTGACCACAGCGCAGGATTGCTTCGCGTCGACCTCGGAGTATACGCCGCGTAATACGAGAAGAAGGAAAAACTGCAGCGGAAAGTTTAATCTCGGCCTCAGTGATTTTTTCGGACGGCAGCGGCGGAGCGGACGCAACCCTAGCTCTCTCTCGATCGCAATCTTGTATATGCTCTTCCGACTATTCGTTGTTGATGTAGATCCTTTCTTTATCAGAAAATTGCGAACTCTTCGATCTCTGGAAGAGATCTCTCCAAGAACTCAGCACCACTATGCGTAGGTCCCACGGTGGGCGTCAAACTATCGTGGTTTTGTCACGGCATATGTCCTAGTGTGAGGACTTAGTCGTGAGGCCAACACATCTAGTAGCTTGAGAGGGGTTGAGCAGGACGAGAGACGTGAGATTTTACCCAGGTTCAGCCCCTCACGGTGGAGGTAAAAGTCTACATCCTACTTCATTGATATTGATCATGGTGCTCACGATTACAAGGGTGCTCTTTGGCTACCTCTCTCAAGAGAGCTATTGACTTGTCTATCCTTACTTCTAAAAACTTGCCCCTCTTGGGGTGCCCTGCCCCTCCTTATATAGGTTGGAGGGGCGGGTTACATGTGGAGTCCTAATATGATTAGGACTATTCAATTACAAGTGGAATCTTAGTCTTGCTTCCCTTGCAAGGGAAATATTCCTTATGTCTTCTTTCACAAGCCGGTCCACCATCACGTGAGTCGGCCTTCCCATGAGCCGCCTTATGGGTCGTTGGGTCTTGTCGTCTGTCTGACCCGCCCGCCGGGTCACTAATGAGCCGCAAAGCTCGGGCGGGTCACCCGCTGAGTCGCCAGGTCCGGACGGGTCATCAATGAGTCGCCAGACCAGTGAGTCGCCAGTCTTCAAGCGGGTTACCGATGAAGCGCCAAGTCTCGACCGGGTCATATATCCGGCCGGGTCATACCGCAGGGTATATCCCCGACACCAGCCAAGGAGCGGGGTGAATCTTTTGGTTTTCACCATGGGAAAACACCAGTCGACGACTTTTCACTTCACGGAGCAGTGGTTTTTACAGCCAGAGTCATCATGACTAATTGCTTCCGCGCCTGCTCTCATCAATCAAAAAAATAAAAATCCTGTTGCGCCTGCCGCACCCAAAGACCAGTGCAATGTAGCGATGGATATTTAAATTTACCTACCGGCAAGGAGAGAAAAAAGGGGTGAAAACACAAATGTGGCGGCGGCCTAGCTACTCGGTCGCACTAGCCCAACTAGCTAGCCACCGTGCTTCACTGATGTACTTGGCGGGAAAGGTGGGCTTTTGTGATTTGATGACTCATTTACTTTCTTCGGCGCTACGACCAAGGAGGACTCAGAAAACGCGTGGTAGGGCGTCCCACGTCTCGGCATGGAAGAAAATATGCGTACACCACCCGGGAGGACCCAGAAACTGCGCGGTAGGGTGTGCCACGTCTCGGCACAGAGGGAAAATGTGCGTGTAAAAATAAACTGTATCAAACTACCTATGGTTCGACCTCTGGACCCAGCCAGTCGGTCGAAAACACCCCACTAGCCACACAGCTTCATCATGCTAACATGGCACAGAGGATAGGTGTGGTTAGCTCCGTCTCGACCAGTCACAACGTCTCTTGTTCTAGGCGATTCATCTATTTTTCTAGCATTTTTTTTTAGTTATAATAACACCACTGCAAGCTCGCGCCACTCTTCGTGTGTGCCCGTGCGTCTAAAGGTTGTACTACTAGATGAAGAGGAGAGAGAGAGATGGCAGACATGGGACCCACCAGTAAGTCAGTCAACGTTAATGCACCTGTTGACGAGCCACTCCCTCTACTCTACTCAACGTAATACTATATAAAATCAAGTTATGCGACAAAGCCAACAACCATTGCGGTTCCAGGCTATCGACATAAGCTTTGTACTCTAGGTTGCCGGTTCGAATCTCGTTCTTCAGATTTGTTAGTTTTAGGTCCAAATTTGATCAATGACAAGTGGGCCTCCCGTGTGTTGTTCGATATTTCAGTGTAGGATGTTTTTTTTGCATAAACACTTTGCGCGGTTAGACAAGTTACGGCACCAGTTACACGTATTTTGCAAGTTTAGGAACAAAAATGATAACAGCATAGAATATCACATGCTCCCCGCAGCTTAGATGCTATGGTGATACGAGATTTTACGTCGTTGGATCTAAGATCCAATGGCTTGGGAGTAGTCTTTGTAATTATGCGCAATTTCCAAACTCTCCAAGGGTTTTTTTGCAAAAAAAACCATTCAGGCCTTGTGTGAGCCGCTGGATCTTGGATCCAACAGCTCCCAGTAGCTCATATTAGGTGCTCCCCGCAGCTTAATTAGCCGCTACGATGATATGAGCATCTAGGTCATTGGATCTGAGATCCAATGCCATGTGCTTAGTATTTGTACTTTCTACGCAATTCCCAAACTCTTTGAGGCCTATATTGCAAAAACATTCAAATCTCCTACTGCGAGCCGTTAGATCTCTCGGGAACTCGTATCACCATAGAATCTACGGTGTGGGAGCACCTCATATTCCCCCGTGCGAGAATACATCAGGTGCTCTCGCAGCTTGGATGCTACGGTGATATGAGCTTCGAGGTCGTTCGATCTGAGAACCAATGGCATCTGAATAGTCTTTGTGCTTGTGGGCTGCGCCCAGACTCTTTGGGGGCTTTTCTACAAAAACATTTGAACCACCAAGGAGTCGTTGGATCTCACATCCAACAGCTCTGAGGAGCTTGTATCACCACAACATCTAAGGTGTGGTAGCACGTGATATTCTTAAACACAAGAGAATATGAGGTCTTCCCTCATCTTAGATGCTACGATGATACGAGCTTTGAGGCAGTTGGATATGGGATCCAAGGGCATCTGAGTAGTTTTGGTACTAATTGTGTGCAATTCCCAAACTCATTAAGGTTTATTGTAAAAATATTAAGACATCTATGAGCCGCTATATCTCAGATCTACACGCTCCAAGGAACTCATATCAACATATAGCATCTAAGGTGTGGGGGCACACGATATTCTCTCGGGGGGGTGCACAACCCATCGGTGTTTAATTTGGGAGGGTGGGGACAAATATAATGTTCAAAAAATATAATCCAAACAATCCTAAACAGAGCTTCACAATTTTATCTAAGGTCGAGGGGTTACCCCCCAACAATCTACATAGCTCCGCCTATGCAAGAGGTGTAGTGGGAGAGTCTAGGTGTGAGAGAGACGACGCGAGAAAGCGGGGTCAATCGAGTCATTTATAGAGGGAGAGATCGAGTGAGTGTGGCATAGCGTACACTCGAATGTTAAAGACAATACACTGAGATATCGTGCGGCGAAGCTGCAGTGAGGGCCGGAGGGAGATAGTTACCGAGAGTGGCCTAGATAGACTTTGTGTGTGCGCACATGATGAAGGTGTTTTACAAAGGCAACGTACGTGTCTTGAGAGAGAGAGGGAGGGTTTGTCATGGAGGGCATGACGAGGTTGTGTGTGAGAAATACATTTGTTGAGAGTGTGTGGGCGGGTGTGACATAAATGGAGATCGAAACTTGAAGAGAAATAATGAGCGAGCATGTGTTGGATACCAATAGCTCTATTAACAAAGAAATGAAGATCGATCAATACATGAAGTATGTGTGGTGGTTGGGGGTGTTGATGGAGAGACCTAAACACAACATTTGCATGTACATAGTATTAGACTTAATATTCATGTTTCAATTTATTGTGCATTTTAAATATTGAATTGAGGACCATGCATGGCTTACATTTTAGTTTTGAATTCATGTCATACATGCATGGTCATACATCCATGTTGAGATCACTATATCACAAACTTACTATAATTCAAGAACTCGTCATAAATCAATTACCGTGCCTTTTGGAATGACCAGTTATTTGCAAGGAAAATACGGGCATTGTAATACATATAGATTCGTTCAGCAATTTTAAAAAAAAGATTCCTTTCGTATTCTCGAATGGTAGCACCCGACGGCGTATCAGCCAGGCCCGGGCTCATGTCCTGGTGGTGGCGTGCGTGGTACGCACATTAGCCAACCCCAACCAAAAGAACCGCGATATTAAATTTCGCGCTTCCACTCGAGCCTTCGCGGTTCTAGTCGAAATATCTGGCGGCCAGAATTCCAGCCCTAGGAAATTCCCCTCATGTCCCCGGTCCATAATGACAACTAATGAACAATGGAGGGATGCTTTAGTAACTAGCCCACGTAAACTACCGTGCCGAGCACGGTTCAATTCCCTTGGTCGCCGCTACCCAAGGTCACCCGTCAACTCCATTGCCTAGTACTAATAGTACTACACCAGGATGAGCACATAATGGAGCTCCGTTTGTTGATTTTTTTTGTGCGTTGTTCGTGCCTACTAGAGTTACTATATCAGGCAATGCACTGGTACGGAGGGATTATCTTTTTACTCTGCATATATAACTTGTCTGAAGTTTAACTAAGCAAAATGTTTGACCAAATCCTTTCTTAAGAAATATTAACATCTACAACAGTAAAGATGTATGGCTTGAAAATTTATTTCATGATGCAGGTTATGATATTGTTTAGAATCCTGGATTTTAAATTCTAGAAAATCCAAAACTGACCTGAAATTCATGAAACCGAGCATGGTCACGTGATATGGCACAAATAGGCTGTCGTATTTTTTTGTTCAAGAGACAAGCTGCTTATGAAAAGTTGCACAAATGAAGAGCCAAGGTATTTTGGAACAAAGACATGTCACGTTAACGCGAATGGTTTCACTATTCAAACCATGTGCGTTAGACCTACGTGCCGCCACTAGTCCCGCTTCTCATCGGCAGGTGCTGTCCGAGCAAGCGTGTGAGTCGACGGGAGGCGTGCGAGCAGACCGCTGCGCCGGCTGACCGGGAGGCATGCAAGCAGGCCGCTGCGTAGGCTCACCGGGAGGCGAGCCCTTTGACCAGGCTCCGCCGCCCACCTTCCTCCAAACTGCCCCTACTTTTAATGGCGCCGGCACCGTAGTTTAAATCACCCACGCACTCCTCGGTCTCGCTACAACCTTCTCTCTTCCTCTCGGATTCTCCTGTCCTCTACCTCCAACCAGCCTGACCTCACCGTACACCATGCCGCATCACGATGGTCTGCCCTTAGTCTTCCAGTTTCCTGAGGAAGACACCCAGCCGGAGTCTCAAGAACATAAGGCGCTTTGGGACGAGCTTGAACTGGCCTTGCGGGAAGACGCCGCGCCTGTCACCGCTCCCGTCGCCCCGACTGCGCCAGCGCCCATCCTTGTGGCATTGATAGCTTGGGAGCCGCATATTGTCGCCGAGCTTGAAGCCACGGGGTTCCACGAGGTCCCCGCTGACTTTCACACGCCCATGCACCTGCCAGCGCATGCGCCTGCGCGTGCACTGACACACGGCCCCGTGCCGGTGCCCGTGCACATGAATGTCTCTGCCGCGCCGTTGTGAGAGCATGTCCCCTCGTCGGTGCAAGTGCCCCCCTCAGCGGCATGGATCGCCGTCGTCGACCGCTTCCTTGCACCAACGCCAGTCGCCTCCTCCCACCAGTTGACTGGCTCCTGGAGACCGAAGTCCAGAACATTCTGGCCTTCCTTGAAGCTAGGGCCAACGTCCAGGAGTACGCCAACAACGGCGCAAGACGCCGTCGCTGTCGCCGGTCAGTGGCCCGATGACACACAGAGCACGGCAGAGGAGCCGCTTCCCGCCGCAAGACGCCTCCGCCGCCGCCGCGTGATCTAAATATGCCATGAAAAACGTTCGGATTGCCATGCTTAAAATCCGAACGTTTGGGATTTATCATTTGTGTTTATTTTAGTTCGATCGTGGTATGAATGTAAAGTCGCAGTCAGACTGAATGAAATCTATGGTTTGATCGATTGAATGTTCTGCTAGAGCCGTATCAAATTAAATATAAAACGCCATCAAGCGACATGTATTCCTTCTCATCGCAAACATTTCATATTAAATACCACGTCAATTCCAAATATTTTTTAGGGAAGCCAGTTCCAAATACTTGTAGGGCCCGAGCAGTCCCCTTGTTCGTGCACTATAGGCGATACATCTATTTATCCACGCATTTAATTGTTAGTAGATACTACTAGCCTAACTTGTCCGTCACGGTCACTTTTGTTCCTAAACTTGTTACATACTCCAATACTAGTACTAGTACTAGCAAGATGCCCGTGCATTGCATGGAACATCAAGATGCATTTGTATGAGTAGTTTATCTTGTGGGGGAAAAGAATGAACGAGGGAAGGCCTTATTTGCAAATGTGGAGAGGGGTGTGGGTATCTTTTTGCAAAATTGTCATAATTTCCTTCCTATCCGTCAGATGTAAATCGGACGGCCTATATTGTAGGATGGCAGGTACACCATCATCACCAACTCTGTCTTTTTATAAGAGTAGGGATTACGTGAAACTGGTGTCGTAACTTGTGAACGCGTCCAGATTCGGTCAACGGCCACACCGCCCGCGCGTTCTTCGTGTTTGCCAGTGCGTCTAAACGTAGAAGGGGAGGAGAGATAGAGAGAGAGCAGACATGGAACCCATCAGTAAGTGAAGTGGAATAGTACATGCTCACGAGCCGGTCCCACTAATGTACTAAAGTTAATATAAAAACATGTTGTCCATTAAATAGGCTGTGGTAATATAAAAACATTATATCAACAAAGGGGAGTACAACAGACGTTGCTACTATGTTGCCTATTGACGTGCGGCTTGAAGGCCCTGGTCGCATGTTCGATCCTCGTCCTTTTTCATTTTTAATTTATACTAGTAAGGTACACATGCATTGCACGCATGAGATTTGGCAACCAAATTATGAATAAATACCACTCCATGGCATGTAAGCTTTGATTCATATATGCATGATGTAGATGTTCATTTAATTCTTATAGTTCATCTCATTCAAAATTAATAAGTTTTATAAAAAAGTTAATCTATTTTAAGATTCATGGAATTGTGCATTGTAGAGCATAAAGTAAAAACAAATAATGGCAATTCATTTAGAAAAAATAAAATTGGGCAATTATGATACAAAAGATTCTAGAACAAAGGAGAAGTGCTTGTGTTTTGAGGTTTGTGCATTATGCTTAAGTTCAACCATGCAGTCTTCTAGATTGTACATGTGGCAGAATGTGGTGGAATGTAGAAGATATCCAACGGCCAGTGGTGCTCGGATTTGCCATCTCTGCACCGCCGGATTGGCTTCATCCAACGACCATCTTTCAAAGTTATTTGCACACTATATAGGGGTGTAGATATGGTTCCAAATTTGCTCCATGACAATTGGCCCCCCCGGTGTGTAGTTTGTAGCACTTTAATTTTTGGGTCGAAATTTGTTCCATTACAGGTGGACTCCGGGTGTGTAGTTTGTAGCTTATTTGTAATAATTAAAGAGAACACCAGAGTTTTTTTTGCAAAAATACCATGGTGCGACGTGGAAGGTTAGAAAGGGTGTGCGAGAGAGCGGTGACCGATCTGGAGGGAGAACAATTGGGGGAGGGGTGGGGGTTGCAATGGTGTTTGGAGTAGTTGTGGGGCGAATGCTACAAAAATATAATCTAAACCCACTGGAATAAATGCCTTCACAAATTATTCGAAGGTTGGAGTCCCCCTCGCAATGTAAATAGCTCCGGCTCTGCGAGGGATGGAGAGGTAGCTTCAATGTGTGGAAGAGACGGCGTGAGAAAACGAGGTCAATCGAGACATAGATAGAGAGACAAAGTGAGTGTGCCCCGACATTCGTTGAAAAGATATATATGTTGTGGATAGACATTGTCTGATTGATCTTTTGGGAAGGGTGAGGGCTGTAAGAGAGAGCTTGAGAGATGATCCAGTCACAGACAAGTACACATATCCTTTATGTGTGGGAGGAAGCTGTAGGATCGAAAGTAGGTCTAGAGGGGGGGTGATTAGACTACTTGACCAAATAAAAATCTAGCATTTTCCCAATTTTAAGTGTTGGTAGATTTTAGCAACTAGTACAAGTCAAGCAATCAACCTACACATGCAATTCTAAGAGTGTAGCAGCGGAAAGTAAAACATTACATATGAAGGTAAAGGGAAGGGTTTGGAGAAGGCAAACGCAATGTAGACACGGAGATTTTTGGCGTGGTTCCGATAGGTGGTGCTATTGTACGTCCACATTGATGGAGACTTGAACTCACGAAGGGGAACGGTTGCGCGAGTCCATGGAGGGCTCCACCCACGAAGGGTCCACAAAGAAGCAACCTTGTATATCCCACCATGGCCATCGCCCACGAAGGACTTGCCTCACTCGGGTAGATCTTCACGAAGTAGGCGATCTCCTTGCCCTTAAAAACTCCTTGGTTCAACTCCACAATCTTGTCGGAGGCTCCCAAGTGACACCTAACCAATCTAGGAGACACCACTCTCCAAAAGGTAATAGACGGTGTGTTGATGATGAACTCCTTGCTCTTGTGCTTCAAATGATAGTCTCCTCAACACTCAACTCTCTCTCACAGATTTTGCTATGGTGGAAAGATGATTTGAGTGGAAAGCAACTTGGGGAAGGCTAGAGATCAAGATTCTTGTGGTTGGATTGGAATGTCTTGGTCTCAACACATGAGTAGGTGGTTCTCTCTCAGAAAATAAGTAGCGGAAGTGTAGGCACGTTCTGATGGCTCTCTCTTTGATGGAGAAGGGGGTGGAGGGGTATATATAGCCTCCACAAAAAATCCAACCATTACACACATTTGACCCAACTCGGTCAGACCGAATAGAGGAACTCGGTGAGATCGATTTAGTTCAAAATGTGAACGTTAGGAATCTCAGTGGGACCGACTGGACCAGCTCGGTGGGACCGATGTGCTAGGGCTTAGGGCAAAACCTCATCTCGATGAGACCGATTGCATGAACTCGGTGAGACCGATTTCAGCAAACAGCAAATAGAGAGTTGGTCAAGCAAACTCGGTGGGACCGATTGCACATTTCGATGAGACCGAAATAATTGCAACAGGCAACAGAGAGTTTGCAAGGCCATCTCGGTGAGACCGAGATCCGTATCGGTGTGACCGAATTGTCTAGGATTTCTGGCAGTGGCTATGTCAAAAGAACTCGGTGGCGCCGGATAGATCAAATCGGTGGGGCCGAGTTTGACTTTGAGTTTTGGACATATGTGGAAATGAGAAAGTGGCTGAGGGTTTTGGAGCAATATCACTAAGCACTTTGAGCAAGTAGACCATTAAGCAACACCTTATCCCCTTTTAATAGTATTGGCTTTCCTATGGACTTAATGTGATCTTGGATCACTAAAATAGAAATGAAGAGTCTTGAGCTTTTGCCAATCTTTGTCCTTAGCATTTTGAGGGGTCCACATCTCTAGTCCATGCCATGCCAATCATTGAACTTTCTGAAATATTCAACTTGAATGGATATTAGTTCAATGAGCTATACGTTGTTATGAATTACCAAAACCACCCGGGGATTAGTTGCACTTTCAAGCTCCCCCTTTTTGGTAATTGATGACAACATATAGATCAAAGCTTCGACAAATGATAATATGAATGAAATACATCGTTTCTTTGAGAAGTATGTGATAAGCAAGAGATCCCCCTAAATTTGTGCATTATTTAAAATTTGCTTTTGAATGCAAATGCACAATCGATTAGGATCATGGGTCACTCTTCCATGTCACATACATCTTGGTGGAGCGCTAAAAAATGATAAGAGTTAAATAACATGCACTCATCACCAAGGGTAAACATGATTGATCATACACAAATATTATAGATATCATCTTGCAAGCACACATAAAGGCATAGTATGATCAAACACATGATCACAAGAGTATCTCACGAGTATAACACAAATAGTAGCATAGGAATCAGATAAGCAAATGATCAAGGTAGCAAAAGAGGCAAATAAAACCAACAAAAAGCAAAACACACACACTCTCTCTCTCGAAGCCTAATGATCTATACACTTTCTCCCCCTTTGGCAACAAGTTACCAAAAAGTTTGAAAACGTATAGTGCTATGCGGCACTCTAGGCACGATCTCCGGGAGCTTCTGAAGGGGTCTTCTAGCTGGTTGCTCCGGTGTGCGTAGATGGCATGGAGATGAGGGCATCTACAAATGCTTCGGCTGAGGTCTGTGGAGCTGGAGGAGTTGATACTGGAGGTGCAATCGTGGCAGTTGCTACAGGTGCTGAAATAGAAGTCCTGGTGTCACTGACAACTGGCACTTCTGAAGACCTTTGTGCCCTTGGCACTCTCTGAAAAGTATCAGTGGTAGGTCTGTCATTCCTGTCCTCAACTTCTTCCTGGAGCTTCTCCACAGTGGTCTGGATCTCTGTGATCTTCACATCTAGATCATGAAATTTAGTCTCAATGATCCTCTCAAGACTCTCTTGATTTTGAGTCAGGGTGGCCAAGCCCTTCTCAATTCTCACTGTAGCCTCAAGCAGATAACTGAGTTGATCCTGCTTGGTCTTGAGCATCACTGTAGAAGCATCTGGTGCACTGGCTATCGTTGCTGCTTTTGCAGCCTTTGCTCTCTCTATCTTCTCCTGAGCTTCTGCACAAGTTGGATGGGATGCGTCCATTACAACCTCATTGTCCTCAAAATCTGGTCCCAGGGGAAGATGCTCTTTATCAAGAAGATATGTCCCGGTCCCCATCTTGGAGTTGATCAACATCTGTATGTGAGGGGCATATCCACATGATCTCTTCTGATCAGCAGCTGTTCTCTTCACTGTTTCAACAATCAGGCTTATCACCTTGAACTTCTGAGGTACATCAAACATGTGGAGCAAGTTGATTGAGTGACCACGGATCATTCTATGATCTCCTGACTTGGGCAATAGGGTATGCCTCAAGATAGTGTTGATAGTGGTCAGGCCAGCAAGCAGGAAGTAGATAGATCCAAGCTTGTGTGTCTCCAGGGCATCATCAGGAATTTCCTTGTACATGTTAGCCATGGAGTTGTGATCCTTCCTAGGCTTGGCATATACATCAGTGTCATTCTCCTCTTCCTTTAGGGCATTGATCAACTTGGCCCATTCAGAGATTGTAGATTGATACCTTGTACCTTCAGTCATCCAGACAATCCTTCCATCTGGGTAGAAGTGAGCAGTGGAATAAAATTGCATGATCATCTCATCATTCCACTTAATCAACTTCTGACCAACAAACTTGTCCACTTCATTCATTTTGAAGCTCACATGCACACCTGGGAAGTAGTCCTCATTGTCATCAATGTATTTCCAGTCAACCCATCTCATGTCACACACAATGGGCTTCTTGTCTAACAAGATTGTCTCATAGAAATCCTGTTGTTCCTTGGTGTGGAAACAATAGTCTACAGCAGTTCTCCTCCTAGTGGCATAGGGATCAGTCTATCTCCAGAGTCTCAGACCTGCATCCTTTCTCAGCTTCATATTTTCTGCCACAGGATGATCATCACTATGATCTGGAATCTTGGGCTTCAGTTTTCTGAGCACTTGTTACTCTTCATCTTCTTGAACCTCAGGCATTGGGGCCTTATTCTTTTTAGCAGCAGATATGTTCCTCGTTAATCTCTTTGGTGCAGATGGTTTTGGAGCTTGAGCTTGAGCTGAAGGCTTGGGGGCAGACTTGGGCTTAGATGGAGCAGCCCCGGTCCTTATGGCATCCCCCATAAGCTTCTGAGTCTTTGCAGGAGGTGCAGCTGGCTCTTCCTCCTCCTCATCATCATCCTCATCAGAATCTCTCATCATAGAAGATCTTCCAATGACTCTGGCAGTAGTCTTTCTGGCTCTCTCCTTCCTCTTCTTTCCTCCAACAGTCTCTTCCTTCTCTTCTCCAGCACCACTTGCTGGCTGTGCTTGCTCTTGAGTTGAGGCTCTGGCTTTTGACATTGGATCTCTTTTGGCAGGAGCCTTCTTCTGTATTCCAGGCTTGGTTGCAGCAGCAGCAGCAGCATACTCTTTCTTGAGTACCTTCTTCTTGGAGGTCACCTCCTCCTCAATGACAAAGTCCTCATCCTCAAATTCAGATGTTTTCTTCTTCCTTGTCCTGGTTGCTGCCTTGGGCAAGTTGCTAGGAGTGCTTCTGCTCCCCTCATCATAACTGCTGTTGGAGGGACTAGTGCCCTCACTAAGGTTGAGCTATTCTTCTGACTTGTTCTGACTATCACTGCCCTCTAACATAGCTGAAACTGTCAGTTGGGTATAGATAGAGTGGATGAGCATCACAAAGTGCAGCTATTTTTGCAAAATATTGAGTCAAAAACTTAACTTTAGTTTTCTGCAGAAAGCATTTTGGAGCTACCGATTTGACAAACTTGGTGACACTGAAGCACTAACAGAGTCTAAACACACAGTTTCGGTCAGACCAAAATGCAGTTCGGTGACTCCGAGATGCTAGGGATGCACAGAGTAAGTGATTTCGGTCGCACCGATTAATATACTTCGGCCAGACCAAGTTGTACTTGTGCAATGGCCAGGGCCAAATCGGTGAGACCGAGATCCTCAGATCGGTCGGTCCGAGATGAGTTCGGTGGAAACCTAACCCTAAGTTTTTGCATCAAATCTATTCTAATGGATTCTTTTGGTGGATAGATTTGTCTCATACGTGGGAAGAACAATGGCAATGATCTTTGTGCAAGAATCAGAATAATAGAACGCACAAAGAGGTCAAGTCCGTACCCTAACTTGGCGACGAACTTGCTACGGCAGCAACGGCGGTGAGAATCCCGTTGACGGCGGCGGACACCAGCGGCAGGGGGTCACTGGCGACGACGGCGACGATCCGGAGACCAAGGGGGCGGCAGAGCTAGGTGGCGCGGTAGAGTGTTTGGAGGAATTTCCAAATTTTCAACCCGTGGTATATATACCCAGTCACTGTCAGTGTGACCGAGTGGAATGACTCGGTGGCACCGAGATGCAAAACTGCTAGCAGTTGCTGCAAATCGGTGTGACCGAATTGTTCAAATCGGTTGCACCGAGATGAAAACCTAGATCAGCTTAATGAGTTCGGTGAGACCGAGTAGGAGTTAGTTGGTCTAACCGAGATGCATTAAGAGGTTTTGGAAGTTAAGCCCTTGACGGATCGGTGGCTCCGAGTGCTCCTCACCCGGAGGGTCCGAATTCGACTTGTTCAAACTTTGTGATGTAGCATGAATAGATTTTGAGACGAGAAAAGCATAGATAGCTAGAGGGAGTTCTTAGGCATTCTTGTCCATCCATTTGGCAAAAGAAAAACCGAACAACCAAAGCAACAAATGGATGTCCTCGAATGGAGAAAATTATGCAACCAACATGCTCACACAATAAGATGGCAAATAAAACATGTGGCAAAGCATGCACAAACACTCTAGCATCTATCAAGCAATTGGCGATGACTAGGTCATCTATATATGAGTATATTGACTGAGGAGTCAAATGAGAACATTTGATCATAGGTCATACTCATCGTTTAAGCACAAGTGGGGTTACCACTTTTACATAAAGCACTGTTGTGTTCACACCATTAGAGTTGCTTTAGCTCAATTCTTAGAGCAAAGCTCCCCCTAGATGTGATATCCCCCCTTAGAGGGATGAACTAACCTTGGGTTTTGTCGATGATGACTTCATGTAGGTGTTGAAGATGTGGATGCTCAATGTTGATGTAGATCATTTGGAGCAATCCATTGGAGTGAGTTGCACTTTCAATACCTACATGGGTTAGTCCCACAAGGAACATACAAGGATATCCATAGACATAGAGTGAATTATACGTATGATGATGTCCATGAAAGCATTAGGTTACCTTGTCCCTTGTCTTACCAACAAGAGGGTTTGTGACTCCTTGAACTAGTGTAAGATATGGAAGTTGATTGCACTTGTCCTTGCCAAAATGAATATGAGTGAAGTATGTTGGCAGAGTCACCCTCAGGAACTCTCTAGTTCTTCTTCTTTGGGACCCACATCAACTTGATGGGAATCCTTGGAGTTGTAGTCGTACTTGATGAAGTAGAACTTGATGTAGTCTTTGGAACCCACTTGACCAAGGCCTTAGGAGCTTCTTCAAATAAGTCAATCTATTCTTGAAGCTTGTCCTTGCCTTTTAGCTTATGGTCTTGTGGTGGAAGATCATCTTGAGCTTGTGTCCCTTTGAAAGAAGTGGGGTCATACTTCTCTTGTTGAGGAACAAACTTTGTCTTGGGGTATTGATCTTCTTCCCACTCAACTCCATTGGCATTGAACTTTCGTTCAAAACCAACACCTTGATTCTTCCGGTGCCTTCCTTGCTTGCGTACAATTTCCTCAAATTGCTTACTTCCGGCAAGGCTCTTGTAAACACCTTTCTCTATAATTCCCTTCAATAAGCTATTTTCTTGCTCAAGTGTAACTTGGCTAAGAGAATCATTAGTGGAATCAAGAGAACTACTAGAAGCAACAATATTGGATTTAACATGATTATTGTTACTAATAGAAGAAGAATCTTTCTTGCTCTTGTTGCTAGATTTTACTTGTGGCATATAAGTAGACAAGAGTAAACGCTTGGCAATGTAAGAAGAACTTTTCTTTCAAAGATCATCATTAATTGCTTTAAGAACCCATGCTCTTGCTCTAAATTGAGCTTCTCAAAGCGTAGCTTCTCATGAGCCTTTAAAAGCTCTCGATGATCCTCTAGAGTAGTTTCATGAGCTAACTTAAGAGTGTTTAGTTCTTTAGTTAGACACTCAATCTCCTTCTTATCATTGTCATTCGTTTCATCTTGATTAGCATGATTAATAGCAATTTCATCATAGTTTTCATCACTAGTGTTGTCAACAAGTAAATCATCATCACCTAGCAAATCATCTTCATCACTATTAAAATCAACATACTCAGGGTGTGATACCTTGGGGCCTTTAGCCATGAAGCATCTTCCAATTCCTTTATTTGGTGAGTCAAATATGTCGTAGGAGTTGGATGACACAAGTGCAAGACCGGCAACACCTTCACCTTGAGTATATTCGGAGTCAGAGTGATAACTTCTCTCGGAGTAGTTGTCGGAGTCGGAACTGGGTACCCATTCACCAATGTGAGCTTGATGTCTTCGTCTTGTGTAGCTCTTTGATGACTTATCCTTCCTTTCTGAATCCTTGCTTCTACGAGAGGGTCTTCGTTCATAACGATCATCTCTACTCCTTCTCTCTCTTGGTGGTGATTCATCTCTTTTACTTCTCCTTTTTGGTGAATCTTCTCTTCTCTTGTAGGGAGCCATACACTCATTGGAGTAGTGTCCGGGTCTTCCACAATTGTAGCAATTGCAATCATGACTAGAAGATCTTTTGTCATTGTAGGACCTTGACTTGGAACTTCTCTCTTTGCTTCTATTCTTGTAGAATTTGTTGAAGTTCTTCACCATTAAGCTCAATTCTTCATTGAAGACTTGTTTCTCACTTGATGTTGTAGGAGCATCACATGAGGCTTTATAAGCACCACTAGACTTGTTGTGGAGCTCTTCCTTATCCTTGAGTGACATCTCATGAGCAACAATTCTACCAATGACTTCCGTTGGCTTGAGATCTTTGTAATTGGGCATCATTTGGATCAAGGTGCACACAGTATCATATTTTCCATCCAAGGCTCTTAGGATCTTCTTGATGATGAATTTGTCGGTCATCTCTTCGCTTCCTAAGCCGGTAATCTCATTTGTGATGAGAGCAAGCCTAGAGTACATTTCAGCGACTCCTTCACCATCCTTCATTTTGAACTTGTCAAGTTGACTTTGAAGCACATCCAATTTGGATTCCTTGACGGACTCGGTACCTTCATGCATATCAACCAAAGTATCCCAAATTTCCTTTGCATTCTCAAGGCGGCTAATTTTGTTGAATTCTTCAGGGCACAATCCGTTGAAGAGAATATCTTCAATTCTTCCGCAGACGCTTCACAATCCGGTTCTCTTCCATCCTCGAAGTATTCACCTTGCAAGCCAATACGCACAATAGCCCAAACGGCGGGGTTATGACCAAGAATATGCATTTTCATCTTATGCTTCCAACTAGCAAAATTAGTACCATCAAAGTAAGGACCTCTATGGTGGTAATTTCCCTCGCTAGACGCCATACTCTCCTAGGTTGTGAAACCAAGGCTATGATCACCAAAGCTATGGAAATCAAGGCAAATGGAGACCAAAGCTATGATACCACTTGTAGGATCGAAAGTAGGTCTAGAGGGGGTGATTAGACTACTTGACCAAATAAAAATCTAGCCTTTTCCCAATTTTAAGTGTTGGAAGATTTTAGCAACTAGTACAAGTCAAGCAATCAACCTACACATGCAATTCTAAGAGTGTAGCAGCGAAAAGTAAAACATTGCATATGAAGGTAAAGGGAAGGGTTTGGAGAAGGCAAACGCAATGTAGACACAGAGATTTTTGGCGTGGTTCCGATAGGTGGTGCTATCATACGTCCACGTTGATGGAGACTTCAACCCACGAAGGGTAACGATTGCGCGAGTCCACGGAGTGCTCCACCCACGAAGGGTCCATGAAGAAGCAACCTTTTCTATCCCATCATGGCCATCACCCATGAAGGACTTGCCTCACTCGGGTAGATCTTCACGAAGTAGGCGATCTCCTTGCCCTTACAAACTCCTTGGTTCAACTCCACAATCTTGTCAGAGGCTCCCAAGTGACACCTAACCAATCTAGGAGACACCACTCTCCAAAAGGTAATAGACGATGTGTTGATGATGAACTCCTTGCTCTTGTGCTTCAAATGATAGTCTCCCCAACACTCAACCCTCTCTCACAGATTTGGCTATGGTGGAAAGATGATTTGAGTGGAAAGCAACTTGGGGAAGGCTAGAGATCAAGATTCTTGTGGCTGGATTGGAATGTCTTGGTCTCAACACATGAGTAGGTGGTTCTCTCTCAGAAAATAAGTAGTGGAAGTGTAGGCACGTTCTGATGGCTCTCTCTTTGATGGAGAAGGGGTGGAGGGGTATATATAGCCTCCACACAAAATCCAACCGTTACACACATTTGACCCAACTCAGTCAGACCGAATAGAGGAACTCGGTGAGACCGATTTAGTTCAAAATGTGAATGTTAGGAATCTCGGTGGGACCGACTGGACCAACTCGGTGGGACCGATGTGCTAGGGCTTAGGGCAAAACCTCATCTCGGTGAGACCGATTGCATGAACTCGGTGAGACCGATTTCAGCAAACAGTAAACAGAGAGTTGGTCAAGCAAACTCGGGGGGACCGATTGCACATTTCGGTGAGACCAAAATAATTGCAACAGGCAACAGAGAGTTTGCAAGGCCATCTCGGTGAGACCGAGATCCGTATCGGTGTGATAGAATTGTCTAGGGTTTCTGGCAGTTGCTATGCCAAAAAAACTCGGTGGCGCCGGATAGATCAAATCGATGGGGCCGAGTTTGACTTTGAGTTTTGGACATATGTGGAAATGAGAAAGTGGCTGAGGGTTTTGGAGCAATATCACTAAGCACTTTGAGCAAGTAGACCATTAAGCAACACCTCATCCCCTTTAAATAGTATTGGCTTTCCTATGGACTCAATGTGATCTTGGATCACTAAAATAGAAATGAAGAGTCTTGAGCTTTTGCCAATCTTTGTCCTTAGCATTTTGAGGGGTCCACATCTCTAGTCCATGCCATGCCAATCATTGAACTTTCTGAAATATTCAACTTGAATGTATATTAGTTCAATGAGCTATATGTTGTTATGAATTACCAAAACCACCCGGGGATTAGTTGCACTTTCAGAAGCAAGGTCAATCGATACATAGATAAAGAGAGAGAGATTGAGTGAGTGTGGGTCATCATGCGATCGAAAGAGTGAGACAGGTTGGAGAGAGTGACCTAGATAGATAATGTGCGTGTGAGAGTATACACTATGAACATGTCGAATTAGGCCCAAACATGGAGATATGTCGTTTGTGTGTGAGAAAGAGCGAGGTCAATCGAGACATGCATAGAGAGAGAGAGATTGAGTGAGCGTGGGCCGCCATGAGGTCGAATGAGTGGAATGACTTGGAGAAATTGATCTAGATAGACAATCTGCGTGAGAGAGTATAGAGTGTGTCGATCGAGGCCCGAACAGGGAGATATATCGTTTGTGTGTGAGAGAAAGCGAGGTCAATCGAGACTTAGATAAAGAGAGAGAGAGAGAGAGAGAGAGAGAGAGATTAAGCGAGTGTGGGCCGTTGTGCGGAAGAAAGAGGGAGACGGTCTCTCGAGAGTGACCTAGATAGACAATGTGCGTGCGTGCACACAAGAGGGAGGGAGGGGGGTCTAGATAGGCAATGCACGTATCTACCGAGAGGGGGTGGGAGGGGGAGAGAGAGAGCTCGGCATGGAGTGCAATGGCGGGTGTGTGAGAGTTAGAGATTGAAACATGGAGAGAAAGAATGAACGTGCGGAAACCAATAGCTTTGTAAGGTGGTTAGGAGAGGAAGATCGATCAATAGAGGAAGTATGTAGCGTGTGTGCCGAGACAACATTTGAATGTAGATAGTACTAGACTTAATATTGCCGTTTTAATTTAGTGTACATTGTAAGATTTGAATTGAGGACCATGAATATGGCTTTCGTATTTATTTTGAATTCGTGCCATACTAGGTTTGGAAAGGTTGATATTGACTCGATTGTTGTGGTATTTTGTATGTGTGTGGTCATATGCTTGAATCCATCCAAAGTTTTCTCACTACCATGGTGTTCATTTTATACATATATGATTTTCTATTAAAAAAGTAGCGTGGATACCGTGAAATGCGAAATCCACATTAGAATTGGAGATCGCTATGTGACAAACACACTCTAATTCAAAGAACTCCTCATTAATTAATTCATAGTATCTCGTTTCGAAGGACTAATTATTTGCAAGGAAAACACGGGCATGGTAATACATAGTACAAGATTCGTTTGCCAATGAAAGAAGATTCGTTTGCATTCTCAATTGTAGGTGCACCAGGCAGACCAAGGTCGTGTCGTGGTGGTCGCGTGTGTCGTACGGACGCTAGCACCCCCCCTCCCTCCTCCTCTCCTCACCCCCACCCCCCCCCCCCCAAAAAAAGAACGACGACAAAAAAAATGCGCGCTTCCACGGTTGGGATTGAAATATCTGGCGGCCCCAATTCCAGCCCTGCAAAATCTCCCTTCTCCCCCGTCCCCTTCCGCGCCGAGAGCTCTCAAATCCCTAATTCGCCGCCAACCCAAGCAAAATTCGAATCGCCCTTCGTCTCGTCTCTTTCCCCACCTTTGTGCCGGACGACGACAACGAAGACGATGGTTGCGCTTCACCACTGCACCGGAGCTACCTCATCTACCCCCTCGTCCACCACACCGGGTGGTCCACCCACAATGTCGGCCACCGCAGCCGACGTACCTCAGACACTGACTTCCACCGCATTAGGTGCACTTCACCGACACCGTCTCCCACCTCACCGGGGCCACTTCACCGAGAACATCGTCGCACCTCCACCCCCCTGATGGTCTTGGTGCTTCACCAACGGCCTCGTCCACCGCATCGTAGCGCTCCGCTACTGCTCGAGATCTGCATCCGTACGCGGCCAGCCAACGCCAGTGCATCACCCTCAACGGCTCTGAAGTGACCCGCACTCTAGCTAGGCGAGCATGCCCAAACGCCAGCCCGAACTAGGTATCCACATATCACTCCCTTGTGCATTGTTCCGACGATGTTTGGATATCCTTTTACTGCTCTCTTAGCTTACACGCCTATGCAACTCTGGCTTTAACTCTTATTTCTTCTGGAGATATCATCTGAAACAAGCAAAATCATTTTTTAGCGAAGCATGACGGCGCTACGGGATCTGGTACACATCCTGCATGCCTGTATAACCTTGTAAGTACCTGTCCTCCGATACAACAGTAAGGTCGATTCCTCTCATTTGATCAATCATTCGCTCTGTCAAAAATGCAGAGGGGGATGTAAGGATCACAAGGCCTGCACATCCAAGCAAGTTGTAACATGGACTTGTACATGGAACATCCCAAGCGCAAGCAGAGCTGCAGTGAGCCTGTACAACAAGCTAGCGTAAGTCCCTGCATTTTATTTAATTCGTACTGGCCTGCGTGTATGATTTGTGTGCAGTGGCGGATCTACGAATTCAAGTTACCAGGGGCGAAAATTTAACTTAAAAAATACGAAGGCACTTGCACTCCGGAAATCAACATAACTTGAGAAATGTGAAGCTGCATGCATTTTGAAAACCAGCTAATGATCCAAAGTAGTTCCAAATTATAAAACACTAAATGATGTAAGCACCAAAAAACACAAAATGCAACATGGTGTACAAGGACTACTAACATGGACTGTACCTGCTTGAATTATTCGTTCTCTGGCCGAAAATATCGAAGTGTAATTGCACCTATAACCAGTGCGCAAACTGCATATCAATATATCTATCCTGCACAAGTATGCCAATAGTTTCAAACAACAGATTAGAAAAGTATTTATGCTAGGTTGTTATGATACGGGGACTTTCTGGTAGATGGCCTCGACGTTTCCTCAAGCCATGAAAATGTACTATAATTTGCTTGTCATCAATTCCTGCAAATATCTCTCTCTCTCTCAACATAGCAAATCATCATTAGACACTAAATCCTTGAATGGAAGCTTGCATTAGATCCCTCATTAGACACTATATGTTCATCACCATGAGCATGTAAAATGTTTGCATCAAATCCTTCATTAGCAGTCTGTTCATTAGACACTTCAGGCTCAAGAACAACATGAGCTTGTATGTTTGTACCAGAAACTTGATTAGACACATCAGGTTCAGTCAGTTCAGTATTGATTGGGGGAGTTATAAAATAAGCAGAAATTGGTTTCATTTTCTTATAGATTCCCTACATACAAGCAGTTTTACAACACCGTCAGGTTTAACTATTGGCCAGAACTTGAACAGTTGAATTAAGTATAATCAGGGATGTGATGTACCTGCTCGTTGCGCATGCTACTCTTGCAAGCTGCGACTGTCCGTTTGCGCAAGCTCGATGCCATGCCCGTGCTGCCGCCGCTGCCTCCCACGCAGGCTACACCCAGGGTTGGATCTTCATCTTCTTGTCCTTCCATTCGCTTGAAGCCCGACGATCAGCGTCCAACGAGGGCACGAGGAAGTGTTGTGTCGGTCTGTACAGCGGCAGCTAGGTTAGGAGCGAACCAGACTGGAGGCTGGAACGAACGAATTGGGGATTTTTCCTGCTGTCGATCAATATGGGAGGTGCTTGTTTGGGCCGCGAGCCTACTATAGGGCCTGCCTTGCACTTACGTTATTGGCCCATCCGAATTGAAACGGTTTTCTTCATTTTTTGCATTGTCTGCTCGTGCGCTGGGATGAACAAAACTAGCCTGGACCAACCTGGACGACTCAAACTAGGTGCACACTTTCCAGCCACCCGAGGCGGCCGCCCATACCAGCCCCTACGGTGGCGTCGCCCCTTTTTGCGTGTATGATTGGGGTAGTGAAAAATATTCCAGTGGCGCTTTTGATTTACCCACATAATGGTTGAATTGCTTGTTTCTTTGAACTGAGTTCGCCAATAGTGTGAATGATGCCAGTCTTTTCATCCTATTGTAGATTGCTTAGATCTAGATATGCCAAATGTAATCGCATGAAATATACAGTAAAAGCCAGTGTGATGTGTGTTGCTACAACTAGTCTGACAACCCGTCCTCATATAACATATCAAGGACGCACGATCTTATCAGATTAACCATTCGACTTACCAATGCAGTGTGGGAAGAAAGAAGTATTGAGACTGCGTATCCAAGCAATTGATGCGATGGACTCCTTAGTAGAACCATGTAAGCGAAAAAGAAGTTGCAGTGTGCCTGTACAAAGATCTAGCATAAGTTCAGTTACCTGCTTCTCGGAATTTTAGTTAGCCACTGATTGCAAAATTGTTCAATTATGTTGCTTGGCTTAATTTAGTTTGCTACTGATTACATAATGCCATAGCCTGTTAATCCTATTATAGACTGCGCCTATCTATGTGTTTGATACTTACTTTTAAGAATTACCTATTTGCCTGAACTTAAATAGCTACTTAAGCATGTAGATAGCTGGTCATATGTACTCCTAGGGTGCAACAAAGTTCATGTGTAATTTATGTTCTGATGCCCTGTTTGTTTAAATGGTTTGCTGTTATCACTTGTAGCACTAGTAATGTTTGCATGTTCATAGATAGACAACTGTCAGGTTTATATGAGGGACAACATCTTTTTAACTTATATATATGTGTGTCGGAATCATTTTGCTTACATCAAAGATATTTACAGATGTCTGTGTTGCTGGTAAACGGTACCGACTTGTTACTTTAATACGTTGCCAAGAACCTGTTAGTTTTACTAGTTCATGTGTAATTAAATACGTTGCCAAAACTGGTTAGTTTTACTAGTTTGATGTTAGTTTCTTATGGCTCTTGCAACACTTTATTTATGACTGCTAACATTCAAGTTTGCAGGATCCAACTGAAACTCCGTTGGCACAACATGTATGTTTTCAAAAACTTTCTTCTTTACCTGGTTTGCTGCTGTAACTTGTTGCTGTAATCATCTTACCAACTTCAAGTTTTCAGGATCCAATTGGAAGTCCAATTGCACAGCAGGTACATTTTCAAAAATATATTTGTGTAACAGGTTTGCTGCTGTAACTTGTTGCTCTAATCAAGTTACTGACTATTCAACTTTTCAGGATCCAAGAGAAACTCCAATGCCACAACAGGTTCCTTTTGCAAAACTTGTTTGTTTAACTGCTTTGCTGCTGCAACCGGTTGCTCTAATCACATTACTGGCTACTCAACTTTTCAGGATCCAAGAGAAACTCCAATGCCACAATAGGTACCTTTTGCAAAACTTGTTTGTTTAACTGCTTTGGTGCTGCAACTGGTTACAATGATGTTAATAACTACTTTTCAGCATCCAATCAAAACTCTTTAATTCCTTGTTTCTTTAACTGGTTTGCTGTTCTAACTCCCAGTTGAGATGTTTTGCTAACTTCAACTTTTTGGAATCCAATCAGAACTTTAATGGCAAAATAGGTTAGCCCCATGGACGTTGTATCATCCCACAGCAGTGGCACTGGCCCAATCATGCATCATGAATTGCCAACTGCTGATGCTCTAGAGGCTAAACTATTGATGGAAAGAGATTCTGCTTCTGCACTTAGAGATGAAGTTGACATGTTGAGGAAGCAAACAGCACAATCACAAGCAGTACTCAAGATAACCATTAAATATTTGGTGGATTTCAAAACGAAGCAAGCTGAGACTGACCGCATTGTTAAGGTCCTGAAGGAAAAAAGGAAATTAAATTCCCACTTGGTAAATCATAGGTGAAATGTTTTTTCCATCGTTGAGTAACCTTTGTGTTGTTTGTTGATGTAATCGATCAAACCATTTGTTCTAGAGATCATGTAATAATTGTTTTTTGTTTTTTGGTTTGTAATTTTTTTTAGCACGAGTCTGTATTAATTGATAAGACTCTGAGACATTTCATTTTGATTGCTATGCCAGACCTACAAATATGCCAATCGGGCTGAATGTGCATTCAACAATAATAGTAGTATAGATGGTCCTTAAGTGGCACAGATCTGAAAGGGCCAAGATGTTGTACTAGCTTTGCTAAAAAATGATGCTCTCCTAGCAAAAAAAAGTACAGTGGCCTGGCTTATGTATGTTAGTTGATATTATTGATCAATATACTCTATAAGTGTTTATATGTCTGTTAGTTTTGTACATTATTGGTTGATTGACTCAGTATTTTGAATCTTGAGATATCGCTTGTGTACATATCTAAATGGGAGTACAATATATGCTGCGTGTGTCATACATGTTACACTTGAGTTGGACATAAAGTGGTTTCAAATATTCGAATTCACCTTAAACTGGATTCTACCTTCTGAATTCGAGTATCGGCATTTGTAAATCATATTCATATATGATAGTGGAATACATCTTTGTTGTGCTTTTGAAGATATATAAAAAACATAGAATGATTTATAAAGATTCGTATAAGAATACAAAATGGATTCAAATTTAGTTGCCAGGGTAAACATGAATGCTTATTGTCCCAAAATTTGAAAGAAGCGGCAAAATATCCACTCCCACGTCGGCTGCCCGAAGCCAGTGTTTGCGAGATGGAAATTACTGTCTACCCCTTACACGGACAATCCATCGGCCCGATTCCCACTACTCTCAGTAGGGGTAGGTTAGTAACTTCAATTAGACATGACACGACCGCCTCTGAGCCCATTCAGACACGGTGGGCGCCAAACGTGGGTGACAAAACACATTTGATTCAAGCTCGTCTGAAAGACCTCTGTCTCTCCCTCCATTTCCCCATTCATACACGGTGGGCAGCAAAACAAACTCGACTCGGCCGAAATCGATGTAGGCAAATATTTTTAATAGGGGCAGGCTTGTAACTTCACTCAGACGTGACACAACCGCCCTACCCGTCAGCCCCGTTCATACACCATGGGCGCCAACCGTGGGCGCAAAAAACCCTCTCCTCACCCAAAATCGCTCTGGGCAAATATTGGGGGAGATGCGAGATAACCGTCCTATCCCCAACCGACGAGACGTCCAAATTTTAAACGGGGGCTAAGTTCATAACTTTCCCATATTTCAGACAGGCGCGTCCCAAAAACATGGTTCCCCGTACCTCTCCCTCCATTTTCCCATTCATACAACGTCTGCGCTAGAACACCATCCTCACACCAACCTCCTTCGTCCGCCACCCCATCCATCACCGCCGTCCTCCACCCCATCCATCGCCGCTGTCCTCCACCGTGCCGGAACGCCTACCAAGACCGCGTCGTCCACTACTAGAGATGGACGTTTCTCATCCACGGTGACGGACCAAGAGCCTTGCATCGCATCCTCTCGCTTCATCGGCGCCGTCCTCCTCCTTGTCGGGGCCGCTCCCACGACCTTCTCGTCCACCACAATGGGACTTATCCCCCGATGCACCCGTCTACCGTCGCAGATTTGCTTCAACACCACCGACAGCCATCGCACCCCCGATGCCTACACGCCGCCGCAATAGAGGTGGTACTACTTCATATCTGCTCAACCTTTTAATCTCAACCAGAAAATAGATCGTAACTTGGTTACTGTACTTTCTTTTCAGCTCTTAAAATTTAGTTCTTAGTTCGAAGCAAACAATGGTTGCTAAATAGCATTTATGCGGTTTGCAGCTTCAAATCTGCCATGGCACAGTCATAATAGGGTTTAATTGATCATGCTTAGGGTTTCCCCCCTTTTATGATCACTATACGATCAGCCTGCGTGCTTCGTGTCATAATAGCACTGCTCCACCCATCAAGCTAAACAAGCTTAGTTGTTCAAATACGAATTTGATATTATTAAAACAGAGTCGTTTAATTGGTCAGCTAAATATTCCTAATTTAGTTTCGAAAATGCATGTACACCGCTGGGGTGTGGATCTACAGGGTGCCCATGATGGGCCGCGGACCACCCTGGGATTTTGGGTTGGCCCAGACCCTGATTCCCCTCTGTTCTACTGCACTTCCGATCTCTACTCGCCCCCAGCCGCCTGCCTCGCCGTCCCCGGACGACATGACTCTAGGAGGAGACGCCGGACTAACAGGAGGTCAGGAGCCGCTTGCCCAACAGTGTCACCGCTGCCCGGGCGCGCCGCCGTGCCTACCTTCCCAGTCCGTTCAGGGCTCAGGCGTGCAGCACCCACTAAGCCAACCCGATTTGTCCTGAGATATGTCCTCAACACTCAGCAGCCACTTCTCATCACCCATTTTCTAATTGATTCATTACTCATTAGGCAGGACTGTCATTAGGGTTTGTTGTGTACTGAGTGCTACCTACACTTAATGGTTCAGATATTTCAGTAATCTTTAGTACCTGCAAAGTTCACAGGGTTTCAAAATTCTAGACCTAGGAGCAGACACTAGTCATGTTGGATTGCTGGTCATAGTGACATTGACCCAGATTACTACTGCATGCCAGGTTTGTTGACAATTTTACTTGTCTTTCTTACGCATTCGATATGATATCCAATTATTCACGTCGATTAGTTGCAAACAATAAGTGCTAGACCAACTTCTTGATTCAGATTTTGGACGGTCTCTTACTACAGTTACAATTCTGCATACTTGTCCTAGTAAGCTCACAAGTAATGATTCATTCACTACCTCTATGCTTGCCTTGTCATATTTGTTGTCAATATTCTTTTAGGGTGGACCACCCTGTTTCAAAATACTGGAACCGCAGACATGAGTGAATAGTATTTCTCTGTGTGATCTCTTCCATCATGTGTGGGCAACAAACACTGCATTGTATAGAAAGAAAGTGTCATATCCACCTTCTACATAGACTACGATGATATGATTCTAATGTTCCTACTTCAGTTTTGAAATGTGTGTCCGCCTGTTATAGAAACATAAGAGGTTTGTATTTCTGTGTGTGGTCTGGTCAACACGGTTGGGAGACACTCTTCGAGTTGAATCCGCAATGCATTCCATAGATAATCTGACTACTTTTTATGTTTTCATGAATCTCAGATACTGAACAGCATCATAATGATTATGAGCTTGCGCACATGAAAAGAATAAAGCAGAACAATGCCATGGCTGTCAAACTTGGCATTAAGGGACGGAAAACAAGTTTGGATGCAATGCAATGCAAACGCTATCCACCTACAGATTCGTTCTCAGAATATGATCCTAACAATGATTCTGAGCTAGAGGGAGACCTAAGTCAATGTAGCTCCCTAGTGGAGGAGTCAGAGGCAGATGCCCTATCTTATTCACCCATCAAGGTGCTTGCTCTAACTTTCCAAGGTTATATTGATCGCACATATCTTGCAACTGATGCTTTGCATTGCTTCTACTTTGTTGCACTGCCATTAGCTTAGTTTACACATCGTGTATGTGAATATGCCCTGCCTATCCATTTTCAGTACATATTCCATCTGTCATCATACCATATTTATTCATTCAAATGTTGTTCTTGTGTATCAGACATTCAAAAGGAAGAGGGCGATTGCTGATCGCGGAGGAGCATGAACAAAGTATTTGGAAAAGGTAGTGACACCTGATAAATCAAATAGCCCATTAGGTGTAGTTGCAATATCACCAGACCCACAAAACACGGCCCCAACTCTAGCAGACTCTAGCCCTACTACATTGGTCATCTCTGATGCCCCAACTCAGCAGACCCCAACTGCAGCAAACAGTATGATGATGCCAGTTGACATAGCACCAGCTCTACGATGCAAAACACCCATTCCAGCAAAGAGTACACCAAATCCATTTGTCAAATCCCTTTTCGAACAAGAGCGAGCCCCAATTGCAGCAAATAGGACCCCTATTCCACTTCTTCCCAGTTTAGAAGACGAAGCTTATATTGTTGTCAGGAACTTTGTGCGCATCTTTCCTTCATGGAAAGATTATACCACAGACACAGAACAATTTCCAATCTTCCTCCGCAACTTAAGTGTAAGTAATGTACTAATGTTATTCATGGTAATTAGTGCATATGTTTCTGCTGACAGAAGACACAAGATTTCATTCTTTTAAATAGGTGAGGACCAAACTGGATAGTCAAGACGAGCAAGGGTTGGTTGCGCTTTTCAGGCACTCGTTGATGAAGTATCGTTCCTACCTGAGGCAAGCACACTTCGATGACAAGCCTCTAAATGAAATTTCTGTAAAGTCTCTGGTGCTACATTTATTAGACAGTGACTGGAATAATCTTGTTACACATTGGTCTCGTCTGCAGTGTAAGGTACTGTCTATGATATCACATCACAATTTGAACTACATTTCTGCATGTGCCTTACCGTCTCACTTGTATGAAAACTGTTTGCAGAAGAACATTCATTCTCAAGGGACCACAGAATCTCGCAATGATACTGCATACTGCATTGCTCTTGTGAGTACCTCTTGCCCTGTATGCCATACTTACTTTCATAGCTGGTTGATTATGTAGCATCACTGCACATGTTAGCCTTGTTATCCTCCATTTGGTGGAGAATATAAGATCCGTATCGACTCTTACATAAATTTAGAATCAACCCAATGCTTTTGAAGAGGTTTAGCTCTGCAGTCCTCTTGTAAGGACTGAACATCGTCTATCACTGTACTTACATTAACAGCTACTCCCTCCGTCCCATAATATAAGAGCGTTTTGTACAATACACCAGTGTACAAAACACTCTTATATTATGGGAAGGAGGGATTGGTTCATTGTGTAGCATTCTACATCTTATCTCCCTCGCCCACCATTTACTAAAAAATATCAGATCTATATTTAATCTTACCAAAAAGTTGAATACACAGACAATGTCGGTGCAGAAGTGTAGGCCATTGCTCTTGTCAGTACATTTTGTCCTGTAATGCTTGTACTTACAGGGATTGATAGTTGATTATGTAGCATCAATCTGCATCTTATCTTCATTATCCTCTATCCCTTCCAGTATTATCATATCTATAATTACTCTCTACAAAATGCAGAGTACAGGCAATGCTTATGAAGAAGTTTCTGTGCTGAAATTCTTGAGTTATCCTTCCCTTGACATGGAGAAGGGCATTATAGAGTCGGTGTTAACTGTTAATGTAAGCCAGTCCTTCTAAAGCCTTTATCCTCAACTGCTGTTTAATTTGCTCATACTCCCTATCGTCAACTTCTGTTTAGTTTGTTGTTTCTATCAAAATGCATGTTCGCAACAACTGTAAGTTCCAAGTTTTAGTTGTAAGACCAAATTCCTTATTCATACCATGCACATTACTCAATACTCCCTATATGTATGCTTGTTTTTGTGGATCTATAATCCAGTGTGTGGTGAAGCCGCCCATGTTTGCACCTTGTCATCTCCTGTTTTATCTTACTGATGTGGCTGATGATATGAACAACATGCCATGCACATTAACCAAAATAGATACAATGATTGTCTTTGCCCTTCATCTATGCTTGTTTTGTTGACATGGTAATCCAGTAGTGTGGTGAAGCTGCCTGCATTATGAACAGTGCCAAATTATGCTATTGATATTTTGAACTGACTCTTTATTTTCTAATTTGAAATTGGATGGAATTGATAGCACAGTTACCATCTTTGTTTATACACGTGCAAAACCTGTCATCTCTCTACTTATTTCAGGGTGATATGCCTGATGGCATGCACAAGTCTGCTGAAGGCTGTGAGACAAACACAACATATATTGCAGCAAAGAAGGCAAAACATCTTGAAGATAGCGAGACAACCCCAAAGTCATGTCTTGATGCAGTGTTCAAGTTACTTGAGACTAGCAGTCAGACAAGCTCACAGAATTCGCTGTCTGAATCAGTTCGACTTCTTTAGTCCCAAGTTCAAGCAGAAAGGCATTCTGCAACTCAACTTCGACTTGAAGTCCTATCTCTAAGGAAGATCACAGAGAACACCAATGAGAACCTCATTGCTAAACAGCTACAGCTGGAAGCTATGACCGACATGCTAGGCCAGTCTCACAACCTTGCTCAGCAGCTTGCGCAGCAGCTCCCGTGCAAGGCTAACCTTTCTTGAACTGTCCTGGAAGTGGTCTTGGTTCAGAATTATTTTGTTACGCTGTAATGGCGCCCAGTTTTTGTAATCTGCTTCTTCGTTGCGCTTTATGATCCCTGGTGGCGAACTTCGATGCCCAGTGGATGTAATATACCATAAATCCTTTATTGTATAGTGTAGGTTTATTCTAAGTTACTATGCCGTAATTTCTTTATTGTATAGAGTAGGTTTGTTCTTAATTCATACTAGTTACCGTATATGCCATCATTCGCTATCTGAAAAAAATGGCAAAAATCTGATGTAGGCGACCGGGCCGAAACATTCGCCTCTAACGGGCCTGCATTTTAGCGGGCCACAATTTGGCCGGCCTGCAACTTTCTTGGGCCCGAAAGGCCATTGGGGCCTTCACACTTTGCGCCAGGCCCACAACTTACACGGGCCTCCATTCGGCCCAAAGTTTAGTTGGGCCTTTAGTGGACCCAACACTTAGTTGGGCCCATGTAGCTTCGGGCCATTAGCAGGCTGAATATTCTGTTGGCCTGTTATGGCCCAGAAGATACCATGGGCCTTTAGCAGGCCGAAATGCGTGTTGGGCCTCAATTTTCAATAGTCGTCCACGGGCCTTTAGCAGGCTGAAATGTATGCCGGGCCATTATTGGCCCAGTTATATGACGGGCCATTACCAGGCCGAAACATATCTCGGGCCTTAGTTGACCCACTGATATCATGGGCCTTTAAGAGGCCGAAAGCTTAGTAGAGGCATCAACGGGCCGAATTATACGACTGGCCTTTAACAGGCCCAAAGTCACGTTGGGCTGAACTGTTGCCACCTTGATCACGGGCCGTTAGTGGGCCGGATGTCGTGTCGGACCATATATGGCCCATTGGCAGCACGGGCCATTCCCAGGCTGAAAGACACACCGGGCTGAAATGGGCCCATGTCTACATCGGGCCTCTAACAGGCCGAAATGTCACTAGGCCGTAATTGGGCCCAAATACTCAGTGAACAAATAACGGGCCAGATCTGGCTTTGGGCCGTAAATGGGCCATGTTTAAGCAGGCCGTTAGTGGGCTGGCCCACTAGTACCTGAGTAAATACTACGGGCCATTGACTGGGCCGGCCTTTTTAACCTATATGGGCCTCTGTTGGGCCCTGCCACGTGTCGACGTATCATAGGCACATCTCCTCCGTTGGATGGACGACATCTGGCCCATCGAGGAGTCGACACGTGTTTCCTCTGGCCAATGGTGATTTTACACGTGGAAAATCCCCATTGGTCCTGGCTGTTAACGGGTTATTGGGTCCGAACCAGAACCCGATAGCTTAACGGCGACCCGTTACGGTGGATGCCACATGTCGGTTACCCTTGACGAAAGCACTTCTATGACGCGTGATTTATCATCATGGAAGTGGACACTTCCGTGATGATAATTTTGGTAATGTCATGGAACACTTCTACGACAGCACAGGTATGACTATCTTGATCTTGTCATAAAATCGTCATGGATGTACATGCATGACAGAAAACGTGACCTACTGTGACAAACACGTATCATCACGGAAGTGTATTTTTTTTGTAGTGTATATAGTATGTGTCGAAGGGGGATGGGACCAACATATACTAGGTGTCACATGAACCTCACTCTGGGTGGGGACTCTGTGGTTTTTGAGGCAAATGCCACATCAAAAGGTTGTGCATTAGGTATTCAAAACATCACAACCACACACCTCTCCATATATATGTTTTGGCACAAATGCAAGCGATGGTGGTTGTCCTGTGGCACTCACTCACGTGGTTATCGGCGATGCTTCCATCTGTCGGCCCGCTTTGGTCCATCACTTTCACCGACTTCGAGAGAGGTTAATTATTTTGACTTAGGAGGGGATTAATTTTTTGTTTGTCTCGTGATATATATAGGTCATGATGCAAGATTACACATATAATAGCGCATGTGTACACATGAATCCATCCCGCTGGATCGAAGGGGGGGGGGGGGCGAGCACACGACACATCATGAACCTCTTGCTCTGTGTGGGGACCAGTGCGATTTTGAACGCATGCACCACATCAATGTTGTGAATTAGGTATTCAACACATATGCATGGATCACACGCCTCCATAAATATGTTTGGGACACATGCATGCAATGGTTGTCTTTGGACACCTCACTCGCTTGGTTATGGGCGGCAAGCCTATATATATTCATGGGCCCGCGTGGACGTCCATCATTTCGACCGACGACGAGAAAGGTTACTAGGGTGGATTCTTCTTCTTTGGTTCGTGTTACCATATAGTAGGTCGATCATTCCAGGCCTAATTAAGTTTGAGCGCATGCATGCTACGCATCGTGAACCCTCGCTCAGTGTGGGGATTATTTTACGGTTCCAAAGCATGGTGGCACATCAAATTTCCGCATTGCGTATTCAAACACCACACACACCACTTCCATATACATAATTGGGCCACATGCACAGAGTGGGTTTTGTCTTTAGACAGTACTCCCTCGCGAGGTTATCGGCGACAAGCTAGCCCATTTTGCGGGGTTGTGTGGACGTCCATCACTTTAACCAACAACGAGCGAGAGAGGTTATACGATCAAGTTGGATTCTGTTTGGTCTGTGTTACAGTACGTCTTGGTGAGATGCCCTCCCCCCCGACACGTGTGTGTGTGGGAGGGTGGGGGGCTACTTCGCACGACCCGCAACCTCAGTGGGGTCGGGGAAGTCCGGTTATTTTGCGAGGCACACGTGCCACATCAAAGTTGTGAATGGTAGTTAAATATCATACCACACCCTTTTCGTACATATAGTATAGGGCCACCCGCAGGTGGTTTGTATGTGGTCTCACCCATCTCCGGCCACAAACACACATTTGTGGGTCAGCACACGGTCCACCTTTGTCCGGAAGCAAAAGGGGAAGTTTGACCATATATATGATGGACTCCTATAGGTTTTGTGTTACAGTAGGGTGAGATTTCAAACCTAACTATCTGGGGGCATGCATTCGTAGCTAGGATTCCCTTACCACCGACACGAAGTGGGGTTCGTAGGGGGTAGTTGACTAGCAATACTGTGCGCTTCGTGCGACAAGTGCCACATCAAAGTTGTGCATTGGGTATTTGAACATCAAACCACCCTTTTCATACATATATTTGGTCCACATGCAAGTGTGTTCGTGTTCTGACCCTTTCCCGCGTTATTATTTTTGCCAAATTTATAAACAGCACATGAGTTGGATGTAGAAACCGTCTGCGATTAGGTACGCAACAGACACAGTTCGGTCAAACTACCCGTGTGCCACGCCCATGCCCCTGCAGTCACTCACATCAGCATAGTATATTGGGCTCCACAAGGCTTGCCTCCCGCTCTCGAAAATATCTACTGCCTCGTAATCTCGAAAATATCTACTGTCTGGAAGGTTTTTATGTTTGATAGCACACGATTAGTATGTGCGGACCGTGTGCGATGTCTGTTACTCCCGCTCTGCTTCAATCCCTTGATTCAAATTTTCAGTAGCCCCGATATTTTACTCCCGTCTCTGCATCCCTCGCAATCTCAAAAATATCTGCTCGCCCTTGATTCAAATTTTCAGTAGCCCCGCCTTGTTACTCCCGCCTCTGCATCCCTCGCAATCTCAAAAATATCTGCTCTCCCTTGATCCAAATTTTCAGTAGCCCCGGCATTTTACTCTCGCTACTGCATCCCTCGCAATCTCAAAAATATCTGCTCGCCCTTGATCCAAATTTTCAGCAGCCCGGCATTTTACTCCCACCTAGTAAAATTTTCAGTTGCCATGGTATTTCCTCAAGCACAACCTTGCCCCCCCCCTCCACACACACCACACACACACCACCCCTCCCTCGCTCGAAACCATTGGTAGGTCGCCGCCGCCTCCATCCTCAACCTCTGCTTGTGTGCCGGGGAGCTCGAGGAGCCAATGGCCGAAAAGAGGTTTATCACGGCCTCTTCACCCAACGCCGGCGAGGTGGCCGCCGAGGTGTCCCTGTCATCCTCCGCGGGCTCTTTATCAATCCGCCGTCGCCGGTCGCCCGATCCGCCCGCCGCCGCGCCCCTACGCTGGTTTGAGGACTTCCTCGTCCCCCCTCGGGCCCGGCCACCGACGAGGTCCTACCTCGGTGTCCGGCAGCGGCGGTAGGGGACGTGGGTCGCTGAGATTATGGATCAGAAGACCCACACCCGTCGATGGCTCGGTAGCTTCCACACGGCCGAGCTCGCGGCCATGGAGTACGACCGCTGGTAGGTCCGCTACCACGGCGCGACGGCTAGGCTCAATTTCCCCTTCGACACACGCCCGGTCGACCTTGTCCCACCAGAGCCAGGGGTGGTGAGCTCGGCTATGGCGCGGGAGGACCGCGAGGCGTGGGAGCGCCTCGAGGCTAAGGCCGCCGACGAGGCCTACATGCAAGAGCTCCGCCGCCAGCACCCGGAGCTCGTGGAGGCAGAGCGGGTGATCTTTGTCGACGTGGAGGGCAGCGAGGTTATCATGCTCTCCTCCGATGACGAGGTCGAAGGCGGCGAGGACGGCGGCACGTAGGGTGTCAAGGTGGATGGCGAGGACGAGGAGATCGATGTCAACGAGTGGAGGAGTGTCTTCCCCAACGACCCCGACGACGTCACCGGCCCGGACCCAGCTCGCGGCACACCGTACCTGACAAGGAAGGATTGGCTCGACCTCCACTTCGATCGAAAGTAGTTTAGTTTAGTTTAAATTTATGTTTTATGTTCGGTTATGCAAATTTGAATGCATGCTACTTTCGGTTGAACCTGCTTTGAACTTGATCAAATTGAAGTTTACAATGTTAAGTTTAGGGGATCGACTAGAAACGGCCAAAAATTGCTGGAGTATATATATACTCCACTAAGGGTTTTAGTCCATTAACTTTTAGGGGATCGGCTAGAGATGACCTTATGCCTTGTTTATTTCAGTTCTTCACAATGTGATGCTCTATATGTGCAACTATTTGCCGTGCAGTTCAATTTCATCAATAACAGTTTCAACAATACCACTATGAATTACGATATTTGGTTGCTGTTAAGGATGTTGCAGTTAACATGCCTTTTCATTTTTTTAACAATAACTAGTGTACTTTAGACCTGCACAATACCAGTTTGAATGACTATATTTGCCTGTTTTAAAATGTTATGCCTATTGCAGTGAACACACCTTTCCACTTCTTGTTTTGCTTAACTAGCATGCTTAAACCTGCACATTGAAGCTATCATTTGTAGATTATGTTGTCTACCATGATATATTTGGTTGATATTTAGCTTGTTGCGCTTAACATGCCTTTATATGTACTCATACAGGACAATATTGAGAACAACTGTTGTTTTCCATCGAGGTTAGTTTCATCGCATTGCTTATATATACTCACTGTTCAGGATATCGGTAGCTGGTACCATATAGCCTGGGGGTTGATAAGGGATTAATCGTCGAATCGGACATTTCACTGAATATATCTGTAACCCATTTATCGGTAGGTTAACTAGGGCCATATTTAATATATCTGAGGCTACATAGCAACATGCATTGTACTGAATGACTAAATATGCAATTCCAGACTACATAGCAATAAGAAAGAGTGTTACCTTAATGTTCTAATGATGTCTAGATATACATGTAATAAGATCTTATATAATGGGATGTAGGGAGTGTTGTACTACATTATTTTGCAATTGTTGTTGAGCTTTTAATATTAACTTGGTGCTTTTAGGTACATATGTCATTGCCAAAGATCCACACTTCGATCCTTTCTGCGTATGGGGCAATAAGATACTTATGAAGCAGCATCAAGTGAGGAAACATATAAAGATTGTTATTAAAATGGATCAAAAGATGTCAATCGAACTATTTGTTTACGCTTTATGCAAGACAACAGTGAACTGCAGGATGGTAAGTAAGAACTCTGTAGCCTTCTTTTTACTGCCCGTAATGAGTTGTGTTAGATGACAATGTCTGAATCTTTTTCCTTTGCAGTGGATCCTGAAGCAGTTTACTCAAGATTACCTCTCAAACTACATGATTGGCGGCCGACCATCACAAGGGGTTGGACTAGAGTCGTGCGTGCCTTTTGCATCGAGGAGAGCACAATAGGGCCATTCCGCTTCACCTTGTTCAGCAACCAAAATGTCTCTCGCCTCTTTCTTTACCATCTGTAATAGTACAAGTATACAACCCTAGTTTATCATTCTTTATTTGGTGCTTATGTAATTCTTGAATATATGTACTTGTGAATTGAATAATGCATAGGTTGTTTGAACCTGATGGATATGAATAAAGCTATATCCTACTTTCAAATTCAAATTAGGTACAATTTTAAATAGCAGCAATTAAATTAGGATGAAATTACGCTCTGCAGGTCATTACGGCGCACACGGTCTATAAAGCACTACGTGTGTGATATATATCATAATCCGACATGGTTCACGGAGAGGAAACATGTGTAACCATGCACACAGTTGCCGTTTGCAAAGCGTGTGTGATGTCGGACAATATCACAAACGGTGCGGGAAAACTAAATGTGTGTGATTGTCGACCTATCATACACGGTTTACAATCATGAACTGTTTATGATGTGCCGGGCATCGTAAACGTAGAGCCAGTTTGGTACGTGCCTGGAAAAATCCCGTGCCTGGAATGTGCCTGGACTGCGCCTGGTTTTAGGTAAAACCACATAACTCCGACTGCGATGGTAATGCCAGCACACACGAGTAGCAAGGATGGAGCGTTTGGGATATTCGAGACATCAGAAACAGTTTTATAGGGACAACTATATGCATCAAGGCTCCCTATCCCTGACGGTTTCTGGGTCGTGTGGGAAGGACCCCCCTATCGCACACACTCACTTAGCGACGGTTCAAAACGCCATCGCAGAAAGGGGTTAAAAACCTTTGTATAGCACCTCGCTGTACTAGTGTTAATTCTATCGACATGCATAACGGGTCGTTAATGGGCCATATTTGATGACGCTATGAAAACGGCCCAACGGATTAACGGCCACAAACGGGCTGACTGTAACCACATGCTGAATTTGGCCCACAAGCGGAACAGGCCAGTAACGGACCGTAAGTAATCGAATGCTGGAAATGAGCCCAAGAATAAATGGGCCCTTAGAAGGCCGAAAGATAACACAAGCTGGAAACGGCCCAATGGAATAATGGGTATAAAGCGATATACTGTTCATTATGGGCCAGTTTCACCACAAGCCGTTAATGGTCCCGGAGTTACAAAGGGCCTCATATGGGCTGAAAGACGTCATGTGCCATACATGGGCCGGAAGTTACAACGGTCTGTAATCATATTGGACGGCCCAGATGATGCTACTAGGCCTAAGTCGGATAGGCCATAATGGGTCGTGAGTTAGCGGGCTGTAAATGGGCTATATGCGAAGGTCGTTAACAGGCTTTCCGTGGGCCGGCCCACTACCTTTTGACCAAGTCAAACGGGCCGGCCTTTTGACCTAAATGGGCCACTGTTGGGCCGAGCCACGTGTCGACGTATCATAGGTGCGTCCCGTCCATTCGCTGGATGACATATGTCCCAACGCGGAGTTGACACGTGGTTCTTTCGGCCCAATGAGAATTTTACACGTGGAAAATCGCCATTGGTCATTGCTGTTAACGGGTTATCGGATCCAAAACTGGACCCGATAGCTTAACGGTGACCCGTTACGGTCGATGCCACGTGTCAGTTACCTTTGACGAAAACACTTCCATGACGCGCCATTTATCGTCATGGAAGTGGACACTTCCGTGATGATAATTTGAGTATTGTCATGGAACACGTCTACAACAGCACATGTATGACTATCTTGATTTTGTCATAAAATCGTCATGGATGTACATGCATGACAGAAAACGTGACCTACTGTGACAAAGACGTATCATCACGGAAGTGTTTTTTTTGTAGTGTCGGATGGACGAGGTGTTCTAGAAAAGACTCACAGCTTCGACGGGTCGATAATAAGTGAAGCCGTCTATAAACTTCCGCTCAGCGAAATCCTCCTTCTCCCCCTTGTATATACCGACTATAGTGGATGCCACGGTCGCTTGATCCTTGAAGCCTTTCCTCACAGATTGGGTGGCATCATCTGTCCCATTGTACATCCACAAGGGGTGTATGCGTTGCTGAAGAGGTTAAACTCAGAGGTTAAACTCCTCGAAGAATGGCAATAGGCATCACATCAATGATTGGCAGCCTATTGTGTGCCATGCATCTCACTTGGGCAGCTAGACGAGCCACCTCGGCATCATCCTTTTGTGAAGAGCTCCTCGACCGCCAGTTGAAGTGCTTATTTGGAGGTGCAGGGGAGAAGACCGAAAGCCCAGGTCGGGCCAGTTCGTAAAGCGGGACGTCAGCCATATAAAACCATTCGATGGCCCACGTCTCGGCATCCTCTTTAGGAGTGCCCGAAAGATAGCCGGTCCCCGCAATACGGCATACCTCGGCTTTGCCAACTTCATAATTTTTTCTGTCTCGGGAACATGGCATTAAGAAGAAATATTTTCTCCATAGCCCTAAGTGCGCCTCGCATCCGTGGAACATTTCACAAAGGGTGACGAATCGTGCAATGTGCAGGATTGAGTTGGCAGTTAGATGGTGGAGTTTGATCCCGTAGAACTCTAGCAGACCCCTAAGGAAGGGATGGATAGGGAATCCAAGACCCCGCAAAAGGAAGGGGACGAAGAAAACTCGTTCATCCCCATGTGGAATGGGGTAAATATCCGCATGCGCTCGCCCGTCTAGGGATATCAAGCCAGGGCGAGTTGAAGTAAGATCTGAATCCGGCAAATAGCCTTGAGTGGCAAGCTGGTTTAGTTGCAAGCGGGTGACGGAACAACTTCCCCAGTCACCCTTGAGAGGCCCGTGGGGACGTGTTGACGAATTCGAGGCGCTTGCCATTGCTGGAGTTTTCGAGCTAGCTATGGGATGGAAGTTTCGTGCTGGGGCGAGATAGGGAAACGCCGGGGTATGATTTTTGTTGCGACCCTAGCTAGTTAAATACCCGTTAAAACAGGCGAGGGGAGGCGCTTCGATGTCCAGCCATTAATACGCTTGTTCCTCAAATGCACGAGGATAAAAAAGATTCATAAAACAATAATCAAGTGCCACAAATGGTGGGACCCATGACGAATCCTTGATTCAAGTCTTCGGATTACGCAAAGAGAAGGTCACTTGGTCCGATGTATTTTGATGCTCGGACCCATGTTGAGGGAGCCGAGGATGTTTGAAGATCTTGAAGCCGAACTTGAACCGATAAAGAAGGAACTCACCTGCCAGGCCGAAGACGTCAAGCCAAAAATTTCAAGCCAAGGGTAATGGTCCGAGGATGGAACTGTCATCCTCGACTTCGAAGACCAGTTCAGGGGCTACTGACGGTGTCCTGGACTAAGGGGTACTAACCTATACGACCCACAGTCCATGGGCCAAGCATACGACTCCCGATCATTACAAGGAAGGACTCCAGAAGCTGTGCACCTCAGCGTAATCAAGACGAACACCTCCGAAGACTTGGCGTGTACTTCAAGGATAGCTCAATAGCAGGCATGTTGGCAACCAACCATATGTGTAACCTAGGTACCCCCGGTATATATAAAAGCCATGCGCTTTAGTCTTTAGAGGCCTTAGGGTTTAGAACACAATCATACAATCTTGAGGTAGGTCATCTTGTACTCTGTACTCCATCACATCAATATAATCAAAGCAGGACCTAGGGTTTTACCTCTTCGAGAGGGCCCAAACCTGGGTAAACACCATCTCCCTTCATCCTTTGTTACCATTGTTCCTAGACCTACAGCTCGGGACCCCCTACCCAAGATCCGCTGGTTTTAACATCGACATGTATTGATAGAGTATAGGGGTGTACAATGGTGATGAGTGATTGAGAGTAATCTACAGTTCTTGTCGTTATTGACTAGCCTAACCCCGACTTACATGGATACATGAGTCTAGGATTTACTTGATCATAGTCGGCTAGGGTTATGGAGGAGTCATCCTGGACACCAGCTTCCTTGTCATATGCTCCAAGTCTTTGGAGTCCTTCCCTCTATTGGGCCCATAGGTCGAGATGACGGCCCAGGGCATAAACCAACCTAGGGGGTCTCGGGCCGGCCTACTTAGGCGGACTCTAGGTATGGCGAGGCATCCTTGGGTCATAACACCATCAACATGCACCTAAATGATTCACCAAAATTTGGTCCGCGGCTTTGCAGGAGCGCATATTCTTTTAGTCATTTTACTTCTTGATTTCTTGACCCAAAAGTTTACGAGTTAGAAACCTAGTCAATTTAGATCATGATCACAACATGTGACTGTTCGTTTCTCCTACTTACATGACCTATCAACCAGCACCAAAGATGCACCAAATCGAGTTAGGGTTTCTCCTTGCACCGTCATCGTAGTCTACTCCACCCCGAACATGCACCGGCGAGCAGGACACCAGGTCTCCGAAACCTACCACCCTTCTAATCCTTCACCGGGAAAGTGCGATTTAGGTTTTCGAGAAGCAGTACACGCGACTGCTCAGGTTCGTCACCACGGGTCATCTTCCTTTCAAGTCAGGCAGCGCTGCATCCCGCTGTCTCCGTCGCCGTCTGTTTCGACCGATCTTCGCCAACATTGTTGTCAACGACATCGCATGTGTAGCAGAGAGAATTACTTCATCTATCTGTTTTCTATATGAAAATGTTTTCTGTAAAATTCATCAAACTTCTGCTTTTCAAAATTTTGTCATGCCATAGGAAAGCTTCAGTTAGTCCCAGTAATAAAACAAAAAAAGCTGAGGTACCTCGCTGGAAATGTCCAAACAGAATCACCGAGAAACCGCCGTTTCTTTGGCCACATCAAACTGCTATAAATTCCTTCAAAGGAAAAAAACCTAGAAATTTCGCCGAGAGAGTGGAAGCCCCGGTGGCGCTCTTCCGTTCCCCCCTTCCTCATTCGGCTTCTCAGCTCGAAAACGCGAGCGCCAAAAATCCCCCGCGCCGCCAAAGCGGCGGTTGGGGTTCCGGCCTCCGCTTCCCCCGCCGCCCCGCCCCACGGTAGTCCCGCCGTCGCCGCGCAGATCCCCGAGGACCCCCAGTCTCGCCGCCGGCCGTGTCGTATCGGCGGACTCCCCGGTGAGGCCCCGGAATGCTTGCCCTCGTCGTTTTATGACGCCGGTCGACGCAGGACCGTCGGTTCGGGCTGATCTCTCCGTGTTTTTGATGGGTTAGTGGGTTCTGTTTGCGCGAGGATGATTTCCAGGTGGCGTCCGGTGGGATGTGGCATGCCCGGTCTTTGACGGCCTAGGGTTTGGGGGCGGCCCTTCGGGGTATCCTGTGATGGTGTGGGGGGTAAGAGCGAGTTTTGGTGGGTACGGAATGGTGGTTTAGCTAGGCGGTCGGGGTGGGGAGGCTTGGTCGCCCCATTAATTGGCGATCTGTTGGTGGGTGATTGGTGTTGATTTTTTCATGGTGTTTCTTGGTTCTTGGATTCTGGGAATCGGAGTGGCATGTTCATGCCATTTGTTGAAAGCGGCATGACGCATTTTCATGCCGTAAATCTGAAGTGCATTTTGTTGATATAAAAAATGGTACTAGAACTTCTTGGTTGTTGGATTTCAAGTGTCGCGCTTGGGTGATGTTATAGATCTACGGCTGAGGTGAACGAATATGAGCTGGTTACTGTATTTTCTAGTGAGGATTATCGTGTTCTGCACAGAATGTATTTTGAATCTTTGTACAAAAAGATTAACACAAGGACATCGTGTACGGCTGCATTGAGCAGATATGAGCTCATCACTGTATTTTAGTGAAGATTAGTTTGTACATAATGTATTTTTAATCTTTACATAGGAGATTAGCTTGTACATAATGTATTCTGAATCTTTATGTAAAAGATTAACACACGACATTGTGTGATTAGTGTAAAAGTTGCAGGCTGGAGTTGAAGTGATGTTATTCTTCCATTTGTTGTTCCATGACTTCCATGCATTTTTTTTACAAAAGTTACTGTACCCATGAACTCATGCTAATATCAATTAACACTACTGTCCATTACCTGCTCCTTGTCTTGTGCTTTATATATGCGGTGCATGGCCCTTGATGGCTTAGAGTTTCTCCTGAAGGAGAATGGAGTAACTGTTGTTAAATTTTGCAGGTGTTTAACGAGTTGTTCCTTTTGTAGAGGTTGTATTACAAGGACCAAATGCCTCTCTTCAAGAGGACACCTTTCTTCTTACTGGACCCGCCAAAGGACTTGGATCCCAAGGAGAAGGTGTTCCAAGTTCGATTTACTAAGGAGATATTTCGAGATTACCAGTATCCTCTTACATATAACTGTTCACAACTAATTGATTTGTACCTGATATAAATCATAATTTCCAAACAAAATATGATATTTTGCAGCTTTTATGATTGCAATAGACTATGTTGCAGCAACAGCGTGCATCCTTGACTATTGATTAGGGAATACCTGAATAGGTTGAACCTTTACCGTAAAAGAGTTTGGACATGTAAGGTGTCTGGAAAATCCAATTTAACCTATGAGGAAGCTTTGGTCTCAGAGCAGCGCGCTGCAGAGAAGGCTCAACAGTTGCCAAGAGAGCTTATGTCTCCTGTTCTCCAGATGATTCAATACAGTAGGGCCAAGCTTTTCCTGATTATAACATTATCGGCACTTGTCATGATTATAATGTTCCAGTCTCGTTATAATTCTTATTTCTTTATGATGCACATTGTTGGCCTCTGAAAAAGAAACGATATATAGCATTTTGTTATGTGTATATCTAGACTAAGTTACATTGAGCTAATGTTTTTTAAAGGCCATTGAGCTAATGCTGTTAGTTTGACATTGATTATCTGTGGCATCATTGCATGTTTAGAATTTTGTGCTGGTAAGGAGTTCCGCGTGTTTGAAATTTTCTGTTTATATTCACTGACAAGTCCCACTTGTTTGCATCAGTTTTCTTTTGGATTGTTCAGACATTCTTTCTGGATAAAATGGATGATATGTTCTCCTCCAATGATTCATCACATGCGATTTCCCATTTTATCTGTACACTGTAATAAATTTCCAATTCAGGGCTGGCAATCTATCCATGTGACTGACAGTCTGGCATATAGGTTTACTGCACATTTAGTTAGCTGTGTCATCTGTATACTGTTAATAATCTGCAGTGAGTCCTTTTTTTATGCTATCGCAAACTATCATTTATGTCTATGATATTTTCATATGCTACATGATATTCTATTTAGCGAAGAACGCGGAATATTTCTAGGTGAGAATATTTGTGTTATATTTTTAATTGGCCGGATTTTCCACTGCATTTGCTTCAGGTACACTTAGCTTAACTGACCTTGTCAACAAGATATATGGCAGTCTGCAAGAGAATCTGTTTGAAGGATTAGAATTACACGCTAAAAGAGATGGTTCGGAGGCTGCTTGCAAGATTCTGAAGGTTATAAGTTCAGGTGAAACCACAAGCTATGAGGTGGGCTGGATTGGTCAAGACAATGCAATTACCAGCACTTCAGTTCTCAGAGCCGACGATCTGATTCGCAAGAAAGCGCCTTGTGGTCGTAATATGCTCAAGATTTTTATCAGGGAATCAACATCACAAAACTCTCCATGGATCGTACATATGAATCTTGCGAAGAAATATGGCATACCCACTGAGCCTCTAAAAGACATGATTGTAACCATCTTTTCTTGTTTCCTTTATTCTCTCTATTATTATGATGATGCTAATACATCATGGCTTACAGAATGGTGAAGGATTGTCCAAAGCAAGGAAAAGACTAGCGAATGGGACTGCAGAAGATGCCAGGAAAAGGTCAAAGAAAGGTGAATTAAGCAGATATTCATGTCATCTCTTTCACTTAATATTTTACCATGGGTTTCATTTTACTACAGGTTTGACTGGCTTCTTATTGTTCACTTTCCATGTGACTTTCAGATGAGGAGGAACAAGTAGTACCAGTTAAATACCCAATCGATGATCTTTTAGTAAAGCCGGTGGCAGATGATCCTGTTTTGTCAAAGAGATGCCCACCATCCACAGATTTCAAAGTCCCTATAAGTTCTGTGGGAGATCTCCTGATGGTCTGGGATTTCTGCATGTCTTTTGGGAAGCTTTTATGCTTGTCCCCGTTTTCCCTATCAGATCTGGAGAATGCAGTTTGCCACAAAGAAACCAATCTTGTTCTTCTTGTGGAAATACATACTGCACTTCTCAATTTGCTTATTAATGATGAAGGTGAATATTTTGAGTTTATCCAGGACAAGAACAGAAAATCAAAGGTGATTTCTTCTTATTATTATTCAAAATTTAAGTCTGAGAGAACTTGTACGGTTGTACCATATTCTGTTCCCTGAAACATGAATCATATCGTATGTAGGTATCTTTAGTCACATGGAAGGAGTATCTATGTGATTTCATGGAAATGACAAGTATCTCCAGTAACATATCAACAGTACGAAGGGGTCACTATGGTCTTGTTCCCACTAGCCTGAAACTTGAAATCCTACGGGAATTGGTAGATGAAGCCATTGCAACTATTGCTGTAAAAGAGAAATTAGACGAACGCATTGATCAGCAACAAGCACTTGCAGCAGAAAAAAGAGAGATTGCTAGAAAGAATAAGGAAGAGCAGAAGCTGATCATGGAAGTGGCAACAGAAAAGGAAAGGAATCAGACAAATGCTGTACAGGACGGCAATGAGAATGTTAATGGCCAGCTTGTGGCAAAAGAAGGGAAGGAGAGGAAAAACGCTCCCGCCAGCAAAATGGGAGATGCGAAATTGCATCTGGTGAGAACCTATATCGGTACATCTTTTAAGTTTAATCCATGTAACCTTATATGCACACATGTTAATTTTACATATGTACATGCATGTCTCTGCTGAAACTGTTCATGAAAGTGCTTCTCTCTGCTTATAGGGGAGGCATCTTGAGAAAGAACTACTGGACCAATCAGTACGAACTAGTCCTCTTGGAAAAGACAGATTCTATAACAGGTATTGGTTTTTTAGGCGTGAAGGAAGACTTTTTGTTGAAAGTGCAGATTCCAAAGAGTGGGGGTACTATAGCACCAAGGAAGAGGTTATTGTTTGCTACTGTATAAATTTCTTTGCTTACTTTTCTATCTACAACAATTCTATGTTAACTCTGCAATTAACAGGTTGATGCACTCATTGGGTCATTAAACATTAAAGGCATAAGGGAGAGAGCACTCAAACAGCAGCTTGACAAGTTCTACAACAAGATAAGGTATGGAACTGGAAGTCTTCTATTATTATGTTCTTTAATTTATTTTGTACTATTGGACTATTTTTGTGGTGTGGTGATCTAGTGTGATTGCCGTTCTGTTGATTCTTGGAATAGAGATATACTCCCTCCGTCCGGAAGTAATTGTCGCTCAAACAGATGTATCTAAGACGTATTTCAGTGCTAGATACATCTGTTTGAGCGACAGTTATTTCCGGACATAGGAGGTAGTTGACAGTAGGAAGTGCAGATCATCAAATTTTATATCCAAAGCGTTATATCTTAAATTTATCCTAGTTTCTGTTCTGTGCATTTTATGATCTTATCCTCTTTCAGCCTATCTTTAATGAACATTGCACTTCATATCATTAGATTGGTCTATTTAGACCAATGTGAATGATCGTGCCTTTATTGTTTCGGGCAATTTTATTCCTTTGCGATGATATTTGGCTGTATTGTAGAAGGGGGTGTTATAAACGACTAATTTCGTATTCTGGATCTGGAAGAATTTGGCACCAGATTTTGTGAAATCGCTGAAAACTGGTCAGGCCATGCTGACTTACTTTTGGTGAAAGGGCTGGTTCAGGGCCTAAATGATGCCCTTTGGTGAAATAGATGTCTTATTACATACTTCCTTGTCCGGAATTAGCTGTTGCTCAAATGAATGTATCTAGCACTAATTTCGGATGGAGGGAGTAGAAAATATCCAAAGTTTCCAATGCCAAACCCTGGATATCTGAAAAAAGAAAAATTAATGCCCAGCTTTCTTCACTGAAAATGAAATGGTTTTTCTGTCCATGCAAAACTGTTTTCCAGACCACAACTCATTGTTGTTTATTTCACTTGCACATGTTTTCTGTCTATATGAATGAGTATTCTTTTGTGTTGCCCTTGTACCGTATTCTTGAGGACAAGATCTGGCTTTAGGTTTGCAGAAGGAAATATTGTGAAACCTGTGCACTTATATTAGAAGCAAAACTAATAAGTACCCTTTTCTTTTGTTTGTCAATATAGTAATGCTGTGGAGAAGAGATTGAAGGAGGTGACACATCAGTTGTTAGTTGAAGAGGCTGTATTGCGGCGTTCTTCTCGTGTACATGCTCAACCGAAGGACAGCCCTTCTACGTCATTCCTCGAGTATGTCAACACATGGAAGCCTATTCAAAAGAGAAACAGGAAAGAAGACCGAGCTACTTAGTTGATAGATGGGGAGATGGGCTACTTTTTGTATGGCCTATCTATTGTCTCAACTCTGAAGCGTAGTAGGGGTTCATTTCGTGTGCCAAATTTTCGGAAACCAAGGCAGTCGAACTGGAGCTGCATCTGCATGTAATTTGACCCCAGGTAGAGTCATGTTTTCTTTGTTTCTGTAGTTGGTACTGAAGTGGAGATGCTCAAAACCAATCGTTAGCTAGGAATCTGTTCTATGTCGTGGATTTGACAGTTTCCACGCACTTTCACAAGTGCAATTATTATCTAGGAGTATGTCTTCAGTTTTCCATGGCTGATTTTGTTGGATGTGTGCTGGATCCTAGCTACGCTGGGTGTATCTCCAACTTGGAGGGACTGGGAGGAGTGTATGTAGACGGCCATGCTCAGAACGTGAGAGGCAGGGCGGCGCAAGTCTATGCCACGGTCATGTTGGTTGTTCGATCGAGTTGTACAAACAGTCCGTCCCATGGATATGTGTATGCACATCGATATTTTTTTACCCCGATAATTCCTGAATCGTTTGGATTTTAAGCAACGCGAGGTGGCAACTTTAGTTGTTAAAACATGTCAACTTTGTCTCAGTTCGTTTTTTATTAGAAAATTGCCATGTTTATCAACATCGCGGGAACTAAAGTTGTCATGAAAAATGTTAGGGTTACAATGCTTAAAATCTGAACGCTTGAGATTTTTCTTGTATGTAGACCGTTGCTTTCCTTCCATTTGGTTGCTGGTGTTCCTCAAATAATTGTTAAAATATTTGGGCTTGGCTCAATAGCTAATCTATACCTATATATTTTATTATTATTTTTTACTAATAAAGGGAGATGCGTTTCTTTGATTTTTTATCCGTTCATTGATATTATTATTTTTGATATTTTTTATCCAAGGTGATACTATTTTTTGTGCGTCTTTCCGTGCAACACAACCACACGTTGCTAGAAAACGATTCATTTGTCAAGTTTCATACGTTGCCTCTCTACGCTTGTCCATCTGGCGGGTGCTTGTCCATCTGGCGGGCCACATCCGCGCTCCAAACTTGACCCCAAAAAGCTTGGCCGCTAAGTCATAAGAACGGGCTTCCGTTTGGACTCGGTCCGCCCGTCGTCAGCGCCCTTTTTGAGGCCAAAAAGTCCCACGACCTTTTCTGGACAAAAAAAGAAATAGTTGTGTGGGGACTCGACCTTATGATCCGCCATGTAGAGTATAAAGGACAAGGCCAACTGACCTAGAGATGAGAGGGTTTCGTTTGCTAATTAGATAATCCTACCTTGCCTCTTTACACAAGTTCCTTGCTAATTTTAAATGCGCGTGAATTGCCTGCAAAACAAGGAGCCTCCTCGAGAATCAATAAACAAAGATGTGAATAATTAAACTGGATGAAGAAAATATCTCATTACTAAATGAGATTGTGGGCTAGGAAGGAAAGAAATTAAGAAAAGTAAATTATGTATCCTCAGCATAGAAAATAAAAGAAAAAATTCCGCTGTTATGGGCGCAAGTAAGGAAAAAAATATTAAAACTAAAAGAACAGAAAGGAGTTAATTTCACTAGTAGAACGTCCATGCGTTGCCACAGGCCAACAAATGGATCTATCATGAGCCCCTCAAGTTCAGCCCTTCAATCATTGTGTTATTATTTTGCTATGTTGAATGAGAGCTGATAGGTCCACTCGTACAAACCCTCCTACCTCAGGATTAAAATCACCCGTACAAAGAAAAATACCTAGATTCGTATCATATGCACATGATGATCAAGGCATAGCACTTGTGATGTCAAATTAGCCGTTATAAAAACAATTTGTTTTCACTTTTGTCCACAAAAAATCACATAAAACAAGCTTCATTAAACCATGGACTTACCTAACAATATAGCAATGATAAACCTGTACATACTACTAATAAATATTCAAACTCGGCTCTTTCTAACAGTTACAGTAGTTCGCAAAGAACTTAAAGGTAAGTAGTAGCTAATTGGTATAATTAGTGAAGAAAACTATCCAGTTCTATATTTTCTAAAGGTCCATGTATCAAACCATGTATCAATCAGCTCTGTCTCACAATTGTCCATGTTCTACCCATGTTTGAGATGATGCGTTCGACCAAACAAACCTGGTGCCGAAACTGCCAAATTCTTTGAAGACACACATCACATAAACTGAATTTTCAATCATGGCTACATACACGCATACAAATATGTGCACATCACCTCCATCTCCATATGCAACGGCTTCATACATGAGTGGACAAGCACGGGGCAGCAGGGCAATTTCACCTTTGGCGATAGGCGGAACGAGCTGCAGATGGTCGACGGGCCTGTGAGGACGAGCTCCGGCAGTGGTGACCATAGGCATGAAGAGTACTTAGGTACTCGGTGCAGCAGTTGCATGACGAGCTGAGCAGCTAGACGAAATCGTCTCTGCCGCAGCTCCCGCAGCCGCATGGCAAACGGATCCCCTCTGCCGCTCCTCTGTCAAAATTGACGATATCACCATGGCAACATCCAACTATATTGACAATGATGAAATTAAAAATTGTATGGATCAAACTCATAACATGTGGGAAATCCAGTTGTCATTAAATGGCATCAAGAAGAGATACGCATTGCCAATGCATGTAGGTAATAAGACAAATCATGTTGCAATCTCATTGTATCTAGCGTGAGTTGAACGCACAAATAGATCAGAGAAGAGACGGTTGAACACACAAATAGATCAGAGAAGAGACGATCATATTGAGTCAGGATGGAGGATTCCAAGCCGCCTTCCTCGTAGCGTTAGTGTCAGATGTAAATACCTGTGTTCCACCTTGATGTAGGGAACGGCCGACATGGCCTTGCGCCACTCCCGCAACGCGACCATGCCCTGCCCTAGGGTTCCGCGACGACGGGGGTGGCGGCGTCCCACAACCACACCCTCCCATGGGTCCTACCCTGATGTGGGGTTCCGTGATGGCAACAACGGTCTCAGAGGTCGTGTCGGCGCCGGGCGGTGGAGGATTCCGCATTGGCGGCGGCGGTGTTCACGCCCTAGTTCACTGCATTATCATTAGGATGACAAGCAAACTTTATCACAAAAAGGGTCAATCCTTTGAAAAAATTATCACAAAAAAGTGCAATCTTTGACAGGAATCCCTTGAACGAATATCTTCAGAAATCCCATAACAAATCGTGGAGAAAAAGAAGAGGAAAGAGCACTTAGGCTTAGTACGAGGATGCCCAAGTGAGGAAAGCTGTGGCACGTTTTGGTTTTGAGATGCAGTGGGCGTCGAGGACGCAAACCTCAGGGGAAGGTGGTGGCCACTCTGGATCTCGGCAAAAAATGATCTTTCGTATGAACATTACAGAGAAGTAAATTCTACAGTCCGAAGCATGGAAAAAAAATTGTTGGAACCAGAAGAGGTGTATTGATTCAGTTCACCAGCTTATGAGCAAGTATGAGATTATTGGTCAACTGCACTTGCAGCTCACAGAAATTAAAGGGGCTCCTAATTTGCATTAGTAAAAATTAGTCAACTACAAATCCTGAGCGCATGAACCCCTGTCTTTCAGTTCCTTGCAGATTGCAAAATAAAATGCAGATAAGAAAATTGAAGCTGCCCCAAATTTGCATTGCTGATTAAGGGAATAATATATGTGGACTGTAGTGAAATCAAATTGGATAGCTGGTCATAGTCTTAATGCTTTGAGGTGAACAAATTTGACAGAGGATATGGGTGCAAAGTAATACATATCTTGCGATAGTCCAAAAACTATGACTTGGCTAAATGTCAAGTAAAGTAAACTGCAACGGAAATCTATGAACAAAGACAACAAAAGACTTCTGACCGAGCACATACAAACTGGGAAAGGTATGAGATATAACTGACTGAAATGAATACCTAATTCAGTGTTCAGATTATAGAGCTGCAGTTCTACATCATTCTTTTTCATATACTATTGCAGATTTGAAGTTCTAAATTGGTTATGATGCATTTTAATTTTTAACTAACCAACAGCAGAAGGGTCAATAAATTTTGGTTTTCTATTGCTCGACTGCATATGGTATCTTGCAGAGGTACAATGAAACTCTGAAGAAGATTAAATGAAACAGAGGAACAGTTAGACACTGCATTCATTTACTCTTTCGTTCCTACTATGCCACATAATATAACTGAAGACACATACACTCATCAACTTATACCGTCCATTTAGTCAATTCAGAATGGACACAACAAAGTGAGTTTGGTGGAAAACATACCTTGTTTTGTACACATGAATTTTCACAGCTTGCTAGAGTTATCCGGTCGCCGCCGTCAAACCTCATAAGTAATAGAACAATAGTTTTTTTATGTGTATCAAAAAGTAAAGATTATAAAATTGAAATATGCCATTAAGGCTTTTTTTTGGCAGAATTTGAGGGCAAACACTATGCAGTGCACCATAGTAAGATACATATATACTCACACCATGTTCAAATCTGAAACGTAAGCCACCAATTATTTAATTGAGATGCATGGATATAGCTAGCTTCTGCTGTTAGTAGGTAAAACCTGAAAATTCACAAAGGAGAACAAGGATGGACAAAAAGACCAGATCTGAATCGTTTAACTCACATGCACATTGGCGTGGGGGCTTTGGATCATGTCGGCATGGGAGGCTGAGCAGGGACTTGGTCGTGGTTATTGTGAGCCCGAGCGCGACCCAGCCGAGGACGTAACTGGAGCAGCCACTGATGCGTGTAGCGCTGCCGTTCTCTGAATCGGGGCCCGCCATCGTAGTGCTCCCGACGGATCAGCACGGTGGGAGCAGGCGGACGAGACAGTGGGCAGCGGCGGCGGGCGGGGATGAGAGGGAGCGGAAGATGGATCGAGATGGCAGGAGGGGTGGAGCGCCGCGGTGGTCATATGGTGGGGTGCGGCTGCGGGTGCAGCGAGACCTACGGCGGCGGTGTGGCGATGTATTTGCCCTGTGTTCCTCCTTGATGTAGGGAACGGCGACCATGCCCATGGGGCTGCGGCGTCCGACAACCACACCCTCCCAATGGGTCCTGCCCTGATGTGGGGTTCCGCGATGGCGGCAGCGGTCTCGGAGGTCGCTTCGGCGCCGGGCGGCGGAGGAGCAAAGACGTTGGGCGGCGGTATGTTTTTTCCCGACGGCGTTCGAGGGACCTCGTTCGGCTGATTTTTCTCCGTTACGTAGGCATTAATGGGCCAGCCCAACTACGCCGCTGTAACGTGATGCGAAAGGTGGGCGAAAGATAGAAATGGTGGGGTAGGGTGGAAGTGAGACGAGACTACCAACTGAAACATTAGAAGTAGAGATTGTTAATTAGCACAGGAAGGAAAAGAATTAATGAATGCATGAACCGATGGGAGACAGAGGGCCCCGATTAAATAAATGAGCTTGAAAAGGAAATGAAACTAAAAGAAAGAATAAATGGGCGCGGTAATTAACCTACATGTGCAAGTGTCTGGATTGTAATTTGTGGACACGGCATGTGGCGTGCATGGACATTTTAGCGTTGAAATGGTTGGCAACATGCACGGTGGAGGAGGAGCTAGGCAACTGATCAAACTCATCGCCTTGAGACTGATCTTCGTTTCTTTCGAATCTCCTGTCATAAATTTTGCTTAGCCATGCTTATTTTATAATAATTTGTGCATGCTAAAATGTGATGACCAAACTCACCACCTTGAGATTTATCACGTTGTCATAACTAGGTGGACAAGTGACCACCACCGTCGATGGTATAAAGAGAAAAAGTGGCAAGCTCACTAGGGTTCTGTGAGAGTTTGTCTTTTCCGTTGCAACGCACATACATGTTTGCTAGTTTCTAATAAATTTCATAGGCCTATGTATGACAAGACTGGAGGTGCAATTTTGAAGTCCTGTTTGTTTCAGTTTCCGTTTCAATTGGAGCTTAGAATCAGCTTTGCCACTGAAATACACTTGAACATGCTTCAGACATTTGCACTAAAAATGGCCCGAATCTACATCCAGCTTCAGCGGCAAAGTTAATTCCAAATAGATATTTGTTTCAGCTATTTTTAATATGAGAATCTGCTGCTTAAAGCTGAAACAAACAGGACCTTAGTCCCACCTCCAAAGTGGAGGTGGTGTGGGACCAACTTGTATCGAGTCTCTTCATTTCACTTAGTGATAAGTATGAGAAGAGAAAGAGAACATCACATGCGTTCGCCTCATCGCGCAATGCTCGGGCACGGGGCAATGGGCGTGCGACAAGCGCGTGAATAGTCTACCGAAATCCGATCTTATATTTTGCTCTCCTGGCTAGTAAGTTTACGAGTTGGAAACCTGGTCAGTTTACGAGACCGTCCGGTTCTACTATATGTACGGCTGATCGACAACTGCCAAAGATACACTAAATCAAGTTAGTGTTTTTGTCTCCTCTCACTCCTTGCACCGCTAACGTAGTCTACATCGGGAGAGGGCGAATTTAATTTTTGGGAAGCGCTACGAGTGACTGCTTCACCAATACCATCATCAACAACATCGCCTCTGCAGCAGCCACGACTGCTTTACTTACAACCGATCAATACGTGCTACATATGCCGATCTACTTTTTAATCATATATGTTTGTTACTACATGTGCGATGTTGATGTTCATATTATTTACTTCATCTACTGTGCTAGAGCTATGCATGCTACGATGCTAATAATTGTTTTAATAATAATTTATTTTCTAAAGCACACAAAAAATAATTCTAAAACTGATCACCAGATTGCCTAATTTTCCAACAACAATTTCAGTTTTCATTGATGTTTTGTTTCCTGAACTTTTACCCGGCTTGCTTCTGAGCCATACGGGCTGCAATGTTGCTACTTTGCAGCTATAAGAGTATCTACAGCCGTGGAGTCCAACCCCTCAAACGTCCACGGACGCGTATGGACATGTTCGTGGACAGTGACCATCGGGCCTCAAATTTACTCATCTGCATTCGAATACCTTATACTAGAAACCTTAAATCCATACGAAGGCATGCAAACGATGAAATCCACGAACTACGTAGATTAAATAACCTACACTACCCTAGTCCTCGTCAGAGATGTCCACTATCTCCGTGCCCGGCTCCGGGTACATGGGCGGCAGCCGCAGCTCCGGCTCCTGCGGCTCCTCCGGCTGCTCCGCGTCACCCTCCGCCTTCATCTCCGCATTGAGTTCGTCGAAGAGTGCGTCGGTCGCCGCCCGTTCTTGTCGGATGATCTGCCGGTTGGCCTTCACATAGGCCTCATCCTAGATGGACTCCAGGATGGCCTGCTGCTCAACCATCTCGGCCGCTTAGGCGACCGCGAACTTCGCCTCCACGTCCTCCATACTGAAGCCCGAAGCCGGTGCCAGCTCATGCTTCGGCTACTCCGCCTCGTCCTTCTACGGATCCGCCACCTCCATCGAAGCCGGCTGCTGCTCCTCTCCCTCCTCCTCCTTCGCCTACTCCTCCTCCTCCTCCGGCTTCGGCGAGTTTGGAGGCAGCTCGACAGCGATGCAGGCGCTGCGCCTTGCCCGGATCTCCCGCTCGATCTGGTACCGACGCTCCGGCGTGAGCATAGCATACGTGGTTATCTTTTGCCAAACTATGGCGAAGCCGAAGAGCGTGAGAAGAGCGGCAGAGCGGGAGAGAGGAGGTGGATGGGCTCGGGCTGGTGGCGCGGAGAGGGAGGAGGTGGATGTGGCTAGGGTTGGGGGATCCCGTCCAGTTTAAATAGCCTGATTTGGCCCCGGTCAGCGAGCCAGAGCGGCATTCACACCCCCACCGGAGGAGACGTCTGTCGGACCACCGGGTTTTCGGAAGATTCCGTGTGGGACCCCATCATTAGTCTGACGTGACGGACGCGCCTAGGCGTGCCTGGGTGCCCCATATCCGTCCCATATTTGTGTTGGATATGAGGGGTGCTGGTCAGCCCGGACGTTTGAGGAGTCCGTCTGGGTCGCTTTTTTGTGACCGGTCAGTGACTGGACCGTCCGTCCGGATGTTTGAGGCGGGTTTGGGTCTTTGGTATGCCCGTGTGTAGATGCTCTAACCACCGATTTATCGTGTGTTGCCAAAGTTTTTTTAGAAATGTCGGCACTTTAGTTATTAATCAAGCAACATAATTACAAAGAGTCTCCCGGATATAGTTCGGAGCAGAACAAAACAACATAGACCACTAGAGTTCATACAAGACCTAGCAAGAACATGAGCTAAAACATTATAATGCTGACGAACATGCTTAAAGATCGCAGAAGTAAAGCCCGAAGCCGCATGCTTGATATCCACCACCACTGAACCCACGATAGAGCGACTGCGGACAGAGGAGTTAACCGTTGCACCAAAGATGGACAGTCCGAGGCAAAGATCACATAACAACACCCTTCATCACGTGCCAAGTACACCGATCCGCGGAGGGCCATTGCTTCAGTCAACTCCGGCTCGGGTTTCCCAGGAAAAGATTCACAACAGGCCACCACAAACTGACCAACATGATTCAAAGCAACAACACCTGCACCCGCTTTGCTAAGATCACCAAAAACTACAGCGTCAGACATGAAATATAGAGTACATGGTGGTGGCGGAGACCATTGGTTGCTTGACGCATGGGTCTCATATGTATGATATGGGACCAGCTTGAATAGGTGTTGCAGAATAAGATCAACATAAGCCAAAATCTTGCCGGCAGTATGACGCGGGTGAGGCATATCCACATCATTCCGAGCAGAATTGCGCGCCTCCCATATATGCCATATAGTCACAGTCAACACGCACGGGAAAGAAAATCGAACAACCATTGCCTTGGGGAAGTGAAGGTCCAACGACAAAGATTAATATCAAAAACAGCTTGACCTGCTCCCAGACTTCTCTAGCAAAATGACAAAACAATAAGCAATGCTCGATACTTTCACTCCTGCCACAGAAACAACAAAGCTCAGATGTTGGAATATGTCGGCGTTGTAACTGCTCACCTGATGGGAGGCAATCATGTGCGAGCCTCCACAACACCACTTTCATCTTATTTGGTGCCTTAATTGACCAAATGGCCTTCCAGCTCCGTAGCACTATCCGACGCCATGCCACAACCATTTACACTTTGGGCAAGCAATCAAAGTTGGGTCCCATAAGAACGTTCCATCGAACAGAACCTGAAAACGAATGATTCATTCGCTCGCGCCCTTCAGCTAGCGTTTCAGGCCGTTCGCTCTCGGGGAGGGCCAGGGCGAACCCCCCATTGGCCCAGCTTATTGTTTTCTAAAAAACCATGACAAAAAAATATCTTCTAAAAAGACAAAAACATATATTTTTATATAAAAACAGAGAAAAACATAAAAATATATAACAATAATCCTAGACCTACGGGCCTATTATGGGTAAGTTACGGAAGCCCTTTGCTAGTTCTCTTCGGGCCCCTTAAATTTCACCGGGGTGGCCCCCTTCTCTCACCTTCTTTCCAATCAAATCATGCCATGCCATCCGTAATTAATCCCAGCCCGTAATTGCCCGTACGTGTAACATTACTCAATGTATAATTGCCATGATATGTTAATTTATAAATTTACAAAATGGTATGATTAAAGAAAAATGTGCCGTGTGATCTAAACCAAATAAATTTATGAATTCTACCGCGAAGATATTGCACTGTGAAAAAAAACCATGTTTTGGAGATTTTTTCTTTACTTTTGCCAAGGACCAAAAACAAATGTCATGCTGTATTTTTCTGTATTTTTCTTTTGCTTTATTTGGTCCAGTGTGCAAAATTCTTGAAAAATGCCATGTTGCTGAAAAATAAAATAAAATTGACATGCCAATAAAAATAAACTTGCCATCCTCTTAAATAATAAAGTTGTCATCCTGTTAATAATAAAAATGTCATGCGAATAATAATAACAATGCCATCCTGTTAATCATAAAACTGCCCTCCTCCTAATAATAAAAAAGATCCATGTTACTAATAATAAAAATGCCATGCTCTTAACCATAAAACTTTCATACGCTTAATAAAAAAAATGCCATGTTATTAATTATTAAAATTCTATGCTCTTAGTGATAAAATAACATCTTGTTAATAATAAAAATGTCATGTTATTAATTATTAAAATGCCGTGCTCTTAGTAATAAAATGACATCCTATTAATAATAAAAATGTCATGTTATTAATTATTAGAATGTCATGCTCTTAGTAATAAAATTGCCATGCGAGAAAGTAAAATAACAATTCCAAAATTGCCATGAATAAATGATAAAATTTCCCAAAAGCTTGCCATGGAGGGCATTACAAACAAATACATCAAAATTGCCATGCTACCTATACTAAAAATGCACATGGAAAGTTTACATATTCCCCTAATTTTTTTGGATTTTTGGACTTTATTAAATGAAAACTTGAATTTAAAAGAATTTAGCTTCAAATACATACCCCAAACCCTATTTCCAATAAAAAATATGTGACCACGTTTGACCACTTGGTCCGGTGAAAACAAGTGGCCTATCTATGAGTGACACGTGCATTAAACTGGGACCCGGCGGGGTAGGATTGCGTGTGGATTTAGCATGTTGCTGAGAATTTTCTTAACGTGGTACGTACCTTTGTGTGTGGACGTAGCAATTCTACATGCTGATCTTGGGTGGCCGTGACCCATTTTTCTAGAAATTTGCTTTCCGGTTAACAGGCCGATCTGTCGGGCGGCGGTTCCCATCTCTCTGCAGCGGTGTGGCTCGAGACTTTTCAATTCTATCCTTCTCTCTCGAGGGCTCTAGCCTCCCACCGCTTGCTGCTCTACCACTGTCCACCGCCGAAGCGTCCTATAAAAGGCTCACTATCCGCCTTGGTAGCCCATTGCAGCCTTGCCCCCCGTGAGCTCCCGTATCACAACAGCTGGTTCGATCTCCCCGCCGGCCAGCGCCTTGCCGAGACGCACACCACCGAGCGCCCATCCGCTGCCTCACTGAGGAGGTGTTCTACCTCCACTCCCTCTAGAGTCGCGGCCTGCCCGCCCTCGCCCCGTCCCTTCCCTAAGCTAACAACGGGTCGCGGCCCTCTGCACCTTGGGGGAGTTCTTCCCCGGGTGCGCATGGTCGATGATGAGGGGTCTGAGTCAAAGGGCGGCAAGGATGCAGCAGCGGGGTTCTTCTTCGTCGGGTTGTTCGAGCGGGGCGGCACGCTGCGGGGAGATACCGCGAGCAGAGATACCCGCGACGGCTGCCCTCCCCTGCTCCATCCTATCCATGGAGCCTCCCCCGCGTCGCCCAATCCGGCACTGTTTCCGCCCAAAAGGTTTGCCTGGGAGCAGCGCTCCTCCTCCTCTGCACAACCAAGACCACGAGCCCGCTTCCGGCGCCGCTCCCCGTCCGACTTCTCCAGCCTGTTCAAGACCACTCCCCACCGCCACCGCCTCATCGGTCAGACCTTCTCTCTTTCCCCTCTATTCACGTCTGGTGATGGCGTTGTGTACTGTGTGGGCTGTGTGTGAGACGATACTATCCTGGGCTGTGTGCTCTGCTCTGCGTAGTCTACTTGTACGCTGCTGCCATGTCTTTATGTCTGTAGAACAGTGTATAATAGTTACATTACTGATGGTGTCCTGGATAAGGGGATACTCACCCAGCCGGCTCATTGTCCTCGGTGTTAGGTATAATCTTGTCATGGTCATGTATCTGCATAGTTTGTTTTGTACTGCATGTAGCTAGGCGTATGTTCTCGTAGTAGTCTATTGCAGTCCGGCAAGGTGTTACGTGCGATGCGTACGAAGCCGGTGGAGTTTCAGCGAGACATGCATGGCGAGATGCCGAGACGCTGTGGGACGCAGCAGCTTGGTGAGATGCCGGTGACCGTGGGATGCGGTGCTGCATGCGGGAGCTGGAGCGAAAGGAGGTGCGTGAGGACCAACCGAGTGATTCGGTCAGCTAGCTGTGTTTGCATGCATGCTTTAGCCTGGTCGTTAGATTCTGGAGTGATTCCAGGAGTAGGATAAGGCTAGTTAGTGCATGTAGTGGGTTAGTTAGTGCTGGTGATAGTGTGCTGCTGTGCGTGAGTGCATGGCATAGTGCCTGGTCCTTTGTGTATATATACCTTGCATTGAAGTAACGAAAAAAAGGCCGTGAGGGCTGAAGGAAACCATTTAGCATATGTGTTCTCACCGGGAGTAAAAGCAAAGCTGGTTTCTTCCCGGTGAGCTGTGTGTGTGTTCCTTCTATGGTGTGTGTTCAAGAGAAGTAGAGAGAAACCGAGGGAAGGTTGAGCTGTGAGAGGCAGCAAGAGGTAGAAGAAGAGGGGCGCTGCGAGAAGGCGGCGCCAACACTCGGGTTGGGCCGGCAAGCCACTACTCGTGATCAAGATGGACTCCGGAAGCCGTGTCGGGGTTATGATCCTGACAATTAGTACTAGGGGTACGAATAAGGGGCAGAGACTAGCTACGGCGTATGTATAACACACGGTGTTTAACGAGTTCAGGTCCTCACTCGGTGAAGATAAAAACCCTACGTCTCGTGCTCTGAGGCTTGCTTTGATTTGATGGATAAGATTACAAGGTTGAACGTGCCCGGCTATGGAGAGGGGTGCGGCTTATATAGTATGCGCTGTAGCCCCATGTCTCCCACGCCGCTGGGGCAATTAATGCCATTGAATGAGGCAGTTACTAGTGTAATGAGCCTATACTACAACAGTTACAGGTAACGGCAGTTATAACTCTATTTAGTGAACGACTTAGGATCCCTCGACCGTTGCAGCTCCCATGACGCCTTCTTGCCCTGTACGTCCGAGTGGTCGATCGTCCGCCGAGTGACGTGTGGTTGTCCGAGTGCTATAGAGCCGTCCGAGTGATCCTTCTGATGTATGCATCCGAATGCCGGCATGGTCCAGGGACCTACCGATGATGGTGATGGGCCCCATGTGGGTCCCAAATGATGGGCCCTTGACCCTACCTGTAATAGGTGACCACATCATTAGCCCCCGAATCCGTTGGGATTTCGTAGAACAGACGAATCGATCCTTCGGTTGAGTCCGAGTGCTGCAGGGCCACTCGGAATATGTTTCTGTGTCGTGATTCGTTGTTCCTTGGACGAAAACGCAACAGATTCTGGACCTTAATTTTACCCAGATGACTGGGTGCTGTTGATCGTCGAGAAAAAACCCGGTGGCATTCGTTTCGTCTCTCGGAAGAGATAAACTAGGGGACCGAGTGAGGGCATGCCATGCCAACTCGAGGGGCGATGCTGGCGCGTGATCTGACTCTCCAGAGAGATGCCACTCCTTATCCCAAGGGAACGCCAGCGCATGCCTTCTACAAGTCCAGGTTTACGAGTCATGCGCCTTGGAGCCTACCGAGAGGGCCAAGTGAACCCGCAGAGGGGTGTCAAGCTCGTCACATAATGATCCTGAAGAAGACTTTAGTCGGGTGTTTAACGTGGCCGAGTGCACGGATCCCCGCGGAGGGTGGTCAGTCGGACTGACGTGCGTCCTTTAGGAAAGGAATCGCTGGAAATCAATCTGATTGATTCGTCCTGGAAATCTCGTGATTTGAATTCGCGTGTTTGCGCGCGGAAGCAGTAACGTTGTGTGTTAGTGGGAAAGTTGGGGGGGGGGGGGGGGCGTGGCTCCTCGATTTGCATGCACGATCCCCGCCACGTGCCGCACTTGCCCTGTGCAAAGCCTTGCCGCGCGGGCCGTCGATCCGAGGATTCGCGGTGACAGATCCGGTCAAGGATTTTATCCAGTGGTATAAAAGGTTCGGAGACAGGGCTCCAGGCCTCAGATCCCCCTTCTCCCTTCCCGATTCCCCCGCTTCTCTCTTCCACCCGAGTGTGCGGCGATGGCGAAAGGCTCCACGGCAAAGGCGGAGAGGGCGAAGAAGGCGGGGGAAGGCCACCTCTTCTGGCTCGGGCGCGGCGGCCGGCGGCGCGTCGGGGGAATGGCTCCCGTCGCGTGTTTCCGCTCGGCGACTGGAGGATTTGGCGGAGGAGGGACTGATCCCGCACGACGGGTGGCGTCGCCAGGGTGCGGGGGAGATCGAACCGGCGCCTGAGGCGGATGAGCGCGTCTTGCTCGTCACCCACGTCGAGCGAGGTTTCTCGATGCCTCCCCACCCTTTCTTCCGAGCATTCCTTGATTTCTTCGGTGCTCAACTCCATCATCTTCCTCCCAACGCCATTATTTATCTTTCGGCCTTCATTTCCCTTTGTGAGAACTTCTTGGGTTGCCATCCCCACTGGGGCCTCTTCAAATATATCTTCACCTGTCGGTCGATGTCAGTGAAGAAGGACTTGCCGACTGGTGAGAAAACCCATGTCGCCTAGCTATGCGGGGGTCTGGGCATCCAGGTTTGTGGGGGGAGGTCTTTCCCCAAGATGAGCTTCCCCGAATCCGTTAAGGGGTGGCAGAGAACCTGGTTTTACTGCAAAGACGTCCCCAGCGCCAACAGCCAGTCGGGGCTCCCGCCGTACTCGACCGAGAGGGTACGAGCTCCGCCAACCCTCACCCTGGAGAAGGAGGAGAAGGTGGGCGTCGACATCCTGTCCAGCGTGTTAATCGGGGTTGTGAATGCTGGGGTGAATGGTGTGGACTTGCTGGAGACTTTCTTCAGTCGGCGCATCCAACCACTGCAGGCCAGGGCTCACCCCATGTGGCTGTATGAGGGGTCGGGTGACTCCACTCGGGTGCATCCTGAAGATCTCATTGAGAAGGAGGTGGGCGCCAAGATCAAGGCCATCACCCGCGCTCGCGACAATCCGTGGGGGACTCGGTTGGTGCCAGCCTTTCACAAGGACCTGCCGCCCATCGAGGTATTTGTCTCTGATTCAGTCGGTTCAGTTGTAGGTTGTCTTCTGTATGATTGATCCTCACGTTTTGCATGTGTTTGCTTCTCAGGACTTCCAGAACTTGATCTCCAGGATCCCCATGGTGGATCACTCACCTCAAGATGTGACGAGTGACACGGAGCAGCAGTACTCGGAGAGGTCTGATGATGATGAGAGTGATGATGACGACGACGATGATGATAGTTCGGAGGAGGGGGATGAGGTGGAGTCCTCTCCGTCTTATGAGGCCCCCAAAGAACCTCGCTCCAAGGCGCTGCACGACCCAAAGGGCAAGGCAGGAGAAACTCAACAGCCGACTGCTTCTGGTCGGGCGACTTGGAGTTCCAAGCGCGCCCGAGCCGAGGCTGAGAGCTCGGTGGAGAAGCAACCCAAGTTGCCCAAGCAGATCTCCTCCAAGCCTCAGAAGGCTTCCGTGCCGCGGATCCGGGTGGCAGTGCCTGTGGCCTCGAAGTAAGCATCCTCACCAACTCCTTGTTCATTTTTGAATTCATTCGATTGCTGACCGAGTGCTGTTTTGTGCAGCAACGACACCTCGACAACTTCAGCAGACCCGCACGCCAGCAAGCCCGGCCCGAGTGATGCCGACGCGGTAGATGCCGCCACCTCCAAAGGTATGTTGTATTGATTGACTCACATGGTTATGCCTTCTTTGACTGAACTTTGATGAGTGACCCGCCGAATCCGGACGCCGCTAGGGAGGGTGTCGTGGAATTGTCACGGCAGATGTCCTAGTGGAAGGACTTAGTCGTGGAGCCATCGTAGCTAGGTTAACTTAAAGGGGTTAATCGGGACAAAGGACACAGAGTTATATTGGTTCGGCCCCTTGCGATGAAGGTAAAAGCCTAATCCAGTTTGAGGTGGTATTGCTAGGGTTTCGATTACCAGGGAGCGAATACGCTTGACCTAGTTCTCGATCTCTTGTTTCTTGCCCTAACCCGCCGCCGGGTCACCCCTTTATATACACAGGCTGATGCCCGGCGGCTTACAGAGTAATGGCCGGCTCATACACAACGTGTCCGGCTCGGTGACAGAACTACACTTTCCTTAACGTACAAGTTAAACATATGGCGGTTTACGCCCGCGGGCCTCAAGTCTCCTCCGGGTCTTGGGCCTTCAGTAAGCTTGCTTCGTGAACCGCCATCTCTTCTTGGGCCTCTTCATTATGAACCGTCAGTGGCATGACCCGGCTCCTCCTGGGCGGGTCATACCCAATAGTTATATCCCCAACATTAGGCCCCAGGTTGATGTGAACTTGTTCATATCAATCTTCAACACTTAGAAAAATCCTTCCTCATCTATCCTCACGGGATCTTACAACCCGCCGTGACGTCATCTCCTAGAATTGTGGTAACCCGCCGTGATGTCATCTCACATTAATATCATACGAGGCCCAAATCTTAATATGTCGTCACTTTAATGAATCTTCAAAAATCGAGGCGTCTGTGTTGTCACATATCCATTTTTCAGTCTCCTTGATTCCCGTGCATGCCACTTATCCTTTCTGCCTTATAAATAGGGCCCGGGGTCCCTTTCACTTTTCCCCTTGCCTCCTCGTCTTCATCCTCTTCCTCGCAACACCCACGCGCCCGAGCTCCGCCGCAGGCCTCGCAAACTGCCTCAACTCCGGCCGCTGCATCGACCTGAACGCACCAGAGCACCGCCGTGCGCCTCCGTTGTCCAACAGCTCCGGTAAGTTCTCCTCTTTCCTCACCGCAGATCTCCATTAGGGTTTGCTCGAGTTCATCAGAGTTCATCTCTGTTCTTCCCTAGATCATGTAGTTTTTGATCCAAGTGTAGTACCAATCTTGTGCGGTAGCAGTTTGGCACTTGTTTTTAATATCTAAACGCCTCCCCTCCATAGAAGATCTCATCTGAGCATGTGAACTGTCCTGCTGCCGCCACTTTAGGTTTAGAATTTTTCTTCATTATCTGAACTGCTGTAGATCCAAATTATAACATCGATCTGTGAAAACTGTTTGTCCACCACTTGATAGATTTGAAGTATCCAAACTGCCATGGCGGCTTATATTGTAAACTGTGATCCACCATATAATATTAGGCCCTGTTTAACCGCCACCATATACTTCATAACTTGCATGACCCAACAATGCTTTTCCGGTTTAACCATGCTTTAATCCTTATAATTTGGTTCTGCATAATATACTTTCAATTTTAAAACTCTGTCCGGCTTAATAGCAGAATCCTTAATCCGGTAGGTACCATTAGTCCCCTTTTAAGCCGCCAATATGAATATCTGCATATTTCAAATGTTCATCTTCCGGCTTAACATAGTAGCATTTCACCTTTGAATCCATGATCCGGTTAATAATAGGATCATAAGCCAGTAATGTTTTTGTCTTGTAGGCCTTTTTCCTCAAAAATGGTCAAGACCGTCACCGCCTGCAACTGGGTCGTTTCCCAGGTCACCGAGGAAGACTTGAAAGAATATGTTCAGACTGGCGTTTTAGCCAAAAAAGAAGTCATCCGCTAGAGGGTCCCAGGCAATGAGACTCGTCCTGAGCCCAAGGACGGTGAAGTCATCGTTTTTACTGATCACATAAACCGGGGCTTCAGCCCTCCTGGCTCAAAATTCTTCCGCGATGTGTTGCATTTATTCAAACTCCATCCACAAGATATCGGCCCAAACTCCATCTCAAACATCTGCAACTTTCAAGTGTTCTGTGAGGTGTACCTTCAACAGGAACCCACCATAGAACTATTCAGGGAGTTTTACTACTTGAACCGGCAAAATGAATTCACCGATGGGCCTAGTTTGGAGCTAGGCGGCATATCTATACAGCGCCGGAAAGAAGCCACCTTCCCAGCTGCCACTCTTCCCAGTCACCCCAAAGACTGGAACCAGACTTGGTTTTATTGTCAAGATACTTCGCCGGAAGGAGAAAACCCCTTGCCGGGTTATCGCGCCAGCCGGCTTAGTAGCAGACATCATCTTCCAGACCGTATCAGCACAGCAGAGCGGAAGAAATATGTGCCATTTTTTGCAAAGATCCGGGCCTTGATGGCCAACGGCTTGACCGGAATTGATCTAGTTCGCTGCTGGGTTGCCTGGAGAGTCTTGCCTCTAAGCCGCCGGCCCGGCTTAATGTGCGAGTATACCGGCGAGCTAACAGATCCTCAGCGCCACTGTTAGATCAAAATAAATGAGGAAGACATCAATAACATGACCAAGACTCTGCTGAATGAGAGCTTGGCAGATTGCAGTCAAGTCGGACTGAGTCCTTTCTGCACTCTGAATAAGCCGCCAGCTGTATGTTTTGAATCAAGCTCATACTTGACTCAAATTTTGATTTGTACGGCCTGTTCATACTCATTCAAATGTTTACAGGCCGATTCACCCTTTTGGACCAAGAAGCTTCAGGATAAGCCAAAGAAACCCCGGACGAAGACCAAGGCTAAAAAGCCCGCTAAGAAGAAAACCAATGCCACCGAGTTATTCAACTTGGATGAGAATGATGATGATGATGAGTTGGAGGTAGAACTTGATTCCCTTGGCTCATTTTTTGTACATCTTATTGACAATGACCATTATCAGGATGATGCGGAAGCCAGCCGTGTAGATGATGACGAGGTAATTATCCTTTCCTCCGGCTCAGAACCTCTGCCAACACAGAAAACTCGACAAGCAAGCCGAAAAGTAAGATTTTCTCACCCTTTAGCTTACTTGGATCCCAACTTTCTTTTGAAGAAGCAACAACACGAAGCTCGCTGCACAACCCGGCGCAACGGTGGTGGAGCTTTATCCTCCGGCTTACCGAATACCCCAGCACCTCGCAAATGTCGACCGGAGGTTTCAAAACTTTCTGACTTAGATTGTCCCAAGGCAGGTTTTTTCCGTCAACCTCTTAATCCGCCTGATTCAAACTATCAGGGAACATCTCACTCCTCCTCCGGCGACTCAACGGGAACTCAAATCTCGGCCTTCAAGACCGTGCCTGGGTAAGGGTGCATTCAATCAGTCGAAACTTTATGCTTAATCAATGTGCTGACATCTTTGTATTTTATTTTCCAGTGGTATGGCCAAGCCCAGCAAGAAGGAGAAATTGAACAAGCCGGCTGAAGACTCCAACCCTTCTGAGCCGGAAAAACAATTGCCAGAGACCTCTTATCCAACCGCTGAGGCCACCATTGATGACCCGCCACCAGAAGAGCACGACGTTACCATCGATCGTATGGACATTGAACCGGTCATCCCTAATCCACCGAGTCCCATCAAGCCTACTGAAGAGAAGGCTGACGATGTCGTCGTCACCGGGTTTGGTTATACAGCGCCGGGTAACCCCACTGTCTTATGCAAGCACAGCGCCAAGGAAGAAATTACTGCTGCTGATAAAGGCAAGTGGAAGGTAGACTTAGAAAGCTACGCCCAATTTGGTGCTCAAGAAATCCATTCCGGTTATTTGAACCGTTTATATACCAGCCGTGATTTTGAAGCCGGCTTGGTCAATCTGATGAAGGAACGTTATGAGGTAATTCAATCAACTCTTCCTCATAAGTATATTGCTATCAGCCGCCAAGTCTATAGAGTATGATAGGATTGAATACTCTATAGAATTTCAAATAGTTGTAAAAATATAAGAAAATCATCACTAGTAGCCCCCAAGGGCCGGCTTAACTATTATGTTAAGCCGGGACTTCAATTAGCAGTAATCAACTGTGCACCTGTAGCCCCCAAGGACCGGCTTAATCAACATGAATAAACCGAGACTTATCACCATGCCTGAGACCAATATCCCAACATGTAGTCTTTATAAACCGGATCATATCATTTTGTCCGGGTCAGTAAATAAAGTTGTCTTAAAAAAGAGCAATAGTCATTAGCCCCCAAGTGCCAAGGAAAATACTTGTATTGTGCTTGGGACTTCAAAAATAATCATGATCATAATACCTTCCATGTTTGTTCATGTCACAGGCTGAACTGACTGAGAAGGATTCGCAGCTCAACGATCTGAGGACCAACGTTAAAACTCAGCAATCCGAGACATCCAAGGCCAAGTCAGAACTGAAGACTGCTTTGGAAAACATTGAGCAGCTTAAGCAAAGCTTCAATGCTGATAAAACCGGCTGGGAGACCGAGAAGGCGGCTCTATTGAAAAGAGCAGAGGATGCTGAAGCCGCGCTTAAACTGGTGACTGACGAGTTGTCCGGTTTAAGGCAACAGATCAATAACATGTCATCAGCCATCTTTGGTAAGTAGTAAACATGACTCTTGTCATCCCAACAAACATATTATAAACATCTGCCGGCTTATTAACAAATTTACTGATACAGGCTCCCGGAGCGTCAAGTTGGGCTCAGATATGCGCATCAGGCTTAAGGCTGTCTATACTCTTGTAGAACAGCTATATACCGGTGCTCAACGGACCATTGCTGCTGCAATTCATAAGAAACAGCCGCCCACCCTCATCAAGGAAACATTGGAAAAGTTGTCAGTGCTGCCCCAAAGGATTGAAGAGTTGAAGCGAGCCTCTGCCAGAGCCGGTGCTTTGACTGCTTTAAGCCGGGCAAAGGCGTGGCAAGCAGATCTTGATCCGAAAGACTTGGCCAATGGTTGCCCAAGTGTAAAAGAGGATGGGTCACCCTTCAGTGCTGATGACTTTGCAGAAATAGCAAGAGCAATGCGTCCATTAGCAACCCGGCTGGCTGAAGAGACCAATCTATCTCAATACCAGGCGGCTTATGATGCCGACAACAAGAAGATGAAGGCGCCGATTCATTCAGAGGTGGATCTGATCCCACCGAAGCGTAAGCATACCTTCGCTCCTGACATTGATCCATCCAACCTTATTGATGATGAAGCTGTGTTTAGAGCTTTGACCGGTATCAACTGGTCTACGCCTGACTTCCAGCAAATGGATAATCAAGGAGCTGCAGATGAAGAAGCGCAGGATGACCCGGAGGCTACAACCCTCCAAGAATAAAAATCTGAATTCATGAGCCGGTGCTAGTCATAGCGTTCTGACGCTATATATCAAAAACACTTGTCCTTTTGGGCCTTCAGATGCCTTGTAATAGGCTAGTTTAAACAATTCTGCTCTGTCATGCCATCGTGCGTGTTTTATTTGCATAACACTGCTGATCCATCATTTAAAGATCCGCCACTTATGCTTCATAGCACCATCAATGATGCAAGACAGTTTAATCATTTGTTCCTGCACATAAACAGATAACAAGTGCCCTGGCGGTTTACCCCAGGGCGGGTGACAATACCCTTTTATAAAAACCACTGATGACTAAATAGTCCATGATTAGGGCCGGCTTATCGAAACCTCATATAATAATAAAATAAACATCATACCTGTGATGTTTAGGCATACTGCCGGCTTATCATGCCAGCAAGGGTAACAACCCAGACAGAACACAACGCCCTGTGCAATTTTATTCATACTGCGGGCTTATCACGCCATACGCAGTAAGGGGTAATATCCCAGAACTTAAAGCACAATACTCAAGTAGATAATCATCATATACTGGCGACTTAAAGTCCAAAGCCAGGCCGGGTTAATAAACTCCGGATAAGTTCATACATAAACCATAAGGCAACATAGCCCTCATCGGTTTTCAACCATTTATTAACATGTCACAAGAGATGAACCTCAAAAAATGTTCAAATCAAATATAAATCCAAAAAACAAGGCTTTCATAGGCTGCCAAGCCTCAAAGTCAAGTGCTGTTCAAGGGCCGCACAGCCGCTGAGTTAAACCTTCATTCAAACCTTGTAAGCCGGGCCTCACATGACCAATCACCGTTTTAACCTTGACAAGTTCAGGGTCTATAAGATTGACTGTCAAGAGTACAGCGAGTCATTCCAGGATTACCTGGGCGGAGTGGCAGACTTACAAAGGCAGTATAACCCGGATTTTTTGGTGAATACACCTAGCGTCCAAGCCTATTACAAGGGTCAACAAAGCTCTGTCCATTAACAAAGAGCCCCCAAGTAATATTTCATTCCAGGCATACAAGCCGGATCAGCTGGGTAGTCATAGCTATGCTCAATGAGCAGGAAGCCCCAAGTGATTAGATGAAGTAACAATAAAGACTCATATTCTTAGAAATGAAATGACAGAGGCCCTGAATTCAGGGATGCCGGCTTTATTATATTCATCATAATATATACATTGACAAAGTATGTACATCACAAGAGCCGGTGGCTCAGGTGTAATAAGGCCGAAGATGAGCAATATTCCACGGTCGGCGGGTCTCCTCCTCCGACGTGCGTGAGTCCTTGTGGTCTCGAACATCGATAAGGTAGTATGACCCGTTGTTCAGATTTTTGTTGACCACAAAGGGTCCTTCCCAAGGTGGGGATAGCTTGTGCATATCAGTTTGATCCTGGATAAGCCGGAGCACCAAATCGCCTTCTTGAAAGGTCCTGGTTTTAACCCGGCGGCTATGATAACGGTGCAGATCTTGCTGGTAAATCGCCGAACGAGCCGCCGCCAGGTCACGCTCCTCATCCAACAGGTCAATAGCATCCTGACGTGCTTTTTCATTATCAGCTTCAACATAAGCTGCCACACGGGGCGAGTCGTGACAGATGTCACTAGGGAGAACCGCCTCTGCTCCGTAAACCATGAAGAAAGGCGTGTAACCCGTAGATCTGTTGGGGGTGGTATTGATGCTCCATAATACTGAGGGTAATTCCTCCACCCAACAGCCTGGCGTCCTCTGCAAAGGGACCATAAGCCGGGGTCTGATACCTCTCAAGGTTTCTTGATTGGCTCTTTCAGCTTGACCATTAGACTGGGGGTGAGCCACCGATGACACATCAAGCCGGATATGCTCTTGTTGACAGAACTCTTTCATTGCACCCTTGGACAGATTAGTACCATTATCAGTAATGATACTATGAGGGTATCCAAAACGAAAGATCACCTTCTTGATGAATTGAACCGCCATTGCTGCATCACATTTACTGACCGGCTCAGGTTCAACCCACTTTGTAAACTTGTCAACAGCTACCAGGAGATGAGTCTTTTTGTCCTTGGACCTTTTAAAAGGCCCAATCATATCCAGCCCCCAGACTGCAAACGGCCAAGTAATTGGAATCATTCTCAATTCTTGAGCCGGCACATGAGCTTGTCTTGAAAACTTCTGACAGCCTTCACATTTACTGACCAGATCTTCCGCATCAGCGTGAGTCGTCAGCCAATAAAACCCGTGATGAAAAGCTTTCGCAACCAGAGATTTAGAGCCGGCATGATGACCGCAATCTCCTTCATGAACCTCCCTTAAAATTTCACGGCCCTCCTTAGGGGAAACGCATCGTTGAAACACCCCTGTAACACTGCATCTATGTAACTCCCCATTGACAATAGTCATTGACTTAGACCTCTGGGTTAATTGCCTAGCCAAGGTTTCATCCTCACGTAATTCACCCCGGGTCATATAAGCCAAATATGGAACAGTCCAATCAGGAATAACATGGAGAGCTGCCACCAACTGTGCTTCCGGGTCAGGGACTGCAAGATCTTCCTCCGTAGGCAATTTAACTGTGGATTATGCAAAACATCGAGGAAAATATTAGGGGGTACCGGCTTACGTTGAGACCCCAGCCGGCTTAAAGCATCAGCAGCTTCATTTTTCCTGCGATCAACATGCTCCACTTGATAACCCTTGAAATGACCAGCAATAGTATCAACCTCTCGGCGATAAGCCGCCATGAGTGGATCCTTTGAATCCCAAGTTCCTGACACCTGCTGAGCCACCAAGTCTGAGTCGCCAAAACACCTCACCCAGCTTAAATTCATCTCTTTAGCCATCCGAAGACCATGGAGTAAGGCTTCATACTCAGCTGCATTGTTAGTACAAGGGAACATCAACCTTAAAACATAACAAAATTTATCACCTCGCGGGGAAGTCAATATAAATCTAGCCCCCGAGCCTTCCAATTGCCTGGATCCATCAAAATGAATAGTCCAATATGTGGTATCTGGCTTATCCTCAGGCATCTACAATTTCGTCCAGTTATTGATGAAATCCACAAGTGCTTGAGACTTTATAGCCGTCCGAGGCATATACTTCAAGCCATGGGGTCCAAGCTCAATAGCCCACTTAGCTATCCTACCTATGGCTTCTCTGTTTTGAATAATATCCCCCAAGGGAGCAGAACTAACCACAGTGATGGGATGACCGAGGAAATATTGCTTCAACTTGCGGCTAGCCATGAACACGCCGTAAACCAATTTCTGCCAATGTGGGTATCTCTGCTTGGATTCAATGAGCACCTCACTGACATAATAAACCGGCCTTTGAGTTGGATACTCCTTGCCTGACTCTTTCCTTTCAACCACAATTGCCACACTGACAGCTCTATTGTTTGCAGCCACATATAAAAGCAAGGGCTCCTTCTCAATAGGAGCTGCAAGAATCGGCGGTTCAACCAGCTGTTTCTTAAGTGACTCAAACGCCTCATTGGCAGCATCACTCCAGACAAAGTTATCTGTCTTCTTCATCATTTGATACAAAGGGATAGCCTTTTCTCCCAGGCGGCTTATAAACCGGATCAAAGCTGCAATACCACCCGCCAACCGCTGGACGTCATTGATACATGCCGGCTTAGCCAAGGAAGTGATAGCCTTGATTTTCTCCGGGTTAGCTTCAATGCCTCTCTCAGAAACCAGGAAACCCAATAGTTTGCCTGCTGGCACGCCGAAGACGCACTTGGCTGGGTTAAGCATCATTTTATAGACCCGGAGATTGTCAAAGGTTTCTTTCAAATCATCTATCAAAGTCTCTTTCTTCCTGGATTTCACAACAATATCATCCACATAGGCGTGAACATTGCGTCCAATCTGGTCATGGAGGCAATTCTGAACGCACCGTTGGTAAGTCGCCTGGGCACTCTTGAGCCCAAAGGGCATAGACACATAGCAGAAGGCTCCAAAGGGAGTGATGAAAGCTGTCTTCTCCTAGTCTTTGACTGCCATTTTAATCTGATGATAACCAGAGTAAGCATCCAAAAAGCTCAAATGCTCACAACCCGCCGTAGCATCAATAATCTGATCAATACGAGGGAGAGCAAAAGGGTCAGCCGGACAGGCTTTATTAAGGTCTGTATAATCCACACACATACGCCAAGTGCCGTTTTTCTTAAGCACCAGCACCGGGTTAGCTAACCACTTAGGATGAAAAACCTCAATGATGAATCCAGCAGCCAAGAGCTGGGCCACTTCTTCATCAATTGCCTTGCGCCTCTCTTCATTGAAATGAAGAAGAAACTGCTTGACCGGTTTAAATCTTGGATCAACATTAAGAGTGTGCTCAGCGAGTTCCCTCGGTACACCTGGCATGTCAGAAGGTTTCCATGTGAAGATGTCCCGGTTCTCACGGGTGAACTCGATGAGCGCGCTTTCCTATTTTGGATCCATATTGGCACTGATACTGAACTGTTTGGATGAGTCACCAGGAACAAAATCGACCAACTTAGTGTCATCTGCCGACTTAAATTTCAACAGGGGGTCATTCTCTGTAGTTGGCTTCTTCAAAGGTGTCATATCCGCCGGGTCAACATTATCTTTATAAAACTTCAACTCCTCGGTGGCACAGGCCGACTCAGCATACGTAGCATCACCCTCTTCACAATCCAGAGCAATCTTCCTATCACCGTGCACCGTGATGGTGCCCTTATGACCCGGCATTTTAAGCTGTAAATAAACATAACAAGGCCGTGCAATGAATTTGGCGTAAGCCGGCCGCCCGAACAAGGCGTGATACGAGCTTTTGATCTTGACCACCTCAAAGGTCAATTTCTCAACTCTGAAATCATTGTCATCTCCAAAGGCTACCTCCAGAGTTATCTTACCCACTGGATATGCCGACTTACCAGGCACCACCCCATGGAAAACAGTAGAAGACGTCTTAAGATCTTTGTCAGACAAATTCATACGACGAAAAGTATCATAGTAAAGGATATTGATACTACTGCCCCCATCCATGAGTACTTTTGTAAGCTTATATCCTCCTATCTGAGGAGATACCACCAATGCCAACTGACCTGGATTATCAACCCGGGGCGGGTGATCCTCACGGCTCCATACGATGGTCTGCTCAGACCACCTCAAATAACGAGGTACCGCCGGCTCAACTGAGTTTACTGCCCTTTTATGGAGCTTATGATCCCGCTTACATAAACTCGTGGTGAAAATGTGGTACTGTCCACTATTCAACTGCTTCGGGTTACTTTGATAACCAGACTGCTGCTGCTGATTCCGTTGACCAGATTGCTGATTAAAGCCACCTTGATTGCCTTGGCCCTAGAAGCCAGAGTTTGAACCGCCACCACCAAAGCCAGGTCCATGAGAGCCGGGTCCTGAACCGCCATTCGGGCCATGATTGTTCTGGAAAAAATTGGAATTCCTATATTCCTTCATGATGAAGCAATCCTTCCACAGATGAGTGGCCGGCTTCTCGTGCGTACCATGCTTTGGACAAGGCTGATTCATCATTGCCTCAAGGTTAAATTTTGGCCCCCAAACCGGGCCGGCTTTCCCTTGCGACGCTGACTATTATTCTGCGTATTGGTGTTAGCCACAAAGTCTAAGTTGCCATCAGCCTTGCGCTTACCATTGCCGCCCTGAGCTGCCGGGTTATGCTGCTGCCCTTTCGTATTGCTGCTTCTTTTTCCCTTACCCGGCTTCTCATCATCAGACTCGGGGTCCTTGGTACTATCAGAGTCGGCATACTTGACGAGAGCCGCCATGAGCTCCCCCATGTCGTTGCAGTGGCGTTTAAGCCGCCCCAGCTTCTGCTTAAGGGGAAGGAAACGGCAATTTTTCTCCAACATCAAGACTGCTGAACCGGCGTTGATACTATCCGACAAGTGTATAATAGCTGAGATCCGGCGCACCCAATGTGTTGTTGACTCGCCTTCACCTTGGACACAAGAATCCAAATCCAGGATTGACATGGGTTGCTTGCATGTGTCTTTAAAATTTTGTATGAAACGAGCTTTCAACTCTGCCCATGATCTAATGGAGTTAGCAGGGAGCCCCTTCAACCAAGTACGAGCCGGCCCATCCAACATCATGGTGAAATACTTAGCACACGCAGCATCACTAACATCCAGCATCTCCATGGCCATCTCATAGCTCTCGATCCAAGCCTCAGGGGGCTGATCCGCTGTATAATTAGGCACCTTACGAGGGCCCTTGAAATCCTTAGGCAAACGCTCATTGCGTAGATCCAGCACCAAACATGGCACACCCAAAGTTCTGGAGGTCACTCCTGCCTCCACTGATGCCGATGGATAAACCGGCGACTGTTGTTGAGCCGCCAGCTGAGCCGCCAGCTCAGCCTCCCGACGCGCTCTGCCCTGATCCACCAAGGTCTGAGCATCACCACCACCGCGCGCCGGGTTATGCCCACGAGGCTGGTTACGGCGTTGTTCACTGCTTGAAACTGCTGGCGAATCAATATGTCGGCTATAACTTTGGCTTGGCCGAGGGGTTGAGTGAATCCTTTCGCGACTATACGAATAAGCCGCCTGCTGATCCAATGCCGTCTGAAGAAGTTCTCTAGCCCTCCGTGTCTCTATCGCAGCTGGAGACTCGCCCTCAACTGGTAGAGCTGCCAATCGCGTTGCCACAGCAATCATATTATCCAAAGGGTTAGAATAATGACCCGGAGGTGTCGAAACATGCTGAGGTGGAGTATTATTCAAATGAGGCGGGTCCATCGCACGTGGCTGAACCGGCGCTCCAGTCACCGGTGCTTCGACCGCCCGATTCACCGCCGGCGGGTCACTGGTTCCTGCTCCAAGCGTGTTGAAGAGGTTCCTTGCCTCATAAACCGGGGGTAGACGACTCTGGTGCCTCGTCCTCATGGTCTCGTTTGAAGCGTTCTGATCCAATGTGAGCCGAAAGGAATATGCCTGAATCCGTTGTGCCTGGGCATCCAAAGCAGCCCGCTCCGCGGCCATCCTAGCGTTCTCAGCCGCCAGTTCTTCCTTGGCTTGAGCGATCTCATCTCGCACCTTCGCCACATCCACCTTATGCTGTTCCTGAGTATCCGGGTTTACCTCCACCCCCATTAAAGTCGCCAAAGCTTCCAACAATTCTGTGGGAACTTGAGCCGGCGGGCGCGCAGAACCGCTAGCACCAGCCACCGCCGCAGCCGTTGAACTGGAGGTCATAGCCACGGCGGTTGTCGAACCAAGAGCCGGCTGTGTACCGGCCATGAAAATCGCGACCCTGTTCGGCGGCTCATAGGGGTTCGGAATACTGTCACCATCGGAACAGCCCCCAAGCCGGCCGTCTTGCAGTTGATGCATTGAGTTGGCCTCGCCGGTTGACGACTCACCATCAGAGTAGATGGCCGTCTCACCACCAGATACAGATCCTTCCTCCAATTCCGCCCCATGGATAAATCCAACAAAGGCATGCTTCACGGCGGGTTGAACCCGGGCGGGTCGTGCACGCTGAGCCGTCTCGATGACGTCGGTGCTGGTGTCCAGCTCAGGGCCCGGTTCGCCGATCTTGCCGATGAAGACGTGGATTCCGCCGAAGGGGACCCGGTACCCGTACTCAATTGAGCCGGCCTCGGGGCCCCAACCTGCATCGTCAATGTAGAGCTTGCCGCGACGACTCTTGGTCATCCGGCCCATAGCGTATCCCTTGATCCCTTCAAAGCTGCCCTTCAAGAACTCGAAACCACCGTGCGCTAGCCCCACGGTGGGCGCCAACTGTCGTGGAATTGTCAAGGCAGATGTCCTAGTGGAAGGACTTAGTCGTGGAGACATCGCAGCTAGGTTAACTTAAAGGGGTTAATCGGGATAAAGGACACAGAGTTATACTGGTTCGGCCCCTTGTGATGAAGGTAAAAGCCTAATCCAGTTTGAGGTGGTATTGCTAGGGTTTCGATTACCAGGGAGCGAATACGCTTGACCTAGTTCTCGATCTCTTGTTTCTTGCCCTAACCCGCCGCCGGGTCACCCCTTTATATGCACAGGCTAATGCCCGACGGCTTACAGAGTAATGGCCGGCTCATACACAATGTGTCCGGCTCGGTGACAGAACTACACTTTCCTTAACGTACAAGTTAAACATATGGCGGTTTATGCCCGCGGGCCTCAAGTCTCCTCCGGGTCTTGGGCCTTCAGTAAGCTTGCTTCGTGAACCGCCATCTCTTCTTGGGCCTCTTCATTATGAACCGTCAGTGGCATGACCCGGCCCCTCCTGGGCGGGTCATACCCAATAGTTATATCCCCAACAGAGGGAGTGCTGGGTGCTGACACGCCAATGACAGACGCCTGTCCTCGCCAGACGGCCCGTGCTTCTCCGGCGAAGGTTGCTGCCAAAACTGCGAGGCCGAGCCCTCTGGCTCAGGGTGGTTTGGCTTCTTCGTCGGCGATGGTGTCCACTGCAGGGTCTACACAAGCTCCTCCGAGTGGAACGGCGGTGATCCCAGCCCCAAGGCCAACTCCTGCACCTCCGACAGCTCCAGCTACCTCTTTCCCCCTGTACCATGTCCCAGAAGATCAGGTGGGGGCGAGTATGGAGGCGCTGATCCAGGTGGGATTAATGTGTAGCCGACTGAAGGACACCTACGACGCCAGCGCGACACTGGAGACCAATGTCCGAGTAAGTACCATTGTGAGTATAATTTCCAGTTTGAGTTTCTTCTTTTCTCGTAATAGGATTTCTGTCAGTGGGTTTGCGCAGGGCACACCCACTGGGTGAACATGATCCAGTGGGGGCACGCTGAGTGCATCCACCGGGTGTAGTCCCCGAGGCTCCTGCCGACTGGAGTCAGTCGACAGGAGTCTTTGAGTGTAGAATCTTCTTATGTCCACTCGGAGTCTAGCCAGAGTGTAGTCGAATGGACATGATCCAGTGGGGGCATGCTAAGTGCACCCACTGGGTGTAGTCCCCGAGGCTACCATTGACTGGAGCAGTTGGCGGTAGTCTTAGAGCTTTTTTTTAGCTCATCGACGAGTCACTTTCCAGTGGGGGCACGCTGAGTGCACCCACTGGGTGTAGTCCCTGAGGCTGCCGTTGATCGCTGGCGATCGGTGGTAGCCTTTAGAACTTGTTATTAGGTGTTCGGGGCGCCTTACGACACTCGTTCACTAGTGAGATGATAAGTAAGATTGCCTTCGCTACCGACTCGGGAGTCGGCCGAGTGAAGTAGGTCATCTTGTGTTGTTGTCCTCTATCTTCTTCATCGCCGACTCAAGGGCCAGCCGAGTGAGGATGGAACAGAGGTTACTTCAAGATCTGGTATTGGTCGAGCTTGTTCCCCTCGGTAGTGCACGGGCGACTTGGTAATCAGAACGTACTTGAGGATTTGGTACTGGTCAAGCTTGTTCCTCTCGGGGGGATGACCGAGTGAATAATCCACTTAGCAATCCAAGGGTACTTCAGGATCTGATATTGATCAAGCTTGTTCGTTCCAGCGGCGCATGCCCAGATGTTTGTGAGTTACTGCTTTTAATTTCCCTTCAGGATCTTTCGACTGACTTTTTTTGTATGTTGCAGAGGACTTGCGAGATGGGATCCCACTATGTTGCGATGGAGAAGGAGGTGACAGCCCTTCGACTTGACTTGGAGGCTGAGAAACTCAAGAACGCCCAACTGGAGCAGGAGAAGAAGGCCATGGGAGGTAAGCTATTTTCCTCTGAATGATAGCTAAATGCAGTTCTTCCTCTTGATCCGAATCATTTCGCTCCGACAGATGTTCGTAGCGAGAATGCCCAACTCGTAATGAGGCTCAGGACTTCTATTTCTTTAGAAACCATGAAGCAGGCGCTAGAGAACAAGGACAAGGACCTGGCACTGGCCCAGAAGGAAGCAAGGACCAAGGCCAAACTCGCCGACGAGAAGCTGGCTTCAGTCGGCAAGTTGGAGGAGAAGATCACGAACCTTAAGGCTGCCGCCGAGGTCTTCGCTCAGGAGAAGGTCAAACTAGACGAGAAGGTCACCCAACTGACTGACAAGAAGGATGCCCTGGAGAAGCACATCGAAGACGTTTGTGAAGAGTTTAGTGAGAAGCTCGTTGGTAAGTTTTTCTTCGGCCGAGTGAAATCTGCATATTGCCAAATTTTCCTTGATCGTCCGCTCACAGATCGTCCTTTTTGATGCAGAGCATTGCTATAACAAGGAACTGGAGCTGCAGAGGATACAAAGGGATCTGGACCCTTCTAGGTCGCTTGTCGCTGACAACATCGCCCTTGCCATCCTTCGGCTTGAAGACCGCTTGGAGAACGCATTGGGCTTCATCACTCGGGCGAAAGGTGTGGCGAGTCAGATCGACGAGGAGTTGCAGCCGGGTGAAGAGACTCAGAAGGACCTAGAGTCGATCCCGACGCGGTTGAACGATGTTCCCGCTCGGGTGAAGGCTTGGAAGAAATCCGCCGCCCGGAGTGGTGCTGATGTGGCGCTGTCACTCGTCCGCGTTCATTGCAAGAACATGGACGAAGAGAAGCTGAAGAACCTCCGAGTGGTGAACAAGAAGAACCTCAAGTTTGAGGATTTTATGGAGACCTTCGCTGAAGCCGCCACTCACATCGCCGATGGGATCGATCCGGAGACCTTCGTTGATCCAGCCAACCCTCCTCCTGAAGCTTAAAACACTTGATCGAATTTGCCCCAGAATGCTGGGTGGTTGATGTAATGAAATACTTTGCCGAGCGTTTGGGCTCGCTTTGCCTTGGAGACATTCGGACGGATCGAAGCTTTAATTTGAAACCTTTTGCGCTTCTATTTGCTTCGTGTTTTGTTTGGCTTTGAGCGAAAGCTGGTTCACGTCTAAGCCCCCGAGTGTGGAGCGGATCCTCACTCGGGTTGTTTTTTAACTTAGGCGAAAGCTGGTTTGCAGCTAAGCCCCCGAGTGTGGATCGGATCCCCACTCGGATTGTTTTCTAACTTAGGCAAAAACTGGTTCGCAGCTAAGCCCCCGAGTGTGGATCGGATCCCCACTCAGATTGTTTTTTAACTTAGGCGAAAACTGGTTCGCAGCTAAGCTCCCGAGTGTTGATCGGATCCCCACTCGGATTGTTTTTTTAACTTAGGCGAAAACTAGTTCGCAGCTAAGCCCCCGAGTGTGGATCGGATCCCCACTCAATTTTTTTTAACTTAGGCGAAAACTGGTTCGCAGCTAAGCTCTCTCACCTTTACACCCACTGGAGGTGTGTTAGTTTTCGAATGCGATTAATCACCTGAGTGAGATGCGAATGTAGGTCGAACTAGACAATATATGGAAAAAGTGAGACTTTTATTCATCTAAGTTCATTCGGACTAACTATTACAAGGGAGAAATTTTATTCTAAGTATAAAACTTGCGAAGCAGATCTGCATTCCAAGCTCTGGGCTCTTCTATTCCTCTAGTGAAGTTGTATAGTCTGTATGCTCCATTGTGCAAGACCTTGGAGATGGCGAATGGTCCCTCCCAGGGGGGTGCTAGCTTGTGAGGTTTCTGTTGGTCCACTCGGAGGACCAAGTCTCCTTCCTAGAAGGTGTCGAATTCAGGGCTTCGCAGACCCAAGAAAGGTTCGAACTTTGGGGCATGTGCGATGGACTCAACCTATTTAGCCAACTAGCTCGTCACCCTACGGCCTAGCTCGAGGAACAAGGAAGAAGGTGAACACGACAGTTTACCCAGGTTCGGGCCACCTTACGGTGTAAGACCCTACTCCTGCTTTGTGGTGGATTTGCCTCATGAGGGGCTAAGGATGAACAAGTACAAGGGATGAACAACCCCCCGAGGTCTCTGGGTGAGGGAATCAGTCGACGAGGTTCCCCTCCGATTTCGGTCCCAATCCGGTCTCCGTCCCCTTCTATGGTGGTGGCTAACCTATATTTATAGTGGCCTCGGTCCTCTTCCCCCAAATCGTAGGCGGGAAGGGATTCCAGAACGGCCAATTTGAAAGGGGACAAGTAGTACATCTTATCCTGACAAAAGGTGGTCTTCGCCTGCAAAGCTTCTGGCGTGATGCTGCGGTGGGCTCGGTGATGACATCCGTCCTGCATCCTGGTGGTCTTGGTCTCGTTGCACAGGAATGGAAACCTTTGCCTGAGTCCTCGGGAACCTATGCCTGTGCTTGCCTCCTTAGCACCAAAGAGGAAACTGTCTCCTCTGCGCCCGCTGGCACCCGCTTGGCCTTGGTCGTCATGGCTTGCGTCACCACAACCTCATGAGGTTTGGGCACCTGCATAGGAATCTCCGCTCCTCAGGAGGCAGCCTAGGGAGGCTGCTCCCTCGGGAGGTCTTGGCGTCGTCTGCCTCACGAGGGTCTTGTCTTGGTGGTCTTGGAGGTGGGCCGTACCAGGCCGTCGAAGGTGCCACGCCGTGGGCCGCAGGCAGGCAAGTCTGGGTACCCTGGTTCCCAGAATGCCGACAGTAGCCCCCGGGCCCAAGGCGCGCTCGGACTTGGCTTCGAGGCGAAGCCAAAGGGCAAGGGCGAAGCGCCGCAGGCCCTAATCGCCTGCGGGCCAGGATGACGCGGTGCTTGACGGGGCGTTGACGCTCTTCTTCAAGGTCTTCAGAGAGGATGGCTGACGTCTGGAGTGCTGCCCAAGGGGAGGCGATCGAGACGGTGACCCCCTCACAGGCTGGCAAATCGGCGAGGCCCCTCGCGGTGAACTTGCCCTTGGCCTTGTCTGCGATTCCTCCAGCAGCAGCGACGCCTCCTCCGAACCAAGCTTAAGCGACGGCGACAGCTATGAGCCGCCGCGCCGCCACGCTCGGGCTTGAGGGAGGAATGGCGCCGGCCAGGCGTCATGGGCGACACCGCCTGGGTCGCGATCCTCAGGAGGTCCTTTCCTTTCGTTTCATTCCTACGCAAAAGTCATGAAGGGCCCCGTGGGGGTGTGTAAAGATCGTGACACTTTTGCCTTAATGTTAGCGTCCCCAACTTATGTTGTGTTTGCGTCTCCCGCTTGGGCACGGTTCCCCCTTTTTATTCTCGTGGTAGCTTAGTGCTCTACGCCGACAGGACCCAGTCCCCAGGCAAGCTTCGGTCGTTGCTGGTACGCCAGGTCGCGATGCCGTGGTCAAGGCTAGGAGGTGAGCGGCCTGAGGTCCGGTAAGAGCCCCCGAGGCGCGATGCTCAGGAGGTCCCCTTTGGCGCGCAAGCGGCTCCCGAAGGACTGAAAGGGGAGTTCCCTTGCCCAAGCGAAATCACGAGAGATGAAACGCCGATTATGGGGTTCGCGCCCGGGTGTGCGAAGCGACTTATCTTGGTGAGCCTGCGGTGGTTTCTTTGTCGTGAGGGCGAGCTTCTTGTGCGACGTTAGGCTGCGCCCTTCTCCTGATGGCGCCCCCCGTAGGGCTCCTACCGACTCCATCTCTCCCGCTCGTTAGGGTGCTCTACGTCCTCGGGACCCAGCTCTCGAGCGAGGCTCGGCCGCCGCTGGTATGCCAGGTCATGATGCCGTGGTCAAGGCCAGGGGGTGAGGGCTCGAGGGCTGATAGGAGCCCCTGAGGCGCGGTGCTCAAGGGCCCCCCCTTTAACGTGCAAGCGACTTGCGTGAGAAAAGAGTGGCTGGCTTTGAGGGGGTACCTAGGAGGGGTTGTGCCCCATGGCACGTAGCGCGGTATCCTTCCGCGGTGGCGAGGTGTCACTGGTACGCGTCGGTGCTATACAAACGGTTTTTAACCCCTTTCCACGACGGCATTTGGAACCGTCGCCAAGTGAGTGTGGGCGATAGGGGGGTCCTTCCCACATGACCCAGAAACCGTCAGGGATAGGCCCTCCTGGGACACAGGCTGGGGCAAAATGAGCTCGTGTGCGATCGGGCGAGGCATCGAAACCCAATCATTTCCGTTCGTATGTACATCCCACACGGTGAATCCCAGAAAAACATTTCTGTTCGTTTGTATATCACACACAGTTAATCCAAGGAATACGTTTCCGTTCTTATGTACATCCCACACAGTCAATCCAGGGAAAACGTTTCCGTTCGTATGTACATCCCACACAGTCAATCCAGGGAAAACGTTTCCGTTCGAATGTACATCCCACACAGTCAATCCAGGGAAAAGGTTTCCGTTCGTATGTACATCCCACACAACCAATCTAGGGAAAACGTTTCTGTTCGTATGTACATCCCACATAGGTTTATTTATAGGCTCGTGTGTGATAGGTGTAACTATCACACACGCTCTGCCTTGGTTAACCGTTTGATTTTATCAACTACATCACACACGCTTTGATGAAGAAAACTGTGTGGCATTGGGCTATCCATCACAAGCGCTTTTACTGCTAGAACCGTTTGCAAAGTTCCATGACACATTTAGCAGGTTTATTAGTTTAAAATTAATAATTCCAGTATTATGCAAATTCACATTTCATATCGAACAGCTGTTTGCCAATTTCATATCAGGCACATAAATATATTTTAACATCACAGTACGATAGCTACCTGAAAACAACATAGTACAACATATAGCTAGTTCAACTTCATAAGAACAATATTAGAACAATATATTCATTTCCCTAGTCGAGATCATCCAGGCTCGTCTTATCCACCTCTGCTTTCAGTTCAGTAAGAACCTGTTTTGCACTGGCCAACTGGGAAAGTGCCTCCTCCTTCGCCAACACCATCTTAGCAAAGTCTGATTTAAAAAATCTGAGCTCATTCTCCACCTTCCTCTTTTTATCCCGCATCTTCAAATATTCTTCAGCGTTGACAACACTTTCTCTAAGCCTACCTCTATTCTCTTCCTCATACATGCTCCAAAGCTTTGCTAGGCACATCTTCAAAGACTGTGGCCACTCTTGATCAACCCACTCCAAGTAAGAACACTTACGTTCATCCTACAATATTTAAAACTAGATCAGTAACAATTGTAGGGGAAATGGGTTTATAGCAACATAGAAAATCACCAATGCTTATTTTGAAAAACTGAAGAAACATGTTAATTATGACATATCTTCTCAAAAAGATCAATGTGCAAATGAATTAATTGCTACTGAGACAACAACCAAATTCTGAAACATCAGAAGCTATAATTAACTACAACAACGCTACAAGTTCTTACTCATGTACAATAAATAACAAATTGAACATTTTATGAGGAAGGTAAATATAACTGCAACAACATAGCGACAGTGTTTGGATGATAGCAAATTGATACTAACAGGTGTGTACATGCACAAATTTAGTAACATATAACTAATAGCACTAAGGCCGCCCACTATGTATGCCAAAACTGGTGTAAAGACAACTGTTGCTACATCTCGCACCGGTGCCCTGCACTGGCGAGCCGATGCAGCGGAAAAAAATCAGGGACCCGGACTCCGGAGCACCTAGTTGCTCTGATGCCCAGTTCCTTCGTGCCATAAAGATTTAGTATTTTACTGCTTGGCTGCTCGGATGTGTGGACCAAAGTTGGCTGCACAAACCGCTGAAGCGGTGCCAAATAATTTTCTAATGGCACCACTGATGAGATGGCAACAATTTTAGATACTAGGTACAAACTGTGACACTGTCTGAGGATGCGTTTGGTTGAAGGTGTGGTATGAATGGGTTGGGACCATGACAGTGTCTGAATCACATCTAACAAATGATTTGTAACAACGAAAGAGGGTCTAACCTTCTCTGCATATGACAGAAACTTCCTCCCACTGTCCACAGATTCAAACACAACTAGCTTCATGCATGGAGATTGATGGTGACAACGAGCAGATAGATCTTCAGCCACCCCGCTCCATTCGTTGCCACTGATGGTCCTAGGGAGCTACAAGAGGAAGAAATGACTCAAATCGACTGCCGGGTAAAAATCCTTCATTCCAAGTCATAGCCCGAGAGAGAGAAGAGAGGCATACCCGGGTGGTGAAGGAGTCGTCGTCGGAGGAGGAACCGCTGGAGAGGTCTTTGAAGAAGACCATGGCGACCCCGGCGGTAGGATGCGAGACGGCGAGAGCGAGGAAGCAAGCGAGGAAGGGGCTATAGCTTAGGAAGGAAGGAAGGAAGGAGGAAACTGGGGAAATGTGACTTGTGGTCGGGGAGAAAAGGGGGTGGGGAAGGGGGGAGGGGGGCGGGGGTAGATATTTTGGCGGTAGGCCAAAATTTTGGAAATGTGGAGGGAAACTTTGCGCGCGGTGCCGCCGGACACCATTCACTTTGAACGATTGTGTGCATCATAAACGATTCTTCTGCTTTACGCGCATGGGATGAGTTTGATAATTCAAATTTTGGTGGAAATTTCCCCGGGTACGTCATTGCATAATTTAACATCGCTTGCTAATTTGGGCACACAAAAGAGCGTACAGCAGACATACCACACTTACTGAATCGAGCAATTTTAGTAATTAAACAGAGCCAGTTGACCTAAACATTGCTCTAACAAAAGACCAACATTAAAAACAAAGCCTAAGTACGCATAATTTTAACAAATCCGCCGCCGCGCCGGCCTATGCATCGCCGGTGTGAGATGAGACGTCGATGACTTGTCCTGGCGACATGCTGCCGTTGGTGGACTCCGCGTCCCCCCTGCTGAAGTCGACCGCGTCCTCATCCTCGTCCTCGTCCTCGGCGCCACCCTCAAGGTTGTAGTACTCGTAGTAGTGGCTGCGCCAGAGCTCGCGTTGGTACTCCACCACCGATTCCACGACGGACAGACTCTTCTCTAACTCGACCTCAGCCACGCGCAACTCCTCCTCCCGGCGCTCCTCGATCTCCGGCGCCTCCTGCATCTCCAGCTCCCGCTCGACGACCTCATGAGGAAGCAGGTGCTCCATGGCCACCGCCGCCTTTTCGAACATGGGTTGCATGCTGGATTCCGAGGTGGCCTGGAATATCTTGGCATGGATGGCCTCGACCCGGGCCAGGGCGACATCGGCGGCACGGACGGCAGCTCGAGCGCTCTCGGAGTTTGCAGCCGCCGTCGCAGCAGCAGCTGCAGCTGTCTCGGCTACTGCAGCTGCACTGTCGGCTTCCGCAGACGCCCTATCGGCGGAAGCGGCCGCACTCAATGCGGATGCGGCGGCACTCTCGGCGTAGGCGGCCGCGCTCTCGGCGCAGGCAGCGGCGCTCGGGGGGGGGGGGGGGGGAGCGGCCAGGCGGGCCATCGTACGAGCCTTCATGAAGCGTTTCCACGGCGTCATCTTTGCAAGAAGGGGGTGCGGGAATGGGGATCGGGATTCGTGGATTCGGGGGTTGCCGGCACTGGAGCAGACGAGCCGGCGAAGCTTAAGGAGGAATACTTAAATATACCCAGAAGTTTTCATCGCAAACGGTTCCTACAAAACAACTGTTTGTGATGTTGTAGATATTTTTTATTAGATGTGAAAGACAAATTTGGAGTAAAGTGGCAACGGATGGTGTTTTAAATGTACGAGAAAATTTGTAGTACTAATACAACTGTCAGGTCAAATTTTGGAAAATTTCAGGGGTCATTTGACCTTTTAAGACATTTAAGTGATTTTCTAGCCATTTAATGACCGTAATTGAAATTTGAACTACATGTACATGCAACAGCTAACCATAACGGTTTGAAAAGTCATATTTTGTGTACTTGTGTGCGATTTAATTCCATGTGCAGTAAATTGGAAGGAATTTTCAAACATATTGGTCTAACGGCTATGACACAATTAAGCATGGAGTGCCATGGCATTTAAATTCCAAATAAATAAATAAATATCAGAAACACATGAAACCTTGGTTGATGTAATGTCATGCCATCAAGATGATGTGGTAAAAAATTTGGCATGTTTGACGAAAGTTTGGACACACACCCCTCACAAACCGGAGCAACTCACTAGAAGGCTCGTGGTTCTGAGAGGGAACAATGCATGTTTGATGACGAACGGGAGATAGCTTCCTCTTACGGCCTTCAAATTTTTTCTACGTGTAACGTGCACTAATACAACTGTCATGTCAAATTTTGGAAAATTTCAGGGGTCATTTGACCTTTTGGAGACATTTAAGTGATTTTTAGCCATTTAATGACCGTAATTCAAATTAGAACTAGATGTACATGCAACGGCTAACCATAACGGTTTGAAAAATCATATTTGTGTACTTGTGTGCGATTTAATTCCATGTGCAGTAAATTGGAAGGAATTTTCAAACATATTGGTCTAATGGCTATGACACAATTAAGCATGGAGTGCCATGGCATTTAAATTCCAAAAAATTAAAAAAATATCAGAAACACATGAAACCTTGGTTGATGTAATGTCATGCCACCAAGATGATGTGGTAAAAAATTGGCCTGTTTGACGAAAATTTGGACACACACCCCTCACAAACCGGAGCAACTCACTAGAAGGCTCGTGGTTCCGAGAGGGAACAATGCATGTTTGATGACGAACGGGAGATAGCTTCCTCTTACGGCCTTCAATTTTTTTCTACGTGTAACGTGCACTAATACAACTGTCATGTGAAAATTTGGAAAATTTCAGGGTCATTTGACCTTTTGAAGACATTTAAGTGATTTTCTAGCCATTTAATGACCATAATTCAAATTTGAACTACATCTACATGCAAATGCTAACCATAACGGTTTGAAAAATCATATTTGTGTACTTGTGTGCCAGTTAATTCCATGTGCAGTAAATTAGAAGGAATTTTCAAACATATTGGTCTCACGACATGGACACATGCATATGTATGCATGGAGTGCCATGGCATTTTAATTCTAAAAAATTAAAAAATGATCAGAAAAACATGAAACCTTGCTTGATGTAATGTCATGCCACCAAGATGATGTGGTAAAAAAATTGGCATGTTTGACGAAAGTTTGGACACGCACCCCTCAGAAACCGGAGCAACTCACTAGAAGGCTAGTGGTTCCGAGAGGGAACAATGCATGTTTGATGACGAACGGGAGATAGCTTCCCCTTACGGCCTTCAATTTTTTTCTATGTTTAACGTGCACTAATACAACTATCATGTGAAAATTTGGAAAATTTCAGGGGTCATTTGACCTTTTAAAGACATTTAAGTGATTTTCTAGCCATTTATTGACCGTAATTCAAATTTGAAATACATCTACATGCAACGGCTAACCATAACTTTTTGAAAAATCATATTTGCGTACTTGTGTGTGAGTTAATTCCATGTGCAGTAAATTAGAAGGAATTTTTAAACATATTGGTCTCACGGCATGGACACATGCATATGTATGCATGGAGTGCCATGGCATTTTAATTCCAAAAAATTAAAAAATGATCAGAAAAACATGAAACCTTGCTTGATGTAATGTCATGCCACCAAGATGATGTGGTAAAAAAATTGGCCTGTTTGACGAAAGTTTGGACACACACCCCTCACAAACCGGAGCAACTCACTAGAAGGCTAGTGGTTCCAAGAGGGAACAATGCATGTTTGATGACGAACGGGAGATAGCTTCCCCTTACGACCTTCAAATTTTTTCTATGTTTAACGTGCACTAATACAACTGTCATGTGAAAATTTGGAAAATTTCAGGGGTCATTTGACCTTTTAAAGACATTTAAGTGATTTTCTAGCCATTTAATGACCGTAATTCAAATTTGAACTACACCTACATGCAACGGCTAACCATAACGGTTTGAAAAATCATATTTTTGTGTACTTGTGTGCGAGTTAAAAAATCTTCAGACGATGTAAATATCTGGTGTTCAAAAAAGAAAATGTAAAGATCTGGCAAGACAACCGGCCCCCACACGATTGGCACTCTATTTCGCGCCTCGAGGTTTGGAAGGTGAATGGCGGGGGTTATTAATCAGACACGGTTCTGTATTGGAAACCATCAGCTATTATGTTCACACATGGATTCTAATGCGGGAATCGTGTGTAATTCAAACTACAGTACTCGTAAATTCCGGCGACCGGCGTGTGTACTGTTCCCGTCGATCTAGATTCCGGCCGCCAATAAATACTACCTTGCTCATGTCATCCCGCCTGCATTCTCATCTACATCCTCCCCTCGCTCGCCCTCTCTCTCTCTCTCTCTCTCTCTCTCTCTCTCTCAAAGCTCTGCCATGGCGCCGCCGATCTGCCGACGCGCCGACAAGGAGTCGCCGCCCCCCGAGGACGCTCAGTCGAAGAGCAGCGATGAGGAGGATCCCTACGCGCCGCCGGACGAGGTTGCGCCGGACTCCCCTACTTTGGATTGGTTTTGGGGCCAGTACAATCTTTGTCTGTGGAAGTCACTGCCGCCAGCTGAGAAAGCCAGGCAAGTGGCATTCAAGAAGGAGATGGCGGAGGAGGAAGCCAGGTACCAGGTGGCCTGTGAAGCCCGTGATGCCGCCTGGGAAAAGGAGAAGGTGGATCTTTGGGGGCGGGCGCGTCGTCGTGCGGAGGGGGTGTACAAAGACGGACACTTCGCGAGGAAGGTCAAAGGCGCTAGGCGCCTCATCGCTGCGTGGAGGTGGGCCGATAAGCTCCAGCGTGCCACCGACGAGGAGCTCTGGTGGGCGCCCAACGAAATGGCAAGATCGTCCACGCTCGTCCGCCAGCAAGAGGCAGATCGGTACGTCAAGCGCTGCGAGGCGGAGTGCTGCCTCCGCGCTGGGAAGACGCCGTGCATCAGGAGGGATTATTAGTTTTAGTATTGTTCGTTTTCAATTTTATGCATTGTACCTAGTAGTTAAGTATCATCATGTATATGTGATGATATTATATATATTCTGTGATGAACTAATGAACAATTAATATATATATATATTATGAATTCCATTTTCTATCTGTTTTTGTATACTAATTTGAATCTAGCTGTTATCATCCACATATACAGAATGGAAAGCGTATATACACACATTGAAACAGAACATATAAGAACGGAAAACAGAGTACACACATTGAAACAGAGCAATACTATGATTGCTGTTAATACATAGCTATCCACGTCGAAACGACTCAACAAAATAAAACGCGTCCATGAGACCATGACCAGCAGCCCTTGCCTATGGTAGCTCTTGGCTCTGCCTGAACTCGTGTAGGCGTTCGTCCAAGCGGTCGACACGCTCCCGGTACATCTGGAGCGCGATCTCGAGCTCCAAGTTGGCTATTTCATCGGAGATCACCAGCTCGAGGATGCGACGGCCATGTTCCTCTACTGCGCCCAGGTGGACACCTGGGCCAAGGAGGCGGTCGAGCCTACCGACCAGCGCGTTGGCATCAAGAGGGCCGCGGACAAGGCGAACGGCGCGACCCATGCGAACGGCGTGGCGGGCGTCCGGTACAAGTACGGCGCGGCCAGCCTCTGGTGCAAGTATGGCGCAGAGGGCCTCTGCCCACTCCTGGCGAGGAATGGGGGTACTGACGGGACGTGTACCCAGCTGCGACGCCATGTCGACAGCAGGCAAGCGCCGATGGATCCGCTCTTGCTGTGCGGCGCGCCGCGCCTCTCGCTCTGCGGCGCTCCAACGGTCTGGCCGTGCGGCGAGCCGCATCCTATCGGCGCGGACGTGCCTAGCTTGCTCTGCGGCGCGCCATCGATCATGTTGTGCGGCGAGCTGCAGCCTCTCGGCGCTGACATGCCTATCTTGATCCGCGGCGCTCAAGCGCCATGCGCCAAGGGTCTGCTCAACCCTGGCGATGACGCGCATCACGGCGTCGTCCATCGCGTTGCCGGGGAGCGCCTTGGCCTCGACGGGCCGTGGCGCCTTCTCATTTTCCTCGTCGATGAGGTTGATGGCAGAGGCGGCGCTTTGGTGGGTTGGCATGCTTGGGGAAAGGTGGATGTGCTACAGGCTGCGCTTGTTGCCTCCGTGCGTCGCGCGCCTCCTAGGTTTATGCGCAATATCGCTGGGTGGCGGGAAACAGGTGAGGAAATGGCGGGAAACGGTGGCGTGTTCATAAAATGCCATCAATTAATGGAAACTTAGCATATAAGGAACATCGAGCTAGCACAAGAAGTAGATGATGATCAGATGAACACGGACCACACTACGGAACCCGTCGGTGATGAATTCATCAATCGCAAACAGTTGTATACTAGCAAGCGTTTGCCCACAACACACACGGCTTATTCCATCACAAACAGGTCGGATGGATCAACTATATGCCACGTATCGCACATAGTCAAAAAGTAATGCGGTAGACCTTCTTTAACATGTGTTAAGAAAAACAAAAAATTTCAAAACAAGGACCTTGAGGTTAATTCCACCCCACAACACACACGGCTTATTCCATCACAAACAGGTCGGATGGATCAACTGTATGCCACGTATCGCACATTGTCAAAAAGTAATGCGGTAGACCTTCTTTAACATGGCTGCTCCATCCGGTCACCCATCTCATGGGTGCTCCAGCCTGAGCACAGTTAACTTGAGAGTTCTCTTAGATGAGCTATTGGTGGAACAGCTAGTCCTTGCTGATATAGGATGCCTCTTCGCATCCTTATGGCGTACCCGGATGACCGCCGGTCGCCCAATGGCCAATAGATGTTGTGTAGACAGAGCATATTACATACGTCTTATTAGAAGCAATCGTCTGTGTTATTATCGGTCTTCGCACACATTTCTGTTTATAGACCTGTTTGCCGCGTATCGCACACATCCTGTTAAATTGAACCATTTATGTTCTCTTGGCTCAAAGCAAACAGTTCATACAGGTGAACCGTATGCCGTATATCGCACACACCTTGATCTAGCTGACCATTTCTTTTGTGTTGCCTAATCACAAACAGTTCATCCGAGTGAACCGTATGCTGTATATCGCACACACCTTTATCTGGCAGCCCATTTCTGTTCTTCTTCCTCATCGCAAACAGTTCATTGAACTTAACCGTATGCCCTTCATCGCACACGCAACTAAAATCTTAACCGTGTTTGATGCATCCGTCATTTCAAATGTTTTGCACCTTTTTTGACGGTTTTTTACATCACCGTTTGCGATTATTGCATCGCACACAGCTTCGTCGAAGGGTCTCTGATCGTAGTGTCGCGTTAGCAGCATCCTGCAGTAGTGTGTTGGCGAAGCTGCTCATGATCCTGCCTCCGGAGGTTCCCATCTCTGAGGCTCCAGCAGTAGAAGTCGAAAGCGGTGAGGACGGTGGCAGCGTTGTCGACGAGGGGCTTCCAACGAGCGGGGCAGGTGGCGGCAGTGGCGTTCCTTCTTAGTTTTACCCTGCAACATTTACCATGCCTCGTGGAGGCTTAAGACTTCTGTTTAAGCTTGTGGAACAATCTATGCTTGTAATAATTATTAGGACCCCGTGGTTTCCTTATTGCGCCAAGTTTCCTTCGTGCTTGCTTTTGTGCTCTGCGTCGGTAGGGCCCAGCCCCGCGCGTACCTCGACCGCCGTTGGGGCGTCCGGATCACCAGGACGACACCAAGGGGCGAGGGGCTATGTGACTAGTGAGGCCCCTGAGTCGCGATGCTCAGAAGGTCCCCCTTGGCGTGCGAGCAGCCCTCATGAAGGAAACATGGACGCCGGGGTGTAGGACTTAGCGCTCTGCGTCGGCAGGGCCCAGCCCCGCACATACCTCGACCGCCGTTGGGGCGTCCGGATCACCAGGATGACACCAAGGGGCGAGGGGCTACGTGACTAGTGAGGCCCCTGAGTCGCGATGCTCATGAGGTCCCCCTTGACGTGCGAGCAGCCCTCATACCTTTGACCACTAGGTTTCACCTGGGGGGAATGCGAGAAGACCAGGTACCCGGACCTGGTAGGGTAGCGTGTGCCAGGCAGGGCCTGAGCACAGCCCCCGTGTCCAGCCCCCTCGCGCGATCCTCCCGAGGGGGAACCTGTGGGGTGTTGCCGATCGTAGAGCCGAGAGGCTATCCTGAGGTTGGTGCGGCCGTGAGGGCGCCCTCAGTTGTTTATTCACCAGCGCGGAGCATGGTGCTTCCACTTTATCGTGGGCATAGTCGCTCCTCGACCGTGTCGTCCGCCAGCGCGTAGCATGGGTCTTCCACTGGTGTGTGGGTGGGAGTTCCCGCTGGGGGAGACTCCGGGGCGTGTACATCCCCGTTCGTACGTGTGGCTAGCACGGCAGAACTGGAGGAGGTGTATCTAGGCACTCGTGAGCCAGTGTGGGACTCACGAGGCCCTACCTCAAGGCGGGTTGCGCCTGATTTTTGCAGCGCGGGGCGCACGTAAGAAACCTACGGGGTGATGGGGGGTCCTGTGCCGAATGCCCCTCCGGAGGTTATCGCATGAGAAGGCCAGACACCAATGACCCTAGGAGGTGACGTGAACGGGGCCGGCCCGCCAGACAGAGCTCAACCATTGGTTTTATCGACGCTGCAGGGGCGGACCCGAGCACAGACGCCGTGCCAAGTCTTCTCATGCAACGATCCCACGGAAAAACAGCTGGCGCACGGCTCCCGCTGCGGCGAAGCACCGAACTGCAGTTGTATGAACTGGGCCGTGCGCCCTCACTTGCCCACATGCGATTAGCTCATGCGAGAACAAGGCACCAAGGACCACGGGAGGTGACACGCACGGGAGCTGGCCCCCGGGACAGAGCTCGGTCGCTTGGGTTTGTCGATGCTGCAGGGACGAACCCAAGCACAGACGCCGTGCCAGTCCTTAATCCTGAGGCGGTCGCGGGAGGATTCGCGAGGGCACAGCGACATCATAGTGACGAAGCACCGGACATGCAGTTGAGATACTTAGGAAACTCATGAAGGCAAAGCCAGTTCTGCCTAAGGATGATGCAGCCCGAGGGGCGCCCTCAGTTGAACAAACCAAAAAGTCACCTAGCACCATCGTTGTAGAAGCGTTGAAGTAGCTGAAGACGCGTACTGTAGAGATTGCTCCTCACGAGCCGACCGGCTCCTGAGCCTCGGGAGGCTCCGGAGGTCCGGGGGGCTCGCGAGGGTCCGTCACCTCCTCGGTCAGGACCGCCTGGCGCCTGGACTCATGAGCCGCCAAGGCTCCCTGCATAAGGTGCTGGTACAAGGCGGCCACGTTTAGCAGGCCGAACGGCATGCAGACGTAGCTGCAGGAGTAGCCCCCGCTCCGGCCGATGCGGGACGGCCAGAAGAGGTCCTGCAAAGCAGCCCTGTTGAGGCCTGGGATGTTGACGCAGACGCGCAGTTCGCCACCCATGTCATGGGCGGCAACTGCACTGGATGGCGTGGGGCGACGCTCGCCGCGCATGGCTCACGCCTCCCGAAGCTCCTCGATTGCCTTGGTGATGAACTCCTGAGCGCCTGGCGCCCCGCGCCTTGCTCACGGAGGCGCGCGTCAAAGCACGCCCCACGTGGTGCCCGAACGCCTCCCTCGTGACGCTGGTCAGGTCAGAGGCCCTCCAGATGAGAGCCCCCGAGCCCGTCCCGAAAGGGGCGCTGGGCACGCCTTCCTATGTGAGTTGGAAAGACGCCCCAGCAGAGGGCTCGGGGCTTGAGGCATGACCGTTGGGCGCCCCAGCCTCCTGATGGCCCTTTGGGAGGAGCTGCTTCTTCTTCTTGGGGATGGCCTCAGGAGGCAGGATGGCACCCTCGCCATCGGAGTTCTCGACCGCCGCCGAGTGCCCTGGAAGTTGGCGATGAAGCGCTCGCGTAGCTCATCCCAGGAGGAGATCGACCCCACCAGGAGGTTCAGGAGCCAAGAATGTGCGCCATCCTTGAGGGCAATGGGGAACCAGTTCGCCATGACCTTGTCGTTGCCGTTCGCCGCCTCGATGATCAGCTCGTAGAGTTGGAGGAACTCAGCAGGGTCAGGGGTGCCGTCGTAGCGTGGAGGCAGATCCGGCTTGAACTTGTCGGGCCAAACGACGCGGCGCAGCTCCGGGGTGAAAGCACGGCAACCTGCCGCACTCACAGGTACCGGTCGCATGGGGGGAGCTTGATCTTGTCGCCCACGTGCCACCGACTCCGGCGGCATGCGGTCTTGATGCGGTGGCCCTGGAAGTGCACGCTTCTCCTTGGGGCCGCTGCACCACCTGGCAGCTTTCTTCATGGCGCACCGGCGCCTTGCGCGGCGGGTCGCATTGGGGTGCCTCTCGCCTGGGCTCGGGGTCCGCGCCGTGCAGAGGAGGAGGAGGAGGAGGTGCACCATGAGCCACATCGCCCACCAGGGACGGCGGGGGATGGGGCGAACGGGATGGTGCAGGGGCCTCATCAGCGGCGTTGACGAGCTCGGCGATGCGACCGAGCCAGTCGTAGAGGTCGTTGGCCGGGCGGTAGCGCAGAAGCTCTCGTGCCATGAGCAGCGCAGCCTGCACGTTTGCCGACCCACGACGAACATGAGAAGACGACACCGCGGCTGGAGTGGGTGATGGAGTTGTGGTGCGGCCATCGCGCTGCACAGACGGTGGCAGCGATGAATCCTGCTATTCACGAGCAGCAGGGTCAGTGGCGGCGTTAGCCACCGGGGAGGCAGAGCGGCGAGGAGCGCCGTTGCCCACAGGCGCCGTCTGGGCGACGCGAGTGGCCGGGTGCTCGGCACGGACACGATGAGCGTCGGCCATAGGAATGACGGAACGGCGGCGGAGCGAACGGTGGAAGAGAGGCTTCAACACGCCCCTACCTGGCACGCCAAATGTCGGATTCAGGGCTCCGCAGACCCAAGAAAGGTTTGAACTCTGGGGCGTGTGTGAAGGACTCAACCTATTCAGCCAACCAGCTCGTCGCCCTACGGCCTAGCTCGAGGAACAAAAGGATCTTCCTTGATCGTGAGTGAGTGTAGGTGTTCTAGGAACACATTCTTAGGTACTGGCTTCCGAGTGGAGCCCATCTTGGCTAGGTCGTCAGCCGCTTGGTTCTTGAGACGTGGTACATGGTGAAGCTCCAGCCCTTCAAAGTGTTTCTCTAATTTTCTGACGGCCTTGGAATAGTCGGTCAAAGCTGGGCTGTGGATATCCCATTCTTTCATGACTTGATTCACCACTAAATTTGAATCGCCATAGACCATCAATCGGCGAATTCCCAGAGAAATTGCCATTCGCAGTCCATACAAGAGGGCTTCGTACTCAGCTTCATTGTTGGAGGAGTCGAAGTGGATCTGCAGTACGTAGCTGAGACGATCGCCTTTAGGAGACACCAATACCACTCCGGCGCCGGAGCCATGGAGCATCTTGGATCCGTCAAAGAACATTGTCTAGTGTTTAGGAGCACTCGGGACAGGTTGCTCTTGTTCAATCCATTCGGCCAAGAAATCTACTAGGGCCTGCGACTTGATGGCCTTCTTGGCTTCAAACCTGATGTCCAGCGGGAGGAGCTCAATGGCCCACTTGGCCACTTGGCTAGTGGCATCTCTATTGTTCATGATCTCGGATAGAGGGGCACCACTTATCACCGTGACCGAGTGCTCTTGGAAATAATGCGCTACCTTCTTTGCAGTCATATAAATTCCATATACTAGCTTCTGATAATGCGGATACCTTTGTTTGGAAGGCGTGAGGACTTCAGAGATGTAATAGACCGGTCGTTGGAGCTTGAAGGCCTTGCCTTGTTCTTCCCGTTCCACGGTGAGGACCGTGCTAACAACTTGGCTCGTGGCCATGATGTATAAGAGCAAAGGCTCCTTGCTGCTCGGAGCAGCTAGCACTGGCTCGGTGGATAGCAAGGCTTTAAGTTCCTGGAATGCAGCCTGCGCTTCGGGAGTCCATTCGAACCTGTCGGACTTCTTCATCAATCGGTAAAGTGACATGGCTTTTTCACTGAGTCGCGAGATGAATCTACTCTGGACTGCTAGGCAGCCTGTGAGGCGCTGCATGTCGTGCAGACATTCAGGTTTCTTCATTCGGATGATTGCCCCTATCTTCTCAGGATTGGCATTGATCCCTCGTTCGGAAATGAGAAAACCGAGTAACTTGCCCATGGGTATGCCGAATGTACACTTGGTTGGGTTGAGCTTGATGCTGAAAGCTCGCAAATTCGCGAAGGTCTCAGCGAGGTCAGTCAGGAGGTCGGAACCTTTTCTGGACTAACCACAATGTCATCCATATAAGCTTCTACATTTCAACTGATTTGCTTCCATAAGCACTTCTGGATCATACGCTGGAATGTGGCCCCAACATTTTTCAACCCAAATGGCATCGTGATATAGCAGAAACATCCGAATGGGGTGATGAATGCTGTTTTTATTCCATCAAGGCCGTACAGTCAGATCTGGTGGTACCCGGAGTACGCATCCAGAAATGATAACCGCTCACATCCAGGAGTAGAATCTACTATCTGATCTATCCGAGGGAGAGAAAAATGATCCTTCGTGCAGGCCCGATTGATGCGCCTAAAATCTACACACATTCGAAGAGTCTTATCTTTCTTCGGCACCATGACGACGTTGGCGAGCCACTCGGAGTGGTACACCTCTCGGATGAATTTGGCGGCTAAGAGCCACGCTATCTCCTCGCCAATCGCCTTGTGCTTCTCGGTTGAAGATCGCCGAAGATACTCTTTGACACGCTTCATCGCCGAATCGACACGGAGTCTGTGCTCGGCCAGTTCCCTGGGAACACCCGGCATGTCAGAAGGCTTCCATGCGAAGATGTCCCAGTTCTCATGGAGGAACTGGATGAGCGCGGCTTCCTATTTGCTGTGCAGGGTGGTGGAGATGTTGGTCGGGGCAGCATTCGGGTCCTCAGGGTGGATGTGCACAGGCTTCGTCTCCCCTGCCGACTGGAAAGCGGATTCCATAGTCGGCTTCTTGGACTTCAAAAGTTCGCTTGGGTCTACTTCTTGTATTCGTCCAACTCGGCCATCACCATCTTCTCATCAGCGATCTGGGAGCCCTTCTGTAGGCACTCTTCGGCCAACTTCCGATTGCCTGTGATGGTGATCACGCCTTTAGGCCCTGGCATCTTGAGTTTAAGATACACGTAACATGGACGGGCCATGAAACGTGCGTAGGCAGGCCTACCTAGGATGGCATGGTAAGCGCTTTTGAAGTCTACCACTTCAAAAGTCAGCCGTTCCTTTTGGAAGTTCTTCTCTTCGTCGAATACGACATCAAGGGTGATCTGGCCGAGTGACTTGGCCTTCTTCCCGGGGATTACCCCGTGGAACTGCATGTTGCTCTTGCTGAGCCGGGTCATCGGGATGCCCATCGCCTCTAGGGTGTCGGCGTAGATGATGTTAAGCCCACTGCCGCTGTCCATTAGAACCTTGCGCAATCGGACTCCTCCCACGACTGGATCCACTACCAAGGCCTGCCTCCCGGGTGTCGGTACATGAGCCGGATGGTCTGACTGGTCAAAAGTTACTGGTGTCTTGGCCCAGTCGAGATATTTGGTGACAGTCGGAACTGCCATGTTGACCTCTCAGTTGATCACCTTGAGGCGGCTCTTGCTTTCGACGTCAGCAAAAATCATGAGGACATTTTCAACGTTGGGGTACCCGGAAGTACCTCTCCCTCCATCTTTGTCATCGTCATCTCTTTCTCCAGAAGAATCCTGCCTCATCTCTTGCTTCAGAAGTCGACACTCCTGAGTGGTATGTTTGGGCAAGATCAAGTTACCTTCCTCATCTTTCTTCGTGTGGCAAGGATGGTCGAGGATGTCGCTCTTCATGGTGACCTGCTTCTTTCCTTTCCAATCCTTCTTTTGCTTTTGGGAGTTCTTTTTGCCTTGGCTAGCCAGAGCCGCAGCCTCGGCATTCCCTCCAGCATCTGCTTTGCGCTTGTGCTTCTTGCCCTTGTTCTCAGACTGATGTGCGTCGCCTTCTCGGCTCTTGCCGCTCCTCAGCTGGTCTTCCTCTTCACCATTGGCATACCGGTTGGCTATCTCCATAGCCCGACTGAGAGTTGGGGTCTCAGTTCGACCGAACTTCATGTTCAGCTCCTGATACCTGACTCCGGCCTTGAAGGCGCAGATTTCCTGGTGTTCGGTGACATTCTCCACCGTGTTGTGTAGAGTGATCCACCGCTGGATGTACTCTCGGAGAGTTTCATTCTGCTTTTGCACACAGTGTTGCAACTCGGTCAAACCTCCTGCTCTATTGTACGTGCCTTTAAAGGTCTTGATGAACGCTTTCGCCAGGTCATCCCAGCAAAAGATACTACTCGGCGGGAGCTATGTCAACCAAGCCCGAGCAGAACCTTCCAGCATCAGCGGCAGATGCTTCATGGCTACATTGTTGTTGCCGCCGTCGATATGGACTGCCACTCGGTAATCTTCTAGCCAAATTTTGGGCTTGGATTCGCCGGTGAACTTGCTGATCCCTGTGGCCAACCTGAAGTTGTTGGGAATCTCAGCCGCTCGTATATAACAGCTGAAGCATTCAGGACCTGATGGTACGGAACCACTCAACACGTAGTGCTCTTGGCCCTCCCGCAAGGCCCGGCCTCTGTCGATCAAGTTCTGAGCGAGAATGGATCTTGCGTTGAACAGTGGGTCTCGAGCATCCCTCGATGGACGAGTAGGACTCGGCCTGCGGTCACCGCTGTGCGTTCGCCTGTCGTCGTAGGACTGGCGCCCGTACGCGACATCCCGGGGTGGAGGCATCAGTGCATGATCGTAGTCGTCGTTACGCCAGGGTGACGCGACTCAATCGCGTCTTCGATCTTCATGACGATCTCTGGAGGAAGAAGTGGCTCGGCGCCTGTCTGAGCCGAGTGGGCTATGAGCTGACTGGACGGTCTCTGCATGCACGGATGCGCTATGGATCCGGTCTCTGGACCGGGACACAGCCGCATTTTGCGACAGTGCTGTTTTGAGAAGGGCTTGGATCTGGCGAATCCCTTCTCCGGCCGAAGAGCGGGAGGGCTGAATGGAATCCGCGATCCGAGTGGCGGCCGCTAGATTTTGCAACGAAGTACTAAGAACTTGATACTTACGAGGATGGTCACTCGAAAAGAGCCGACGCTTCTGCCGACTGGAGTTGGGTTGATGGCGCTCGCGTTCATCTAGCTCCCTCTGAAGCTGTTCAAGGCGATCGCGCTCGGCCAAAGTAGCCAGGCGAGTCGACTCCATGGCTAATGCCTCAAGAGTCGTTCCGGTGATGGGAGTGTTCAGTAGCTGATCATTCCGGCGACGGAGCTCGTCCCGTTGCTCCCAAGTGAGAGTTTGAGGCACATACGGCTCGTGCCCCGGGAAGCCGCCGTTGGTGTTGACGTGGGATGCACCCGCGTGATCATCTTTGGGCTCCGAGTAGCCCGGGGGTACGCGGTGCTCGGAGTTATCCGCCATGAGAATCTCGGCGGCTAACTCGATGCTCTCGGACTCGGACTCCTCTGAGGAATCACCGAGTGATCCGTTCGAGAGGTCGAGGGCGGTCTCGTCGAACTCGATAGCCGCCACTTGTTTCGCTGCTACCTGAGTGGTGACAACGTGCTTAATCCAACGCTGCAGCCGTGAACGCCCGGAGCACTTGCGATGGTGTACAACGGTGGGATGGGCAACCACTCGGTATGAAGCCGAGGGCTATCGGAGAAGGACTCCGTAGGAAGAGGCTCGGAAGTGTATCACTCCACGGGTGGGCAACGCCTCCACGTCCAGCGGGGCCTCGCGCAGCCACACTGAGTCGTCGGCGATGAAGGAGATCGTCCCGAAGCGGATTTCGCTGCCGACTGACATGATGATGATGATGAAGGAATCCACCTACACCGTGAAATTTTGCTAGATGCCTAGCCCCACGGTGGGTGCCAACTGTCGGGGTTATGATCCTGACAATGAGTACTAGGGGTATGAATAAGGGGCAGAGACTAGCTACGGCGTAGGTGTAACACACGGTGTTTAACGAGTTCAGGCCCCTCACTCGATGGAGGTAAAAGCCCTACGTCTCGTGCCCTGAGGCTTGCTTTGATTTAATGGATAAGATTACAAGGTTGAATGTGCCCGGCTATGGAGAGGGGTGCGGCTTATATAGAGTGCAATGCAGCCCCATGTCTACCACGCAGCCGGGGCAATTAATGCCATTGAATGAGGCAGTTACTAGTGTAATGAGCCTATACTACAGCAGTTACAGGTAAGAGTAGTTATAACTCCATTTAGTGGACGACTTAGGATCCCTTGACCGTTGCAGCTCCTAGGACGCCTTATTGCCCTGTACGTCCGGCTGGTCGATCGTCCGCCGAGTGACGTGTGGTTGTCCGAGTGCTGTAGAGCCGTCCGAGTGATCCTCTTGATGTATGCATCCAAATGCCGGCATGGTCCAGGGACCTACCGATGATGGTGATGGGCCCCATGTGGGTCCCAAATGATGGGCCTTTGACCCTACCTGTGATAGGTGACCACATCAAGCCGTACGCAGGAGGCGTGATCGAGACTGCCTCTCTCGAAGATTTGACGTATACTCCAAGATCTCTGCCGCCGCCTAGCTCCTAGTTACCGACCTTGTAACCCTAGATACCCTTTCTGGCGTGTATATAAGCCATAGGGTTTAGCCCATAGACGGGACATCAACACAAATCATTCACCTAGCCCTAAAGTTAGATCACACATGACGATCTCGAGGTAGATCAACTCTGTACTCGATACTTCTCCATTGATATAAACAAGAGCAGGACATAGGGTTTTACCTCCATCAAGAGGGCCTGAACCTGGGTAAACATTGTCTCCTTCGTCCTTGTTACCCTTGATCTAAGATCAACAGCTCAGGACCCCCTACCCCGAGGTCTACTGGTTTTGACACCGACACTGGTGCTTTCATTGAGAGTCCTGTTGTGCGATCGATGGAAGGATCGATGGGATCACCGGTTAACGGCCTCGAGCTAGTAAAGCTCACCGCCGTGCCTGAAGTCTTGGTCGCAAAAATGCCTCCACGTAAAGTTGAGGCAAACCATGACCCTTCTCTGGTTCCAACGGGGAATTCCCCCAGGAACGAGGGGCTGAGATACTTCCTGGAAAGTGAGCTGGACAGCGGCCCGCAAGAGGCAGCAGAGCCCCGTCTCTAGGACGGTAGGGTTTCGAACCCACGATCTTTAGAGATCGGAACTCATCCGCTCGCCTCTCACATAAAGTATCGCCTCGATCAGTCTGGCCCGCCCGACATCTGGGATCTAGCCTATCTGTAGCAACTCCCCAACGAATCAATCAGGCAGTACTGGGCCAGATTCTTGTCTGTTGAGGACAAGATATCGGATTACCTGGACTCTGACATAACTGCTGCTTTCCACCACGGATGCAAGGATAAGGGCGTCTCGAATGCCCTTGCTCGTCGCTGTGTTCAGACACTCCCAGAACTATCCAAATTGGTGTCCCGGCTCTGCACCATTGAAGACACCTGGCTCGCCGAGGAAAACGCAGATTCGATCTGTGAGGATTACCCGAGACCCCACGAGTCAACACCTCGGCGCAAACCTCAGAAACGGAACACACCGGGTGAGCGGCCCCGGAAGAAGAAGAAACTCTCTGGTCACCCCGGAACCACCTTGGATGGCTTCCTGGATAAACCATCACTAAAAAAAGACACATCTGTGACATTATGGCCCGAACGATTTTTTTCTGTCATGCTTATGACACTTCTATGACGATAATTCTGACAAAAACACGTATCATCATAGATGTGGTGGGCTCCTACTTCTATGACAAAAAATCATGATAGAGAATGGGCTTTTTGTCCTGGGCGGGCCGGAGACGCACCTGCATGACATTCTTTGGGCCGTCCATGATGGAAAAAATCATGGTAGAAGTGAGGGCGAGGAAAATATCGGGGTGTTCCCGGTTACGGTGGGTGGTCGGGGCCGAGCGATGCTCTGTTGTTTGCGCGTTTCTGTCTCGTACGCACATGTGTGCGAGGCGTTGGCTAACTGAACCTGAGTGATCACACTAGCTATGTTACTGAACCCGAGCGATCAATCCCTGCTGTTAACTGAACTCGAGCGATTCCTTCGCTGCTGCTGCTAACTGAACCCGAGCGATCGATCACTGTTGCTTCTTACTGAAGCCGATCGAGCCCTCGTGCGAGATGTAGCCAGCCGGTGTTGGGTTGCCTCTCGATGATCAGTGATCATTGCTACCGTGTGCGCGATACGTAGAACGAGTTGAGACCTGGTGAGTCGAGCCGGTTGGTTGGCTGTGGATGAACAGTTCCCGGTGGGGGTTGGATGAATAGGACCCCGTGATAGTAGGCGGTTGCCGCTGGATGAACAGGACCCCAAGGAGGCCGCCACACCCCAGCCGCTTGGGGGTGGATGAACAATACCCCATGGAGGCTGGATGAACAGTAGCCCATGGATGAACAATAGCTGGTGGAGGTAGGAGTAAGTCGCGGTGGATGAACAGTAGCAGGTGGAGGCTGGAGGAAGTTGACGGTGGATGAACAGTAGTTTGTGGAGGCTGGAGCGAGGCCGTAGATGGTGGATGAACAGTAGCCCGTGGAGTCCCGTTTTGTGGTACACCACACCCCTCCCAATGAATAGTACCCTATTTTGACCGTAGGCGTTCGAAGAGAAGTCCGTTTCCTCCGTTTTGCCGTACGCCAGACCCTTCCCGATGAACAGGACCCTGCTTCGACCATAGGCACTCAAACAAAAGTCCGTTTCCTCCATTTTGCGGTACGCCAGACCCTTCCCGATGAATATGACCCTATTTCGACCATACGTGGTCGAACAGAAGGTCATTTTCCTCCGTTTTGTCATACGCCAGACCCCGTTTCGGCTGTTCCGTCCAAGTCGGTTGGCTCCCGATGAACAGGAGGCCGTTGCTGTCGTCCGTTGCCTATACATGCATGTACATGAGCCCTAGCCGTACGTATTGATAACCAACAAGTATAGGGGATCGCGACAGTTTTCGAGGGTAGAGTATTCAACCCAAATTTATATATTCGACACAAGGGGAGCCAAAGAATAGTTGTAAGTATTAGCAGTTGAGTTGTCAATTCAACCACACCCGGAGATTAAATATTTGCAGCAAAGTGATCAGTAGCACAGTAATATGATAGTTTTGATAGCAGTGGTAACAATAGCAATATTAACAGTAACATCAGTAACAGTTTTGTAGCAGTTGTGACAGCAGAAATAGCAATAGTAACTTAGCAAGAACAATATGTGGAAAATTCGTAGGCATTGGGTCGGTGAATTCATTGGATGATATTCATCATATAGCAGTCATAACCTAGGGCGACACAGCTATCTCCAGTACTTCCTCATCAGGGGTTGGCGTCCACTCTGCAATGAACTCTGCCAGTGCTCTGCTCTGAATAGTTGACGTGCTTTCAAACTTCAAACCAAAGCTGGATAACTCCAAAGCCCATTCCACGATCCTGCTGGTGGCCTCGGGGTTTCGGAGTATGCGTTGCAAGGGGAAGCGGGTGACAACCGTGATCTCGTGGGCTTGTAAGTAGTGGCACAGTTTCCTTGAGGCCATGATGAGGCCAAAAATCAACTTTTGCATGCCAGAGTACCTCGATCTAGCCCCCTGCAGCAGGGTCCTGACGAAGTACATTGGGCGCTGCACCACCTTCTTCCTTGCCGCGATCTTGGCACTGTCTCCGCTGCCTTGCTCTTCCTTGTCTTGAACTACACCTGATCTTGCCGAGACAGGTTCACTTTCCTCTCCAGAGGGGACGGCAGCGGCGGTTGCTATTTCATCTACCTCCCGCTGTGCCACCAGTCCTGTGCTAACCACTTGATTGGTCGCTGCCAAATATAGCAGCAACGACTCTTGTGGTTTAGGAGCGACTAAGGTGGGAACAAAGGAAAGGTAGGTCTTCAAATCTCGTAGCACAGCGTCTGCCTCTGGGGTCCACTCCACGGGCCCTGCCTTTTTCAAGATTTTGAAAAACAGCAAGGCGCGTTCAGCGGACTTGGAAATGAACCTGCTCAGCGCGGCAACACATCCAGTCAAACGCCTCACGTCCTTGACTGTCTTCGGTGCTTGAATCTGCTCGATAGCCTTGATCTTGTCAGGGTTGACCTCTATCCCTTGGTGGGACACAAAAAAGCCAAGTAGCTTGCTGGAAGGAATGCCAAACACACACTTCTCCGGGTTCAGCTTCAAATTGAGCCTACGCAGATTTGCAAAGGTCTCTTCCAAATCCTTAATGAGAGTCATTCTGTCCTTGGTTTTAACCACAATATCATCCATGTAGGCTTCAATATTTTTGTGCAACTAGGACTCAAAGCCAATCTGCACTGCTCTTGCAAAAGTGGATCCAGCACTCTTCAACCCGAAGGGCATCCGTACAAAACAGTACGTGCCACATGGAGTTATGAACGCGGTCTTTTCTTCATCCTCCTTGGACATGAAGATCTGGTGATATCCAGAGTAGGCATCCAGGAAGGAGAGCAGGTCGCATCCGGAGGTGGAATCCACAATCTGGTCGATGCGTGGCAAGGGGAATGGATCCTTCGGGGATGCTTTGTTCAGATCCGTGAAAATCTATGCAAAGCCTCCATTTCCCATTCCCTTTGCGCACAACCACTGGGTTTGCTAACCACGTTGGATGCAATACTCCTCTGACCAATCCAGCTGCCTCAAGTTTCTTGATCTCCTTGGCAATAAACTGTTGCCACTCCAAAGCTTGCTTCTGGACCTTCTACTTGATGGGCCGGGCATGTGGGCACACAACAAGGTGGTGCTCGATTACCTCCCTGGGAACACCGGGGATGTCAGATGGTTGCCAAGCAAACACATCGACATTCACCCACAGGAAGGCAACGAGCGCACTTTACTATTTGTCATCGAGGGTGGCACTGATGGTAAATGTACCACCAACACCAGCCAGCCTTGCCGGGACCTTTTTCACAGATGGTGTAGCAGCCTTGGATCTCTTGCTATTAGAACTCTCCAGCAAGTCATCAAAGGCGCAGTGCACTCCGGAGAGGTACGCTTCCCGGATTCCTTGCCGGCATCCTTGCTACCTTTCTTCTTTTTCTTGCTTTCCTTGGCAGGAGCAGCAGCTTCCACAGCCTCTGCAGTGACTGCCTCCCGGTACATCTTGTCCATGCATATGATTGCGTCTTTCTTGTCTGATGGGATAGAAATGACGCCCATTGGTCCTAGCATCTTCAAAGTGTTGTAGGCATAGTGGGATGCCGCCATGAATTTGGCCAGGGTAGGACGACCAAGGATTCCGTTGTACGTCAGGGGGAGGTCAACCACATCAAACACGATCTTCTTAGTCCGGTAGTTCAACTCCCCCCCGAATGTTACCGGCAGTGTGATCTTCCCCTTAGGATGACTCCTGCTGGGGTTGATCCCTTGGAACGTACCAGTAACCTTGAGCTCTTCATCTGTTATCTGGAGTTTGCTGATGACCTTTGGAGAAATCAGATTCAACCCGGCCCCGTCGTCAACCAACATCTTTGTGACCTTGAGGTTACGGATTGTTGGCGAAACCAACAAAGGCAAACACCCTACCGCGGTAGTGCGGTCAGGGTGATCCTCCTCATCAAAGATGATGGGCATGCGGGACCAATTGAGCGGCTTCCGAGAATCTGCTGCTGGCTCCATGGCATTGACCTCACGCGCCCACCTTTTGAGTTGGCGGTGAGAGGAGTGCAGAGATGCACCCCCGTCAATGCATAGGGCGTGAGTGGCTTTCTGGAACTCCTGCTCGCTGGTTTCCTCTTCATCTCCTTCATTACTCCCGTCCTCACAATCCTTCTTCTCACGGCCCTTGGTGGGTTTCCCTTGATACTGAGGAGCCTTGCTGGGGCGACCTGTTCTGCAACCTCGGCCCTTCCCGCCAGCGCCATCTTGGTCTTTCTCCTTATCACGCTTCTCGTACTCAGCCCTCTGCTTCTTGATGAGTTGCTCAACCCGATGACACTCCTGAAGATCGTGGCCCTTGGTCCGATGGATCTTGTAGTACGGCCCATCACCCTTCCTAGCTTTCTCAGCAGTCGCATCTTCCCGGTAATCAGTGCACGCGACAGCTTCTTGTAACACCCTGGATTTTGCCCATTTCTTTTTCTTTTGATTTTGGTTTGGTTTTGCTTTTCAGTGGCTTAGTGGTCTTGGAACCTGGAGAGATCACCCTTGATTCCTCTCCCAAGTGGCTTGTCAACCTCAAAACCATCCCAAGACCATGTCATTTCCATCTTAGACCAATCCCAATAATCTTTTTCTTGGGAATATTCCTTTTTCTATTAAAGGAATAACCCTGTCTGCCCTGGGTTGTGAAGCAACTATATTTTATGTTGCTCCATAATTTCTGAAATTTTACCAGGACATTCTACCACCTACCTAACACCTCTCCACCAAATTTGGGCTCATTTCATCTACCCAATAATTCCCTAGAATTTTCCTAAGATTCTGGCCAGTGGGATGCTGTGTGAAGGAAGTACCATTTTGGTTTATCCAAATGGTATGAAATTTATACAGTATCCTCATATGCCAAAATAACTAGCCTCCTCCAAAATTCAGCTCCATCTCAGTTGATATGTGAGGGCCACATCAAGACTTGTTTTCTGGACTAGATTAGTCAGTTGCAAAGCAACCCCATTAAATCTTGGTCCTTTTCTTCTCCAACTTCACAGGATTGTAGTCCTTCCTACGCTAAACCCCCCAGACATCAGGTTTGGCCCTTATCACTTCTCTGTTCATCACAGTGGTGTGGTCAAGTTTGCTATAGCAAACTTCAGGTGATCACTCCCATCTAACCACAGTTCCCCTGATCGAGCCATCACCTCTCTGGGACTATTCTTTGGAAGGACTCTCTACTAGACAACATGCTGCATGCCAGGGTGCACCGCGTGTGCCAGTTCACGCGGTGACCACGCGGCCGGCATGCCGTGCGCGCGCTCTGGTAGTTGGGGCCCTTGGCCTCGTCGGTTTCCTACTCTCCCTCGACACCTAGCCGTGTCTAGGAGCTTCACCTCATCGTCGTCCTTCTCCTGGACCCCTCTCCCCCTCGTCTTTCTCCCTCCTCGTGCCACGATGATCGCCGCCGCAGCCACTATCACGCCCGTGACTCACCGGCGTCGTTTTCCTCTCTGTCTTCTTCTTCCTCGAACTCTCTCGAGTGCACTCAAGGCCCCTGCCCTCCCCACGAAGCCTCCCGACGCCGCAAACGGCCAGCCACATCGCCCCAGAGCTCCAGTGCGCGGCTAAGCTCGCCACCGCGGCCGAGCTTATCCGGCGAGCTCACCGCGGCTATAAAAGGCCCCTGAGCCTCTCCCATCCTCACCAACCTCTCCACCACACTCCACTGGTCCTCCCCGAACCCTCCTCTCGTCCCCGGAGCCCCCCTTGCCTCCAATCGCCGCCATGGCCGCCGCCCGGCTCCGCCTAAATTGGCGCAGTGCCGCGCCTCCCCTTCCCTCTCCTCACCACCAGAAGGTCCCCAGAGCTCGGCGAACCTCCCCCTCTTCTCAGCCCATTGCCAGAGCGCCCCTAGTGCCGTGGCTGCGAGCCCCCTCCAACACCCGTAGCCGCCGTCCGCTGCAGTCGAGGCTGCGCTCGCTCCGGTGCATCTCGGCGAGCGTGAGGAGTCCAGGCGGGAGCGCCTCGTCTTCCCGATCTCGCTGGTGTGCTGGGCGTCACCGTAGATGACCCAGGTCACCGGAACAGCCGACACCTGCAGCACCCCTCCCCTGCTCCTCCTCTGTCCTGTGCGGGGAACGAGCGAGGAGGAAGAAGGAGGCGACCCTGCAGGCGGGCCCCGCCTGCCAGCTGCCCGTGGCCCGGCCCCGCACCTGCTGATTGGGATAAGTGGAGGCGTACTCCTCTGGATTATGATTCCCAGCTAAGGAAGCGTATTTTCATATAATGCACTTTCTGTTTTATCAGTCAGGGGCTAGCTGTGAAGATTTTTTTTATAGATTAGTCCCTGAACTTCGTCGGGCTATATCTTTTTACTTACAGCTCCGATTGAGGTGATTCCAAAGCCTACTTCTTCGTCTCTTGGAGCCCGTCATGTTGGTATCATTTTCATAATGTTTTGACACTGTGAAAATGACCATTTTGCCCTTGGCCGTAAACAGCCCCTCCAAGAGAGAACTGTTTCCGGCAACTCTTTACGCGGACTCTCCACACTTCCTCCCGATGGTTCCTTCATCCCCAGGCAAGCCACAACTCTCATTTGCATAATTGCATTGCAATATCATAGTTAAACTAATTATTTTAATAGAAAGTATGATTACTTGTAAAGTGGATTAGATTATGCAATGCTTAGGTAAATTCTTGAATGGGTGACTACCATGTTGAGGATTGGATTGTTAGTAGTTTTCCCACTTGATGATGCCATGACATTGTTGGATTAAGAGATTACTGCCTATGATTATTTTGGGTTTCATCCGGCAGTTTGTGGGTATGAATTAGTGGCAGTGTCTTAAGCATAACGGTTATTGGATTACTAGTTGGTTAATGTTTTGACTCGGATTACTATGATATCGGAGTGTCAGCTATGACAAAAATATTATTCGGGGATAAGATACTTCATGGTTGATCGAGAGTCACCTGTCCGGACTTATCCGTGCAGCCACATTTGCCGGTATGAGATGGCCTTGACTTGGTCTAACTTTGTGCTCTTTTATCGGTACCACGAAATAGGGAAGGTTATGTGCGCGTGCTACCCTGGCCCGGTAGGCGGCGATAACCTTGTGAGTCCAGTTGAGTTATTTGGATCCAGGTCCCCGTTTGGGACAGTTTGTTTGGCCACAACGGTGGCAGGTGTCACGAGGTGACACATGGGCCACCCAAGACATGACCCTGGGAGGGTATGGTTGTCGGTGGTACGGTGGAGGAGTCACGGGTTAGGAAGGTTTCATTGGAGCAACACCGGTCCACCCGATGGGATCACGAGGCCAGGTGCTCCATGGTGTGGGTAAAGTGCGCAACCTCTGTAAAGTGAAGAAACTATTCGAATAGCCGCGTCCACGGTATTGGACAGTCTGTCCAGGCCTCACTAGGTGGTCAACCGTAGTAATGATAATAATGATGGAAGAACTCGTCTGAGTATGGTAGCAGTTGGGCATCATGCCATTGACAAGTTTGGGCAACAATCTCGAGGATAATCGTTGGGTGTTCTTGGAGTGATCACGAGTTGGTCACCAGAGTACAGGGAGAGTAGCCTGTTATTGTTATTTTCAACCATTCCTTCGATAACAATAAATCTTGACCTAATCTTGACTACTATGATGTTGTCTTGCCTTGATGCTGGTGTTGGTTGTGAGTTTGCGAGTACATTCAAAGTACTCACCTGGCGTGTCATGCCAGTTTGCAGGTTATGCCGTGATTGCTTGCTTGTCGAGGATCCCGAGTTTGCGAGCTAGGATACGAGTTCCAGCCAGAGTCCCTGCGGAGTGGAGTCCATCACCGCCGTCGTTGTTCCACTGTAGAGAGCTACACCGCTTCCTCGGGTTGTTCCGCTGCTAGCATAGAACTACCCTGGGCAGGCGTAGTGTCGCCGTGCCGATGCAATCCTTGTACCATTGTAGCCATATCCATTGTAATAAAGAGCTGATTTGTTCTATTCCAGCAGTGCCGTATTCCAGAAGACTTGTCTCTGGGCTGGAATACGAGGCGTTCCGGTCTTCTCTGAGCCAGGGTGCCACATTTCCTTGCCGGGCACCTCGGTCTTGGCCTTCTTGCTGGTACTAGGTGCGCTCGACCCTTCAACGGTCATCAACACTTTATCCTTGCACTTCTTGTTGCACTTCTTGTTCTTCTTCTTCTGGCTGGTGGCGTCGTTGTCGTCCTCTGAGTCGATGTCGACGCCATCCTCCTCACCTAGTAGTCATCTCCCCTCTTCTACTCGGGCACACTTATCCACCAGTGTATAGCTCATTCACAGTCTTGGGCAACCGAACGTTCATTTTAGAACGTATCCGGCGGTTGCGCACATTGGACTGGAATGCGGCTAGCACATCTACTGGGTTGATGTCTGGGATGTTCCTGTTGTCGGTGTCAAAACCGGCCGATCTCGGGTAGGGGGTCCCGAATTGTGCGTCTGAGGATCGAAGGTAACAAGGGACAAAGGGGGACACGATGTTTACCCAGGTTCGGGCCCTCTTAATGGAGGTAAAACCCTACGTCCTGCTTGATTGTATTTGATGAGTATAGGAGTTACAAGAGTTGATCTACCTCGAGATCGTAATGGCTAAACCCTAGCTGTCTAGCCTATGTGTATTCTGATAGCCTCTACGGACTAAACCCTCCGGTTTATATACACACCGGAGGGGCGTAGGGTTGTACAGAGTCGGTTTGTGGAAGAAGGAAATTACATATCCGGACATCAACCTTGTCATCCACGCATAGGAGAGTCCTACCCGGACACGGAGGAAAGCCTTATGCTTTGTATCTTCATGGCTCATCAGTCCGGCCCATATCGAATAGCCCGGACACCCGAGGACCCCCTAATCCAGGACTCCCTCAGTAGCCCCCAAACTGGCCTTCAAACGATGATGCAATATCCGGCTTATGTCTTCGGCTTTTGCAAGGTTGGTTCTTCACTATATACTGGGCGGATAATAGTCCGGCCCTGGCTCCCTCATTCCGCCTTTATGGCTCCTTCCCTATCGCCTCGATTTCCATGCACTGGGCGAATGCAAACGGTCCATAATTTTTTATCAAAAAGAAAACACCCGGCCACACAGGGACGGCGCCTATATAAAAGAGGTCATTTCCCCCGAGTGCTATCCACATCGCGCAGAAAAACGCCAAGATTAGCCATGAAAAAGCTTCAAAACATGGACAGCGCCCCAGGCTCTTCCTCGCGCCCCCATGGCCCTCAAGAGAGGGATTGGCAGAGCTGCTCAGTGCCTCATCTTTAGTTGAGTTGACTCCAGATGCAGGGATATCTCCCCCTCGCCGATCTAGTCCCTGTACGGGTGGGATTGGCCTCAATCGGCAATGACGTGCTGGCTGAAAATTTCCCCAACCCCAATAAAGAGGAGAGGGAGTGCTTCATTCCATTCCTTTCGCAGGGCTTAGGATTTCCGATCCATCCCTTTCTCAGGGGTCTATTGGAATTTTACGGCATCCAGCTGCACAACCTCACCCCAGGTTCGATTCTGCACATCTCAGGTTTCGTTGCCCTCTACGAACTGTTCTTGGGCTGCGAGGCCCATTTTGAACTATGGAGAAAGTTCTTTTGCCTTGTCCCCCGCCATCGAGGGGGTTCTATATCTGAAGTGGGCGGCGCCGAAGTATGGCGTATAGCCGGATCAAGCTACCCCGTTGGAACTCCCAAAGAGATATATCCACAGTGGTCTTCGGAGTGGTTTTATATAGATGATGTCCCACTGCCGGACCCAGTTCGGCGTGGCCTCCTTGAATTTTCTAGCGCTCCTCTAAAGAAACGTCTCAACTGGCGTCGCCACAGTCCCAAGGAGGAAGACAGTGCGGAAATAAAGATGTTGGTCAGCAAGGTCAGATTATTAGCCCATACCGAGCTCTCGATAATCGAAGTCATGGCCATTGCAATAAAAAGATGTGTCCAGCCTCTCCAGTCCAGAGTAACTCCCTTATGGTGCTACAACGGAGAAGACAATGCATCTCGTTACAGATGCAAGGGTCCGGATACCCCGGCCGAACTGGCCATGATCTTGGTCGATCTGTATAAGGGTGAGAAAGAAGACTTCCTTCGCTTAAACTGCCGGGAAGGTTATTCCATGTACAACCCCATCGAATGGGTAAGATTTTGACTACCTGTGTTGCTTTACTGCTGTCGCGGTATGCTAATCAAGCTATTCTTTGTTGTCATAAAATAGTCATGGAGGAAGATGATCAAGGACATTCACTGTCCTGCCCCACAGCCAGAGGATCACAACCGCGATGAAGACCCAGGCTTCTACGAGGATCCGGATATATACATAGAGTTCGATGATGGGGTATTTTACCAGGCGAGCCTTGACGGCTCGGAAGTGGCTATTACAGCCGACTACCCCCGCCCCTATTCCTTCTCCATCGTAAATATTCAAAGAGCTTTCCCAAAAAGGAGTCTCTACTTGCACCTTTATCCATTATACTAAACTGTACTTCATAGGATCGGCGCTCGGTAGGCCGCACCCCCTCGAGGGCGGCCCCCACGTAGGGTAATCATTCAAAACGAAAGGAGACCGGGAGCGCCGTAGAGCCCTCACAGTCTTCAAAGAGGTATGTCCGTTTGATACGTGCCTGGGCATGAGTTCCGATTGTTGAAGTTCCCTTCTATCTTTGATTTAGGAGGAGCACGCGGCAGACAGTGGGAAAACATCCTGCTAGCCGAATGTCAGCCAATCCGGTGCTGGACTCGTCAACTAGGACGAGGGCTGATGCAATGCCAGTTCTGACGCCTCATGAGGATTCGGATGATGTGTCTGTCATGAATTCCGAGGTGGAGAGTGTGATGAATCACCGTCGACTGAAAGAGGCCATGCGCGCTCCAGCCTTTTCTGATCAGGAATTTACCGCACTCAGCTCGGTGGATGCATATATCCGAGTCGCTCGAGACGGACTTGCCGGAGTTACTCAATTGTTCTCGAAGGATATACAAGTAAGAGTTTGTGCAATTTTAATAGTCATATACCAGTAGCCCCTGAGACTTGAAGCGGTGAGGCCAACTGATTTAAGGATCGATATGACCTGCAGGTTCTCAAGGAGAAGAATACTGCACTATCCCAGGAACTGAAAACAAACCAGACACAGCTGAATGCCATCACCGCCGAACTTGCGGAAATGAAAAAGGCTGCAATGATGACTTCCGAGAAGAAGAAACACGAGGAGGAAAAAGACAAACAATCCGAAGAGATAGAGAGCTTAAAGGCTCAGTTATCGGCCGCTCGAAAAGAGAATGAAAAGTTGAAGGGCGGCATGTTCGGTATGACTTTTAAAACCATCAGAGAGATTCATATGTAGTCCAAAATTCAGAATGTCATAACTCTGTTGCTGTAGGTCTATTAACTGGTCGGCCAGAAAAAGAAGTATCCGGATTTCAAGGCGACGTGCTTAAGGAGCTGTCCGTGGTGCATGAGCGGGCCCGAAAAGCCATGAAGAGTATGGCCAAGGCTTTATGGCCATCCGACACCCCTCCAGAAAGTATGGAGGGCTTGGCAAGCCTGTTCAAAGGTGCCCAACGCCGCTTCGAGCTATGGAGGACGTCCTCCTGCCGTGAAGGTGCACGAGAAGCCTGGGCGATGGTGAAAACACGCTTTACCAAGCTAGACCCGAATCATATGGCCCGAGTGGGACCGCAAGGACCAGACGGGAAAGAAATTCCGTTGAACTTGGTGTATGACCAAGTAATTATAGCTGCGAAATATTCGCAAGAAGGCTGTAGGTTAGACAATCTTATAGATGGAATAGATAAGGAGTAGGCTTTTGATTCAATGTATCAATGTACTTTATGATCATCCTGTATCTTCAGCCGAACATTTGAAAAAATTGTCATCGCAGGCTTTCGGCTTTAACCTCCAAACCAAAATGGTGGAGTGTTTCCGGATACTATTATGGAATGTGAGAAACATTCATTATGTCCGGAAACCAGGCAACCCAGTCATTGTGCTCGAATAGACAAAATTTTTAGTTTGGGAGGTATGTTATATTACATATGCAAGAAACATCTTCCAGGGAGAATAGTTCCGTTAAGGGTTCCTTTCCCTGGGTTAGCATGCTTTAATTGTGCGTGCCTGGGCTTTGATCCCCGTATTATGGGGAAACTGTCCCGCATTGTTTCTAAGAGTTACAAGAATGTAACAATCTGTCGTTTGATTGCCGACCAATTATTCTCTTAAGAACACTAGCTTTCGGCTTCACCCGTGTGAGGTACAGGTCCGGATTACCCGGTTGTAACAATCGCAGAGGTGCTCGCTTTACGCCCTAGCCAAACAATCGGGAACATAGGGCATAAACACAGGAGCGAGGCAACCCAGCTTGGCAAAATCTTAAGTCATAGAGGTGCATATAATGGCGAAAGGGTGTATATAAACAAACGACATATAAGAAGTGAGCTCCAGGCTCTGAATAATAATAGGCTTCGGTTAAGAAGCCCCCAGACATGGTGGGGTGTATACATTTAAAGATGTGTGCCCCTTAAGAGTTTGGCCTATCCGAACATATCCTGGGAAACGTATAAAAGCAAAAAAACAAAGACAAATGAAGAGGAAAAAAAAGGGAACGAAAAAGAAACATGGCCGAATTTATGCGTAGAATCTTCGGAGCCAGGCAGCGTTCCATGGATTCGGCTCGAGGCGATTATCCGATGCATTACGAAGGCGATAGGCTCCTCCTGTGAGAACTTCATCTATAATGAAGGGGCCCTCCCATTTTGGTTTGAGCTTGTCCTTTTTCTTCTCTGGGAGGTGTAAAACGAGTTCGCCGACATTATAAGTCTTGGCCCGCACTTCTCTGCTTTGGTATCTCCTAGCCTGTTGTTGATAAAATGCGAAACGGGCTCATGCAATATCGCACTCCTCCTCTAGGCCATCTAGGTCATCCTGCCGATCGAGCTCGGCTTCTCTCTCTTCATACATGCGCACTCGAGGTGAGTCATGAATAATGTCACAGGGCAAGACGGCCTCTGCGTCGTACACCATGAAAAAAGGTGTGTATCTGGTCATGCGATTGGGCGTAGTCCGCAGTCCCCAGAGCACGAAATCGAGTTCCTCAACCCAGTGCTTATCTGACTCCCATAGGGATCGCACTAGTCTGGGTTTGATGCCGCTCATTATCAAGCCATTAGCCCGTTCGACCTGACCGTTTGTTTGAGGGTGGTATACGGACGCGTAATCGATCTTAATGCCCAAGTTAGCGCACCAATTTTTCACCTCATCGGCTATGAAATTGGAGCCATTATCAGTGATGATGCTGTGCGGGACACCATAACGGTGTACCACGCCGGATATAAAGTCGATCACTGGCCCTGCTTCAGCCATTTTTACTGGTTTGGCCTCTATCTACTTAGTGAATTTATCCACCATAACAAGTAAATATTTCTTCTTGTGGCTTCCCCCTTTAAGGGGTCCAACCATATCTAGCCCCCAGACCGCAAAAGGCCAGGTGATGGGGATTGTTCATAAAGCAGTGGGCGGCATATGACTTTGATTGGCGAAAAGCTGACATCCCACACAGTGTTGCACAAGGTACTGTGCGTCTGCTCGGGCCGTTGGCCAAAAGAAACCTGTACGGAAGGCCTTGCTTACGAGGGCCCGAGCTGCGGCGTGATGGCCACCTAGACTAGCATGTATTTCAGCCAAGAGCTGCTGTCCCTCCTCTTTGGAGATGCATCTTTGAAGGACTCCAGTGGTACTTTTCTTGTATAGTTCACCTTCGTGAACTTTATAGGCTTTAGAATGTCGGATTATGCGACGGGCCTCATTCTGATCATCAGGAAGCTCCTGCCTATTAAGGTAGGCTAGGAAGGGTTCGGTCCATGGAGCGATAACGGCCATGATTGCATGGGCGGAGGGTGTTATTTCGGTGCCCGAGCCCCCGATGATATCTGAATTGTGTTCAGCTGCTGGGGGTATGACCGGTTCCGGACTAGGATTTCCGCCCTCATCCTACCAGACCACGGATGGCTTAAAGAGCCTTTCCACAAAGGTGTTAGGCGGGACGGGATCGCGTTTAGCGCCCATTCGAGCGAGGATGTCCGCTGCCTGATTACTGTCTCGAGCAATGTGATGGAACTCGAGCCCCTCGAACCGAGCCGATATTTTGAGTACGGTGTTTCGGTATGCCGCCATTTTTGGGTCTTTTGCATCGAATTCTCCATTTATTTGGGATATTGCGAGGTTTGAATTCCCACGCACCTCTAGGCGTTGAATGCCCATGGAGACAGCCATTCGGAGACCATGTAGAAGTGCCTCATATTCGGCTGCATTGTTGGAGTCCGTATACATGATTTGTAACACGTAGCAGACTGTGTCCCCCGTAGGGGATGTCAAGATGACGCCAGCCCCTAGTCCGGCTAACATTTTAGAGCCGTCAAAGTACATGATCCAGTTGGAGTATGTGCTGTACTCTTTAGGGAGCTCGGCTTCCGTCCACTCGGCGACAAAGTCGGCCAGCACCTGAGATTTAATAGCTCGGCGTGGCCTGTATATTATTTCAAATGGTAAGAGCTCGATGGCCCATTTGGCTATGCGGCCGGTGGCATCCCGATTATTTATGATGTCATTCAGTGGTACTTCGGATGCCACCGTGATCGAACACTCTTGAAAGTAGTGTCGGAGCTTTCATGATGCCATAAAGACCGCATAAGCTATCTTCTGACAATGAGGGTATCGAGATTTGCATGGTGTAAGGACCGCCGATACATAGTACACTGGTTTCTGGATGGGGAATTTGTGTCCCTCTTCCTCTCGCTCGACGACGAGTACGGCGCTCACAACTTGGTGAGTCGCGGATATGTAGAGCAACATAGGCTCGCCAACACCTGGGGCGGCTAGGATTGGGTTACCTGCTAACAATGTTTTTATTTCTTCCAATTCGGCTGTAGCCGCATCCGTCCATTAGAAGTGATCGGTGCGTCGGAGTAGTCGGTAGAGTGGTAATGCTTTTTCTCCCAATCTGGAGATGAAGCGTCTTAAGGCTGCCACGCACCCAGCTAGTTTTGGACCTACTTTAAGTCTGTTGGTGTTGCCAATTGTGACAGGGCTCGGATTTTGGCAGGGTTCGCTTCGATTCCTCTATTGGAAACAATGAACCCGAGTAGTTTCTCGGCTGGGACGCCGAAAACACATTTTTCTGGATTGAGCCGTATGTCATATGTTCGGAGGTTGTCGAATGTGAGGCGTAGATCGTCCACCAATGATTCAACGTGTTTAGTCTTGATGACCACGTCGTCCACATACGCCTCCACTGTCTTGCCGATTTGTTTTTCCAAACATGTCTGAATCATGCGTTGGTAAGTGGCACCAGTGTTTTTGAGCCCAAAGGGCATAGTGTTGAAGCAAAAAGGCCCATATGAGGTAATAAATGCCGTTGCGGCCTGGTCGGATTCCTTCATCTTAATCTGATGGTATCCGGAGTAGGTGTCGAGGAAACACAATGAGTCATGTCCCGTGGTTGCGTCAATAATTTGGTTAATGCGGGGCAGTGGGAAGGGGTCCTTAGGGCAAGCCTTATTGAGGTCTTTGAAATCGACACAAAGGCGCCAGGACTTATCCTTCTTCGCCACCATGACCAGGTTGGCTAGCCAGTCCGGGTGCTTGATTTCTCTAATGAACCTGGCCTCGAGTAGTTTGGCTAGCTCCTCCCCCATAGCTTGTCGTTTGGGTTCAAAAAATCGCCGCAGCGTTTGCTTGACTGGTTTGAACCCCTTTATTATATTGAGGCTATGTTCGGCCAGTCTGCGTGGGATTCTGGGCATGTCCGAAGGGTGCCAGGCAAAGATGTCCCAATTTTCATGCAGGAACGCTCGGAGGGCGGCGTCGACCATCGGATCCAGCTGTGCTCCAATGGATGCTGTTTTATTAGGGTCCGTCGGGTGCACTTGAAATTTGACTATTTCTTCTGCTGGTTTGAAAGAGGTGGATTTGGGCCTCTTGTCAAGGATCACATTGTCTTTGTCCACTGTAGAACGCAGGGTGGTTAGCTCTTCGGCCGCGAGGGCTTCGGATAGTGCCTCGAGGGCCAAGGATGCGGTTTTATTTTCGGCGTGGAGTGCTATATCCGGATCACTGGTGATAGTGATCACTCCGTTGGGCCCTGGCATTTTGAGCTTCATGTACCCGTAATGGGGTATGGCTTGGAAGCGTGCGAAGGCGTCCCGCCCCAAGAGGGCATGATATCCGCTATTGAAAGGGGCCACATGGAAGAGCAACTCTTCGGACCTGTAATTCTCAGGCATGCCGAATACTACATCAAGTTTAATTTTCCCCGAGCATCGTGCTTCTCGACTGGGGATGATGCCTCGAAAGGTGGTAATGCTTTGCTCGATGCGGCTCTTGTCCATTTGCATTTTGTCGAGCGTGTCTTCATAGATGAGGTTAAGCCCGCTACCACCGTCCATGAGCACTTTGGTGAGTCGAAAGCCATCCACAATTGGGTTTAAGACCAAGGCGGCTGGTGCTCGGACTGATTGAGCCCTTGGTTCGTCATCGGCCGTGAAAGTTATGGCCGTGTCGTTCCAGGGGTTCATTGCGGTTACTTGGTTTACTTCGGCGAGGTCGCGGAGCGCCCTTTTGCGCCGATTATTTGAAGAGAAGGTCTCAAAGACCGTAAAGACATTGAGATCGTCATCCTCCGAAGAATGTTTCTCTGGAGTAGTACTGGTGAGGATAGCCTCACCGCTCTTAGCCACTTGCCGGAGTACCCAACATGCCCGAAGGCTGTGCGTTGGTTCGGTGCTCGGCGTTGTATGTATTTGACAGGGCTTGTCGAGTAGTTTGTCAAGGACGGTTCTATATCCTGTGAAGGGTTTGTTTTTCTTGTCAATGGGCTTGTGTTCGGATGCCTCGTAAGGGTGCATCCGTTTTGCCCGTATGGTGGGCTCTTAAAGGCAGGGGGGTTCCCATCGGGCTGTCTGGGCCTTCTATGCACTTTCCATCGCATAGTACTTCTGTACTATGTGTGCCAATTATGTAAAGTGCTGTATGCGGTGGCGGTTGAGGGCGTTGAGAATTCCCTCGTCCATGCAATTACGACAAAAAATCGAAACCGTGTCGTCGTCGCAACAATCTTTAATCCTGTTTTTAACAAGGAGGAATCTGGCCCAAAAGTGATGGTCCGTTTCCTGAGGTTGCTGCCGCACGTACATTAGGTCACATATGTCTGGAGGGCCTGAATTACTTGGAGAATATTGATTGTGGTGGGTGGGCGGGCTAAAACCCGAATCCTGACCCGAGATTGAATCCAGAGCTTGAAGAATCTCCGAGGTCACCAGTTCAGGACCAGGAAGGTCTGGGTGATTTTCGGGCTCAATGCCTGATCCTGAGTTCAGAGGACATACAGTCTCTTCCTGAGGATGGGTGTCCGGCTCGAAGGGCTCGGAAATCTGAACATATCTGGTTTTTAACTTAGGGGAAGAAGCGTTCTCGGCTCGTTCCTCAACGACCGCTACCAGATGGGTGATCGGTGGGGACCTGATTTCCCTCTGATCGGGTTTAAGCCCGATCCGATCATAGTCTGTTGCAAGCCCTAGGGCGGCGATGCGATCCAGCAGCTCGTTCAAGGACGAGATATCTGCCGGATCCATCTTTTCGGAGTGTTCGAGGCCGATGCGGAGATGATGTCTGGCGATTGTGGGGGCCACCATTGGCTTGATGGCCGAGCGAGCGCCCATGGTAAAACCGCCAAGCTGGAGGACCTGTCCTGGAGTTAAGGCCCTTCCAGAAGTGATATCGTCATTGATGACAAGGCGAGCCATCGATCCTTCTATCGACAACACAATGGAACTCTCAATGAAAGCACCAATGTCGGTGTCAAAACCGACCGATCTCGGGTAGGGGGTCCCGAATTGTGCGTCTGAGGATCGAAGGTAACAAGGGACAAAGGGGGACACGATGTTTACCCAGGTTCGGGCCCTCTTAATGGAGGTAAAACCCTATGTCCTGCTTGATTGTATTTGATGAGTATAGGAGTTACAAGAGTTGATCTACCCCGAGATCGTAATGGCTAAACCCTAGCTGTCTAGCCTATGTGTATTCTGATAGCCTCTACGGACTAAACGCTCTAGTTTATATACACACCAGAGGGGCCTAGGGTTGTACATAGTCGGTTCGTGGAAGAAGGAAATTACATATCCGGACATCAACCTTGTCATCCACGCATAGGAGAGTCCTACCCGGACACGGAGGAAAGCCTTATGCTTTGTATCTTCACGGCTCATCAGTCCGACCCATATCGAATAGCCCGGACACCCGAGGACCCCCTAATCCAGGACTCCCTCACCTGTGCACCCGGCTGAACCTCTGCATGTACTTCCACATGCTCTCTCCTTCCTTCTGCGGGAGTAGCTGCAAGTCGCTGGGCCGTCCTGGTTCTTGGTGGCCACCCGTGAAGGCGCCAACAAACTCATGGCACAGGTCAGCCCAGGTTGAAATGGAATTCTCTGGCAAGTGCATCAACCAAGACCTCACATTTGGCTTGAGTGCCAAGGGGAAGTAGTTGGCGAACACCTTCTCATCTCTTCCCCTGGCAGCTTGAACAGCGATGGTGTAGATGCTCAAGAACTCTGCCGGGTTCAGTCTTCCATCGTACTTCTCTGGTATTTCTGGCTTGAACGTGCGGGCAGATGGCCAACGGACTTGCCGCAGATCACGAGTGAAGGCGGGGCACCCAACCCCGAAAGGTAGGTACCCACCTTCACCGGGCGTAGGCTCATCGACGTCGGGGCCATTGCGCCAGTCAGACCGGCTTTGGGTTTCGCAGCGTCGTCCGATGATGACGCGCGCATCTCCCCCCCGCCTGTCTTCCAGGACTCACCGATGGTCTCGTCGTGCTCGAGGATCGGACGAGGCCATCGATATGTCATCGGGTTCTTGGTTGCGTTGCTCTGGCTACGGCCCCTGCGCTGGCTGCCGCGGAGGGGATTGCACCGTGGGGGTGGCCCCTTCGGTACGGCCAGCAGCTCGAGCCGTTGCCACCGCTTGCGGAGGCCGTGACGGGCCTGCTCGCTGCGATCCTCCCGCCTCGGCAAAACCAATCAAGCTCTGAATGGTGGCTCTCCACTCATCCATCTGATCGGCTGCCGACGGAAATCTCAACAGGAGTTGGGCCCACGCCATGGCCTCCGAAGCAGTGCTCGTCATGGATGATGATGTAGACCGTAGCATCACCTGGCTTCTGACGGTGCCAGTAGTGGCAGCGCCGTGCTCCCGTCGTCGTGAGCCAGCCGCCAGGGGGGCGTGGAGGCGAGGTGGATGTGCTTGGGGATCGGCGGCTCCGTTAGGCGCATCGGCTTGGTCAGCCCGTCCTGGGGGTGGCGCATGCCCTGCGTCCACACCCGTAGCGGGGGCGGCCGGAGGGTTGCGGTGGTGCAATGGGGGCGAGCGTCACCCCTGTGGCTGCGTCCTTTGGTGGGGTGGAGAGGGACGGATGGAATGATCTCTCCTCCCGCACCTTGCGTTGCGTGGCTGCCGGGATGTTGTTGGTGTTGTTCTTCTACGGCGCCTCCTGCTCCCATTTCAGCTACAGGGGAGGTGGTGACGACGCCACTTGCGCCGGTCACGTCCCCCGCAGCGTCCACATCCTCGTGCGCCCCTGTAGCCCCCACGGCGTCGGCGGCCGCGTATGAAGGGGCCTTCGAGGCGGATGGGTGAGCTGCGGCACCGGTTTTCTTCTTGGGCGCCATGGATGATGAAGCCGTCGATGAAGAAACAAATGATGAAGATGACATGCTGCGTATGCTCTCGGGTTCGCGCAAGCGCTTCCCCCTAACTGGCGCGCCAAAGATGTTGTGGGAAAACACGGCCACCTATGGGGCCATCGGCCCCTTGTGGTTCGGCAGCAGGGAAGGACGCATTGCACAAAGAGCGGAGGGCGCGGGGCAGCGCGATAGCGATCACACGAGCAGTTTTTACCCAGGTTCGGGCCGTCGTGAGGCGTAAAACCCTACTCCTGCTTTGGTGGATTGATGAGAGGACCGTGGTGGAGACGCATCGCTCTAGCCCGGTAAGGTAGACTTGGGGCGAGAGTAGCTACGCGCGTATGAGTGTACAGGGGTCCGAATCGTTTCTAAGGTTGCCATGGCCCTCCTTTTATAGATCAAGGGGTCACCACAATGGCAAATCAGTCATTGTGTACTGATTAGACAGCAAATAGTGCCATCATACCTAACTCTGCAGATAGGATAGAGCGCATTAAATGCGCCGCTTAGTGTCACATCGTAGCCTTGCCCGACAAGCCTTGCCGTGCTGTTAGGCCACCTTCTCGCCTGCCTGCATTACACGTCGCTAGAGGAGTGTCATTTGGAGGTGATTTCCTCTGGAGGTGGCTGCCACGTGCCAAATAACAGCCACTTAGCATCTTGGGGGCTAGACACCGCACCGATCGATGACTTGCGTTGCTGTGAGGTGGAGCGGTGGAGCCCTGGCGGGGTAATCCGCCCTGAGCGTCCCCGGCAAGCCTGCCGGGGCAACCTTGAGACTTGTCTTCGAGGCAACCTTGCCCTTGCCAGGCTCGCCTGCCTGGCAGGGGAGGTTTTCCCATAGTGGTATCTTGCTCCTATTGTTGGTCTTGGTCTTCTTGATCCGCCCTTTGATTTCTCAAAGAGCTAATCTCTCTTGCTTGGCCTTGTCCTGGATGCTGCAACCTTGTTCTCGAGCCTGTGTACAGTCTGGGCAACACACCTGGGGGTTTGTTGCACCGACAGTATTCTACTCATGTATTTTACTTCGATGCATGCTTTAGTTTCCCTTCGGTTATCTGTTGTAGTTCTTCGTATTCTATTTATTGTTTATTCCGCTGCTGGGTTCTGAGAGATTTAAGTTTTTCGAAGAAAATTAAAACTCCCATTCACCCCCCTCTGGTAGACATACTTCGTTCCTACAATTGGTATCAGAGCAAGGTACTCCTTGACTCTGCTCATTTTAGTCTAACGACTTTAGAGTTTAAGTATGTCTTCAGTGAACTACAAGTCGCATCTCAAGATTCGCATATTCGATGGGACGGACTATCCCTTCTGGAAGGAGAAGATGAAGATCCGTCTACGAGCTATAGATGATGATATGTGGAATGTGGTGCATATCAGGTTCACAGTTGTTATTCCTCAAGCCCCTACCGATGAAGAAAAGAAGCTCATTCAACTAGATGCTCAAGCCAAGGATGAAATTGGTGGCCATCTCTCTTGTGCTCAATTCCTTCGGTATCGTCAGTGTCAGACTGCTAAGGAGCTGTGGGATGTCCTCAAAAAGATCAATGAAGGAGTTTCATCTCAGAAAGAGGCCCGAATTGATACTCTTCAAGCGAAGTTCAATCACTTCAAGCGAATTGGAAATGAAAGCTGTCAGCAAACCTTCGATCGCCTCAGTGACATAGCAAATGAACTCCAAGGACTCGGCGCCCAAGATATTACTGACCATGAGGTCGTGAAGAAACTATGATGATCTCTTGACACTTCATTTGACACGCTTGTTCTAATGATTCGAGAGCATCCTAATTTCAAAAGCCTCAACTCTGCTGATGTGATGGAAAGACTGAACACACATGAGGAACAGGAAGAAGAAAAGAGAGATCTGTATGGCTCAACTCAATGCAAAAACCATACTCTCAAGGCCGTGGCTGATTCCTCCTCCAATGGAAATGCCGAAGAAGATTCTGATGATCCACAATGACTCAGCAAGGATCTCACACTAATCACAAAATGATTCCAACGTTTCCATAAGAAGAGCCAGTTCCAGAAAAGAAGTTCAAGCAACTCTGGAGGTTCAAAATCTTCAAAACCTACCGGAGAATACACTTGTTTCAAGTGCAAGAAGCCAGGACACTTCATTTCGGACTGCCCTCTCTGGGAAGCTGAAATCCATGCGAGTGGGGGATATGACTCGAGCAACTATCGAAGCAAAGGCAAGAGCAATAACTACGACTCTGATGATGAGAAGAAAACTAAGAAGTTTTTCAAGAAGAAGGACAGCTCCACCTCAAAATCTTCGTCAAGATCTTCCTCAAAGAATCCTTCCAAGTCCTCCTCCAACCGCAAGAGTACCTATCGCAAGGCCAAGCATGCATCGGCAAGGAGATGGATTCTGAAGAAGAAGAATCGTCTGCTTCCGAGGAAGAAAATGAGTCTGATGAGGATTCTGACTCAGGCATGGCTGGCATAGCATGCGCCTCTTCCCCAGCGATGAATTTCTTCAGGAACCCTTCAAGCGATGATGAAACTCCTACCTACTGCTTCATGGCCAAAGCCTCGAAAGAAAAGGTACCCGTCAAACATCACAAGGATCACTCTAGTGATCAATATTCTTCTGATGAGGATGACCATGCTAAGTTGATCAAAATTGCCAACATTCAACAAAACTCTCTTGAGAAAATTGAGAAAACCCTCAGGAAGTCCGAAGGGTTGTTGGTTGAGGAGATGGAAAAGAATCAGTCGCTGACCGAAGAGTATGCTACTCTCAAGTCACGAATGGATGAACTCACAACCCGTCATGATTTTCTCTCAGCAGACCACGAGAGATTGACCTATGATTTCCTGAAAAGGAAACAGGAACTCGAGGCACTGAGAGAGGCTCATGAAGACTTGTTGAGAGAAAATTGTCTTCTCACCCAACAACTCAAGGAGAAACCTGAAGTGTTTGAACCACCATGTTTAAAATGTCTTGAAAGAAATAATGCTGAATCTAATGCTGAATCATCTATGAGTGCTAACCCCTCAATCGAGGAAAATAGTTTTGTTTCTGATGAGAATGCTAGGTTGAAGGATCTTCTTCAGACGGGAATGTTCAAATCTCTCAAAGGGCACCAAAGCCATTGAGATGTTCTGAAGAAATCCATTCTTCACAAAAATCCCAGAAAGGAAGGTATCAGTTTCGAAAGGAAACTGAATGAAGAAGGTACTTACTGAGAACCACATCAATATCCCCAGACTGTGTGGGTCCCTGCAAAGAGCAAAATGCTCGACCCTGCATTACTTTCAGGATATGACTCCCCCATTCCTGAATATCTTGATAATGATTCCTTGGACAACTACAAGTTGTTCAAAGACCAACATGGTGAAACAATTTCTCGCTATGTTGGACCGAACAACAGAAATGGCCCCCCAAAGAGAGCTATTTGGGTGCCAAAGAAAACTGTTGATGCTTTGCCAGTTTCTGCTCAACTAACCATGCAGGCGCAAAGGATTCGGCAGAATGAATACATGCACACAGGAAACAATCATTATGCTCATTCATCTGGAAAGAATTTCAATGCTTACTCTTTCAATTATACTCGCTCCTCATCGAGCAACAACTATGCTTATCGAAAGAAAACCTATCTTGCTCGTTCATTTGTTTCAAAGCCACCTGCAAAGATGTGGGTGGTTAAGAAGGCCTAATTCTTCTGCAGGACTATGTCTCCGGGTGTACTGAATGGATTATGGACAGTGGGTACACTAGTCATATGACCGGAGACAAGTCGTTGTTTGTCGACCCCTTCTTAACTGCTTCTCCTCTGAAGTATATCACTTTTCGCGACAACAACAAAGGGAAGGTAATTGGCTTAGGTAAAATTGCTATTTCCAGGGACAAATCTATTGATGATGTGCTACTTGTTCAATCCCTTGGATTCAATCTTATGTCAGTTGGCAAGTTATGTGATTTAGGCATGCTAGTATTATTCTCTATATCCAAATGCATTGTCTTCATGGCCTCTGACCATTCCTTTGTCTTTGAGGGAATTAGAAAGGGTGATCTTTATATTGTGGATTTCTCTAAGGGTCCCTCAGTCCAAACTTGTTTGCTTGCAAAAGCAACCGAAGGATGGCTGTGGAACCGTAGACTTGGTCATGCGGGTATGAGAAACTTGCAGAATCTGGTGAAGAAAAAGCATCTTCGTGGCATTCCTGATGTGAAATTCGACAAGAATCGTCTCTGTGCTCCTTGTGAAGCTGGTAAATTGGCTAAGAAGCATCATTCATCAAAGACAGTCATGACCACAACAAGACCACTGGAAATTCTTCATATGGATTTATTCGGTCCTCAAAGCTATGCAAACTTTGGTGGCAGTCATTATGGTCTGGTTATTGTTGATGATTTCTCTCGATACACTTGGGGTATTCTTCCTCGAAGACAAGACTTGTACTCAAGATATCTTCAAAAGTTTCGCTAAGAAGGCCCAGAATGACTATGATGTGTGAATTAAGCATGTCAGAAGTGACAATGGAACTGAGTTAAAAAATACTCACATTGCTGAATTTCTCGATGATCATGGTATCACTCATGAGTTCTCTGCTGCTTACACTCCTCAACAAAATGGAGTTGTTGAACGGAAGAAAAGAACTCTCATTGAAATAGCAAGAACGATGCTCAATGAGTATAAAACTCCCATTCGCTTCTGGGCTGATGCCATTAACACTGCTTGTCATGTTATCAATCGTGTTTATCTTCACAAGTTTCTTAAGAAAACTTCATATGAGCTTATCACTGGCAAGAAACCAAATGTTTCTTATCTTTGTGTTTTTGGTGCACCTTGCTATATTCTTGACATGAATCATTCTTCCAAATTTGCATCTAAGGCACATGAAGGTTTTCTTCTTGGTTATGGCTCAAACTCGCATACGTATCGAGTCTATAACTCTCACCACATGAAAGTTATGGAAACGGTAAATGTGCGGTTTGATGAATCTAACGGCTCTCAAAAGGATCACTTGCCAAATGTGATAGATGAACCTCTGATATCGAACGCAATTCGGTAAATGGCCATTGGGAGTGTCAAGCCTGTTGAAGGAAATGCACCTGAGTCATCTGATGATGATGCTCCCATGACTCGAAGCAGAACTCGTCAAGCCTCTGCCGAAGCAACTGCTCCTCCGAATGGAAATGGCAATCAGAACACAGATGTCGATCAAAATGGCAATCCTGAAGGGAATGATGATACAAATGCGGATGCTGATGATAATGACCTTCACGAAGAAAATGCTCATCCTCGAGTGGCAAATCGAGTTGATCCCTCACTAATTCTCGATGAACTTGAGAATCCAGGTTATCGACCCACAACTCGTTCGCGTACTCATTTGGCTAACTACTGTGGCAGTTTCTCCTTTGTTTCATTGGCAGAACCTACCAAATATGAAGAAGCCATGAATGATCCGGATTGGATGAATGGCATGCAAGAGGAGTTGGTGCAGTTAAAATTAAATGATGTATGGGAACTGGTTGACAAACCAAATCCCAAGAAGCACAATATCATCGGCACAAAAAATGGATCTTCCGCAACAAGCAAGATGAAAATGGTATTGTGGTAAGAAACAAAGCTCGACTTGTTGCTCAAGGGTACACACAGGTAGAAGGCATTGATTTTGGTGAAACATATGCTCCTGTTGCACGCCTTGAGGCTATTCGCATTCTACTTGCTTATGCAAATTACAATGATATCCTGCTATATCAAATGGATGTGAAAAGTGCTTTCCTCAATGGTGAAATTGATGAGGAAGTTTATGTTAGACAACCACCTACCTTTGAACACCCTGAGTTTCCTAACAAAGTTTTCAGGTTGAAGAAAGCCTTATATGGGCTAAAACAAGCCCCTAGAGCTTGGTATGACACCCTGAAGAAGTTTTTGCTTGACAAGGGGTTCAAACCTGGATCCACTGATCCCACACTTTTCACTCGTGCTGTTGACAATGATTTATTCGTTTGTCAAATCTATGTGGATGATATTATCTTCGGCTGTACTAACAATGCTTGCAGCTTAGAATTCTGGAAAATGATGTCCGATAAATATCAAATGTCCATGATGGGTGAACTCAAATTCTTTCTAGGACTGCAAATACATCAACAAGCGAATGGCATCTTCATTTCCCAGGAAAAATATCTGAAGGAGTGTCTGAAGAAGTTCAAAATGCAAGATTCCAAAATGAAGGGCTATAAAACTCCAATGCCCACGAATGGTAAGCTAGATGCAGATGTGTACGGTAAGGATTATGATCAGAAGGCCTATCATTCAATGATTGGACCTCTTCTTTACCTATGTGCATCCAGACCTGACATTATGTTGAGTGTTTGCATGTGTGCTCGCTATCAAGCTACACCGTAAGAATTGCATCACCAAGCCGTCAAGCGCATTCTGAGATATTTGGCTCACACCCCCACCTTAGGTTTATGGTATCCTAAGGGAGCACAGTTTGATCTTGTTGGTTATTTAGCACTGTTCAAGATATCTTCCGATATTCTGATAAATCGGCCGATTTATCGCTTACCGTTGTCTGACCGATAAGATAAATCGGCCGATAAATCAGCCATTATGGCGATAAATCACACGATATGCCGATAAACTTGCCGATTTACCCCTTATCATGGCTCAACCGATAAGTTCCCGATAAGCGATATCTCCAACATTGTTATTTAGACTCAGATTGGGCTGGTGACTTAGTTGATAGGAAATCTACTTCGGGGACATGTCATTTCCTCGGTAGATCCTTGGTCTGTTGATCTTCAAGGAAGCAGAATTGTGTATCTCTATCTACGGCTGAGGCCGAATATATTGCTGCTGGCTCTTGTTGCACTCAGTTATTGTGGATGAAGCAGACACTGAAGGATTATGGCATCAAGGTCAAGCATATACCTCTTTATTGTGATAATGAGAGTGCTATCAAAATTGCACACAATCCTGTGCAGCATTCTCGCATGAAGCACATTGCCATCAGACATCACTTTATTCGCGATCATGTGGCTTGAGAGGATATTGTTGTCAATCATGTCAAGATCGAAGACAATCTCGCTGATATCTTCACCAAGCCTCTTGACGAGAAAAGATTCTGTGCGTTACGGTGTGAGCTAAATATCCTAGACTTCGCAAACATGCAGTAACCTGGACTCGGCACCCATGCTAACACTTCCATATCTTTGAAAGGAATGGGTGCATAACACTTGAAGAGTCTGAAACTTTCAACAAAGTGAAAGTTTTTTCTAAGAGTGAATACATTAATGAAGAACTAGACTAACCGGGTGCCACGATAATTGTGCAACACTCGGGGTCATACAGTTCTTATACGGTGGGTTACACCACCACAATTTTTCTTCGATGAGTTTCTTTTCGATTCGATGGATTTGACTTTTGTCCGAATGCATTTCTCTCATTGCTATTTGCTTGGTTTCCTTTGTTCTCTGCTGAGTGAAATGCCCAGGACCATGTTTTTCCCTCTAATCTATCTCTTCCAGTCTATGCTATTCCATTACAAATGCTCAATTCTACCTGGAACGAAACTCATCTGGTGTCCTTCACCACGATTTTTTTGGACCGAACTTTAATCTGTTTTGGCGAAAGCCGTCCAAAGTTTGGGCCTTCCCGCCCAAGTCAGGACCACGTTCTATGACGGTTGCCACATGCTGCACATCAACTGCCAGTCCATCCTATCCGTTGAATTGCAATTGTCCCCGTATAGAAACCGTTCGATCTTAACCTTGGCGTGCGGTTATTTTCCTCGCCTATATATAAACCGCACCACCCCCTTCGTCCTCCTTCCTTATTTCTCCTCGCTCCCTCTCTCCACCAAAACCCTTGCCACACTACTCCTTCTTGAGCTCGACGCCGATGACCCCTTCGCCGCTTAGCTGCCGGAAAGAGGTCACCGGAGTCATTCCACGCCGCCGCGGGATATCTTCTCCCTCGCGCCGCCATAGCTGCTGCACGTCACCAAGCTAGGGTACGTGTAGTTCATGCTCGAACTTCCTTCCTTCTGATTCGAGTTCGTTCGCGGTTAATTTTCATCGATTTTACCGCTTATCGTAGATCTAGGCTTTTACTTCTCTAGTGTGGATGTGGTTTGTAGTTTTTCCTCGCATCCGAATCTGTCAGATCTAGGGTTTTTGATTATGCTTCGCTCGAATGAAATGCCTAGATCGCTGTCTAGTATTCTTATTCAGACTTACTAGCTCGATCTATATGTCTCATTCTATTGAAACAATTCACAAATTCTGTGTCTGACACTTCCTCAAAATGTTTTGTTCGAGAAAATCTTTTGCTATGAGCATTTGTGACTCTGTCCCCATTTTCCCTCGCTTCTATTCTCTTTCTCAGGTCGATGCAGTCAGTTGCAGATTCTGCTAAGATTCACAGCATGGCTGACGATGAAGAAACTTTCATGGGAACTGCTGACGAGTCCAAAGCACCAAAGGGCCCAACGGTAGGCCCATCTACAAGCAAAAGAAAATGGGCCGAACAAAATACGAATGAGCAAGAAGCAGATGCCCCGAAGAAAAGGAGAGGTGGCAGACAACCAATCAAAAACACAGCTGAGCTTGTTTCTCACGATGAATATAACACCGTTCCAGGAGAAGATTCAAATCAGAGAAAAGGATGTGTGCAAAAGATTTGGCGCCATTGGGTCAAGAAATGGTTTAACTACAAGATGGTTCACCCTCGGTACGCCAAGAACTTTGCCTTCCATCCCCCATGGGCTGACTGTCGCGAGATTGGGCTCATTCGAGTTGGTGGACCACAGCAAAGACCTCCACCACCTCTTGATACTCATGAAACTTCCATGAAGACTCCAGATTCCTATCCCAAAGAGAAGGCCAAGCGCCTCAAGAATGCTGAGAAGCGTGCCAAGAAGGCCGCCAAAGATCAAACAAAGGAAGAAGAAAATCATCGTCTCATCAAGTCAGACGTCGAGAAGAGAAAGGCTGAAGGAAAAGACGAGCGTAGAATGAAGAATAAGCATGATCCAAAATCTACTGCTCTGAAGAAAAAGAGCGCCCCAAGGAAAAGGCCTACGAAGCCAGATGAACCTGAAAGTGATTCCTCTCCGAACAAGTGAATGTCACCACATCCACTGTTCTACCAGATCTTCGTGTGGATGATGTTCCAGTCGCACCCCCGAAGAAGAACACCTTAAAGAGGAAGACCCCACCAACCACTATTACCATGGTTGACAAGGTGAACACCGAACCTCATCCTGATGCAATTAACTTGCAAGAATTGGTGGTCGAAGCACCTGTTCGCACTGCAAAGCCAGGAGAAAAGCTTCCGAAAGACAAATTGAAGCAAATCAAAGGAACTGATGCCAAGCAGGAAGTTCCCAAGTCTGATGTTGTGAAAGAAAAGGCTACACAATTTGCCTCGAAACTGACTCAACCTCTGGCTCAAACGGCTCCCTCTGCTCCATAGACTGCTCAGATTGAAAAAGATACTGCTGCACCACATTCTTTTGATCATCAGTTCATCATGGAGCAACTAGACCGTTTTGTTGAAAATTTATTTGATGGAGAAGTGGCATCTTTTCCAATTCCTTTTGAATTTATCTCTCAAGCTTCTGTTCTGATTGAAGATATGAGAAATGATTCAGTAGAGATGAATGACCTCATTGGTCAACTCAAAGAGCTTGACAACCGCATGAAAGCTACCAAGTCCAAGTTTGTCATCAGGCAGCTTGAAGAATCCTATGCTGATATCAATAAGGAGTTGAAAGTTCTTCATCACAGAAGGCTGAGATTTCATTCGGATCTGGACCAAATCGTTCGCAAAATTCGCCTTGATCATCAAGCAAATGTGACAGGTTACAATGATCTTGTCAAAGGACACGTTGATCCTTCGAAGAAGAAAAAGAAGAAAATTGCAAAGAAGAATGCTCCTCCCCCTCCAGAAGCTGGCACTCAGAAAGAAAATTCTCGTGTGCAAGCTAGTTCTTTAGCTCCTCAAGAACCAGTTGTACATGAGCCATCCTCACCCAGGCAAACTGAAGCAGTGCCTGTGGTTACTCCCGCTCATGATGAAAATCCAACTCAGCGTCAAGTATCCGAAGAAAGAGAGATTCCTCGGTCAGAACGACGAGATTCTCCTGTCATCGAAGAACCTAAAGATTCGGTTCCTCCCTCTACTCCACCAACTTCAGAAGCAATTCCTCAACTGCCCCAACTGAATGATAAAGCTTCGGTGCCTGAATCTGTCCCTGCACCAGTGACAAATCCCTCTCCCTTGAGGATTTCACTCGTCGCAGCTCAAAGACCCTCAGATGTTAACCCTTCTGCAGCAAACTCACCATTAGCTCATCATTCGGATTCCGTCATCTATGGCGATGAAGTACTTTCTGTTGAAGAAGAACTAAAATACCCCTATACTCACGAGCGACAGCCCTTGTTTCCCACCGGTGTCGGCATCAAAGGACCGTTGTTCAACAGAAATACGCACCCACATTTCTTTCAAGAGAGTCCTTATAGAAAACCCAAGACACCTGATTCTCCTTGATTTTGGACTCAGGAACAGGCGATATACTACTCTCATATTCTGTATGACAGCCTGAAGATTTTCCCTCATGATTTCCTAGACTTTGCAGCCATGAAAAGCATCGGATGCTTCAATCAAATTCTACAAGACATCGAAGACTATGGTCTCACTCGTGTCTTAGGCTATCAGCATCCATGAAACAAGGAGATTATTCTTCAGTTTTATGCAACTCTGTATATCTCTGGCGATGAGACAGATAGCACACAGTGGATAATGGAATGGATGATAGAAGGAAAAAGAATCAAATGCTCTGCTATGGACTTTGTCTCCCATTTTCATTTTCCTCGATTTGAACATGGCAAAACTGAGATTCACGTTCACAACATTGATGCAGTCACTGATGAAAATTTCTGATGCATAATGGATAAAGAAAAGATTCGTGACTACCATGGTTCTCCTCTGCCTGAACATTTAACCTTCGACAATCAGACTCTATACCACATCCTCACATATACCATCTATCCGCTGGCTGGAATGAATACTGATAATGTAATATCTGATGTTCTTTGGGACACCATCCATGCCATCTCTCAGGGTTATATCTTCGATGTCGAAGACATGTTCTTGCGCATCCTAATAGATTCAGCTCAGTGTCCTAAAACCATCAAAGTATTCGCACCATGGATTCAGAAAGTGGTTGACTATGCAATGAAGACCGAATATCTTGCTAAAGTCAGTCACAAGAGCTTCATTCCTCCTATGCGTGATACACTGAAAGTTATGGAAGATATTTCTTCAGGAAAAGCACCATGGTCAAGCACTTCTGACTATCACAACACTTTCAATGGGCCGAAGCTACCCAAGCATGATCGTCTGCCGAATACTCAACCTCCTTCACATCTTGAAGTGAGCATGCGCACTCAGCAGTCGCTATTGAAGCATATGGCCGAAGACCGCCAAGAGAAAGAACATCCGGCTGCCGAACTTAATGCTATTCACAACCGAACAAAAGTTGTGCACATGATTATAGCAGAAAACAAGAAGCGCCTATGGAAATTGCTTCAGAAATTTTTCTCCAAGAAGCAACTCAGCAAATCTCACCTTCAAGAACTCTATCAGTACATTGACCAAGGCTTTACTAATGAAGATTTTCATGATCGCTCCACTCCACCTTTGCCAGCTCGTGAACCTACAACGAATTTACTTCGAATTCAGTTGCGCAAATTGCTCGATGAATCAGAAGCCACTTCGCCAACTGTCAAGCCTTCTGAAGAAAATCCTCTGTCTCACAAGTGTGATGAGGCTGGCCCCAATATTCCTTCCTCGTCCAAGACCCAAGTCAGTCTCGAAGGATCAGCTGCTGCTGTTGTCGCTGAAGATGAAGAGATTCCACACACTTCCAAATCAGAAACTTCGTTAGACAGTTCCTCAGGCGATTCCTCAGAGTGAATCATATTCACAGTTTTCCACCCATGTTATTTCATCACCTTTTTGACACTAGTTGGCAAAAAGGGGGAGAATAACATCGAGAGTTTGATAGATTTGCTCTGTTGGATTTGGTGTTTATGTTTTTCTCGCTCTATCCTTGAGACAATTGCACCATTTCATGTGATCTGATGTAAAACTTCTATTATGGGCTGTAATATTAATAACCCCACCTGCTGCACTGCTCTCTCTCGAATCTCTTTGTTTTGCAGGTGAAATTGTTAACAGAAGTTATGAATGATTGCACTTTTCTCTCATTGGATTATCTGTCATCAGTGCGAATCATTACCTCGTATGATTGAAAATTCTCCACACTCTCAAATGAATTGCAAGGAATTCCATTATATATCAATTGAACCTGCATACATCCAGGGGGAGTATATTTCATCATCGAGTCAAGTAACGCAAGTTCACTCTTGTTTGATTTAAATCTTTCTTATCTATCTTCACTTCGATCATTATCTATTTTGTCAACAACCATCCAAAAAGGGGGAGATTGTTGGTGCAATGATAGGCCCCTTATGTTTTGCAGTTTGTTGACATAAATAGTTTGGGACTTATGTGTTTGCTAGTGCACACAGAGTAACATGTCCCTGGAGTAATCGAGGAGTTTGATAAAAATGATGAAGATAATCTCCCTGCGAGGCAGCGAAAGTTATCACCAAAGATAAAGCTAACGCGAGTGACCCCTAAAAATTGCTGAAGTTTAAGCAATTGGTTCGATGATTGTTCGAAGCAAATGACTGCGTTCGAGGAAGAATGAAGACGAAGTGAAGATGTAGCATTTATTTCGTTGTTCTTCTTCTTTCATTGAGTCATAGGACCACCATACTATTAAGAGGGGTATAGCGTTCCGAAGCTCTAATTCTCTGATGCTAAACCCAAACCTATGAAAGCTGTGAGAGAAATCTCTTTGTGCTCCGAGCAAATACTTGCCAGCAAGAGACTGTGATCTTCTTTGCTGCGAGAGATTTGCCTCGGACTGAGGAGTTAGCATTACTTGTTCCTCAAGTAATGTTACCATTGCTCCAAAATCCGACCGTTGAGAACGTGTCGGTTGGCCATTGGCTGGACCTCGTGTCCAAAATGGTCATTTCCCATCTGGGAAGGCTGCGGCTATAAATAGCCACCCCGCGCTGGCTTTGTCTGGTGGCTGCTCCATTTGATTTCTGAGAAGATTGTTGAGCAACCCCCTCTCTGAGCGATTTGAGTTTAAAATCCACCGAGAGAAAAATCCTAGAGCCGAAGAATTAGATAGTGGTTCAGCATAACTGGAATCTAAGTTTAGTACGCTCCGCCTATTACTCTTGAGAGCTGCAAACTCTCTAGACGGTTAGGTGTCAAGTTCTTCAGAGACCGAGAGTAATTGTGGTTCTCGAAGAAGAAGTCTGTAAAGGTATGGAGATCACCTTCAAGTATCTACCATGAGTGATCGGCATCGGTTGACGAATTGATTGTCAAGGAGAATAGGGTGAAGAGAGTTTATCTTCCGTGTTAATCATAGCCCCTCCAACCAGACGTAGTCCTTGTGCAGAAGGACGAACTGGTCGAACAAATACCTTGTTGCCATCGAGCACCTTAGGTCACCTCTGTTACTTATGTTTACCTTCAATGTATTCTACTCATGTATTTTACTTCGATGCATGCTTTAGTTTCCCTTCGGTTATCTGTTGTAATTCTTCGTAGTCTGTTTATTGTTTATTCCGCTGCTGGGTTCTGAGAGATTTAAGTTTTCCAAAGAAAATTTAAAACTCCCATTCACCCCCCTCTGGTAGACATACTTCGTTCCTACAGCAAGGTTTATAGGAGAACGAGTAGTAGTAGTACTAGTAGTATGTACTGTATAAGGAAGAAGGCAACAAGAATGTATGTTTTGCGTGACAGTCTCTTCTTACAGGACATGCTAGACCTAGTGGACCTCATTGTTGTTGCAATGGGAGTATCATAGATGGCACGATTCAGAGTGGTGGGCAGCGTGAATAATATTCGGAGGTACTTAAGAAGTCCCATTGAAAGGAATAGCCATCCTCTACATGTGCTCCTATGTAAAATGAGTAAATGAGACAAAAAAGAGAAAGAGGCAAAGTAAAAAAATCACCAGCCTTAGAGCCAGCCCTATTGTATCAATGAATGATATTTCTACATCGTGAATTGACATGGCTATATTATTAACCATGCTGCGGAGGTAGCAGCGGATTTTTATTTATTTGCGGAGGTAGCAGCGGATGGATATTCAACGAGGAGTGAAATGATGGCTGCTTCCTCGGTCAAACATAGAGAAAGGTGGGCCTCGTGATTTGATGGCTCATTAGTCATTATTACTGCCTATACTCTTTGCCCATATAATAACCGCGTGGTAGAGTAGTTGGCTATACTTTTAATAACCATGCTCGAAGAGCATATGTGCACGCACCCACGCACATAGCACTCTTTGCGTCTTCCCCAACCACACACGTGACACGGTAGAGCTCATTTCTGTACGATGATGCAGCCCATGTGATAATTTGACGCGTCTAGTAGTAGTTACTCACTTAATGGAGGGTCGGGAACCACGCATGAATGGTGCCGCGTTATTTATAAATAAAGTTTTTTTCTTTAGTGGCACATACGCAATATAAATAGGTTCATATGGAGAGAAAAAGAAACCGCTCCACTATATACATAGCCAGGAGCCTACACAGTTGCTTGCTGGGGTTGCTCTCTTCACACTCTCTCGCACAAAATGACTGTGGCCACATCTCTAACATCCAGGCGGATCACGTCTGCTAGGGGAAGGGGTGGATGCTTTGTGTAGATGCGGTCGCCGTCACCGACGGCGAAAACCCATTGTCGGCGTGTCCCGATCAGGGGTCCCCGCCGTTCTCTCTCACAAAGCCGGTGCGGTTGCCTTCGTCCCTTGCTCACTGCCACGAAGTGGGCAGTTGCCACCTCCCGCCGCCCTCCTCTAAGCTAGCGACATCCCGACATCCCTCAGGTACAACTTCCTTTACAGCTGGCTTGCACCACTGCCCCAGCTGCCCACATCGCTCCATGTGGATATTTCTCTACTTCTTTGCCCTGCACGTACCTCTACAGGCTTCTACTGTATTTGTGATGAGTTTATGTCTCATCAACTAGTCCCACTAGTCTTATTCTAATCACGCTTCTTCAATTTCTTTGCCACAGGGTTGCTCAGCTCGATTTTAGTGAAACTGCACAAAATGATCCAATGGTCAAAGGGTTGCAAACTTCATTTCTTCGGAAGGTTCAACGTCGCCAGCAAATTAAAGCCTGGTTAGGGTTTAGTGTTCAAGGCCTAGGGACTGCATGGATCATTTTTTTCTTTAGTTGTCTCTGTTCCAAAATAAGTGTCAACTTTAGTAGTACAACTTTGTACTAAAGTTGGCATAAAGTTGAGACACTTATTTTGGAACGGAGGGAGTACATATTGGCTATGATATGTGAATCTTTGAGATGCAAATAACATGCATGTTAGTCTCCTTTGTATTTGATGGAATGTTGCAACGAGGCAACCTTGGACGCAAGATACATGAAACAGAAGCTAGAAGCTTCATAGCATTGTACAAATTTATCTCGCTGAGAAATTACAGTACGTACTATGTACTAAAGAGTTAGGTGTTGTACGGTGTCCAGAAAATATGGTGATAGTGTGAGGTGGGCCATGTAATCACTGAGCTGCCGTGTTTTCGCTGCTTTCGCACTCCTCCACTGTAAGAGTGGAGAAAATTGTAAAGAGTGGAGACGCTCTACCTCCTTTCGCCGAAACATGGGACATCCAGCATCCGGTGCACGTGTCATGCACCAAAGTAAAGTGTACAGTGCAACTGAGACTCAGCACGCTCGTACCACCTCAGTAATAATGACCAATGAGCCATCAAATCACATAGACCCGGCAGTAAGTTGGACGGACAAAGCAACCATCACTCTTCATTGAATCCGCTTCTCCCTTCAATGCAGGAGCCAGTGAGAGGTCGCGTCCGCTCTGCACGGGCATGAATGCGGCACCGATTCTCTGGAGCGGCGCTGACCGTTTCGGGCGGGTAGCGCGTGTGGCCGATGGAGGGGGTTTGGGTGGGCCAGGGTGGTCAGGAGCGGGCGTGGCTGCTGTCCCGATCGGACGCTAAAAAACAAGAGGATGCACCGACTCTCGCAGCTAAATCATAGTACTACAGACAATCTCTCTGTAGGTCGATGTGTCGCTATCTCTAACACACACATGCTGTTAATTATAAAAACACACACATGTTCATGCGTCGGCGGTCAACCGCTATATCTGCGGCCGCGGGATTTGACGCATGCGGCTGCCGGATTTGGAGCATTTCGGCCGCCTGTAACTGCGCCTTGCCATGGATTATCCAGGTATCAGGTCGCACAACAATGGCAATGCCTCCATGTCGCATGCAGTTTTAGTTGTTGTTCACTTCGGAGGGTCGTGTACCACACGTGAACGATAGTAAGTGCGACCGGGAGGCGTGGAGCGTTAATTGCGAATTGACTCCTTCGAGCGTTAAATTTTCTTCGTGTATTAGCATTGCCCTCCGTCACAGTTTATAGGGAGCCACTACAAAAAAAACCACTTCTGTGATGATACGTGTTTATCACAGTAGGTCACATTTTCTGTCATGCATGTACATCCATGACGATTTTATGATAGAATCAAGATAGTCATACATGTGTTGTCGTAGAAGTGTTCCATGACAATACCAAAATTATCATCACAGAAGTGTCCACTTCCATGACGATAAATGGCACGTCATGGAAGTGCTTTTGTCAAGGGTAACCGACACATGGCATCCACAGTAACGGGTCGCCATTAAGCTATCGGGTTGCGGTTTCGATTCGATAACCCGTTAATAGCCCGGACCAATGGGTATTTTCCATGTGTAAAATTCTCAATGGCCCGAGGAACCACGTGTCGGCTCAGCGTTGGGACAGATGTCATCCACTCATTGGACGTGAGGCGCCTATGATATGTCGACACATGACACGGTCCAACAGAGGCCCATTCAGGTCGAAAGGCCGGCCCATTTGACTTGGTCAAAAGGTAGCGGGCTGGCCCACGGAAAGCCTGTTAAGGGCCTGTTCACATATAGCCCATTTACAGCCCGCTACCTCTCAGCCCGTTATGGCCTATCCGAATTGGGCCCAGTAGCATCATCTGGGCCGTCCAATATGATTCCAGCCCATTGTAACTTCTGGCCCATGATGTCTTTCGGCCCATACGAGGCCCTTTGTAACTCTGGGCCCATTAAAGGCCCGTGGTGAAACTGGCCCATAATGAACAGTGTATCACTTTACACCCATTAGCGGCCCATTATTCCGTTGGGCCATTTCCAGACTGTGTTACCTTTCGGCCTTCTAAGGGCCCATTTATTCTTGGGCTCATTTCTAGCATTCAGTTACTTATGGTCCGTTACTGGCTTGTTCCGCTTGTGGCCCAAATTCAGCCTGTGGTTACAGTCGGCCCGTTTGTGGCCCATTAACTTGTTGGGCAGTTTTCATAGCGTCATCATATACGGCCCATTAACGACCCGTGATGCCTGTCGATAGAATTAAGCCCGTTATACATTTCGGCCTATTAACGACATGTTATGGTCGGGCCATAAATACATGATTTCTACTCTAGCCTGTTTACGGCCCATTTTGTGGACCGTTATTGGTCCACGAATAGTACGTTTAACCAATCGATCATACGGCCCGTAGAAGGCCCATTGATTATACGGCCCGTCGAGGGCCCATGGATCCTACGGCCCATAGGAGGCCCATGGTCACTATAGCAGGTAGCAGGACCATGGTTACAACGGTCCGTATGTTGCCCATGGTTACTGTGGCCTAGTTATAAAAAATAGGTTATTGTGGCCACTAGAAAAATGCGGAAAAAGAACTGCAGTGACCACAAGCAAACAACTAAACAAGACAATAAGGAAATAAATAAGCAAGCAACTAACACTAGGCTATTACGGCTATTACACATATTACATTCACTGGGTATCAAAGTTCGCCACCAGTGCAAATATAGGGAACAAAGCCGCATATCACATACACTGGTTGTAAAAGTTGGCGACCAATGCAAATAAACGCCGCAGCAAAACAAGTCCAGAACTGAAACCACTTCAGAAGAGCTCAAGAAACAATATCCTGGTACCCAGCATGCTGGCAAGATGCTTAGCAAGCTTATTAACTTTCTCTTGTTTGGTGCTTAAATCCTCTAGCGCTTGCTGTTGCACCAGAAAGTATGCATCTGAATTCTGCAGGGACTTCCTCAGTCCTTCGGCTTCGTGTCGCATCACATCTGATTGATGTCTTTCAACTTGAAGTTGAGACTCAAGAAGACTAACTGATTCAGGCAGCGAGTTCGAAGAGCTTGTGCCAGCAGTAGTGGCCAGTAACTCCAACACTACATCAAGACAAGACTTTGGGGTTGTCTCACTGTCGTCAAGATAGTTTTTATCAGCTTTCTTGGAGACCAACATGGATGTCTCACTATCTTGAACCTTATCTGCATTACTTCCTTTACCATGGCATAACGGGGGTACTCTTCTCCAATATTTTGTCCGCATTCTAATAGAGAAACAAGCAGACACATCACAGGTTTACCATGTTGTATATGAAACTCATTTTGGTAAATCAGTTCAGTAGTAAAGTGGACAGGATAACAGTATGAAACAAACATATATCTATGTACCATGGTCACTGTATGGTCTATATCATTCTAGTTTTTTTACCAAATCAAGATAGAGACACAATTCAAATAATATATGTTTAAGACAAAGCAGCATAGACAGAATATAAGTGTGGGAAACTACACAACAATAACAACACTTGTAATGTGCATGACATGAGAACATAACTGTTTATTCAATTGAAACTGAAATCAACATAGAGCAAGTTACAACAGCAAACCAGTTAAAGAAACATGTTTAAAATATACCTGTTGCGCCACTGGAGTTTCAATTCCTTCCTTCAAATTTGAAAATAGTTGGTATGAGTAAATACAGTGATGCAAGAGCAAAGGAGTATGAACCATAGCTACAGAACCTGACCTGAGAACAATTCTTCTTCTGCTTTAAGCGTTGAGTTGGGGTTCAGAGTGGTGGTCCTCGTGCTTTGGGCACTGCAGTTGCCTTACTAACTGCTCGTGTTTGGGTGCTCTGTGGTGGAGACAGTGCTGTGTCAACTGGAACTGGGTTACTATTTGCTGGGGTTGGGGTTAGAAGGGGTGTAGCTAGTTCTCTGTCCAACTGGGTAGGTGTACAATCTGCGAGAGTCTGGGTTATGTGCGGTGGGGTTGGTTCTTGGGCAAGTACAACCGTGGTTCTATCTGCATCGACTGGTAGCACTATCTTTTCTGAAGACCATGTTGTTACTCCGTTAGATACTGCCATCACCCCCTCCAATTCAAATGGCCGATAAACAAGAAAAGTAATTGAATGTACATACATTGTATGATAGATAAGTGCAATGGATAGTGGGGAATAAAAGAGGGCATGAAATAATTCACATTTATGTTGTCTAACCAAACAGGATAGCATGACACAATTTCACATATATGATCGCTAACTAAACAGGATAGCATGACACAATTTCACATATATGATGGCTAACTAAAAAGGATAGAAAGACATAATTCAAAATATGATGACTATGTAAATAGGATGACATGATATAACTATATGATGTGTTTATTAAATAGGCTGGCATGCCATAATTCACATACATGCCGCCTATGTAAACATGATAGCATGATATAATTCACGGATAGAATGACATAATTCAAAATATGATGACTGTAACACTAAACAGGATGAGATGATATAACTATATGATGTCTTTATTAAATGGGTTGGCATGCCATAATTCAGATAGATGTTGTCTATGTAAACATGATGGCACGATATAATTCAAATATATGATTTATATATATATATATTAAGCAAGTAAGAAGATGGCAATCGCATATATGATGTAAAAACTAAGTAATGCAAGACAACATATGCATGATATGAGTAATATAACCCTGCCTAGTTTGAGCATAGCAGGGGGGGGGGAATAGGACTGGTCATCTATCTCTGAATCCTCCTCTGAGGAGCTATCTTTAACCAGCAAGATGTCTGCTTCAGCAGGTAGCATTGTCTGCTCTGAAGACCTTGTTTTCACTCCAGATACTTCCATCACCGCTTCAAATGGATGATGCACAGGAAGAGTAGTTGAATATACAAACGTTGTCGATAAATGGAATACGTAATATAAAAAAAGGGTAGCATGATATAATTCACATATATGATGATTGGCTAAACAGCATGGCATTGCATAATTCACATATATAATGCCTTGCAACAAGATAGCATTGCATAATTCACATATATAATGTCTTGCAACAAGATGGCATTGCATAATTCACATATATGGTAATTAGACACTAAACAGGTGGCATTCACACAAAGCATGTCTAAACTAAGCAAATGACATAGCAATGCAAGACACCATACACACAATATGAGCAACATAACCCTGCCAAGTTAGAGCATACACCTGGGGGGGGGGGGGATAGGACTGGTCATCTATCTCTGAATCCTCCTCCGAGGAGCTATCCGTAACCAGGGAGATATGCGCTTCGTCAGATAGCATTGTCTGCTCTGAAGACCTTGTTTTCACTCCAGATTTTTCCATCACCGTGTCAAATGGCTGATGCACACGAAGAGTAGTTGAATGTACTAACATTGTTGACAAATGTAATATGTAATGAAAAAAAAGGATGGCGTGATGTAATTCACATATAAGATGACTGGCTAAGTAGGATGGCATGGCAAAATTCACATATATGATGCCTGGCTAAACAAGATGGCGTTGCATAATTCACATATACGATATAGAAATTAAATAGATGGCATTCACACAAAGCATGTCTAAACTAAGCAGATGACATATTTGATGTATAAAGTAAGCAATGCAAGGCACCATATGGATGATATGACCAACATCAGCATGCCAAGTTAGAGCGAAAACCTCAGGGGTAAATTGGAGTGGTTTGCTCCTTCTGAATCCCCCTCGGAACAGTTATCTTCCTCTTGATTACAATCTGAAATGGGTGGAGGGGGGCTGCCTTTGCACCCACCATGGAGCGACATCTGCATGAAATTTTATTGCCACGCAAGGCTCGTCTCTTTTGCTCTACATGTTCAGTTCCATTGTGTACAATAACTGACATGCATAGGAATAAAACATAGTGAGATTATGTAAGGAGTGCATGCAAAAATCCAGAGTGATGGTAGCAACCTGTGGATAGACCCAAAACCAATGATAGCAGACAGATAATGGCTTCAGTTAAAAAATACAAATAATGGCTTCTTTACTGTTTGTTTCCCACCCAACATGAAACTCATAGTAGACACCAGAGATTAACCAGATAGTACACATATACTATTGATTGTGGCCCCGATATGTACCCCACAACCATTTAAAAACTCAAGTTTGAGCATTAGTTTGGAGCAGACTCAGAGTCTAATCGGTGAACAGGATGATAAAGTAGCATGTAATATTAAGCGATGCATAACGTAAGCAGACATGAAAGAGTGCGACCTCTCTTGCGGACCCATGTAGTCCTCAAGGTCATCTGCTCAGTTGATGATGGTAATGCAGTTGTCGTGGCTGCCGGCAACAGGGAAGAAGATCTGAGGCGACGAAAGACAGTCTGGAGGGTGGATCCCTGCTGTGGTGGACCCTTCTATCGTTGGAGCAGCTGAGCTGGGGTGGACGACGACGCGGAAGGAGCGGGACAAACCACACAAGGTTTTCTTTGACAACTATCTGTAAGAGAACTAATTCTGTAAGGGCTCGTTTGAATTGGAGGATTCTAACAACACAGAGATAGGAAATACACAGTAATAGGATAGGAATGCATGTGCAAAACAGAGAATTTAAAATCATAGGATTTCTGTCAATCTGGGTGTTTGGTTCACAGGAATTGGAAGGTCACAGTAATGCAAAGAAGCATGGTCAAATTAAGTCAAACCACAAGAAAATGTACATTTATATTGCTATTATGCTACTATCACTTAGTCTTGTTCATCATGAATAGGAATTTGAAAAGGAGGGCCAGGTGGATATTAAAATTCCTACGATTCTTCTTTGAAAGAGACACTAAAGGAACTAATCCTACAGTTTCTCTTTGCTCCATTCCTTTAAACCAAATGTATTAATAGTAGTACCATAGGAAGCTTTCCAATTCCTATGTTTTTCCTTCACTTTTCCTTTCAACCACTGGCAATTCTAGTAGGCAGGCTTGAACAGGCAAAAGCCTACACTCCAAAAATGTATTTGTGCTACTTGTACTACTTTGGACTCAGGCCACTGCCCTACTAACTCAACTCCCAGGCCCATCTACACATGCACAACTCAAACACGCAGAAATAAATAATGATGGCTTTCGAGAGAGTCCATCACGGATAGCTAATTTGCCTGGTACCTCACTACTTGTTATATAGGAGAAACTAATCATATTTCACGTTACTACGTGTGCTCAGTGGACAATATATATAACATGTAGAGTAAAAAAGCGATGTAGCAAGTGTACAACCTCTTTGGCGAAGCCATGTCGATCTCAACATCATTAGGTTGGTCGCTGAGGATGCTGCGGCAGTCGGAGGAGGGGAAGAAGATCTTAGGCGCCTGGAGATGGAGCCAAGGGTACTGCTCCGCCGTGATGGAGGGTTTCATCATTGGAGCAGCTCCGGTGAGGTGTATGACGGCGAGGCTGAAGCAGGACAAGAGAGACAACATTAACCAGAAGTGGTATTCTAATAGCATCTCTGATAGATGATGTAAAATACATAACCAAAAAGTGCTCGATGTAAAATACATCAGCCGCTCATCTCTGATAGATGAACTTAACTGTCAAAATAGAATTTAACCGTCGAAACTGAATTTTACTGTCGAAACTGAATTTTGTTGTTGAAACTGAATTTTACTATCGAAATTGAATGCACTAGTAGCAGAAAAGTAGTGCACTAACAGTTTTGACCGCTCGAGCACTAGTGGCAGAGTAGAAGTGATCTAAATCGGTAGCCGCTCTAGCAGGAACCGTACTACCAGAGAGCAGCCGGGGCAGAGCAACAACAGCGCCCAGAGCAGCAGTGCGTGCGAGAGCTGGGGCAGCTGGTCATGTAGCAGCATCTCGGGTAGCAGCAGCAGGAGCTCGAGCGAGAGCCGGAGCTGCTGCCCGTGCAGCAACAACGCGAGCAAGAGTAGACCAGCAGCGCAAGCAAGAGCAAGAGCAAGAGCAGCAGCGCGAGTAAGAGCTAGGGCGGACCAGGCAGGGGACCGAGAGCAAGAGCAAGAGCAGCAGTGCGAGCAAGAGCCAGAGCAGACCAGGCAGGGGACCAAGAGCAAGAGCAGAGTAGCAGCGCGAGCGAGAGCCGAAGCAGCGGCAGCAGGGCCAGCGAGAGCCGGAGCAGCAGCAGGGCCAGTGAGAGCCGGAGCAGTAGCAGCAGCTCCAACTGATGTGGATGTCGCCGCCGAGGGAGCGACGCCATGGAGGAAGTGGCCGGCTGAGGGAGTCCTGGATTACGGGGTCCTCGGGTGGCCGGGCTATGTGACATGGGCCGGACTGAAGGGCCATGAAGATACAAGGCAGAAGACCTTTCCTCGTGTCCGGGTGGGACTCTCCTTTGCGTGGATGGCAAGTTTGGCGTCCGGATGTATAGTTTCCTTCCTCAGTAAACCGACTCTGTACAACCCTAGCCCCCTCCGGTGCCTATATAAACCGGAGGGTTTGGTCCGTGGAGGCCATCAGAATTTTCATAGGCTAGACAGCTAGGGTTTAGGCATTACGATCTCGAGGTAGATCAACTCTTGTAACCCCCATACTCATCAAATACAATCAAGCAGGACGTAGGGTTTTACCTCCATTAAGAGGGCCCGAACCTGGGTAAACATCGTGTTCCCTTTGTCCTTTGTTACCTTCGATCCTCAGACGCACAATTCGGGACCCCCTACCCGAGATCGGCCGGTTTTGACACCGACATTGGTGCTTTCATTGAGAGTTCCACTGTGTCATCGGCAGAAGGGATCGATGGCTCGTTTGATCATCAACAACGATGCTGTTTCCGAGGAGATCTTCCTCCCCGGTCAACTTTTTGTATTCGGCGACTTCGTCTGCGCGCCAATTCAGTTGGTCACCTTGAGCAGATCGACAGCTACGCCCCTGGTCATCTGATCAGATTAGGGAGCCTGAATTACGTCGCTGATATCCGTGGAGACTTGATCTTCGAAGGGTTCACGGCCTCAACCACTATTCCTCATCTTCAAGAAGGCAACCCATCGGATCCGTCATCAGGCGCCGCTCAAAGACCAACTACTATCCCTGCCCTGGCCATAGATCCTGGGCAGGCCACCTCATCCGGAGATGGGATCTTAAAACCCACTGGACCCTCTCCTCCCATGGAGCCCTTTGCCGAAAACCCAGAAGCAACTGTATGTTCGGTGAGCCTGGAATCAAGTAGGACCCTCCTTGTCATCATAGAGCCGAACTCGCCTCTAGAGGCCAACTTCGAACTCTCAAGGTCTGCGGCTAGTGAACACAACCTGGCAGAGTCTGCCATGCCCAGCTCCGCAGGTCCTCGGTTCCCCGTCCGGCCTTCACTCTTAAGCGAGGCCTTGGACTTAATGCGGTCTCTCGCCATCACGGAGGTATCAACTCCGAATTATGCCCAGCCCGAACTAGGGGTTGAGTGCGGGGAATTTTGCGTCCCACCCACAACCCACTTGGTAGCCACTGTCGAAGACTTAACCGACATGCTCGACTACGCCTCCGAAGACATCGACGGTATGGACGACGATGCCGGAGCCGAACCAGGCCAAATCCCGCCCATCACCGGATGTTGGACTGCCACTTCTACATACGACGTATACATGGTGGATACACCCAAAGAGGACGACGATGGCAATCAAGATCCGATCGAGGACAAGCCCGTCGAGGTACCACCGAAGCGTCGACATTAGCGGCGCCGTTCACGATCGCGGCGGGAAAAAGAAAGTAATACCGGCGCCTGAGACATTGACACTCCGGAGAATGCCAAAGACTCTGACCAACCCATTGAGCCTGCCGTAGAGCAGGATAATTGGGAAGAGTGACAAGTTAACCCCGACGAGCCAGTCGGGAATGAGAATTTGGAGGATAGTAGCTATCTACCGATCTCCGAGGAGGATGTCAGCCTCGTCAACGAAGACTTCATCGTGCCAGAGGAACCCCTCGAGCAAGAGCGCTTTAAGCGACAGCTCATCGCAACTGCGAGGAGCCTAAAAAAGAAACAACAACAACTTCAAGCCAAACATGATACGCTCAACGACAGATGGACCCAGGTCCTAGCTGCCCAGGAGTACGGCCTCAAACGGCCAACAAAGAGCTATCCGAAGCGTCGGCTACTGCCACAATTCGATGACGAGGCCCTAGAGCCAATACCGTCAAGACATAATCATGCTGATGAACCAGACCGACCACCACGTGGGCGAGACAAAGCGGCTACTCATGCCGAACACCAGCCCGCGCCACCTCGCCGTCGAGGCAAAGAGGTAGCAGCTCAGGGCTACACCTACGACTTATGTCAGGACCTGGACAATAGAGCCGGCAAGACCAGATCAATATACGGATCAAGGGGGCGTGCTCCGATGAGAGACAGCGGCCTTCAAGCTTGGCACGAGCAGCATAACCAAACTCAGGCCGAAAACCGAACACGGATGTCATCCGAACTCCGTCATGATGTTGCCCGATATAGAGGCACCGCACACCCCTTGTGCTTTACCGATGAGGTAATGCAGCACCAATTTCCAGAAGGATTTAAACCCGTAAACATCGAATCATACGATGGAATGACAGATCCCGCGGTATGGATTGAGGATTTTCTTCTCCATATTCACATGGCCCGTGGTGACGATCTCCACGCCATCAAATACCTCCCCCTAAAGCTGAAAGGACCAGCGCGGCACTGGTTAAACAGCCTACGAGAGAACTCTATCGGTAGCTGGGAAGACTTGGAGGATACCTTTAGAGACAACTTCCAAGGTACCTATGTCCGGCCTCCGGATGCCGATGACCTTAGTCATATAGTCCAGCAACCCGATGAGTCAGCCCGCAAACTCTGGACTAGGTTCTTAATTAAAAAGAACCAAATCATCGACTGTCCGGACGCCGAAGCCCTCGCGGCCTTTAAACATAGCGTCCGCGATGAATGGCTCGCCCGACACCTTGGTCAGGAAAAGCCAAAGTCTATGGCAGCTCTTACTGCACTCATGACCTGCTTTTGCGCGGGAGAGGACAGCTGGTTGGCTCGTAGAAGCAATAGTACCAGCAACCCTGGCACCTCCGAAGTCAGGGACGGCAATGGCAGGCCACGATGCAACAAACACAAGCGTCGAAACAACAACGAAGGAACTGAAGACACAACGGTTAATGCCGGATTCAGTGGCTCTAAATCCGGTCAGCGGAAGAAGCCATTCAAAGGAAATAAGGACGGTCCATCTAATTTGGACAAAATACTCGATCGGCCTTGCCAGATTCATGGCACCCCCGACAAGCCTGCCAACCACTCCAACAGAAATTGTTGGGTCTTCAAACAGGCCGGTAAGTTAAATACCGAACATAAGGGGAAAGGGCCGCCAAGCGAGGACGATGATGAGCCCCGCCCACCGAACACAAGGGGACAAAAGAAATTCCCCCCTGAGGTGAAAACAGTGAACATGATATATGTCACGCATATCCCCAAAAGGGAGCGCAAGCGTGCACTAAGGGACGTCTACGCCGTAGAGCCCGTCGCCCCCAAATTCAACCCATGGTCGGCTTGTCCGATCACCTTCGATCGCAGGGACCACCAGACCAGTATCCGTCATGGAGGTTTGGCAGCCCTGGTCCTCGATCCAATTATTGACGGATATCATCTGACTCGAGTCCTCATGGACGGCGGCAGCAGTCTCAACTTGACCTATCAAGACACTGTCCGCAAAATGGGTATTGACCCGTCAAGAATCAAGCCTAGTAACACCACCTTTAAAGGAGTGATACCCGGCGTCGAGGCCCGCTGTACGGGCTCATTAACATTGGAAGTAGTCTTCGGTTCACCGAACAATTTCCGAAGCGAAGACTTGATCTTCGACATCGTCCCCTTCCGCAGTGGTTATCACGCACTGCTCGGACGTACTGCCTTCGCCCGCTTCAATGCAGTCCCGCATTATGCTTACTTAAAGCTCAAGATGCCTGGACCCGGCGGCGTTATCACAGTCAATGGAAACATGGAACGCTCCCTCCGTACCGAGGAGCACACCGCGGCCCTTGCAGCCGAGGTACAGAACGGCCTTATCAAGCCGAACACTTCATCGGCCATCAAGCCTCCAGACACTATTAAACGAGTCTGGCCTACTCTGCAGAATGACAGCTCGGTTAATCCGGCGCTGGACTAGCAGTTTTGCCTCCGTCCACCGCCCCATCTTATCGCGGCATATGTACCGTGTGTGCATAACTACGCTCTCAAAATACCTTGGGCGACGACGGAGGCACTCCACGGACGAGGCCCATAATACGGCTCGACCCTATTCGGACCTTAACCTCCTTCTTCTTTTTTCTCTTTTCTCTCATATTACAGGTTCTTTAAAACCTAAAGTCACTTTACGGTGGCGCAGGGCCCTTTCCCAGGCCCCTTTTATATACACGATCGTCGATCCTTTCAAAGGATCCTCCACCAAGGCGAAAAGTGGCGCAGACATGCGGCAGGGTGTCCAAAGGATCTTCACGATACCTTTTCTTTTTTAGGACCTGTATACAGCTTTCCCTTGTTCTCAAATTCTCGGCATGTAAAATAGCCCTGATGCTTATAGAATTATTTGTAAAAGCACGTTTTGACGTATCAATCAGACTATAATGGAAACAGTTTTTACCAACCCTATTCGGTATTGGTTTATTTCATAATCTGTATTCCCTCTTCATATCAGATTGGCATATACACTTCGGCATAGCTTAAAATGCCAGGGGCTCTATTCGGCCACCTATATTTTAAAAAAAAAGTCCGAACGCTTCTAGAGTGTACTTCGGCGTCCTGAATATTGCATTATATGCATCAGCTCCGAATCATGTCTTTGGTCAATAGTTGGGTTGCCCGGCTCCTGTGGTTACTACCTTACGTTCCGCTCGTTCGGCTAGGGTAGTAAAGGGAGAACTACTGCGATTGTGTTTCTGGTTCGTCCGGTCAAACACCTCAGTAGAGAAAGCCGAAAACTGACTGTCATGGTGCGGCGAGAGCTGGTCAGCTATTTGGCGATTTGCTATAAATCTTTTGCGATTTCTTTCGTATTATGCGAAGGACTGGCCTCTGTCCGGTCATGTGCTTAAGGCATCCCAGTTCGGATAGCCGCATACGCACCAGGGGCTAGTACTTAGCCCCACCGTCAAACTCCTATGGCTAAGTGAAAGTGATAAAGCCGCATAGTCTGATTGCCTGGTTCGCCTACGCAGACACCTCCTTCACGGACCAAGACGTTGGGTCAAGAGTGATCATGCATTATTCCGAACACCCCCGTAGTATCTACATGGGGGCTGAAGCCGACGACTGGCAAACTTTCAAGACAACAAAATACAGCCGCACAGGAGGCAAGCAATTCCAGATAAAGACATAACTATATTACAAAGCCTTGGTTTATAAAACAACGTCTGGGTAGCTCGGATACATTCACTCAAATATGATATCCTTTGAGCATTGGCCCACTATTAATCGGGCACCCTCAAGGACGTCTTCAAAAATACCGCTCTGGCTTGCGATGGTCCTTGCCTTCGGGTGGGCCCTCGACCACTACGATGGCGGTCTTCATCTTTGCCCAGTGCATCTTGACACGGGCAAAGGCCATCCGCGCACCTTCTATGCACACCGAGCGCTTGACAGCTTCAATCCGGGGCAGCGCGTCGGCTAGTCGCTGCATCAGGCCGAAGTAGCTGCTAGGAATGGGTTCGGTTGGCCACAGCCGGACTATGGCGTCCTTCATGGCCAATCCGGACATCCTGTGTAGCTCTGCCAGTTGCATCATGTGGTTGTTCAACAGTGCCGGATGCTCCGACGTCGCAAACTGTGACTAGAAGAGCTTCTCCGTCGTGTGCCCCTCCTGGGCCCGGAAGAACTGCGCGGCATCGGCGGCACTCTTCGAAAGATCCGCATATGCGTCTGGAGAACTCCACCGTCGAGTGAGCAAGGCATATCTTTGATCGCCAAATATAGTCTGCAAAAGAAAGGGCTTACCAGCCGCTATCTGTTCGGACTGCCGGATTTCCTCGTGAGCTGCCCGGGACTCGGTCCTCGCCTCCTTGGCCTCTTGGAGGGCCTTGGCGAGTTCGGCCGCCTGGGCCTTATTCTTCTCCTCCAAGGACTCGCACTTGCCGGCGGCGTCCTTGAGCTCTTGCTCCACTTCGGTCACCCTCTCCTCGTACTGGCGGCGGGCAACCTGTTCGGACTTTAAATCTGCAGCCGCTTTGTCTGCGGCCGCTTTGCTCGCCTTCGCCTCCTCCTTGGCTTGGGCAAGGGCACTCTTGAGGGTCTCGACCTCGGCCGTGCCGCCTGCAATCATACACATAGCGGCGCATGAGTTTAAACTCAGAATTTGCATATCAATTCAGGCATGTGCGAGATATTTCAAACATACCTTGCGCCTCATCGAACCCTTTGTTCATGCGGTCGATATCATCATCAGACAGCTGCAGCCTCCGCTTGAGATCGGAAACTTCAGCGGCCTGGGCGGTTGCCGCCAACATGGAAGCCTGTTATACAATATAAAAGTACGTCACCTCTTTCGAATACTACATGATCCTCTGTCCGGTTTTTTCAAAACCAGACAGAGTCTCAGGGGCTACTATCTATGCACAGGTCTGTCCCTTTATAAAAAGCGTCTAGAGCATTATGTCGCATACCTCGAAGCCTGTTAGCAGGCTGGTGAAGGCTTCATTCAGCCCGCTCTTGGCGGACTGAATCTTCTCAAACACCACACCCATCAGGGTGCGGTGCTCCTCCACGATGGCAGCACATCGTAGTGCTTCCACCAAGAGGTATTCGGCGCCTCCGGATTAGTGGAGGCCGCCGTCGGGGCTGATGCTCCCCTCTCCTTCGAAGGGGGCTGCTCGCCTGACTCCGGGGCCACATTGGTCTCTGGAATGATGTCCGGCTGGGGGCCCGATTGTTCAGGACCCCCGCCGTCGGTCGCCATAGCGGCAGCCAAGGTATTGTCCTCGGGTGCCTTCTCGGCAGCCTCGCTCGCCCCTCCGTGGCCAGGAGAGGTCCTTTGGGACAACACCTCGGTGTCATCCACGGTGATTGGCGAAGGGGCTCGCGGTGGCGTCTCACTCTCTGCCATCTCGGGCGGTAGAGAACTCCCTTCAGACAGCGATGGTTGGGGGAGGTCGCGGGCTGGGCTGAAACACACAATATGATATGTTATATTACAAGCATAACAAACCGAATATTTGCTAAGTATCCTTTTCGACACTTACAATTCGGCCAGGGGTTTTTCCCTGAGGCGCCTCTTGGGGGTGTGTTCGGCGTCCGTATCTGAACCGTCCGAGAGGGTTATCTTCTCTCTCTTGGACGCCCCCTCCTCCAGGTCTGCGGAGGCGGCCCTTTTCTTCTTACCCCCCTTTAGGGGAGAACCACTTTCCGCCTCCTTCTCCTCTTCATCTTCATCCCCCTCGTGGGAGGATTGGGCTTTGGTTTCTTAGTACATTGCGTCCGAAGTACCCTTACGGTGGAGGCCGCCCTTGGCCTCTTTGCCCTTCTTCTTGGCCTTCTTCTCCGGCGCCTGATACGGTGCCGGAATCAGCATCCTCGTTAGCAGAGGATTGGCTGGGTCTTCAGGTAGTGGAGCCCGACACTTGATCCGCTCTGCCTTCGCTGTCCAGCCCTGAATGAAAGAATGGAAATCTCAGTATAACCTTTGTTTATTTACCGAAAATTGTGTTCGGAACTAAAATACTTACCGGTGTGGCCGGATTCTCTATGTCTAGACCGATGTCGTCGGTCTTCTTCGGCCACGTCTTCTGGGTCTTAAAAAGCAGCTTCCAGATCTCTTCGTGCGTTGTGCCGAAGAAACGCTGCAGGGTCCACGGACCTTCCGGATTGAACTCCCACATATGGAGAGGCCGGAGTTGGCAGGGGAGGATCCGGCAGAAGAGCATCACTTGAATCACGTCAGTGAGACTGATGTTCTTGCTTATCATGTTTTTGATGCACTTTTGTAGCGTCATCACATCCGCGGTCGACCCTCAGTCCAGACCCTTGTTGGTCCATGACGTGAGCCGCATAGGGGGTCCGGATCTGAACTCAGGAGTAGCCGCCCACCTGGCGCCGCGAGGTTCGGTGATATAGAACCACTCCTGCTGCCACACCTTGACGGTCTCCACGAAGGCCCCTTTAGGCCAAGTGGTGTTGGGGAGCTTGCTCACCATGGCGCCGCTGCACTCCGCATGTTGCCCGTCGACCACCTTTGGCTTCACATTGAATACTTTTAGCCATAGGCCGAAGTGTGGGGGGATGCGGAGTAGCGCCTCGCACACGACGATAAATGCTGAGATGTGGAGGAAAGAATTTGGGGCTAGATCATGGAAATCTAGCCCGTAGTAGAACATGAGGCCGCGGACAAAGGGGTGGAGGGGAAACCCTAGTCCGCGGAGGAAATGGGGGATAAATACAACCCTTTCGCCGGGCTCCGGAGTGGGTATGACTTGATCCTTGGCAGGGAGCCTGTGCGCGATCTCCGCGGACAGATATCCCGCCTCCCGGAGCTCCTTGATGTCCTTCTCCGTGACGGAGGAGGCCTCCCACTTGCCCTTCGAGCCAGATCCGGACATGACTGGAGAGGTTGGCGGCGGTGGGAAAGATTGAAGCTTGGGCGCTGGAGCTTGAGGATGGGAAAATAGGAGAAGGAAGAAGGCGTGGGGAGAAAAAAGGGATCTTTATCCGCTTATATAGGCAATGAATATCAAGAGCCCGCCCCTCAAGCCTTAAAACTCGCCTGTTCCCAAGGGGTCATGCAAATGGCACGGTTAGATTACCCAAACCCGTATTGATGAGGATCCCGCAATAAGTGGACATGATCTCCACTTTGACGAGGCGTGTCAATAGAGGCTGTATCTCGAAGCGCGAAGTGGGAGGCCAAAAAACGGTTCGAAATGATAAAGAGGCTAGATGTGATGTTTCGCCGAAAAAGTTGTCAGTTGATGGACATTACTTTGACTAAGTATTTTACCTTCGTGGTTGAGGGTTGTGACTGTCATGCAGAGCCGGATACAGTTCTTTTATTCAGAAGATCGCTTTGGAGTATTCAGAGGAGGAACCCGCCTTGCAATGCCGAAGACAATCTGCGCGCTGAACATATCGTCATTAAAGACTAGTTCAGGGGCTACTGAGGGAGTCCTGGATTACAGGGTCCTTGGGTGGCCGGGCTATGTGACATGGGCCGGACTGATGGGCCGTGAAGATACAAGGCAGAAGACCTTTCCTCGTGTCCAGGTGGGACTGTCCTTTGCGTGGATGGCAAGTTTGGCGTCCGGATGTATAGTTTCCTTCCTTAGTAAACCGACTCTATACAACCCTAGCCCCCTCCGGTGCCTATATAAACCGGAGGGTTTGGTCCGTGGAGGCCATCATAATTTTCATAGGCTAGACAGCTAGGGTTTAGCCATTACGATCTCGAGGTAGATCAACTCTTGTAACCCCCATACTCATCAAATACAATCAAGCAGGACGTAGGGTTTTACCTCCGTTAAGAGGGCCCGAACCTGGGTAAACATCGTGTTCCCTTTGTCCCTTGTTACCTTCGATCCTCAGACGCACAGTTCGGGACCCCCTACCCGAGATCGGCCGGTTTTGACACCGACACCGGCGACGCCGCCATAGATGGAGCCGCGCCATGGCGGCTCGGTACCGAGCGCATGCAGCACCATGAGATCGAATCAAGAAGAAAATGCAGCGATTAGTGTAGAACCTCTTTGGTGGCGCCGATTAGGCCTTAGCTTCATCACAGGAATCGGTGATGCTGCTGCTCTTCCGGTGGTGCAGGTGAAGATGGTGCTGTGGGAATGGAGGTGGTGCGAAAGACGAGGTGAACATTGGGGTAGCTCCTTGGAGGTGGAGGATGGGGTGGCTGAACCAGCGGGACAATGAGATCGACGATGGATCCTCATCCGGTGCGGTGGATGAGGGACGTCGAGCTATTGTGGTGGACGATGTCATCGAGGAAGAGGCTCCGTCTGGGTGGCGGACGGAGGAGGGTGTGGGGCTTCGCAGGTTTTCGTGGCCTCAGTATATGAATGGGGGGCGGAGGGGATGGGAGGGGGAACCATGGCTTCGGGACGCGCTTGTCTGAAATGTGGGTTAAGTTACGAAAGTAGCCCCACCGATTTGAACTAGGTGGTTCTTTCGGTTCAAGGGTATCACGGGAATTTCGCGTGTTGGGATTTCGCAGGAGGTGGGAGTTTTCGCGCGCGTTGTAATTTTGGGATAGCAAGGCGTGGGTTGAGATGGAGGGAATTTTAGGTGCAAAACGAGACAAAGAGATATCTTAAAATTTCGGGATAACAAGGCGCGGGTTGAAATTTTTGGACAAGCCTAACGTATACTGTACCAAATCAATTCGCACTTCCCTCGACGAAAAAACCAAAAAGAAATCAATTCACACCACACAAGAGTGTCTAGTCCTATTTTACTGTATGAGTTACTACAAATGCCATTCAAAACTTTGAATCCATGTTATGTTAGATTAAAATATTTCACTACGTGTATAATGCACCTATCTATAGGTCGTTCTCCCACGGTCTCCACAACTTCTTTCTGACACACACTGATCGATAAACCTCTCTAGCGATGTCTTCCTACCACATACACACACACTTTCCATCTCCTCCTTTCTCTGTCCATGCCTCGTGTCTCTCACATGGTCCCACACACGTGTAAACTCTCGCCCCTCTTTTCATCAATCTCACAATCACACACTCCTCCCCCTATCTAGTAGGCCTCTCGCACCACCTCCTAGCTCCATCCCTCTCTCTCTATCCGTCTCTCTCGGCCTTATTTGCTTCTAACAAATGGATCTACACCGACCGATCTCCCACTATACATATAGCTAGCTAGGTCATTTATAACTCGTTTTCCCCACGCGCCGATCGATCTACCTCATTAGTTATGTCTCTCCCTTCCTCCAACACACAACAATTGATCTATAGGTCTGCTTACCAAACACATGGCCCCCCTTCATCATCCATGCATGCCTCCCGACACATCTTGTACCCTCAGTTTGTCTTGTAGGCATCTCCCACCATCTCCGAGAAGCAATTCCACCACCCCTACGACACTCTACCTCTCTCTCTCTCTCTCTATCTCTGTCCCAACCTATTTCTCGTCCTTCACTTATGTATGGATGTAGACCGATCTCCCTCAAGACATAGCTAGGTCTCTCCTTCTCAACACATATACGAGTCGATCTACCTCTCTAGCTAGGCCCCCCACACACACCGATACATCGAGCACTCTAGGCATGTCTCCCTGCCACTCACAAACTTGCCCTCTGTCCTCTGACGTTCCGGTAGGTCAGTCCCCATATATGTTTGACGTGCACACACACAATTTTGATGGCTCTCTTCATCAATCTCGCACCCACACACTTGATCCTCTCTTCGACTCTATCGATATCTATGACCCCTCCCTCTCTTCTTGTGGATCGCCCCCTCTATATATGATATAGATAGGCCTCTATTTCACACACATTGCATGTGTCACATTTTTGTTTGAGATATCATCGACACATATCCTCTAACCTTTGTAGCCAGCACTAACTTTCTCTCGTGCATGCACACGCCCTCCTCGCCCTCCCCCTCCCTCAGCATTCTATCCATCACGCACATTCATTTTTTCTTTAGGTCGTTCTCCCACGGTCTCCACAACTCATTCTTTCCGACACACACCGATTGATAAACCTCTCTAGCGATGTCTGCCTACCACATACACACACACTTTTCATCTCCTCCTTTCTCTGTCCATGCATGCCTCGTGTCTCTCATACGGTCCCACACACGTGTAAACTCTCGCCCCTCTTTTCATCGATCTCACAATCACACACTCCTCCCCCCTATCTAGTAGGCATCTCGCACCACCTCCTAGCTCCATCCCTTTCTCTCTATCTGTCTCTCTGGGCCTTATTTGCCTCTAACAAATGGATGTAAACTCACCGATCTCCTACTATACATATAGCTAGCTAGGTCATTTATAACTCATTTTCCCCACCCGCCGATCGATCTACCTCATTAGTTAAGTCTCTCCCTTCCTCCGACACACAATAATTGATCTACTGATCTAGTTAGGTCTACTTACCAAACACATATGGTCGCCTTCATCATCCATGCATTCCTCCCGACACATCTATCACGCACACGCACACACATAAAAACATCCCCTCCCTTCTTGATATTGCAGTTCTACCCTCAGTTTGTCTAGTAGGCCTCTCCCACCATCTCCGAGAAGCAACTCCACCACCCCTCTGACACTCTGCCTCTGTGTGTGTGTGTGTGTGTGTGTGTGTCCCAACCTATTTCCTGTCCTTCACTTATGTATGGATGTCGACCGATCTCCCTCAAGACATAGCTAGGTCTCTCCATCTCAACACATATACGAGTCGATCTACCTCTCTAGTTAGGTCTCTGCCTCCCCCCTCCCCCCCACACACACACCGATACATAGAGCGCTCTAGTCATGTCTCCCTGCCACACACAAACTTGCCCTCTGCCCTCTGATGTTCCGGTACGTCAGTCGCCCTATATCTTTGACGTGCACACACACAATTTCGATGGCTCTCTTCATCGATCTCGCACCCAACACTTGATCCTCTCTTTGACTCTATCGATATCTATGACCCCTCCCTCTCTTCTCGTGGATCACCCCCTCTATATATGATATAGATAGGCCTCTATTTCACACACATTGCATGTGTCACATTTTTGTTTGAGATATCATCGACACATATTCCCACAAATACATTCACGAAATCACCCTCCCCATAACAAAAAACACTCACGAACGCACACGCCATCTCTCTAGATTTGTATCTCACACACACACACCCATGTAGGTGGGGGACGTGCATGAAGAGAAGAGGTGCACACACGGCGCACGTACTCCTGTCTCTTTCCCAACCACACCCGCGCGGGTACATGATGGACCTCATTTCTGTATGAAAAGGCAGCCCGCATGGTAATTTGACACATGTACTGGTTGTCCACTTGATGGAGGATCATGTACCACGGGTGAACAAAGAAATTGCGACCTGACGCGTTATTTAAAAAAAGAGGCAAACCATGTGGGTCCTACCTTAGAGGCAAGGCTCTATACACTGGAGATGCTCTGTACTACTTTTGATGTGTCCCGTCAACTCGCAGAACGAGGAGAAGCTTGCTTAGTATGCCCTCTCCCCCGCCCACGGGCGTGGTGGCTCGCAGAGTCACAGGACGAGGAGAAGCTTGCTTACTACGCCTACGCCCGCTCCCTCGCCCACGGGCATGGTGGCTCGTAGAGTCGCAGGACGAGGAGAAGCTTGCTTACTACGCCTACGCCTGCTCCCTCGCCCACGAGCGCGGTGGCTCGCAGGACAAGGAGAAAATTTTTCTACTCCCTCCATTAGACGTATATACTGCTCGTCCCTACCTTGCTTAGAGAGATTATAATATTGTTTGAAATATATGTCTTTTAGCAGATTTCAATATGAACTACTAGTACATACTCCAAACACTGATGTATATAGACATATTTTAGAGTGTAGATTCACTCATTTTGCTCCGTATGTAGTCCATATTGAAACGAACGTACTAGTACGCACTCTCCCTCGCCCCTCACCCCTCGACTCTCACCCACGTGGTGGACGTGCTGCAATTCATTCGGTCTCAGAAAGCCAGAACCATATACTATAGTACCATCATTGCTCCTCTTCCCGAAGAGGCGAAGAGCCAAGCGCAAGCTTAATATTTTTGAGATACCTAGCGCAAGGTTTATAGGAGAACGAGTAGTAGTAGTACTAGTAGTACGTACAGTATGAGGAAGAAGCCAACAAGAATGTATGTTTTGCGTGACAGTCTCTTCTTACAGGACATGCTAGACCTAGTGGACCTCATTGTTGTTGCAATGGGAGTATCATAGATGGCACGATTCAGAGTGGTGGGCAGCGGGAATAATATTCAGAGCTGCTTAAGAAGTCCCATCTAAAGGAATAGCCATCCTCTACACGTGCTCCTATGTAAAATGAGTAAATGAGACAAAGTAAAAAAAATCACCAGCCTTAGAGCCAGCCCTATTGTATCAGTGAATGTTATTTCTATGTCGTGATTGACATGGCTATATTATTAACCATGCTGTGGAGGTAGCAGCTGATTTTTATTTATTTGCGGAGGTAGCAGTGGATGGATATTCAATGAGGAGTGAAATAATGGCTGCTTCCTTGGTCAAACATAGAGAAAGGTGGGCCTCGTGATTTGACGGCTCATTAGTCAATATTACTGCTTATTCTCTTTGCCCATATAATAACTGTGTGGTAGAGTAGTTGGCTATACTTTTAATAACCATGCTCGAAGAGAAGAGGTGCACGCACCCACGCACGTAGCACTCTTTGCGTCTTCCCCAACCACACACATGACACGGTGGAGCTCATTTCTGTACGATGATGCAGCCCACGTGATAATTTGACGCGTCTAGTGGTAGTTACTCCAGCACATGTGTGTGCTAGAGAGGCACTTAACCTTGATGTTTCTAGTATAAACTATGTTGTAACCCCTGCTTTTTTGATTGATATCCTACAATCAGATTGTACTCCGCCTAATCAATAAAAGGCCAATATGGCGGCTCTAAAAAAAAGTAGTACTTACTCACTTAATGGAGGGTCGGGAACCACGCATGAACGGTGCCGCGTTATTTATAAATAAAGTTTTTTTCTTCAGTGGCACATACGCAATATAAATAGGTTCATATGGAGAGAAAAAGAAACCGCTCCACTATATACATAGCCAGGAGCCTACACTGTTGCTTGCTGGGGTTGCTATCTTCACACTCTCTCGCACAAAACGACTGTGGCCAAATCTACGGGTGGATCACGTCCACCGGGGGAAGGGGTGGATGCTTTGTGTAGATGCGGTCGCCGTCACCAACGGCGAAAACCCACGATCGGCGCGTTCCGATCAGGGGTCCCCGGCGTTCTCTCTCACAAAGTCGGTGTGGTTGCCTTCGTCCCTTGCGCACTGCCGCGATGTGGGCAGTTGCCGCCTCCGGCCGCCCTCTTCTAAGCTAGCTACATCCCAACATCCCTCAGGTACAACTTCCTTTACAACCGGCTTGCACCACTGCCCCAGCTGCCCACATCGCTCCATGTGGATATTTCTCTACTTCTTTGCCCCGCACGTACCTCTACTGGCTTCTACTGTATTTGTGATGAGTTTATGTCTCATCAACTAGTCCCACTAGTCTTATTCTAATCACGCTTCTTCAATTTCTTTGCCACAGGGATGCTCAGCTCAATTTTAGTGAAACTTCACAAAATGATCCGATGGTCAAATGGTTGCAAACTTCATTTCTTCGGAAGGTTCAACATCCCCAGCAAATTAAAGCCTAGTTAGGGTTTAGGGTTCAAGGCCTAGGGACTGCATGGATTGTTTTTTTCTTTAGCTGTCTCTGTTCCAAAATAAGTGTCAACTTTAGTAGTACAACTTTGTACTAAAGTTGGCATAAAGTTGAGACACTTATTTTGGAACGGAGGGAGTACATATTGGCTATGATCTGTGAATCATTGAGATGCAATAGCATGCATGTTAGTCTCTTTTGTATTTGATGGAATGTTGCAACGGGGCAACCTTGGACGCAAGATACATGAAACAGAAGCTGGAAGCTTCATAGCATTGTACAAATTTATCTCGTTGAGAAATTACAGTACGTACTATGTACTAAAGAGTTAGGTGCCACACGGTGTCCAGAAAATATGGTGATAGTGTGAGGTGGGCCATGTAATCACTGAGGTGCCGTGTTTTCGCTGCTTTCGCACTTCTCCGCTGTAAGAATGGGGAAAATTGTAAAGAGTGGAGACGCTCTACCTCCTTTCGCCGAAACATGGGACATCCAGCATCCAGTGCACGTGAAACTCAGCACGCTCGTACCACCTCAATAATAATGACCAATGAGCTGTCAAATCACATAGACCTGGCAGTAAGTTGGATGGACGAAGCAACCATCACTCTTCATTGAATCTGCTTCTCCCTTCGACGTAGGCGCCAGTGAGAGGTCGCGTCCGCTCTGCACGGGCATGAATGCGGCACCAATTCTCTGGAGCGGCGTTGAGTGTTTCAGGCGGGAAGTGCGCGCGGCCGATGGAGGGAGTTTGGGTGGGCCAGGGTGGTCAAGAGGGGGCGTGGCTGCTGTCCCATCCGGACGCCCGGAAACGAGAGGATGCACCGACTCTCGCGGCTAAATCGTAGTACTACACACAATCTATTTGTAGGTCGATGGCTCGCTCTCTCTAACACACACACACACTGTTAAAAATAAACACACACATGCACACACAGGTTCATGCGCCAACGGTCAACCGCTATATCTGCGGCCGCGGGATTTGACGCACGCGGCTGTCGGATTTGGAGCATTTCGGCCGCCTGCGACTGCGCCTTGCCATGGATTGTCCGGGTACCAGGTCGCACAACAATGGCAATGCCTCCACGTCGCATGCAATTTTAGTTGTTGTTCACTTCGGAGGGTCGTGTACCACACGTGAACGATAGTAAGTGCGACCGGGAGGCATGGAGCGTTAATTGTGAATTGACTCCATCGAGCGTTAAATTTTCTTCGTGTATTAGCATTGCCATCCATCACAGTTTACAGGGAGCACTTCAATTCTCATCCATTTCCACCACCGGAGGGATTTTAGGCATGTTTGGTTTAATGCCCAATTAATTAAGGCATCGAAACCGCAATCAAGGCCACAATTTTCTCTCCATGCAGGTGTGTACGCGGGGTGGAATAAATGCATGCATGTGTGTACGTGGACTAAAAGCACTCCATGCATGTGTGTACGCATTAATTTCTCCAGTAATGGAGTGCCATGGTATAACTCCCGATGCTATTTTTCAGTCCAATCGTTAATCACCTTGGTCCGAGAGATTGTTGATGCATGCCCTGTAAACTATGGCGGAGGGAGAAATTAAATAAAGAGTTCGGTTTCGTGCACAATTTAAAACGATTTTAATGGAGAGAAAAAGATAACCACTCCAACTATATATATACTAGCAAGATGCCCGTGCACCAAGATGCATTTATATGAGTAGTTTATCTTGTGGGCGATAAAGATGAATGAGGGAAGACCTTATCTGCAAATGTGGAGAGGAGTGCGGGTATCTTTTTTGCAAAATTGTCATATTTTCCTTCCTATCCGTCAGATATAGATATGATAGCCTATATTGCAGGATGGCAGGCACACGATCATCACCAACTCTAATTTTTATAAGAGTAGAGATACGCTGCAGCCTCAGCACTTGTTTTCTAGGGTTTGCTCTTTTCACACTCTCTCCACTATATATATACACGCTGGAGCCTCAGCGCTTGCAGTTCCTCTCTTCACACTTTCACCCTCTCTAGATCTGAACAATACTGCGTTGGCCTCTCTCCCCTCACTGCTGGTCAAAGAGCCGACAGCATCCCGTCCGCCGGGGAAGGGAAGGAGGCTTAACACTGTCGCCGTCGGTGAGGGAGGGAATCCACTATTGGCGCCGCTGTTCTCTTTAACCCAGCGGCGGCGCGGGAGGGCCTCCGACCCCTTCTTCCTCGCTGGCATACATAGTGTGGGCAAATCGGCCTCCGGCCGCCCACTAAGCCACACCCCGAGAACCTTAAGGTGTAATTTACTTAATCCACATGCATTGCTCTAGCTGCATGTGGATTTTTTTCGCTTCTGCACTCGAATCTAAGTGTTGGATCAAACAAGAAAGTAGTGGGGAAAGTTGTATAGCATGAATCTAGGACGTGGTTCAAAGAGGAAAGGAAGGGGGAAATAGTACAGACTGGCTATCCAACACCTACGTTGGTCGAAAAGGGAAAACAATGACAAATGCAGTACACACATCTGTAATGAACTGATCTTTCTGTGTGTGGGGGACAAGGCTGTAGAGTTTGAGCATGACTAGATTTGCTGCCCTCACATAGGGAAAGGTGTCTAAATATAACAAAACTGGGACCAACACAAATATGCTCCTTGGTTATTTGTTCTTTGTTGCAACAGACTGTGCATCACCCCTTTAAACATCGGTAGATCCACATGGTGCTGGTGCGTCCACTATCCCGTACAACTCTTTAGTTGTTGTTAATCTAATAATGCCACTGGAAAATTGATGCAATGCCATAGTTGAAAGCAAATTATATGTTTAATGAATTTTTTTTGTCAATATAATCTCTCTGTTAATATGAATCAATGCCACTGTTTGAGAAATTCTACTATCTTGCTTTCTTTTCCATTCTTTTTGTGGGCTTCTGTGTCATCCACCGTTATTGATCAGTAATTGTTTCCTTTGCACTTCTGTGTAAACGGGGTTATCTACTTCACCTTGTTGCTATTGCGACCTTTTGTTGCACAAAACACTTTTGTTTTAAGAGTGTTTTGTGCAGTTCAACCAAAATGTCACACCGACAACATTGCTTGATTGCTTGATCTTAGTGGAACTGCACAAGAGGAGATCTGACTGCCTATCCGTGTTGGAAAATTTGTTTCAGATCTTCTTCTTGTGTGTTGTTTGAATTCCTTGTCATGAGAGGTCAGTACTGGCCTTCTTCCACATGATTGTGTAGTGTGCTTTCATATGTTGTGCTACTTATACGGTAATGTTGCTTGATTTTAGTGAACTGCACAAAAGGAGACCAGACTTCCAATCTGTATGTGCATCATAATATCCCATTGAGGTAAGGTAATGATTTTTCGCAACTGTTGGCCTGTATTTTGCTACTGTCATCAGAAAAGTAATGTTGTTGTTTAGTGCTATACTTGTGCTCCCTAATTGACATGCCAAATCTTACATTGAAGGCGAAGCTTGTCTGTTATTGAACCAAGTGATGAAGGGGAAGAACAAGCGGAAGAAGAACAAAAATCAACTCCTGGTGTTGTAATGAAGCACTAGAAATGTGATGACACAAGTAATGATATAGTTTTGCATCTTAATTTATTGCTATGGCTGGAACGAGCAATTGTTTTGCCACTGTGATTTGATGCCACTCTTAATGTAATATGTGATTATCTCTACTTGTGCAAACAGGGATCTTGTTTGAAGATAACATATATTTTAGTGGAACTGCACAAGAAGATGTTGGAAACATTAAACTAATCGAGGAGTTTATAGTAAGCATGGCAACCACAGTAGATAATAACGGATGGTTCCGGAGAAGTGCTTCATCTGCATGCTCTACACAATAAGCCTCCTGACAAAGGTTGGTACCGGCCACAGATTTCATCCATATGATTGAGATTTGTCATCTCTATTGGTGTTGTGCTACTGTTTAGCTATTGTCATGAGAAAGTGGTATTGTTTCGCATGTTAATCAAAGGCTGCTAATAAATTGAGGCACTAGTTTGCCACCATTATAGCCACTGATAAAATTAAGTAATAATACAGTTCAAGTTGAGCTGTTGTGTTTGGTATCATATCATTTCCTATGAGGATAATGAGGATGCATCTCTTTGTGACTATACATTTCATCAGTTACTCGCATTGTTAATGTAATGACTGTTTAAAATATTTCCTTTCCTTTTTTTGAGCAAACAGGGATGCTAGCATTTAGTTGTTCTCTTGTCTTTGCACAACAGGATCATCCTGCTCTGAAGAAGAATATGGAGTACGTGAAGTGCCTAGTACCGATTATGCCAGGATGAAGAAGCCTAGCCCTTCTCTTCTTATTAGAAGGAGCAGTTGAAGGATGGTTACATTACTGCCCACAAGAACAAACTAACTTCAGCTCAGGAGAACTCACAGATCTCCATCTTTGTTGCTGTGATGGCCAATACAATGTTGTTTTAGGATTCTTTCCGGTGAGTTCCATTTTTTTAAATGTGTGCGCTGCATGGATCATGTAGGTGCATGTTTAAAATGTAGATTCATAACTGTAAATTCATAATACAGTTTGCTTTATACTAATCACTTTTTTTGTATTTATGCAAACAGGGATGCTCAGCTTGATTTCAATGGGAACTGCACAAAATGTTCTGATGGTTCGTGCCCTCCATTATACTTCATCATGCACAATACATCGAATGTTCTCGAATCATTCATTTCCACCTCTAGCCACAAAATTAGCTACAAGAAAGGCGGTGCCGATATGTTCAAGGCATTGCAACATATAAAGGCGCGCGAAGTTGGTTGATTTTAGTGGAACTACACAAAAATAAACTGGTTTATTTAGCACGAGGTGACATGTCAATGTGCAAACTGATGGCAAACCCCGCCCATTCCACCATCGTAGGCATTTGATATTTTGGAATGGGAAAACCTTTTCAAAGTTTGCTCATTGATGTACGCAAAGACACGCATTTGATATTTTGGAATGGGACAACCTTATCAAATTTTGCTCATTGATGTTAGCAAGAAGACATGCGTATGATATTTTCGAATGGGACGCCCTTTGCCGTTAGCAGCATCGATCGATTTTTCTTTATTCTTTAGTTGTGAAGTAGATATTGGCTCTGACATGTGAATTATTGAGATGCATAATCATCATTTGTTTTGAATGTTCTCTATGAATTGCCAGGCCTATGAGTTTGATTGCAATGTACAGGCGCGCTAAAAAGCTGCTCAAACTTTTTCTACGTGTGAAATTGCTGCAAACAAGGTGATCACCGTGCGTCCTGAGAATAATGCTAGTACGTATTGTTTTGCATGTTCATCTAATGTCAGTGATACAAGAATTCAAACTAATCGAACTAAATTCGTTCATACACAGCCGGATTCCATAACATGCCGGATTTCATTACATTTCATACATTCTTCAACTAAAAAGGGGTGCGCTGGAGGTATAATTAATTAACCTAATCTATGATCTCCGGCGCCCATTTCCCGTGTCTGGCTGAGCTGAACAGAAGCTTCTTCTCCAGCTCAGCTCTCCGACTCCACGTCGCCACCAAGTAGCTAATCGGCCGTCAATGTTCAACCCGCCAAGCTTGGCTTCAACCGGGGGGTAGCAGCGGTGGCCTTACTTGGACCCGAGCGGCGACGACCTACCGTGTTCTACTCTTCCTCATTTTCTGTGTAGCGTGGCCTTGTTGGTAGCGGTGCGGGGCCTCGACGGAGCCGGCGATGTCCTCTGTCTCGTTGCCGGTGGGGCGGTGCCTCGTCTGAGCGGGGGAAATCCTCCCCCTCGTTTCCAGCAGGGCGGGGCCTCGGCAGAGCCAGCGATGTCCTCTGCCTTGTTGTTGGTGGGGCGGGGCCTCGGCAGAGCAGGGCCTCGCTGAAGCCGGTGAAGTCCTCCGCCTCGGTGCCGGCGGCGCGGGGCCTCAGCGGAGCCAGCATTGTCCTCCGCCTCATCGTCGGTCTCGCCAAATAGCGCCTCGCTCGCTTCATCGCCCTCTTTGTAGGCGGCCGCAACCTCCGCCACTCGCATGCGGTACTGCCAATGCATGAGGTGGCTCTTGCGGGCAGAGCGGTATGACTCGAGCAGTGCCTCTTGCTCTGCCCGCTCCGCGGCGATCTGCTCCTCCGCCTGCAGGTGCTCCTGGAGGACATGGAGGTTGTAGGCGGCGTCAGCCTGCACCTCCCGGAACTGCTCCTCACGCTTCTGCCTCACCATGTCCATGTATTGGGAACGGGCCTCGCCGATGGTCATGGTGCAATGCACTGGCAAGGATGGCGCGCAGGCGGGGGTTGGCGCCGGATCATCGACTACCACATTCTCCATTGGGACGTCGTCGCCCTCTAGCTGCCTGCCGGCCAACCAGTCGGCAGCAATGGCTGCCATCTCCTTCTGGTCCGTCGTCCACCCGTCCCGAAGAGCACTGGAGCATGAGGAAGCCATGGTGGGAGTGGTGTGGACAGGAGAAAGATAACGGAGGGGAATGACTGCGGCTATGGCTGGCGCAGCAGTTTATATAGCAATGGTGGGTGGCAGAGGGATGGACGGGTGGCACCGGAGTAGCTGCCTTGGCAACCGCATATCATTAATGTGTGCGGCAGACAGACAGACGACACTTGTGTCATTTGAACACGGAGCAATCGCCTGCACCGGGAAGCGGCGCGGGCAGCGCTGACCGTTTCGGGTGGAAAGCGTGCGCGGGCGAGGGAGAGGGTCTGGGTGGGCCAGGGTGGTCAGGCTCGTGCTTGGTAGTGGTCCGGTCCAGCAGCCGGACATGCTGGCTCGCCAGCGACCTCGCCGAGCTCAGCGACGACAATTAGACGATGGACATGGCTTCCGACCAGGAGTCGACGCCACCGCCCAAGCCCGTTCATGCCGATTTCACCATAGAGTAGGTGCGGCCGCACTTCAATGCCCTAATGGCCAGAATAGCTACTAGCGCAGGAAGACCTTTGCTACAACCTCTGCCTCCTCAACGAGCACCGGCTCACAGAAGGACGAATCACTGGCGAACAAGCGAATGACAATGCCATCGCGGACATGTGGCCCTATGATCCCGGCTTCCTAAATGAGCAGCGGGCGCTGTATCAGACCATCTGTAGGGCCCGCGAGGCCCTCTTCGTCGTCATTCGAGTTGTTGAGCTCACCATGGCGCCGCCGTCTCGTGTTGTCAACATGGTCAACGAACATGAGGAATTGGGAGATGACTTTACTTGGAGAGGATGACAGTGGGGACCCACCAGGGCCATAGCCGCACGTACGCAAGTGCCTCCTTATTATATACAACTATATTTTTTTTGCTTCCTCCTGGTTTCCTGACATCACGGTCCCACACCATTGTCAACCTATATAGTCAATAAACGAGAGAATTGCACAAGGAGCGGCCGACAACTGGGACCCAACAGCTCGAGCAGTATTCGTGTTTTTGAGGTGTGAGTTGAGTTTTTCTTGAGCGATGTTTTTGTTGTTGTTCAGAGGAGCAGGGTATCAACTGGGCAGGCTGTGGCCCATCTAGCCCAGGCTATTATTTTATGTCGACCAAATATCCAGCCCAAATATTATTTTTTTTCAAAGTGAAAATGGCTAGCCCAGCTATACTTTTTTTTGAGGAATACCCAACCCAGGTCAACTTGTTATTCTCCGACCCGCTGGGCTGCAAATCTTTCCTTGGAGGGATGCATTAGGCTTAACAAGAAAATGGGCTTTAAGAAATAATAAATGGGATGTAATTATAAAAAGTGGGTTGTAACTATAAAAAAAGCACCAAACAGGTAATTAGTTAAAAAATATTATTTTTGGATTTTGAAAATTTTAATTTCATTACTTGTTGCACGCGCAATATTTCATTGGATTTTTACCTAATAAAAATTTATTTTGAAATTATATTTAATCTGACTCAAAATTTCGGGAAAAAAAATATTTCGGATCCCATCAAAATGTGGGAAATTTTATTGAATTCTGTTTTGAGCGGTTGGTTGAAATTATTAATCGTTGTCCTGGCTAGAAAATGGGCTCTAATTTTAACAAACTATAAATGAGATGTAGTAAATTCCGTTAGAATTCAAAAATGGGTTGTACATTATTACAAATCGCAAATGGGCTATATGTTCTCTGCCACACACTTGTGGGCCTACTAAGTTGATGCGTACGCAAGGCTTTGTCAACTTATAGTCAACACACGATTCTAGCAGCAGTGGTCGTTGGATGTCCATCCAATGGATGTCGTGCTTCTTCAATCTTGGTTATTCTTGCTTCAGCCGCCCAAACCACCGTCGGCGGTACCGCCTACTACCGCCTCCCGTGGCCGGCTATGCTGCCGCGCAGGACTCACCGGCCCACCCTACTCCCATCGCCGTCCAGGTCATTCCTCTACTCGCCAACACCTCCTGCTATTCTCTGGTGACGACAGCCTCACACTGCACGCGAACCAGTGAACCCTCATACTCCCCTCTACGTGGGCATCCACCTGCGTCGTCTTCCCTGGTTCCATGTCGTTCCCTTCCTAGGCCTCGCCGTCGTCCATCGCCAGGGTGATGTCCACGCGGCGTGGTCAACGTGGTCAACGAACGACAGCCATCGAAAGAGGACTCTACGCGGTGAGATTGACAGATGGACCCACCAGCTACATCTTCGCACGCAAGGAAGTGCGTCCATATTACGGGAAAAAAAATGATTCTTCCCCCTGACAGCTGGGACCCACCAGCTATATCTTCGCACGCAAGGAAGTGCGTCCTTATCCTCCCTGACAGCTGGACCCACCTGGTCGAAGCGTACGTAGCGTTTTCTGTCTGGTCGCAAACGTGTACGTACATACTGGTCGATCAGTCTCTCTGCAACGATGAACCTTGGCCGAGCAAGCAGCGGCATGTGTAGTAGTAGAGCCCCCGACGTAGTAGTTCAGGCAGTCCCTTCTAAACCGTGTACACGTACGTACAGCCATATGCCAAAAAATACGGCCACATACGTACATACGGGCGGGGTCTCGAACGCCTAGCTACTCGCGCATACGTACGACCAGGGCACATGTACGTGGAGAGGCAACGGACGGCAGCAACGTCATCCTGTTCATCAGAAGCCAACAGGCTGGGTCGGAACGGAGAAACTGCGTCGTGTTCATCGGGAGGCAACGCAATGCGTCGTGTTCATCCGGAGCCAACCGGCTTGGACGAAACAGCAGAAACGAGGTCTGGCGTACCACAAAACGGAGGAAACGGCCTTCTGTTCGACCGCGTACGGTCGAAACGTGGTCCAATTCATCGGGAAGGGTCTGGCGTACCGCAAAACAGAGGAAACGAACTTCTGTTCGAGAGGGGTGTGGCTTACCACAAAACAGAGGAAACAGACTTCTGTTGGAGCGCCTACGGTCAAAACGGGGTCCTGTTCATCCACCGTCTACTACCTCGCTCTAGCCTCCATGGGCTACTATTCATCCAACGTCGACTTCGTCCAGCCTCCACCAGCTATTGTTCATCCACGGGCTACTGTTCATCCAGCCTCTACCGACTACTATTCATAGAGCCTCCACGAGGTCCTATTCATCCACCCCCAACCGGCTGGGGTGCGGTGGCCTCCTCGGGGTCCTATTCATCCAGCGGCAACGGCCTACTACCACGGGGTCCTGTTCATCCAACCCCCACTAGGAGCTGTTCATCCACAGCCAACCAACCGGCTCGACTCACCACGTCTCGACTCGTTCTACGTACCGCGCGCATGGTAGCAATGGTCACTGTTTATCGAGAGGCAACCAAACACCGGCTGGCTATGTCTCGCACGGGGGCTCGATCGGCTTCAGTAAGCAGCAGTAGTGATCGATCGCTCGGGTTCAGTTAGCAGCAGAGAAGGAATCGCTCGGGTTCAGTCAGCAGCGAATGAATCGCTTGGGTTCAGTTAACAGCCAAGGGATCGATCGCTCGGGTTCAGTAACGTGTGATCGCTCGGGTTCAGTTTGCCAGCACCTCGCACACACGCGCGTACATGAGAGAAATGCGCAAACCACAGTGCATCGCTCGGCCCCGACCACCCACCGTAACCGGGAACTCCGCGAAATTTTCCTCGCCCTCGCTTCTACCACGATTTTTTCCGTCATGGACGACCCAAAGAATGTCATGAAGGTGCATCCCCGGCCCGCCTAGGACGAAAAGCCCATTTTCTGTCAGGTTTTTTTGTCATAGAAGTAGGAGCCCACCACATCTATGATGATACGTGGCTATGTCACAATTATCGTCATAGAAGTGTCATAAGCATGACAGAAAAAGATTTCGTTTGGGCCAAAATGTCACGGATGTGTCTTTTTTTGTAGTGACTATAGCTTTGTCTCTCTCCCAACCTTTTCCTCTCCTACACATATGCATGGATGCCGATTGATCTCCCTCAATACATAGCTAGGTCTCTCTCCTTCTCCACACATATACCAATCGATCTACCTCTCTATAGTTAGGTCTCTGCCCCCCCCCACACACACCGATAGTCGAACATTGTAGGTAGGTATCCATGCCACACAGACAAACTGCATCTCTCCCCTCTCATGTTCCAGTAGGCTAGCCGCCCTATATCTTTGGGCACACACAATTTCGCTGGCTCTCTTTATCGACCGCGCTCCCATAGACTTCATCGCTCTCTTTGATTCTATCGATATCTCACGCTGATGATCGCTCCACTCTCTTATCATGGATTGACCCCACTATGTACGATATATCTAGGCCTCTATTTCACACACACTACATATGTTGCATTTTTTGTTTGAGATATCATCGACACATATTCTTTGTCTATCTCTCACACACCCCCCAAAAAACACTCACGAACCCACACACCATCTCTCTCTAGGTTTGTATCTCTCTCACACCCACCCACGTAGGTGGTGTACGTACACGAAGAGAATAGGTGCACACACTACGCATGTACTCACGTCTCGTTCCCAGCCGCACCCGCGGGGGTACACGATGGAGCTCATTTCTGTACGAGAAGGCAGGCCACGTGCTAATTTGTGAGCATGTAGCGGTTGTTTACTTGACAGAGGGTCGTGTACCACGCGTGCACAAAACAAAGTTCGACTTGACGCATTGGCGCGTTATTTTTAAATAAAGTTAAATTGCTCAATGACATGTACAGAATATAAAATAATTGTTATCGAGAAAAAAGTAACCTACTCCACTATATACAATGGAGCTTGCTTGGTGGGGTTGGTCTGTCTTCACACTCTCTCACACAAGACGGCGATGGCCTCTCTCTCTCTCTCTCTCTGACCGCTGGCAAAAAGGGAGGACATGCATTGTTGCTCCATTCGACAACGTCGAGGCAGCATGTCCCGATCTGCGGTACCTGCCATTCTCTCTCACCAAGCTCCGGCGTGGTAGGGACGATCCCGCCCGCCGGCGCCTTCCTAGTTACATCCCGACGAGCCCCAGGTACAACTTCCTCCCCTCCGGCCTTGCTCCACTGCCCATCTTCCACGTCGTTGCATGTGGAAACTCCTACATGTGGAGCTTCCCTAGTTCTTTTCCCAAAACTTAGCTCGGTCAGCATACTTTCCATGTTGCAATCTCATCCTCACACCATTTTAGATAAACAACTGTGCTACCACTACTGCAGGATGCTGCTAACGCGACACTACGATCAAAGACCCTTTGAGGAAACTATGCGCGATGCATTAATCGCAAATGGTGATGTAAAAAAAACCGTCAAAAAGATGCAAAACGTTTGCGATGGCGGAGCCATCAAACACGGTTCCGATTTTAGTTGCATGTGCGATGCGGGGCACATGGTTGATCCATCCGAACTGTTTGCGATGAGACAGAACAACATAAACGGGCAGCCATATCAAGGTGTGTGCGATATACGCCATACAGTTCACTCAGATGAACTGTTTGCTATTAGGGAGTGCAACAGAAACGGTTAGCCAGATCAAGGTGTGTGTGATATACGGCATATGGTTCACTCGGACGAACTGTTTTCAATTAGGGAACACAACATAAACGGTTCAACTTAACAAGATGTGTGTGATATGCGGCATACAGTTCACATAGATGAACTGTTTGTGATGAGCCAAAAGAACACAAATGAGTCATGTAAACAAGATGTGGGTGATACGCGGCAAACAGCCGACTCGGATGAACTGTTTGCGATGAGAAATTACAACACAAACGGTTACTACAGTTAATTCGTGTGCGATTCTGTGTGTACAAAAAACTTTGAAAATTGCAGACTAGTTGCTTGCGGTGGCTAGGAGTATCGCACACGATGCGTCTGCGAGTACTCGTGTGCGATGATTAGTAAGTTACACATATGTTTCCTTATGTTAACACATGTGTGAATTTGCAATATGGACAGTTAATATTGAAATGCCTTCTGGACATCGGGCACACGCTTAAACTCAATGAACTGTGTATGATACTAATACTTTCCATGAAAATTTAAGAACTTGGCTAACAACATTTGAGTAACATATATATAGTGGTTACACTATTCGACAAAAGGAGGATCTTCATAACACCGTTTTGACAACCATATGGTCCATATCTACATACTTAACATAGTAACAACTATCACATTTTAAGAGGCTGAGGGCCAACAACTATATGGTCCATACCTACATACTTAACATAGTAACAGCTAGCACATTTTAAGAGGCTGAGGGCCAACAACCACAACTATCCGCTGGAAGCAGCTTGATCACGGCGACTCGGCATCTCGTCAATGAAAAGGAAGGGCCCTCCTGTGCCTTGGTAGAGCATGAGTAGAACAGTGTCTCCAATTTTCCAATATGGATGCATTGCCACGACAAGCGAGAACTTGTTAATTTGAATGGTTCCATTTTTGCGGGAAATGCAGTACCTTGCAATCACTTTGGCGTTATTAGCAGGCACAAGTGTAATTCGACCACGCCGGGAAATCGATCCAGGAACTGCTACAACGGGCAATTTCTGTTGAAATGTAGAATAAAAACCAATTGTAACATATCGTTGAAGATATATATAGTTTATGAGCATCAACCTAAAAATAAGACTTTGTACCACCGTTTTGTGCACACAATTGGTCTTGTTCAATGTGTGCACCATAGGTACAATTTATCCTATCCAAAATCCAGCGTTCATATGCTGTGCTATCTCTATCAGATTATCAACAAAGTTTATGACATGCTTCAAGTCCTTCCAGTGAAATTTGGTATGCTTAGTAACATACAAAGCATTCACTATGCATCCAACATATCCCGCTTAAAAGGTGGAAAGGTATTATTTATTCAGAACATGGCAGAAGAATATATAGTGCGCATAAATTGGTAAATAGAATTTGTTACTGCATAGGAACGGAGTCAGAAAATGAAACCACAATTGGTTGCTTAAATAGTGATCAATTAGTCAGAACAAATACCCTGATTTTGCTAAGTAATATGCCAGCATGGAGAAAGTTGAAAGGACACTAACCTCGATCAGACTTTGATCGGCTGATGACGTTGGGGAAGTAAACATCCATGTTAATTAGACCAGGCTGTGGTGCACACACTAGAATTTTATTGCCCGCTTTCAGTTCATAACACTTAGACATTTTTCTCCAAAGGTCTGCATCAAAATAGGAGTGACCATCTTTATCAAGTTTTATGCTAACCGTCATTGTAAATCCATGCTGCGTTGTCAACATGACATCCATGGAGTCATCAACAAAGTAAAGCCCAAGATTTCCTTCTACTCCTGTTCTTGCAAAGCAAGGGATGTACTGCTTGAAATGAAAATTAAGATCGTAAATTAGATATATTGAAATAATAGAGCAAGATGCAAATATGGGAGTAACTGATAGAACAGATCAATATATAGATGAAAGCAAAGTTCAAAAATATATAATTAAAAATAGATAATGTAACAAAGATTTGATGCAAATATGAGAGTAACTGAATGAACAATACATCATATATTTTCCTAATATAGGTGGGGGGGGGGAATCGGCTTCGACATCTAGGCTGCATGTGGCACTGTACCTTTTATCCAAATGTAGCAACAAATGGTATATGTTCACAAATTTAGGCCATGCCGACCGTGGTAGGTTGAGATTGAACATACCGAGCGCTCCCTGAAGTCATCCGGAATGGTGAGATAGAACTTCGTTTCCGACTGGCCACGACGACACTTGCCCGATTTGTGCTCGCACTGTGGACACATGAATGAAAACCCTCCAATCAGCTAGAAGAAAAATGAATCCATGGCGATTTCCGCCGGTTGAATAACAGCGACGGATGGACTATGATAAGAGATGAGTGAATATTTCGCTAAGTTGATTACCTTCTCCATGAGAAAAATCCCCGGCCCAATCCCGCAGAAAACCCCAATCGACCAGAGTCTAGAATGTCGGTGCAGAGAGGCGGCAGAAAGCGGTAGGGGCGAAATCCCGTGCTGTTTGGAGCAGGACCTCCACCCGTCGACAACAGCCGTCGAGCTTAGGGTGGCCGTCGCGATAGAAGTTGATGAGGTGCAGAGTTGCGGAGGAGTCCACGGCGAGTGGGTGGGGACGAAGTGGGCAAGGGTTTTCTTTTTTCCTTTTGCATGTGTTGGTGAACACACACGGTTCGCAGAGGCGACGGAGATGAATCGGGTGCGATAGTAAATCTCCGAGATTGAAGGGGAATCCAAATTTCCTTTGTCCTTTGTCCATGAGTTTTTTTCTATGATGAACATAAACCCTGCAAATCACCGTGTTCAAATTTGGCACTTTTCTAGGTTCATTTACAATATTTAGGGGATTACATGCATTTTCTAGTCATTAATGCACATAATTCAAATTCAAACAATCGGTGCATGAAAAGGTGCACGAGAATGGTCTAGAAAACCATGATCGTGCTATTTAGTAAATTCTCATGCCTTTTACAAGGAATGGGCAGATATTTCACGGAAATGTGTGGCAATAGTCAACCACAAACACGTCGTTTATTGGTTTTTCAACTGTAGAAAAATTAAATACATGCTTAAAAAACATGACGGCTGGCATGGTGCCATGGTATGGCCTCACAATGCCCTGGTACAAATTTGAGAAGGTTTGGCTTATGTCGTCGTCCACGCCATTCATAAATTGAACCATCACCGAGGAATTTTCATGGTTTCGAGGGGGAAATCAGCAAGATTGAAGAGGCCGGGAATCCAAATTTCCTTCCTAGCTTGTCATTCAGTTTTTTCTACAATCAACATACCCCCTCGAATGCAACGTGTTCAAATATGGCATTTTTTTGGGCTCATTTACCATATTAGGGGATTATGTGCATTTTCTAGGCATTAATCCACGTAATTCAAATTCGAACAATCGGTGCATGAAAAGGTGCACAAGAACGGTCTGGAAAAACCATTCTCGTGGTATTTAGTAAATTCTCAAGCCTTTTACAAGGAATGGGCAGAGATTTCAAGGGAATGTGTGGCAATAGTCAACCACAAATGCGTCATTTACTGGGTTATCAACTATAGAAAAATGAAATACGTGCTTGAAAAACATGACGCCTGGCATGGTCCCATGGTAAAAAGCTGAGAAGGTTTGATTAATGACGTCATGCACGCCCTCCATAAATCGAACCATCACCGAGGAAGTTCCATGCTTTCGAGAGGGAAATCACCAAGATTGAAGGGGAATCCAAATTTCTGTCCTAGTTTGTCACTCAATTTTTTTCCAACGATCAACATACCGCCTCCAATGCAACGTGTTCAAATTTGACATTTTTTCAGGCTCATTTACCATATTTAGGGGATTATGTGCATTTTCTAGCCATTAATGCACATAATTCAAATTCAAACAATCGGTGCATGAAAAGGTGCACATGAACGGTCTGGAAAACCATGCTCGTGCTATTTAGTAAATTCTCATGCCTTTTACAAGGAATGGGCAGATATTTCAAGGAAATGTGTCGCAATAGTCAACCACAAACGCATCGTTTACTGGGTTAACAACTATACAAAATGAAATACATGCTTGGAAAACATGACGCCTGGCGTGGTGCCATGGTATGGCCTCACCGTGCCCTGGTAAAAATTTGAGAATGTTTGCCTTATGTCGTCATGCACGCCTTTCATAAATCAAACCATCACTGAGGAAGTTTCATGGTTTCGAGGGGGAAATCACCAAGATTGAAGGGGGATCCAAATTTCCTTTGTCCTTTATCCATGAGTTTTTTTCTACGATGAACATACACCCTGCAAATCACCGTGTTCAAATTTGGCACTTTTCCGGGTTCATTTACCATATTTAGGGGATTATATGCATTTTCTAGGCATTAATGCACATAATTCAAGTTCAAACAATTGGTGCATGAAAGGGTGCACAAGAACGGCCTGGAAAACCATGCTCGTGCCATTTAGTAAATTTTCATTCCTTTTACAAGGAGTGGGCAGATATTTCGATGAAATGTGTGGCAATAGTCAACCACAAATGTTTGTTTATTGGGTTTTCAACTATAGAAAAAATGAAATAAATGCTTGAAAAACATGATGCCTGGCATGGTGCCATGGTATGGCCTCACCATGCCCTAGTAAAAATTTGAGAAGGTTTGGCTTATGTCGTCATGCACGCCCTTCATAAGTCGAACCGTCACCGAGGAAGTTCCATGCTTTCGAGAGGGAAATCACCAAGATTGAAGGGGAATCCAAATTTTCTTCGTTCTTTGCCCTGGAGTTTTTTTTCTACGACGAACATACACCCAGCAAATCACCATGTTCAAATTTGGCATTTTTTTCTGGCTCATTTACCATATTTAGGGGATTATGTGCATTTTCTAGGCATTTCGCGCATATAAATCCAATCCAGCTACAGCTGCACGGGTGTGATGTGAGGGACGTGGATTGCTGTTCGATCACGGCGCTTCCTACAGTGCACACGCGTGATCCGCGTGGCTGGGGTTCCGGCCAATCATAACGCAACACACAATAGGCTTAGTGCACACTGTTTCCGGAGGCAACGGAGATGAACCGTGTGTGATAATGAACGAGCAAAATTGTAAGGGAAGCCAAATTTCCTTCGTCGTTTGTCGTTGAGCTCTTAAAAACCACCAAACCGTACGGCTGCCCGGCCCCTCCGTCCCAGAGCTCTCTCCAAGCGTCGTTCATGGCACTGCGGTGCACAGTAACTGGTAAGGAAGCAATGGCCTCCCACCGCAGCGCGTTCCTCGTCGCCCGCAACCGCACACATGGTATGGAAGCGATGGCATCTCGTCGTGCCGAGTTCATCACCGCCGGCGGCCACACAGTTACGTGGGTGGACTTTGAGGCTGCCATGGCCGAATGGGCGGTGGATCTAGAGGCGGCCAAAGCCGCACAGAAAGAGTGGAAAAGGCAGAAAGCAGTCAAGAAAAGAGAGTCCCGCCGCCGCAAGAAAGAAGAGGCCGCATGCCGTGCTGAGGAGAGCTTGGCGGAGATCAAAGCACGGTGGGCTGCCGCCTACAAGTCCGGGAAGGAGAACACCAGCGTCTGGCCAGCATGCCCCGATGGCAGCATGTGAGAAGTAGTTAGTGCGTGTGTCGCCCGTAAGTTTGTATAATTAATTACGAGCATCTACCAGTACTACCTATGTACTAGTCTTAGAGCAAATTACCAGTAGTACTTTAAGTTGGTAATATCTATTATTAACGTACAATGGCGGTAAGCGCATCCTTTGAGGGCTTTGAGCGTTGATTAGCATGTGTTCACTGAAGTTTTGTAGCCGCACCCCGGCCCCTAATACTACCGAAATGTCTGCCCGCAGCCACCGGAGGAGACTAGAGCTGGCCGCAGCTGGTTTTTAGTCCCACCTCGCTTTACGAGTTGGCCGCCCACCGGCTTAAATTGCCGTGCCGGTGGATGGCAGCAAGCTTCTCTCTTGTTGCATAGGATCATATCTGGCTACGCGAGCGAGGCAGGTTGACACTTGATTGCATTTGATAAACCGATGATTGCTCATCGGGTGTCACCTTGCCTCGTTCATGTACATTGAATAATCCTGATACAATGAAAGAGATTTTTGAAATTAGGTGCGGTTGGAGATGCTGATAGATATAAGAATTATTAGAAGATCACAAAACACACGGTTTCTATGGCGTACCCGTGTGCGTTTTTTTTGCATTAATGATCCATAAGTCAGTTACCTGTGCGATGTTTCCTAATAAACCAGGCGTACCATTGACCGAAAAAATCAACTACACGTGTACATTTTTTTGGAGACGGGATCTGCCAATTTTCTCTTTTCTCGCACACGAGTATTTTACGCGCTTCGTCTGCGTTGTGTGTTTCCCCTGCCCAAGTTTCAAGTTTCGCAGCAAAATTTTCATTAGGTGCGTAATTTCAGAATTTATTCCTCCAACCACATCCCCACCCATCAAATTTCCTCAGTATCTCCCCCCTCCCCCTCCCCCTACCGGCAGCTCAAACCGCCGCTGCCGCAACCACAGCTTCAACCACATCTACGTTCTGCTCGGATCCAGTCAGGTAACCCACTGATCTCTATCACGGCCCTGGCCTGATTGCTTAAATGGCGCCTGTGAAACATCCTCATGCCTCCAAATCCCCACCGCCCCTACCTCCAGAGCATAGCCACGCAAGCCCAACCACATATCGCGTGGAGGTCGAGGAGCTGATGGTGGTCCATGGCACGATGGCCGCTGTGCGTGTTGACCCGGAGGAAGACCTCGCCTCCGCCGCCGCCGACATGGTGCAGGCTCTGGCCCAGATGAAGTGCCCCAGCGACTACCCCCCAGAACTTAACAGGTATGATCTGACCAGCTCAATCTTACCAATACCACTTGCAATGGCTATGTTTTGTACGATTGATGTATTAAGCATGTTCGTGCCTTGTTTATTTCAGTACTGCACACTGTGTGATGTTCAAGTATTAACTGTCCAGCTCAATTTCACCAATACCAGCAACAAACTTACAATGCATGACTCAGGATATCACAAGAGATGCTGCCCATTTGCTATTTTTGGTGGATGCTAACCCTGTTGTACTTAACATGCCTGTCCATGTACTTACGCAGGGTCATAACTGCCGATGCTGTTGTTTGCCGTCGAGGTTAGCTGCATCCCATGTCTTACAGTATTTCACATCATTTGTGCAATTGCAGTTTAACTTCTAACATTTACTGGTTTCCTGTAGGTACACATGTCAGTGGCACTGATCCATGCTTCGACCCGGAGGAACAGCTCGTCTCTGCCGCCACTGACTTTGGGCGGGCTCTGGCCAAGATGAAGTGCCCCAGCAACTACCTCTTAGGACTTACCAAGTATGTACTCACCAGTTCAATCTTACCAATACTAGTTGCAATTAATGGCTATGTTTTGTACGGTCGATATATTAAGCATGTTGTAGTAAACATGCCTAACACATTTTAGCTACTTTCCCTACCTTTTTATAGACAACTGGGCCATTCTTTGCTCTGGCAGCACCTGCCTTGTGATGTTTAACTCTGCCAATTGCATTTTTATCAGTACCGGTTTCAATGGCTATTAAGCCTGTTGCAATTAACAGTTGTATCCATTTTTAAACAGTTGTATTTCAATGGCTACAAACTTACAAAACATGACTTAGGATGCTGTTAAGCCTGTTGCAATTAACAGTTGTATGCATTTTTTAATCTGTCCCTTTGCTACCGTGCTACTCTCCGCAGTCAAGATATACTAGAGATGCTGCCCATTTGCTATTTTTGGTGGATGCTAACCCTGTTGTACTTAACATGCCTTTCCATGTACTTAAACAGGGCCATATCAGGCGATGCTTTTGTTTGCCGTCGAGGTTAGCTGCATCCCATGTCTTACAGTATTTTACATCATTTGTGCAATTGCTGTTTGGCTTCTAACATTTACTTGCTTCTTGTAGGTACATATGTCGGCGGCACTGATCCACGCTTCGACCCGTCGGAAGAGCTCGCCTCCGCCGCCGCTGACTTTGGGCGGGCTCTGGCCAAGATGAAGTGCCCCAGCAACTATCTCTCAGGACTTAACAAGTATGAACTCACCAGTTCAATCTTACCAATACCAGTTGCAATTAATGGCTATGTTTTGTACGATCGATGTATTAAGCATGTTGTAGTAAACATGCATAACACGTTTTAGCTATTTTCCCTACCTTTTTATAGACAACTGGGCCATTCTCTGCTCTGGCAGCACCTGCCTTGTGATGTTTAACTCTGCCAATTGCATTTTTATCAGTACCGGTTTCAATGGCTATTAAGCATGTTGCAATTAACAATTGTATCCATTTTTAAACAGTTGTATTTCAATGGCTACAAACTTACAAAACATGACTTAGGATGCTGTTAAGCCTATTGCAATTAACAGTTGTATCCATTTTTTAATTCGTCCCTTTGCTACCGTGCTACTCTTTCGCAATGAAGATATCACTACAGATGCTGCCGTTTTATTACCATTTGCTATTTTTGGTGGATGTTAACCCTGTTGTAGTTAACATTGGCTTTCCATGTACTTAAACATGGCTACAATGGGCGATGCTGTTGTTTGCCGTTGAGGTTAGCTGCATCCCATGTCTTATACACCATCTGTTCCTAAATATAAGTATTTTTAGAGATTTCAATATAGACTACATAAGGAGCAAAATGAGTGAATCTAGATTCTAATCTAAACTATATCTATAATTCTATATACATCCGTATGTAGTTCATATTGAAATCTCTAAAAACACTTGTACTTAGGAACATAGGTAGTTGTATTTTACATCATTTGTGCAATCTCAGTTTAGCTTCAAACATTTACTGGTTGCTTGTAGGTACATATATGAGCGGTACTGATCCACGCTTCGATCCCTTTTGCGTATGGGGCAATGAGTTATTCATGAACAAGCGTCAAGTGAGGAAACTAAGAAAGATTGTTAGGCGAAAGAAACGGGTGATGGGAATTAAGCTCTTTATTTACACTTTGTCCAAGACAACAGTGAACTTTAGGATGGTGAGTAATGTGTTGCCTTTTCCCCCCGCCCACAACAAGTTACTCTATTAGACCTCCGTATCTGATATTTTTCTCTTTTCAGTGGTTTCCGAAGCTATTTACTGATGATTACCTTGCAAACTACATGACCAGAGTGGAGTCAACTAAGGTTAAAGTATATAATTCATGCTACCATGATAATGCTCAAGAAGTCTTCCTGAAGGCGGTGAAGGATGGGCGGGCGATGGTCACAAGGGGTTGGACAAAAGTTGTTCGTGCCTATGGCATGCAGGAAGGCACATTATGGGCATTCCGCTTCTTCAACACCATCAGCAGTCAAAATGATTTACACTTGTCTCTTCACCTTTACCGCCTCTAAATATTGTGGTTCATCATAGTTAATTGCTGTCTAATCCTGTAATTACTGAACATATTGTATTGACAATTTTATTTATGGATTCGTTGTTGAACCATTGTGCTAAGAATTTGAATTCCATGTTTCATATTTCAAAATATCCAATTCAAATAATAAATTATAGGGAAAAATAAAATTATACAAGAGCGAATAAAATAATATGCCCACGGTTAGAAAGAAAACAACGTGTGCGATGAAAAATAGAGAACAAACGGTTCTTTGATGTGAAGCGTTTGCGATGCCCGACGGACGCACACACGATTTCGTCTCATATGCGTGTGCAATTCATGGTAATACGGCAAACGTTTCAAACCAGTGTGCGTGTGTGATAGGAATACCAATCGCACACAGTTATGAAAATGGACACGTTGGCGTTAGTAGAGGCACCGCACACATTTTACATTCTTGAACCATGTGCGATAACGTACCTATCACAAACATATCGGTAGATTAAATGTTGATGTCCACCTTTTTCACACGATTATAGCGGCGTAATCATTTCGGATGTCTCCCTGATTAGAAACGTAACGTCTAGATGTAACATGTGGGACTGGGGCGGCTTCTCATACGTTTATTCGTTGGCGATCGTCAGTAGCCGCTCGCCTATCCCCGATGGTTTCAGGGTCGTGTGGGAAGGACCCCCCTATCGCAGTCACTCACTAGGCGACAGGTCCAAATGCCGTCGCGGAAAGGGGTTAAAAAACCGTTTGTATAGCACGATACGGTACCAGTGTACTATTTTCCCTTTGGACAAGGAATATGCTTCTTTTTTGTCGGCATGTGTGCCATCAACTGTTATTGGCCGGTAATTGTTTCCTTTCTACCTCTTTTTGCAAACAGGGCTATCCATTTCACCTCGTTGCTATTGCGACCTTTTGGTGAACTGCACAAATCACTTTTTTCTTAAGAGTGTTTTGTGCAGTTTTGCTGAAATGTCACACCGGCAACGTTTCTACATTTTAGTGGGACTGCACAAAGGGAGATTGGTTTTGCTCTATCCTCCTCATCCAACTCTGAGCCTAATCTTCTCCAACTATTTGCTTACTTCTCCAACTAGTTAGTCTTAAGAGAGACTGCAAAGGTGACCGGCTTCTATTTGTGCGTTTATTGTTTCATCAATAGTCCTCTATTATTATAATCACACTTACTCAATATCTTTGGAACAGGGATGCTCGGCTCTATTTTAGTGGAACTGTACAAAATGATCGGAATGTTCCATGCTCCTGGCAGCTACTTTTTTCCCCAACATGTCTTGTTGATTTAGACAGAGCTGCGGGAAAGTTGCTGCCAATGAAAGCATGGATCAATTTTAATTTTTTCTTTATAGCACCTTCTCACAACTTTGTCTTCAGTTGTGATGTAAATATTGGCTCTGATATGCTAATCATTGAGATGCATTAGCAAGGAAGTTAGTTTTATATTTTTGCTAAAGAGCATGGATGTTAGTTTCCTTTCTATTTGATTGATGTTGTAACAAGACAACCTTCCAGCTGACAACACACATGAAACAAAAGCTGAAAGCTTCAGAGCATTATACAATTTCAATTATGTAAACAAACGCTGGAAGCTTGATAGCATTTCCAGAAGCCATTTAGCATCCGGGTCCATGTGCCATGCACCAAATCAGAGTGCACAACCGCATGGTAGACTCAGCCCGGTCGTTGCGCTGCAGTAATAGTGAGTAATGAGCAGTTAAATCATAAGCGCCACCTTTCCTACAGTAAGTTGCTCGGATAAAGCAACCATTAATACACTCTTCTTTGAATCCGCTCCTACTACTATGAAGGTGCAAAACCAAGTGCGCGTATGGCCTGTCGGTCAACGCGCTTCCTCTTGGCATATCACTGACATGTGGGACCAGAGTGCGAGCAAACCGATCTCAATTGACGGCAAAATGACCAACCCGCCGCTCCTTGAGAGAGATGAGGAGCGAGAACATAGACGAGCTCTTGAGAGAGATGAGGAGAAATAACAAAGATGGGCTAGGTGTCGCATAGAGGCCAAGAAATATTAGAGCATGGTTGATCGATGACATCTATACATGTTCGATGTTTTTGAATAGTACCACTTCATTGGGCTGCCATTTTCCGCACTTCTCCAGAATAAATGTGTACTTTATCACAGATTAAAATAAAATAAGAGTGCAGACGCTCCACCATGCGGTTCCTAGTACGTACCTGTATACTAGTACTACTCGTACTACTAAACCTTGCGCTTGGCTCTTCGCCTCTTCGGGAAGTCGAACAATGATGGTACTATAGTGTATGCTTCTGGTAATCTGACACCGAATGAACTGATGCACGTCCATCGCCTAGGTGAGGGAGAGGTTGCATTAGTCAAAAGCTTCTCCTTGTCCTACGAGCCACCACGCGTGTGGTAGATGGAGAGGGCGTAGTAAGCAAGCTTCACCTCGTCCTGCAAGATTCTCCTCGTTCTGCGAGTTGACGAGACACAACAAAGTAGTGCTAGCCCGTGCTGCCTCCTTTCCGGTTAATATGGCATAATTTGAAATGAGATAAATACACTGATAGTCACTGTATATTTGTAAAGATACGATCAGTGGACTTAATAATACGCTCATTGCGGTCAATATATACATTTTCCGGTGTTTATACGGTCACTAGCTCACCCTGGTTGTGTATGTGTGTGCATGCACGTGTAGGTTGAATACTTGAGCGTGAGCGTGTGTGTTCTGTCGTGTGCTGTACACATGCATGAGTGCGTGCATGTGTACGCTTGCGTGTTGCATGCATGTATGCATTAGGGCGTCATGCGTGTTTTTGTGTGCATGTGTACGTGTGACTCTTGCATGCATGCATGAGGGTTGTAGTCCCTCACATTCACATGTTCACATGTCAAAGCTTCATTAAAATGTTGCATGCAAGGTTTAATCATTCGTTGTTCACACATGCATGCATGCATTGCCGATATTAATATGTTGGTAAAGACAATGTCTTGAGGAAACCCAGCCCATGAATTGAGTACTTTTGCAAAGTAGTAGTACAAAAAAGTATTTCAGGAATCAACATCTACTCATAGTAAACTGAAAGGAGGGAGTAGGTACGTAATTGGCGCCCGGAGCCTCGGCCAGTGGTTGTTGTTATTGGATAGGATGCGCGTAGAGGCATTGTTCCCCATCGGTCAGAGAAAACTATTCAACCATGTAGCACCCAAGATGAGATTCTATCCCAATCACGTGATGAATTCATGATTGGGGCACAATCGCATTTCGAGCGCATAGCAAGGTGGATATCATTACAACATACCATGTACTGAATAGATGAGAATACAAGATAAAGGCTTACACTTGCCACAAGCTACAACATGAATACAACAGTTCATCAATACATAGCAATCATCATACAGATACAAAAGAGCAGGATCCGACTACGGATGAAACCAAACGAAAAAGAAGAACGACATCCACCCTGCTAATCCCAGGCTCCCGACCCGGAACCTATCCCTTGATCAAAGAAGAAGCAGAAGAAGAGCTCCAAAATAAGCATCCATCGCTCTCGCGTCAGATCATTGCATTACCTGTACCTGCAGCTGTTGTTGTAGTAATCTGTGAGCCACGAGGACTCAACAATCCCATTACCATGGGTGTCAAGACTAGCAAAGCTTAATGGTATGGAATGGATAAGTGGTGACGTTGCAGCAAGCACTAAGCATTGTATGGTGGCTAACTTACGAGTACAAGAGTAAGAAGAGTAACTACGCATAACGGTCGCAAACTAGTAATGATCAAGAAGTGATCCTGAACTACTTACAAGTGAAACATAACCCCACCGTGTTCTCTTCTCGAACTCGCTCGAAAAGAGACGGTCACGGTTACACACGCGGTTGGTGTATTTTATATTCGGATCTGGTGTCAAGTTCTCTACAACCGGATATTAAAAATTCCCATCTGCCACATAACCGCGAGCACGGCTTTCGAAAGATCAAACCCTGCAGGGGCGTCCCAACTTAGTCCATGACAAACTCTCATGATCAGCAGAGGCAAATCTCCATCTTGGGGACAACCCGATCAAACTCGGAATCCCAGTGCACAAGACATTTCGACAATGGTAAAACAAAACCAGCAAGACCTCCCGACGTGTCGACACCCTGAAAGTAGCCGCGCGTATCTTGTCTCAGGCCACGATCGGATGGGACAAGCTACGAGTAAAACCTATCCTCGAGTTTCCCCGTGGTGGCCCTGCAGGCTGCCCAGTTTGGACCAACACTCATGAGGAGCACTGGCCCGGGTTGTTGATTAATTATCCTCGGGGTCCGAAAAGTCCCTATGCAAGTTTTAGTTATTATTAGGCAAATGGTAAAACCAATGTTTGGCCTTGCTGGAAGAGTTTTATTCAAAGCGAACTGTCAAGGGGGGCCCATAAACACCGACCGTGTTAGGAACGTAAAATCAAGGAACATAACACCGGTATGACGGAAACTAGGGCTGCAAGAGTGGAACAAAACACCAGGCAAAAGGCCAAGCCTTCCACCCTTTACCAAGTATATAGGTGCATTAATTAAATAAGAGATATTGTGATATCCCATGATATCCATGTCCCAACATGGAACAACCTGCAACTGCGCCTGCAACTAGCAACCCTATAAGAGGGGCTGAGCAAAGCGGTAATATAGCCAAACAATGGTTTATTGGGAGGGTGAAAAGGTTAGAGGCTGTTTCATGGCAATTTAGGAGGCTTGATAAACAAGTGGTAGGTAGCGCGACATAGCGACAGCATCGAGACAACTAGCATAGCAAAAATAGTAGTGAGATCCAAGGTGACGGTCATCTTGCCTGAAATCCCGCTATGAAGAAGATCGAGTCCATGAAGAAGACGAACGGGCATAGTCGAACGGATCCTCACAATCGCAACGTAACCGGAACTATCATGAAGAAGCATAACCGAAAAGAAGCAAACAACATGGTAAACCAACAAGCATAAACATGGCATGATGCACAACCAAGTATAATGAATGTTTGGTTTAATGAGGCATGGCATGGCAAAGTGCAACAAACAACACTACAAATTAAGTGGAGCTCAATATGCAACGAGTTGCATATCGACGAAACACCACATTCAAGTTATTTAGTTTGCTCTCATTTAGGTACCCAACAATATTAAATGTTGGTTAACATGGCAAGAGGTGAAGCATAAGTAAACTAACTATTTAGGCAAGTTTAAATGAGGCCGGAAACAACAAACAACAATTCCGGAAAATCCTCATATGCAATATTCGAATTTGGTACTGTTCTGCCCTAAACCATATTTTAATGTTGCTAAACAGCAAATAAAGTGCACCATGTTAATCTATGCATTTTTCTACCCCATTTACATATAAAGTTTATTTAATTCAGAGCTACGGTTAATTAGTTATGAATAAAACCATTTTAGCATGTCATCTATGAAAATCAATGCAAACAGTAATTTAAACATTTTTAATGTGGATGAAAGCTGCACATTATGAAACTATATGAAATTCTAAGCATTTTACATATTTAAACCATTTTAATCCGATACACGGTTTGAGTTGTTATATGCATGATGTGCAAGGACTTTTCTGTAAAACTGGCATTTCTGGATAATTAGCTAAAATCACAGCAGGAAAAAAACACATCGGGCCGAAACTGAGATCTGGCCCAGGGCGCGGAGGAGCTGATCACATCGGGCCTTGAGGCCAAATCTGGAACTGGGCCAGGGAGGCGCTGCGGATGAGGCAGCCCACACAGCAGGGCGATGAGTCAACGACGCGGGCGAGCGAGAGGATGCTCCTCGTTGCAGGGGAAGCAGAGGGCAGCGGCAGGGACTTGGCAAAGGTGTGGCAGCAGGGACTTGGCGCGGGGTCTTGGGGCTCTGGCGAGCTGAGGAGGTCCGGCAACGACGGGGATGGCCGGGACCCGACGGATCCGAGGCCAGGGCGGCAGCGTTGGATGGAGACGAGGCGGGCAGCGCTTGAAGCTTCGAACGACCATGGCTCCTGTGCGATGAACACATAGTTGAGAGAGAGGTCAGAGAGAGATGGAGAGAAGAATGGAAGGAGGGAGAAGAGAAGAGATGGACGTGAGGCTCATCTGGTGGTCAAGGATGATGGCGCAGGACGACGTCGGGCACGGGGTTGGGGTTCGGCGGGTCGACAGCGGCGATGAGGTACGGGACGGGATGCCGGCGTCCCGAACGGGGGCTGCAGGTTCGATGGGGCTCGAGACGGACATGTTTGGAGACGACCAGCGAAGGAGGAAGCTTGGGCAGGCAGCACGGCATCCATGGTTGGTCCTGTTGCAAGAAGAGACGAGGGATATGTGAGGAGAGGAAGTGGAAACAGAGGGAGGTAGAGAAGATAGAGGGAGAGCGGGAGGAGGCGAGGCAACCTGACCGTGGCCTTCGCCGGCGGCGGGCGCGGGTGCCCGAAGAGGTCATGGGGTGGAGCTCCAGCGGAGTTGTTGCTGCTGCTTGCGGCAGTAGCCGTGTGAGAGGTTGGGGCGACGAGCGACCTCGATTGGATGGAGGCGCAAGACGAGGGAGGTGGTCGAAGGGCGAGAGAGGATCTGGATCGGGTGCGGGCTCTGGTTGGTCTGATGCTGAAAACAAGGGAGGGAGAGAGGCTGGCTGCGGGCTTGGATCCCGAGGGAGAGGAGTGGCGGCGGCCGAAGGGAATGGTGGATGGGACAGACTAGGATCCAGGGTTTAGACTGTTTATATAGCAAGTGGGTTAGGTTAGGGGTTATTTCGTCCCTCCGATCGTAATCGTGCGGCCCGGAATAAATAGGTTAGGAAGTCCAAACAACGAACCGAAGATGTTTTAGGGATGTTTGGGGATGATCCGGACCCATCGGTCATGACCGTGCGGGTCGGGTTCGGGAGACGTTTTCGGACAAGGCAACAAAGAGTGTGGGTTAACAAAAGTCCGTGGAGACAATGGGGTTTGACAAAGGTCAACAGCGACAGAGAAAAGCGGCAACTACGAATGGCTACGAGTTTTATGAAAACATGCAGATGCAATGCACATGATGCGATGATGAAATGCAACAAGCAAAATAAATCACACGGCGACAACGAAATAACTGGAAAGCTTCTGGAGCGTTGGTCTCGCGTCCTTACAACTCTCCTTCACTTACAAGAGTTCTCACCCCGAGATCTAGGGATGATAAACGGAAGAGTAAGAGGAGAGGTAAAACTAAGTTGCTTCTTTGACAAACGAGTGAAACCAAAGAAACTTGAGAGTTTTGTAACACCCCATGTATTAAGCTACAGTGATCACCCTTTTGATTATGCCAGGTCATCATGATCAGCAGTGCTTAAATATCATTTGGATCATATCTCTTTTCAAATTCAAATTCAATTGGAAATTCAAACTGAAAGTGAAAATAAAAGTTTACAAATGTCAAAACTAAAATGTTCATAAGGTTGTAAATAATCCAGAGACTATCCTAAAATTATAATCAACATATACTAAATTAAATATGTGCCTCTAACAGCAACAAAACAGAGGTATTTAATCCATTTTCATTTATTTAAAATCCAAATAAAATTCATTTGCCTCCAAACCTTTTTTATAACAGAGCTAGAAATTGCACTATAAATATGTGACTAGTTCACCTATTTTACAAAAGTCTATTTGGGGCTAAACAATTTGCAAAACAGGAGCTAAAAAGAAAAACAGAGAAGAAAATAAATAAAAAGAAAAGGCCCGCAGTGGCCGTCCCGCCATCGATCCCCTCGATGGTGACCTTGTCGCGCCTCCCCGAGCCTTCCCGTCAACGCTGTGAGCGCCTGGCCAGTTCCTCTCTGCTCCCTCTCTCTGATTTCCGCCCTAGCAAGCCGTGCCGCGATCGACCGAACTGAGCTCCGTCGCAAACGATGCCGCCGTCGCTGTAGATGCTTTCGTGCACAACTGAGCACATCAGCTTGCTCAGTGTGCTGCTAGGAGTCGAACGCGGGCAGTCGCGCTTCCTCCCGTCGCCGTTTTGCCCGAGCCCGATCGATGCCTGATTCCGGCGTCCGCCACGGTGGTCGCCGTCGACGTTGTAGCCCTCCCCGTGACAAACCGAGGCCACCATCGTGCGCGGGATCGAGTGGCCGTCCCAGTGCAATAAACCGCGCCCAAAACCGTGCACCGTAGCTCAAATCCGAGCTCGCCGGAGTTGCCGCCGCGCTCGGGCTCGCCGGAGCACTCCGGTGACCGGCGCTGACTCAGCGTCCGACTTGGCCGACTGGGCCCCACCGCTGTGCCGCTGACTGCTGGGCCTCGCGGGCCTAGTTGACCCGGTCAGCCGCTGACTAGGCAACTCTGACCCACTGACATGCAGGCCCCATCACCTAAAACATTTTATAAATAATTAAAATTGTTAATTATAATCTGTAATTAATTAATTAGTTAATTAGTCACTGACAACTGGGGCCCACACCCCTAATTAGTTCTGTTAGTTTTAATTAACCCACTGTTAATTCATAGAGGCTGACAGGTGGGCCCCACCTGTCAGTTTGACTGGTCAGTTGGCCAGCCGACTGCTGACGTCATGCTGATGTGATGCTGACGCATTAATTCTTTTCTGTTAATTAAAATAATTCCAGAAATTAATAAAAACTTTAGAAAATCATATCTTTTAAACCGTAACTCCGATGAAAATAATTTATATATGAAAGTTGCTCAGAACGACGAGACGAATTCGAACACGCGGTTCGTTCATCCGTCACATGTCCCTAACTATCCGAACATGGAACCGTTCCCCTTTGGTCATCTGTCTGACAAATGTCCGGAACCGGGAAAACATTCCCGGAGGGATTCCCCCTTCCTCGGTGACATGCAACCATATGTTAGGACACACCCGGCACTGCATATTGTCATGTCATACATTGTGTAGCACTTGTCTGCTTAGTATTTTCTGTTTCTTCCCCCCTCCTTCTCTCTCGATAGACACCGAGACCGGCGCCGTTGCCGCTGAGTACGACTACGCTCCGGACGAGCAGCCTTCCGACGACCCCTCCTTCTTGCCAGAGCAACCAGGCAAGCACCCCCACCTTGAGCATACCGATATCGCCTACTCTTTCTCTCTCATGCTTGCATTAGAAATTGCTGCTACTGCTTTACCTATTCTGATGCATAGCCTGTTTATTGTAACCTGCTATTGAAACCTTACCTGCTTATCCTAAACTGTCTAGTATAGGCTGGGTAGAGACCTATCAGTGACCCCGCTAGTCCCGACTGCCCCGCTGGATTATCAGAAGAACCGATCAACGGGATCGAAGACAAGCCCCGGCACCGCACATCACCCCCATAGTTGTAATGACACTGCAGCGTTACTATCGAGTGCCGAGGGTGATACCTCGTGCAGCACTTTTGATGTTAACTTTGTAAAGTAGCTATTTGGTCGTGGTCATCGAGGGTGATTCCTCCTTCACCACTTCCGATAACGACGCTGTCGTGCAACACCTCAAGTGTGAACCCATCGAGGGTGATTCCTCCTAAGTTCACCTTGACGGTTACATCGAGTAGGAATCCAACGAGGGTGATACCTCGGATTTCCCTTGATGTTTATGGACACACGGATAATTGGACTTTACACTGTTACTTGGAAGGCGGGTCGACCCTGAGGGGTACCCGCGTGTGATGTGAAGACGGGTTGCCTGGATGGTGCCCGAGTGATGAATACGAGGTGTGGCCGGGCATTCTTGGCCCTTGCCGCAAGTCCTCGAGATGGGGCTACGGGGTCACATCTTTCGTGAGTCTCTGCTCGTTACCGCAATGCCCAGGGTACTAACGGTTTGGATATTTGATTCGAGTGGGCCTCTGGCCCGATAGCACTAACCATCACGCGGGAATAAATATTGGTACTCTGCATCGTGGCATCAGCCGAAAGCTCTGACAGACGTCCAGTTCAGCATTGTGGCACGGTCGGATCGTGCTGACCATCCGAGGCGGTGCTGGTATCCACCCTTCACACAACGACCCGGAGTGCATAGGGCGATGGCCCAAGACCCCTGAGTGCTTAGGATGTAGACCGGCGGGGACCTCTCTGCTGAGCTTAGGTAGGGCTGCAGTGTGTCGTTTGGCCGAGGCCGGGCATGACCCAGAAAGTGTGTCCGGCCGGAGTTAAGTGAGCGTGGTGGGTAAGTTGGTGCACCCCTGCAGGGAAGAACTAAACTATGCATAGCCGGGTCCTCGGTAACGAACACTCGGAGTTGTATCCCGATCGATACAACTAGAATTGGATACTATGGCTCTGGGATTGCTTCTCGCAAGGAGTCGAGAAGGGATCTCTGGACGAGGTTGAAGACTGTATGGCTCTGGGATTGCTTTCTCGCAGGGAGTCGAGAAAGGATCTCTGGGTGAGGATGAGACTTAATGATACTACTACTTTATACGATACTAATCTACACTCTTCTAATGTTGCAAGACCTCTGAAGATGCTAGTCTTCGATAGGACTAGGCCTTCTCTCTATTCTAGCATTTCTGCAGCCCAGTCCACATATACAGCCTTCCTTTGATAATGTTGCATATGTAGTGTAGATCCTTGCTTGCTGAGTACTTCGGATGAGTACTCACGGTTGCTTTGCTTTCTTTTTACCCCATATCCTTTTTGATGCAACCAGATGACAGAGCCCCAGATACAGCTGCCCCCGCCGACGATCGCTACTACTACTACCCTGAGGTTGGATACTTCTACGAACTGGCCGAAGACCAGGAGTAGGATCGGAGGGTCCCAGGCAGGAGGCTTGTGCCTTTCGATCGTAGTGTTTTCTTTTGCCCCGCCTTTTAAGGGCCTATCTATGTTTTCTTTTATATCTGTACTCAGATATCTGATGCTTCCGCTGACGCTTGTACGCAAGCTGATGTATTCGAGCCCTCGATGCCCCTGGCTTGTAATATAAAGCTTGTATGACTTTATTTATGTTTTAGAGTTGTGTTGTGATATCTTCCCGTGAGTCCTTAGGCTTTATCGTGTGCATTTGCGTGTATGATTAGTGCACGATTGAGCCGGGGGCGTCACAAGTTTGAACAATTTGAAAGAAAGAATACAACAGAGACGAACAAGATTGCAAATAGTCCATTGGACAAGAGGAACAAGGAATATGATGAGAACCAAGAGCTTAGGGGACAAGATAGACTTTGGAACCACTCCGGTTAAATCGAGATAGACAAATAATAAGAACGAAAGAATTCGGACAGCACTCCGTCTGAAAATGGAAGGATTAGAACATGAACTTGACAAGATGGAAAGATAATTGGCGAGAGCAACACAATGCCTCCAGAAGAAATGAAAGAATGGAATGGAATGAACGGAGAAAAGAGCAACATATTGTACCACCAAGAGCTTGAAAGAGCACGCTTACGAGAAATGTTGCAATGGAGTTGTTCGATAATCAACAACGAAAGGATATGATCCTCGTGGGCTTATGGAGACATCTCAAAACTTGAGGTGAAATTCTGCCAGTAACGAAAACAATTTGCTTGCTTTAGATGAACGAAGAGATGAAAACTTCTTTCGCCGAGAGGATAGGAGAAAACCTGGATCATTGATAAGCACCACAATAGCAACATTCCTTAGGGAAGGTTTTAGGTGAAATATAACCCAAGATAACTCCAATGAAGAGATTGACGGGTTGCAAAGGATCTCCTGAACAAAGAGAAAATGATGGGTTTAAAAATCTCATTCTTAACAACTTGTGAACCTTGAAACACGAAGGGAAATTGTCAAGAATGACATAACACCACCTCAAATGATAAGGTAGAAAGAATCGCACTTCGAAATGCAAGAAGAAGAATATATGAGCTCCTCCAAAAAGAATCTTGGCAGAACACTTCGATAATGAATGCACTTTTTGATGAACCATCATGTAGAGCCTCCATGAAGAACCTCGGTAATAAAAGATGATGAGAAAGAAATGAAGGTTGAACAAGAATTGAAGCCTTGCAATGATTTAGATGGTGCTTTGTGATGATATAACCACAAAGCGTTGCAACTCCGGAAAGAAAGATGAACAACTTGGAACCGAGAATTACTCCTCATGAACAAACTCCAAAGGAAGGGATTAATCACTTGGATGTAACAAGAATAAGAATTATGTTATGCGTACCCTTCACCAATTCAAATTGATGACAAGCAATAGATTTAGCATACTACTTATACTCGTTGAAAAGGATTAAGGAGAGATATAGCGCAAACTTGAGAAAGTCTTCAACGACTCACCGGTAGGACTTTGAAAAGAACAAATGAATTGATACGAACACAAGGGAAGAGAAATCTTGAACGAACCACCATAAGAAGTTAAAAACCGAACAAAGAAAAGAGAACAAAACAGCGGGAAGAATTAGTAAACGAACGAAGATACTTGAGTGAATTTAGATACAGGAGAATGAAGAGATGACAAGCTGAGTAGAGAATACTTGAATGATGCATCGATAAGATTGGGAGAACGAGAGCTGAAAGCTGAGAATGAGTAATATTCAGAAATGATGGCCTTCGGATGATCGTGAAAGGAAAGCAACTCCTGAAATGCGTCGGATGGGTGAAAAGAATTCTCACAATCGAATACAGTTGTGAGGATGACATGAAGCTAGAACCATGAATCTTCAAGAGAACGGACAAGGATTTAAGAGAAACTCTTATTTGGTCTTGAATGCAGAGAAAGAAGACGAGGAACACCACCAAAATTATTTGAGACACTCCGGAGCAATGAAGAATAGAGAGGTTGAGCCAAAGATGAAAAGAATTTGAAAGCGATATTGGAGAAGGCAATGACTGATGAAAATTCACTCTTACGTCAAATTTTGAAAAGAATTTGAGAATAACTTCGGAAAAAATAGAAGAGTCAGGTAAGTTCCTGGGAAAAGACCTGTGGGTTATGGGCCCACTCAAAAGAGAACACCGTTGAACGATTGCTTGAAAGGGGAGATTGCACCGATTGAATTAAATGGTTTGAATGAGATAACAACCACAAAATAGAACAAACGGATCTTGAATGAAAAGACGAGTCTCCTGAGATATCTTCAGCACTTCGAATATGAATAGACAGAGGTAAATGATTAAGAGGTGCACCAGCATGGGGAAGCATTTGAAACGAGGAAAGGGATATGATCAACACCACAAGCTTGAATTGAATCCACCGGAAAAGATTATGAGAATGAAGAATGATGAACTTGAAACTCCTGAGCATCTTCATGAGAAATCACTAGCTAAGAACATTGATGGAAAGAATGAAGAGACTTCACATGAGTAAAATGGATACTTGATTTTGAGAAATCTGAGTCCTTGAAGAAAAGGGTGGGATGGTGGGAAAACAAAGGCAACTTGGGACAGATGAAACGGACAAATCCTCGGGCTTCTCAATGGCGCCCGTATGGAATAACTTGAAGAGAAGTGCACCGGTTCAAAAGCATTGACATGACAATCTCGATGATCCAGAAGGATTAGCACTCCCATAGAAATATGAGAACACCGCTTAGGAAAAGGTATAGAATCAACACTTGGCTTCAAAGCAACTCGAATACCACAAATAAAACAAAACAAAGGATTTGGCTTGCGGAATAAGCCAGAAACAAACATATGATAGAGATTTCGTCCGAAGTTTTCGTGGTGGGGCCCACACGGGCTCGATCGTACAGCACCATCATGTACAAGGCAGTGCACATGACATACGAAGCGTCCTCGAGCCATAGCAAAGCTACAAAGGGCTCATTAAAACACAACGAGACCACTGTAAAACCAACCATGGACAGGCGGACCACTAGACGTCGAACCCCAATCTCATATCATGCATCTATCGGAAAGATATCCTAGGTAACTACTTGAATTCCCACTTATGAACTCTCGAAACTTTCTGGTTATGCAATCTGGTGTTGGGGATACACGGAGGCACAAATATCTCACACAACTAACAAATCCTACACTCCAACTGTATCCATCCGTCAACACATAACCAAGAAAACCTTGGAAATCATGTACCTCAGACCTTCAAAAACATCCGATATACCAGCTGTGGCAATACATCTGATCACTCTCCCCAGTACAGGGTGGCGCCAAACTACTCTCACCACAAAGAGTATAGAAGCTTTTTCGATGTCGGCGACCTCTGGTATTCCGGAACTGAAACGATCGTGAATGTGACAAGAACCCCTTGGAGCTCAACTCCCCAGAAGAAGTCAAGTCAGACAGGAGGCACCAAGACAGAATTCCCGTCACACCGATATCGCAGCGATTCCAACAATACCCGCGTGATCCTAAAAAAAATTTGAGTGAAAAAGGAGAGTGATGGAAACAAAAACACCTACGTCACGATTCCTCACTATAGCAACAAAGGGGCTGAGGAGTAAAAAGAATTCCTACTCTCCGATATATAGCTAGACTCAAAATAGTTTTTTTCTAGACTCAACAACATCAGCGGTTCGATTAATCAAGGGGGCTCCTAAGGTTCGTAAGGCTCTGATACCAACTTGTAGCGCCCAAGATGCGATTCTATCCTAATCACGTAATGAATTCATGATTGGGGCACAATCGCATTTCGAGCGCATAGCAAGGTGGATATCATTACAACATACCATGTACTAAATAGATGAGAATACAAGATAAAGGCTTACACTCGCCACAAGCTACAACATGAATACAACAGTTCATCAATACATAGCAATCATCATACAGATACAGAAGAGCAGGATCCGACTACGGATGAAACCAAACGAAAAAGAAGAATGACATCCACCCTGCTAATCCCAGGCTCCCGACCCGGAACCTATCCCTTAATCGAAGAAGAAGCAGAAGAAGAGCTCCAAAACAAGCATGCATCGCTCTCGCGTCAGATCATCGCCTTACCTGTACCTGCAGCTGTTGTTGTAGTAATCTGTGAGTCACGAGGGCTCAGCAATCCCATTACCAAGGGTATCAAGACTAGCAAAGCTTAATGGGTATGGAATGGATAAGTGGTGAGGTTGTAGCAAGCACTAAGCATTGTATGGTGGCTAACTTACGAGTACAAGAGTAAGAAGAGTAACTACGCATAACGGTCGCAAACTAGTAATGATCAAGAAGTGATCTTGAACTACTTTCGAGTCAAACATAACCCCACCGTGTTCTCTTCTCGAAATCACTTGAAAAGAGACGGTCACGATTACACACGCGGTTGGTGTATTTTATATTCGGATCTGGTGTCAAGTTCTCTACAACCGGATATTAAAAATTCCCATCTGCCACATAACCGCGGGCATGGCTTTCGAAAGATCAAACCCTGCAGGGGTGTCCCAACTTAGTCCATGACAAACTCTCACGATCAACGGAGGCAAATCTCCATCTTGGGGACAACCCGATCAAACTCGGAATCCCGGTGCACAAGACATTTTGACAATGGTAAAACAAAACTAGCAAGACCTCCCGACATGCCGAATCCATGATAGTATCCGCGCGTATCTTGTCTCAGGCCACGATCGGATGGGACAAGCTATGAGTAAAACCTATCCTTGAGTTTCCCCGTGGTGGCCCCGCAGGCTGCCCAGTTTGGAACAACAATCATGAGGAGCACTAGCCCAGGTTGTTGATTAATTATCCTCGGGGTCTGGAAAGTCCCTATGCAAGTTTTAGTTGTTATTAGGCAAATGGTAAAACCAATGTTGGGCCTTGCTGGAAGAGTTTTATTCAAAGCAAACTGTCAAGGGGGGCCCATAAACCCCGACCGTGTTAGGAACGCAAAATCAAGGAACATAACACTGGTATGATGGAAACTATGGCCGAAAGAGTGGAACAAAACACCAGGCAAAAGGCCAAGCCTTCCACCCTTTACCAAGTATATAGATGCATTAATTAAATAAGAGATATTGTGATATCCCATGATTTCCATGTCCCAACATGAAACAACCTGCAACTGCACTTGCAACTAGCAATGCTATAAGAGGGGCTGAGCAAAGCGGTAACATAGCCAAACAACGGTTTGCTGGGAAGGTGAAAAGGTTAGAGGCTATTTCATGGCAATTTGGGAGGCTTGATAAACAAGTGGTAGGTAGCGCGACACAGCAACAACATCGAGACAACTAGCATAGCAAAGATAGTAGTGAGATCCAAGGTGACGGTCATCTTGCCTGAAATCCCTCTAGGAAGAAGATCGAGTCCATGAAGAAGACGAACATGCATAGTCGAACGGATCCTCACAATCGCAACATAACCGGAACTATCATGAAGAAGCATAACCGGAAAGAAGCAAACAACATGGTAAACCAACAAGCGTAAACATGGCATGATGCACAACCAAGTATGATGCATGTCCTATTTAATGAGGCATGGCATGGCAAAGTGCAACAAACAATACTACAAATTAAATAGAGAATATGCAACGAGTGCATATCGACGAAACACCACATTCAAGTTATTTAGTTTGCTCTCGTTTAGGTACCCAACAATATTAAATGTTGGTTAACATGGCAAGAGGTGAAGCATAAGTAAACTAACTATTTAGGCAAGTTTAAATGAGGCCGGAAACAACAAACAACAATTCCGAAAATCCTCATATGCAATATTCGACTGTTCTGCCCTAAACCATATTTTAATGTTGTTAAACAGCAAATAAAGTGCACCATGTTAATCTATGCATTTTTCTACCCCATTTACATATAAAGTTTATTTAATTCGGAGCTACGGTTAATTAGTTATGAATAAAACCATTTTAGCATGTCATTTATGCAAATTAATGCAAATAGCAATTTAAATATTTTTAACGTGGATGAAAGCTGCACATTGTGAAACTAGATGAAATTCTAAGCATTTTATATATTTAAACCATTTTAATCCGATACACGGTTTGAGTTATTATATGCATGATGTGCAAGGACTTTTCTGTAAAACTAGCGTTTCCGGATAATTAGCTAAAATCGCAGCAGGAAAAAAAACACATCCGGCCGAAACTAAGATTTGGCCCAGGGCACGGAGGAGCTACTCACATCGGGCCTTGAGGCCGAATCTGGAACTGGGCCAGGGAGGCGCTGCGGATGCGGCAGCCCACACAGCAGAGCGACGAGTCAACGACGCGGGCGAGCGAGCGGCTGCTCCTCGTTGTAGGGGAAGCAGAGGGTAGTGGCAGGGTCTTAGCGAAGGCGCGGCAGCAGGGACTTGGCGCGGGGTCTTGGGGCTTCGGCGAGCTGAGGAGGTCCGGCAACGACGGGGATGGCCGGGACCCGATGAATCCGAGGCCAGGGTGGCGGCGTCGGATGGAGACGAGGCGGGCAGCGCTTGAAGCTTCGAACGGCCATGGCTCCTATGCGATGAACACACAGTTGAGAGGGAGGTCAGAGAGAGACGGAGAGAAGAATGGAAAGAGGGAGAAGAGAAGAGATGGGCGCGAGGCTCATCTGGTGGTCAACGACGACGGCGCAGGACGACGTCGGGCACGGGGTTGGGGTTCGGCGGGTCGACGGCGGCGATGAGGTCCGGGACGGGATGCCGGCGTCCCGAACGGGGGCTGCAGGTTCGATGGGGCTCGAGATGGACAGGTTTGGAGATGACCAGCGGAGGAAGCTTGGGCGGGCGGCACGGCATCCATGGTTGGTCCTATTGCAAGAAGAGACGAGGGATATGTGAGGAGAGGAAGTGGAAACAGAGGGAGGTAGAGAAGATAGAGGGAGAGTAGGAGGAGGTGAGGCAACCTGACCGTGGCCTTCGCCGGCGGCCGGCGTGGGTGCCCGAAGAGGTCGTGGGGTGGAGCTCCAGCGGAGTTGTTGCTGCTGCTTGCGGCAGCAGCCGTGTGAGAGGTTGGGGCAACGAGCGACCTCGATTGGATGGAGGCGCAAGACGAGGGAGGTGGTCGAAGGGCGAGAGAGGATCTGGATCGGGTGTGGGCTCTGGTTGGTCTGATGCTGAAAACGAGGGAGGGAGAGAGGCTGGCTGCGGGCTTGGATCCCGAGGGAGAGGAGTGGCGGCGGCCGAAGGGAATGGTGGATGGGACAGACTAGGATCTCGGGTTTAGACTGTTTATATAGCAAGTGGGTTAGGTTAGGGATTATTTGGTCCCTCCGATCGTAATCGGGCGGCCCGGAATAAATAGGTTAGGAAGTTCAAACAACGAACCGAAGATGTTTTAGGGATGTTTGGGGATGATCCGGACCCATCGGTCATGATCGTGCAGGTCGGGTTCGGGAGACGTTTTCGGACAAGGCAGCAAAGAGTGTGGGTTGACAAAAGGCCGTGGAGACAATGGGGTTTGACAAAGGTCAACAGAGACAGAGAGAAGCGGCAGCTATGAACGGCTACGAGTTTTATGAAAACATGCAGATGCAATGCACATGATGCGATGATGAAATGCAACAAGCAAAATAAATCACACGACGACAACAAAATAACTGGAAAGCTTCTGGACCGTCGGTCTCGGGTCGTTACAAACCAGTCTTCACAATGAAGTGACAATACATGCCTTACTCTGTAATGCCATCATGTCTGCCAGTTGAGCACGCATCCGCAATTACGCGTACGCACCTCTCTCTTCCATTAACTGACACATGGGCCCGGTATAGACGGATTACAAGCTAGATCCACTACCATCTGTTTGATGTAGTATGCACAAGAACCCTCTACCATGCAACATGCATTAGTGCATTCTCAGTGGGTTTTAAATCACAATGCTTCCACATGAACATGCTTAAGAAAACACCGCGCCACAACATGCAGCATACTCCCTCTGTTTCGTTTACTCATGCGTACATCATTGTCCTTCAAATGGAGATCACTATATCACCAATTCACTCTCTCATTCAGAAACAAGTGATAGATCAATGACCTTCTCTTTTCGACGACCAAGTATTAGCATGGAAATACGAACATGGTAAAACTTACTCCCTCTGTTCCGTTTTATAGTGCGCATAAGCTTTTGGCCAAAATCCCATAATGTACTAAGTGGACGCAGTTTTAGACGGCATTACCCCTTGCTGAAATGATGGATTTTAGAGTAGGTAGGCAACATAGGAGTGAGACAAACCTGCATGTAGGGCAGTAGGGGTATTTTGGTCGATAACACAACAAACAACTCATGCATCATAAGATCCGTTTGCATGGAAATACTACTACTTCTCGGTCGTTGGAACTCGTTCTTCTTCCTTTAGCCGACACGTGGGACATCCAGCATCCGGGTCCATGTGTCATGCAAGAAAATATAGAAATAAGTATAAGTGAGACTCAGTCACAGTCACACACGTAGGGGGAGTACGTGCAGGGGCCGCTGTAATATGAGTAATGAGCAGTCAAATAACAGTAAGTTAGTCGGACGAAGCAACCATCATTTCACTCTTCAATGACACGTACGCAATATCAAAAGTTTGATATGGAGAGGAAAAGAAAACCACTCTCCACTATATATACACTAGTACATAATAACATAATACTAGCCAGGAGCCTAAGCTACATGCCTGCTTGTTGGGGGTTGCTCACTTCACACTCTCTCGCATAGAACGACGGTGGCCACACCGCTGGTCACATATTCGGTCGGATCCCGCCGCCCGGGGAAGGGGAGGATGTTCTGCATAGACGCGGTCGACAGTGGCGATGGACAAAACACTGTCAGTGCGTCCGGATCGGGGCTCCCCGCGGTATGGGCTGATGCCACCTCCCACCGCCTTCCTAACATATATCCCGACGTCCCTTAGGTACAACTTCCTTTTGGAGCCGGCTTGCTCCACTGCCGCAGCTCCCCACGTAGCTCATCTCCACTCTACTTCTCTACTGGCTTCTATTTGTGATGAGTTTATGTCTCATCAACTAGTGCCACTAATATTATTATAATCACACTTCTTCAATATCTTTGCCAACAGGGATGCCCTGCTCAATTTTAGTAGAACTGCACAGGATCATCGGATGGTCCATGGGTTCCAAGCTTCTTTCCTTCGACAGGTTCTACCTCGCCAGGAAATTAAAGCCTATTTAGGGTTTAGGGTTTAAGGCCTAGGGACTACATCAATCATTTTTTTCTTTATTTGTACACACTCTCACAACTTTTGTCTTTAGTTGTGATATGTGAATCATTGAGATGCATCAGCATGCGTGTTAGTTTTCCTTTGTATTTTATGGAATGTTGTAACGGGGCAACCTTGGGGTCAAGATACATACATGAAACAAAATCTGAAACTTCATAGCATTGTAGTAGTCCCTCCAGTCCTTTTTTGTATGCTTATAAGAAAATCTCACTTTTCTCGCAATGGTCTATGCCTTAGCATCTTTGTGCTACTCTTTCCAACAGTACATCACATGCAGCCACAATAATTCCCATCTCTCTCACATATTCCTCGTCCCTTCCCAAGGCATGCTTGCACACAGAGAGAGAGAGAGAGTCGCATGCATGCAAAACCAGAGAGAGATGCATATAGATGAAGAGGAGAGAGAGAGCCTGCATCCAGAGAGATGGAGAGAGGAGTAATTGTGCGCGAGAATTGAGGGCTGCAGGCTGAGCCAATACTTTGCATGCGCGTAACTACCCAACATTTCCTCCAAAACAAATCCAGGGGCAAATAGTCTACTACTCCGGTGTAGTAATTTTTTCTGAGCACTTGTGTGCTTGGCATGTGGGATAATACGTAGGTGTTAAACACAAAGAAAAAGGGACCGAAGGTGTCGCACGATGTCCAAGGAATATGGTGATAGTGTGAGGTGGGCCATGTACTCACTGGGCTGTCGTATTTCGCACTCCTCCGGTGTAAGATTGGAGAAAACTAGTTTTATCACAGAATAAAAAGAGTGTAGACGCTCTACGATGCTCTACCACTGCAGTAACAATGACCTATGAGCCGTCAAATCACATAGACCCATCAATAAGTTGGATGGACGAAGCAACCATCACTCTTTGTTGAATCCGCTTCTCCCTCATGCAGTACAATATACTACGGTACTCCCTCCATCTCAGTGCATTAGGCATCTAACAAAAATCAAATAATCACAAAATGCTAAGGCACAAAACAAGAGTATTAGTTGCATGCATATTAATAAGACCCCATCTATTAATTAGAGGACCAATGCATGCAATTTCTGCGGCACGCTATTGGGATTTGAATATGTCTCCTAATTAATAGCATGTTTTGAGTTGACAAAGGAATGATGTGATTGGCTTCCTCTGCGATTCAATTTTTCCCCTAGCCCAATCTCTTCGCGCCTAGTTTGTGGTGCACCTTCTAAGGCTGGTCATAGTGGTGAGTAACTTATACTAGTGTCACACACTAGTCTAAGTTACTACCTCCATAGTGCAAAGTAACATAGTAGTAGTGTCATAGTGGGGATTAACTTATACTAGTTTCATGCATATGGCACTAGTCTAAGTTACTACCTCCATAGTGCAAAGTAACATAGTAGTAGTGTCATAGAGGGCTTCATTTATTAGCTTGTAGACTCATCTCATCTTTGGAAGCGCCATGTTACAGTAACATATTACTATGCTACTCTAAACACATCTCTCATTAAATACATGCCACATAAGCAAATTTGTCTTGGAACCCGCTATGTTACTAGCTAAGTTACTCCCCCTATGACTAGCCTAATGCACCTAGATGGAGGGAGTATTCTTTTGGAAACCAACGTTTTGTTTTGGTTGATCACGCCATGGAGCAAAACCAACATTTACATCACACATGTCACGTTCGTGTCTCACCCCACACAGTCGCTCAACATGCCACTCACCGCAAACCGACTATACACAAACTTTCCCGCCTGCTTGTCGATGGATCGTGCTACTTCTTGAGCTTGCATTGGTTTTTTTCTTGAAGAGGAAAGGGTGATGCAGCAAAGTAGAGATAAATATTTCCCACAATTGAGAACCAAGGTATCAATCCAGTAGGAGGAACACCCAAGTCTCCAATAATTGCACCTACACAAACAAACAAATACTTGCACCCAACGCGATAAAGGGGTTGTCAATCCCTTCACGGTTACTTGCAAGGATGATATCTGATAGTGATAGATATAAAAGATAAGTAAAAGTGTGAAATAAAATAAAAGTAAATAAATTGCAACAAGGTATTTTTGTGTTTTTTATTTTATATATCTGAAAATAATATGACAAAAGATAGACCCGGGGGCCATAGTTTTCACTAGAGGCTTCTCTCTTGAAAGAAAGCATACGGTGGGTAAACAAATTACTATTGAACAATTGATAGAAAAGCACATAGTTATGACAATATCTAAGGCAATGATCATGTATATAGGCATCACATCCATGACAAGTAGACCGACTCCTACCTGCATCTACTACTATTACTCCACACATCGACCGCTATCAAGCATGCATCTAGTGTATTAAGTTAAGAAGAACAGAGTAACGCCTTAAGCAAGATGACATGATGTAGAGGGATAGATCCAATCAATATGAATAAACCCCATCTTTTTATCCTTAATGGAAATAATACAAATACATGTCATGTCCCTTTCTGTCATAGGAATAAGCACCGCAAGATTGAACCCATTACAAAGCACCTCTCCCATTGCAAGAAAAATCAGTCTAGTTGGCCAAACCAAATCAATAGATCAGAGAGAAATACTAAGCTATATAAATCATGCATAAAAGAGTTCAGAGAAGACTCAAATAAGATTCATAGATAATCTGATCATAAACCCACAATTCATCGGATCTCAACAAACGCACCACAAAAGGAGATTACATCGAATAGATCTCCAAGAACATCAAGGAGAACATTGTATTGAAGATCAAATAGAGAGAAGAAGCCATCTAGCTACTAGCTATTGACCCGTAGGTCTGTGGTAAACTACTCACACATCATGGGAAGGGCAGCAAGGTTGATGTAGAAGCTCTTCGTGGTCGAATCCCCTTCCGGCAGAGTACCGAAAAAGGTCTCCAAATGGGATCTCACGAAGATAGAAACTTGCGGAGGCATAAAAGTATTTTTGGTGTGCCCTCTGGTCTACGGGGAATATTTGGGTATTTATAGAAGAAAAAATAGGGTTGGAAGTGCCACGGGGGGCCCACAAGCTTGGGGGCGCCCCCCTAGGGCGCGCCCTCCGAGCTTGTGGCCATCTCGTGGCTCTTCTGGCCTCCTCCTGAAGCTTCCAGGGTGTCTTGTGGTCCAAGAAAAATCGTCAATTTTTTTGTTCCGTTTGGTATTGATTTTTTGTAAAGACAAAAACAAGGAAAAAATAGCAACTCTCACTGGGCACTAGGTTATTAGGTTAGTCCCAAAAAAATGATATAAAATAGCATAATAATGCATATAAAACACCCAAGATTGATAATATAATAGCATGGAACAATAAAAAGTTATAGATACGTTGGAGACGTATCAAGCATCCTGATGCGTCTCCAATGTATCTATAATTTTTTATTGTTCCGTGATGTTATATTATCAATCTTTGATGTTTTATATACATTTACTGGCAACTTCATATCATTTTTTGGGACTAACCTATTAGCTTAGTGCCCAGTGCTAGTTGCTGCTTTTTGCTTGTTTTTTACTTTGCAGAATATCAATACCAAACGAAGTCCAAATGCCACAAAACTTTTTGGAGATTTTCTCTGGCAAGAAGAGACACTGGAAGCTTCTAGAGGCCATGAGAAGAGGCTCATGGGCCCACTAGGCACCAGGGCGCGCTAGGGGCCTCTGGCATGCCCTGGTGGGTAGTGGAGCCCACAGGCACCGCCTTGACCTACCTTAGCCTCTATAAATACTCTAAAATCCCAAAAACCCTAGGGGAGTCGACAAAATACTTTTTTCGCCACCGCAAGTTCCAGAACCACGAGATCCAATCTAGAGGCCTATTCCGGCACTCTGCCGGAGGAGGCAACAATCACGGAGGGGTTCTTCATCATACTTGTTGCCCCTCCGATGATGCGTGAGTAGTTTACCATAGACCTACGGGTCCGTAGTTAGTAGCTAGATGGCTTCTTCTCTCTTTTTGATCTTCAAAACAATGTTCTCCTTGATGTTCTTGGAGATCTATTTGATGTAACTCTTTTTTGCGGAGTGTTTATTGGGATTCGATGAATTGTGAGTTTATGATCAGATCTATCCATGAATATTATTTGAGTTTTCTCTGAACTCTTTTATGCATGATTGTTATAGCCTCATATTTCTTCTCCGATTTATTGGTTTGGTTTGGCCAACTAGATTGATTTATCTTGCCATGGGAAGAGGTGCTTTGTGATGGGTTCGATCTTGCGGTGCTCAATCTCAGTGACAGAAAGAGAAATGACACGCATGTACCATTGCTATTAAGGGTAACAATATGGGATTTATTTCATACGTGAGTTTATCTTGTCTACATCATGTCATCTTCCTTAATGCATTACTCCATTTTTTCCATGCACTTAATACACTAGATGCATACTGGATAGCGGTCGATGTGTGTAGTAATATTAGTAGATGCGGAATCGTTTCGGTGTGCTAATCTTGGACATGATGCCTATATACATGATCATTGCCTTGGATATCGTCATAATTATTTGCATTTCTATCAATTGCCCAACAGTAATTTGTTTACCCACCGTATGCTATTTTCTCGAGAGAAGCCTCTAGTGAAAACTATGGCCCCCGGGTCTATTTTCTATCATATATTAAAACAAAAAATACCTTGCTGCAATTTTATTTATTTTATTTTATATTTTTTTAGATCTATTTATCAAATCCTATACAATTTAATCTTCCTCTTGACCGTTGAGGAATTGACAACCCCTCTACGCGTTGGGTTGCGAGTATTTGTTGTTTGTGTGCAGGTGTTGTTTACATAGTGTTGCTTGGTTCTCCTACAAGATTGATAACCTTGGTTTCATAACTAAGGGAAATACTTATCTCTACTGTACTGCATCATCCACTCCTCTTCGGGGAAATCCCAACGCAACTCACAAGTAGCACATCCACAAGCTTAATTCCTGCTCGTCCTCGAGTAGGTAAATGATAAAAACAGAATTTTTGATGTGGAATGCTACCTAACATGTTTGTCATGTAATCTTTCTTTATGTGGCATGAATTTTCATATCTGTATGATTCAAAACAAAAGTTTAATATTGACATAAAAATAATAATACTTTAAGCATACTAAAAAGCAATCATGTCTTTTCAAAATATCATGGCTAAAGAAAGTTATCCCTACAAAAACATATAGTCTTGTCATGCTTCATCTTCTTAACACAAAGTATTTATCATGCACAACCCCGATGACAAGCCAAGCAATTGGTTTGTACTTTTTAATGCGCTTCAGCCTTTTCAACTCTCACGCAATACATGAGCGTGAGCCATGGATATAGGACTATGGGTGGAATAGAATATGATGTTGGAGGTTGTGTGGAGAAGACAAAAAGGAAGAAAGTCTCACATTGACAAGGCTAATCAACGGGCTATGGAGATGCCCATCAATTGATATCAATGCAAGGGGTAGGGATTACCATGCAACGGATGCACTACAACTATAAGTGTATGAAAACTCAAAAGAAAACTAAGTGGGTGTGCATCCAACTTGCTTGTTCATGAAGACCTCGGGCATTTGAGGAAGCCCATCATTGGAATATACAAGCCAAGTTCTATAATGAAAAATTCCCACTAGTAATATATGAAAGTGACAAAATATGAGACTCTCTATCATGAAGAACATGGTGCTACTTTGAAGCACAAGTGTGGAAAAGGATAGTAACATTGTTCCTTCTCTCTTTTTCTCTCTTTTTTTCCTTTTTTTTCTCTTTTTTGGGCCCTTTTTGGCCTTTTTTCCTTTTTCATTTTTCGTCCGGAGTCTCAACCAGACTTGTGGGGGAATCATAGTCTCCATCATCCTTTCCTCCATGGGACAATGATCTAATAATGATGATCATCACACTTTTATTTAGGTACAACTCAAGAATTACAAGTCGATACTAGAACAAAAATATGACTCTATATGAATGCCTCCGGCGGTATACTGGGATGTGCAATGATCTAGCGTGACATGTATAAAAAATATGAACGGTGGCCAAGCCACAAATACTATGTCAACTATATGATCATGCAAAGCAATATGTCAATGATGATATGTGTCATAATAAAACAGAACGGTGGAAGTTGCATGGCAATATATCTCGGAATGGCTATGGAAATGCTATAATAGGTAGGTATTGTTGCTATTTTGAGAAAGATATAAGGAGGCTTATGTGTGAAAGAGTGTACCATATCACAGGGTTTGGATGCACCGGCGAAGTTTGCACCACAACTCAAGGTGAGAAAGGGCAATGTATGATACCGAAGAGGCTAGCAAAATGCGGAAAAGTGAGAGTGCATATAATCCATGGACTCACATTAGTCATAAAGAACTCACATACTTATTGCAAAAGTCTATTAGCCCTCAAAGCAAAGTACTACTGCGCATGCTCCTAGGGGGTAGATTGGTAGGAAAATACCATCGCTCGTCCCTGACCGCCACTCATAAGGAATACAATCAATAATAAATAATGCTCCAATTTCATAGCATAACGAGAGACCATACGTGCATGCTTCGGGAATCACAAACCTTAAGACAAATATTCTTACTAAACCACAATTACTCACTAGCATGACTCTAATATCACCATCTTTATATCTCAAAACAAATGCAAGGAATCAAACTTCTCATATATTCAATGATCTTCATGAAAGTTTTTATTATATCCCTCTTGAATACCCATCATATTAGGACTAAATTCATAACCTAAGAAAATTGCCATACTATTTATAAGACTCTCAAAATAATATAAGTGAAGCATGAGAGTTCATCAATTTCTTTAAAATATAACCACCTCCATGCTCTAAAAGATATAAGTGAAGCACTAGAGCAACTACCTAGCTCAAAAAATATAACTGAAGCACATAGAGTATTCTAACAAATTCATGATTAATGTGTATCCCTATCAAAAGGTGTGCCCAGCAAGGATGATTATGGCAAACTAAAAAGCAAATAAAGCAAAGACTCATATAATACAGGACGCTGCAAGCGAAACACATATCATGTGGTGAATAAAAATATAGCCTCAAGTAATTTACCAATGGATTGTAGATGAAAGAGGGGATGCCATCCGGGGCATCCCCAAGCTTAGACGCTTGGTTGTACTTGAATATTACCTTGGGGTGCCATGCGAATCCCCAAGCTTAGGCTCTTGCCATTCATTATTCCTTAGCCCATCGAAACTTCACCCAAAACTTGAAAACTTCACAACACAAAACTCAACAGAAAACTCATGAGATCCATTAGTATAATAAAAAAAAATCTCCACTTTTAGTTACTGTTGTAAACTCATTCCAATTTTATATTTGCATTATATCTACTGCATTCTAAATTCACCATGGTTCATACCTCCCAATACAACTCATAGATTCATCAAAACAAGCGAACAACACAATGAAAACAGAATCTGTCAAAAACAGAACAGTCTGTAGAAACCGGAATTAAGTTCGTACTTCTATAACTCAAAATTTCTGAAAAGTTAGTGTGACATAGGTAATCTGTATATCAATCTTGTGTAAAAAATTCAGAATTTTTCTATGTTCCAATTTTTTTTAACAATTCTGCTACTAGACGCAAAAGTTTTTATTTTTTCTCAGAATCAAATCAACGATCTTCCAAATCATCCCAAAGGTCTTACTTGGCCCAAACACTAATTAAAACACTAAAACACAATCATAAAATAAGTATAATTGCATGTTTATTGAAAAATAGAAGAAAAAGCAAAAAAATAAAAAATAAAACTGGGATGCCTCCCAACAAGCGCTATTGTTTTACGCCCTAGCTAGGCATATTGCATAGATCTAGGTATTGTCATCTTTGGTATTCAATCCATAAGTGGCCCTCATAATAGATTCATACGGAAACTTAATTTTCTTTCTTGGAAAGTGTTCCATGCCCTTCCTTAATGGAAATTGAAATCTAATGTTTCCTTCTTTCATATCAATAATTGCACCAATAGTTCTAAGGAAAGGTCTAGCAAGAATTATGGGGCATGTAGGATTGCAATCAATATTCAGCACAATAAAATCTATGGGCACATAATTCCTATTTGCAATAATAAGAACATAATTAATTATTCCCATAGGTTTCTTAATAGTAGAATCCGCTAAGTGCAAATTTAAAGAACAATCATCAAGTTTATGGAAACCTAGCACATCACATAAAGTTTTTGGAATAGTGGAAACGCTAGCACCCAAATCACACAAAGCATTGCACTCATAATCTTTGATCTTAATTTTAATAGTAGGTTCCCATTCATCATATAGCTTTCTAGGGATTGAAACTTCCAACTCAAGTTTTTCTTCAAAAGATTTCATCATAGTATCAATGATATGTTTAGTAAAAGCCTTATTTTGATTATAAGCATGAGGTGAATTAAGAATAGATTGTAACAAGGAAATACACTCAATCAAAGAAAAAATATCATAATTAAATTCCTTGAAATCAAAAAGAGTGGGCTCATCACTAGTTAAAGTTTTGACCTCGCCAAACCCACTTTAATCAATTTTTTCATTAAGATCTTCACCCTCCAAATTATTGGGAAGCCTTCTAGCTAAAGTTGACTCCTATCTAGTCCCTTATTTATCAAGTTTTATATTAGCAAACAAAGATTAAATAGGAGTCACACCAATCACTTTAAGATCTTCATCCTGATTATTGCAAAAACTAGAAGAACATACTTTTTCTAGCCATTCTCTCTTAGCTCGCATTCTAGCGGTTCTTTCCCTAATTTCATTAATACAAATTTTAATAGATTTCAGAGAATCATTAATATCAAGCTTGGGTGGCACATATCTAATCTTAAGGGAATCAATCTCATGAGAAATTCTATCAACCTTCCTAGCCACATCATCAATCTTAAGCAATTTTTCTTCTACCATAGCATTGAAAATCTTTTGAGAGTTAATAAAACTTTAATATTATTCTCAAAATCAGAGGGTATCTTATTATAATTTCCATAAGAATTATTCTAGGAATTACCATAATTATTAGAGGAATTACTAGGAAATGACCTAGGATTAAAATTGCCTTTATACGCGTTATTACCAAAATTGTTCCTACCAACAAAATTCACATCCATGGATTCATTATTATTCTCAATCAAAGTAGACAAAGGCATATCATTAGGATCAATAGGAGCACTCTTCCTTGCAATCAATTTCATAAGTTCATCCATCTTTCCACTCAAAGTATTAATTTCTTCAATAGCATGCACTTTTGTATTAGTAGAAGATCTTTTGGTATGCCATTGAGAGTAATTTGCCGTAATATTATCTAGGACTTTAGTAGCTTCTCCTAATGTGATTTCTATAAAAGTACCACCCACGGCAGAATCTAAAAGATTTCTTGATGCAAAATTCAATCCAGCATGAAAATTATGTATGATCATCCATAAACTTAAACCATGAGTAGGGCAATTTCTTATCATCCCATGATTGTGCGACATGTTCATGATGATGGGGAACGAAGTATGAAAATAAAAAAAAATCCTACAGAACACCCAAGATATAATCTAGGATATTTATAGAAACGAGAAGGGAGTGGTGTCTACATACCCTTGTAGACCGAAAGCATTAAAGATCTAGAGATCGTGGTTGGTGTAGTCGTACTCGCGTCGCGATCCAATCCGATCCAAGTACCGCACGTGCGGCACCTCCGAGTTTAGCACACGTACAGCTCGACAGCGGCCCCTCCTTCTTGATACAGCAAGGGAGGGAGAGGAGGTAGATGAAATCTGAACCAACATGATGGCGTGGTGGTGGTGGCAGCGGAACTCCGGCAGGGCTTCGCCAAGCGTGTACCAGTGAAACGTGGGAGGAGTTGGGAGAGGTAACGGGCAAGGGACGAAGGGCAGCTGCCCCCAATGCCTCCCCACCTTTATATAGGCATGGAGGGGGCTGGTGACCTGCCCTCCAAGGCCCTAGGGTCGTCGGTCAAAGGGGGAGGAAGGAAATCCCTCCTTTCCTTCCCCACCGATCGCTATCCCCTTTTTAGGGAACCTGATGATATCCTTTGGGATATGATACTATTCATTTTAAGGGAGGATCTTGGCGCGCCTAGACCAGGATTGTGGGGAATTTCCCCACTACCCAAGTTCATGTGGGTCCCCCCATGCAGGTGGGCCCAACTTCAGAACCTTCTAGAACCTTGCCGGTACAATACCGAAAAAACTTGAACTTTTTCTGGAACCCCGATAAGAACTTTCCATATATGAATATTTACCTCCAGACTATTCCGGAGCTACTCGTGATGTCCCGGATCCCATTCGGGACTCCGAACAACCTTCGTACTTTCCACTATTAATATATCAACACTACCCTAGCGCTATTGAACACTAAGCGTGCGACCCTACGGGTTCGAGAATCATGTAGACATGACCGAGACTCCTCTCTGGTCAATAACCAATAGTGGGACCTGGATGCCCATATTGATTCCTACATATTCCACGAAGATCTTTATCAGTTGAACCACGATGTCAGGAATTCAGTCAATCCCGTATGCAATTCCCTTTGTCCGGCGATATGTTACTTGCCCGAGATTCGATCGTCGGTATCTCCATACCTAGTTCAATCTCGGTACCGACAAGTCTCTGTACTCTTTCCATAATACAAGATCCGATGACTAAACTCATTAGTCACATGAAGCTTCTTATGATGTTCCATTACCGAGAGGGCCCAGAGATATCTCTCTGTCACACGGAGCGACAAATCCCAGTCTTGATCCATCCAACCCAACAGACACCTTCGGAGATGCCTGTAGAGCACCTTTATGATCACCCAGTTATGAAGTGATGTTTGATAGCACACAGGGCATTCCTCCGGTATCCGCGAGTGGCATGATCTCAAGGCCGAAGGAATAGATACTTGACAGGAAGAAAGCTATAGCAAATAACTAAACGATCTGATGCTAAGCTTACGGTTGGGTTTGTCCATCAGATCATTCTCCTAATGATGTGATCCCGTTATCAAATGACAACTCATGTCTATGGTTAGGAAACCTTAACCATCTTTGATCAACGAGCTAGTCTAGTAGAGGCATACTAGGGACACGGTGTAGTTTATGTATTCTCACATGTATTTAAGTTTCCGGTCAATACAGTTCTAGCATGAACAATAAACATTTATCATGAACGCGAAATATGATAATAACCATTTTATTATTGCCTCTAGGGCATATTTCCAACACATGATCAAGTTGCTTAAAATTCATTATATCGTTCCTAAGAGAGATGATCTTAGCGGGGGGAAAACACTTGGAAATAAAAGCATCCTTACACTTATTCCATGAATCAATACTATTTTTAAGCAAGGATGAAAATCAAGTTTTAGCACGATCTCGTAGTGAGAACGGAAATAACTTCAATTTGACAATATCATTATCCACATCATTATCCACTCTCTCAGCTAGCACACCACTTCAATGCCAGTGCCAGTGAGGGGTCGCGTCCGCTCTGGCCGGGCATGAATTCGGCACTGAATGTTTCGGACCAGAAGCATGCGGTTGATGAAGAGGGTTTGGGTTGGCCAGGGCGATCAGGAGCAGGCATGGCAGCGGTTTGGACGCCCGCAAACGAGAGATGCTGGACGTACGTAAATATTGCTACTAATTAACATAAATAATGTGCCAGTTAGACAAATATTATTGGAGATGGAGATGAAAGTAAGAATTTTATGTAAACACGGATATGTATGTCTATGTGTGTGTGCGCAGACACACACATAGTGATGACTCTCGCGACTACTCGTACACATCATCGATGTCTTGTTCTCCCTACACACACACAAACTTAGTACGACCTCATTTTGTTCCTAGGATAGGAATATCATAGGAGTGGGAAACAATAGGAAGTGAGATAACTGGAGTACTATGTACAAGAAGAAATGTAACCCGCGAGTACATGATGGAGCGCATTTTTACACGAAGAGGTAGCTTACGTAATAATTTGACCCTTTAATTTGTTTACTTAATAATGGATGGTCGGGGACCACACGTGAGCGATACAAAGTGCGACCTGGAAGCGGGGGCATGTTATTGATCGAGTTTCTGTCTTGGTACGTTAAAAAAAGATTAGTCCACCAGTTTTCGTTTTTTTCGGGAACGCGTGTATTCTATTTAAAACCACTACTATGGAGATTTCTTTAGCCTCTTGTTTGATAGGGTTTCTCGCATCTTGCTCTCTCACTCTCTCCATATCTAAACAAGCCGAAAGTGTCCACTCTATCTCTCTCCTCACTGGTGTTCACAGAGCCGGTCGGATCCCATCGCCTGGAGGAGGTGAGGAGGTGCAGCGTTGACGTCGTCGCCGTCGGCAATAGAGGAAGCCGATGCGCATCGTCCTCTCTAAGATGGCACCAGCGCGGACGAAGGTCCTCCGCGCCCTTGTTCGCTGCCGTTGTGTGGGCAGATTCCGCCCGCCCGCCTAAGCCACATCTCGCCCACCTGAGGTACAACTTATTTTTGATTTCATGCTTCATTGTACTGGTCCAGCTCCCTAGGTCGTTGCATGTGGGTTTTCTTCTATACCACTACTCTCCAGCTCCCCAATGTACAGTAGCTAGGGTTCGTCGGCTGGTCCAACATCACCTATTTTTTACTATTTGAGGAAAGGCCACTCCAAAAGTTATCCTGGTTTATGCCTCGGTGGAGGTATACATGGTTTTTTTCGACAAAAGTACATGGTGGTTGGGCGGACATTGTCCATATGCTCCTATTGCTATTGCTAATCTAATACTATCACTGGTAAAATGAAGCAATGCCCATGTTAAAGTGACGTCCCTTTTTAAGTAATGCTGTTGTCAATCTAGAGGTGTCGATAAATGCTTATGTACTGCTTTAGTCTTTTTTTTCAGGTATCTCGCTTTAGTTCCCATCAAGAAAATTATGATGCTTCTATTTTTTGGTGTACATTTCATTAATTATTATTGACAATTGAGATGATGCTGTTAATCTTGTACCACTGCCAAAACAAAGTAACGACACTACTTAAATATCCCTTTTTTATATATTTTTGCAAACAACGATGCGTGTCTCCATACCCGGGCATGTCTTCCTTAATTTTAGTGGAACTGCACAAAATTGGATGACCACTGCTGCTTCGCCTCACTGTCCTCTGCCACGTGGTTCTTCCTTTTTTGAGCTTGATTACCGAGACGAAGCAGACCACAGTGAGGATTTATCGAACTTCCAGTGGTGCCTCACCCAAACTTGATGCCAAATGGATGATGCATCACCACGATGACATATCGATGCTCATGGTTGCGTCTCATGGTTGCATTGGCTGGTGAAGCTGATCAATTTTTGACGAAAAACAAGCTGTCTTCCATCAGTGCTCTTTGCTTGTTACCCACAAAGACAAAGATATCATTCATCAGTGCACCTTGGTTGCATTGGAGACACAGTCGTCTTTCACCTTGGTGCAATTTTTTCTTTGGCTATGAACCAAATGTTCCCTCGAAGAAGCATCGATGTTGGTACTAAGAGCAAAAGTTTTGTATTTATTTCTAAGCCTTCTCACAACTTTGTCTTCAGCTCCCCTATAATTTTATTTGTCCAGCTATTAACTAAATGTTGGCTATGATCTATCAACCATTGAGTTGTACAAACATTTTATATTAATGAGTTGGTTCTAGATTTTTGCCAGTATTGAATTATGTTGCCACACTTTGATAAAAAATATTACTCATATAACTACATAAAAGATATGAAGCCAATAATATTTATTTTTTGTTGGCATGTATTAGTCATTTGCTAGTTAAATATTTGGTCAGACTTTAATTAAAAATGTGGTGCGGAGTAAAAACTCGGATGGAGGTAGTACGAGATACGGTGGCACACTGATTTAGACCGAACACAACAAACCATAATTAGTGAGAGAGGGCAACTTGTACATACAAAATAATTGAAATTAAATTTCTTTATTTGTACACACTCTCACACCTTTCCAATAATTTGGCGCGTGTGTGGTTGTTCACTTAACGGAGGGTAGTGTACCGCATGTGAACGACAGGAAGTGCGACTAGGACACGTGGATCGTTAGTTGATCGTAGTTTTCTTCACTGGTACATTAAATAAAGAGTTTCGTTTCGTACAGAATTGAAAATGATTGTTATGGAGAGAAAAAGAAAACCACTCCACAATATTAGTACTATATACGAGTATTATATAAGCTGGAGCCTCGGTGCTTGTTCGCTAGGGTTTGCACTCTTCACACTCTCACTGCACTATATATATATATACACACCGGAGGCTCAGCGTTCCTTTGCTAGGGTTTGCTCTGTTCACAATCTCTCACCCTCTTCATCAGATCTAAACAAGACTACGTTGGCCTCTCTCTCTTTCCCCCCTCACAGCTGGTCAAGGAGCCGTCAGGATCCTGTCGGATCGGGAAGGGGAGGAGGTGCAGCGTTCACTCTGCCACCTTCGGCGAGGGAGGGAATCCACTGCCGGCTGCGTTGTTCTCTTTCACCCAGTGTTTGTGCGGGAGGGCCTCCGACCCCTTCTTCCTCGCTACCGTACATAGTGTGGGCAAATCCGACCTCCCGCCGCACGCCTAGCCACATCCCGACGACCCTAAGGTATAACTTTCTTTGAACCCGTCATTGCTCAAGTTGCATGCGGATCTTTTTCGATTCTGTAGTCTAATCTAGGTCTTGGTTCAAAGAGGAAAGAAGGGGGTGGGTTGGGTGGAGCATGAACCTAGGACGTGGTTCAATGAGGAAAGGAAGGAGGGAAAGTAGTACAGACTGGCTATCCAGCCGCTCTGTTTGTTGAAAAGGGAAAAAGGGGGTAACCCAGTACACACATCTGTAAGGAACTAATCTCTTTGTTGAAAAAGGAAAGAAACCCCGGGGGGAGTTTTTGCAAGACTAGATTTGCTGCCCTCACATAGGAAAAAGGTTCAAAGAGAACAAATATGGGACGAACACAGATATGCTGCTTGGCAATATACTTTGCATCACCCATTTATACGTGTGGAGGCACATGGTGCTGGCATGTCCCATGCCCCATACAACTATTTTGCTGTTGTTAATCTAATAATGCCGCTGGAAAATTGAAGCAATGCCACTATTAAAAGTAAATTACATTTTTAACGAATGTTATTTTAAGAGAATGTCTCTGTTAATATGAATCAATCCCACCGTTTTAGAAATGCTACTATCCTACTTTGTTTTCCATCAAGATAAGGTAGATGCTTCTTTTTGTGGCCGTATGTTTCATCCTTCTTTATTGGCCAGTAATTGTTTCCTTTTTTACCTCTGTGAAAACAGGGATATCTATTCAACTCGTTGCTATTGGGACCTTTTGCTTCACTACGCAAAACACTTTTGTTTTAAGAGTGTTTTGTGCAGTTCAACTAAAATGTCACACTGGCAACTTTGCTTGATTTCAGTGGAACTGCACAAAACGATATTGGATTTCCTATTCGTGTTGGCAGATTCATATTTGATCTTGTCCGCCTCATGAAAGGTCAGTACCGACCTTCATCGACATGATTGTGCAGTGTGCTTTGAGATGTTGTGCTACTTGTATTTGTACTGTTTTAAATAAATGTTGAATTGAAGCTATTGTATTGCTGTATTTTCACATTAAGTGAACAAAAATGGGACCGACCGAGACATGATGCTTGTTTCTTTGTTACAACAAACTCTGCATCACCCCTTTATAAGTCGATGGAAGCACATGGTGCTATTGCGCCCACTCTCCCCTGCAACTGTTTATACTTTTTGTTAATCTAATGCCACTGGTAAAATCACTAGTACAGCAAGGTGCTATACAAATGGTTTTTAACCCCTTTCCGCGATGGCATTTTAAACCGTCGCCTAGTGAGTGTGGGTGATAGGGGGGTCCTTCCCACACGACCCATAAACCGTCGGGGATAGGGAGCCATGATGCATACGTTTTCCAGAACAAAGCGTATGTGATGCCCGCACCTATCCCAAACGCAATTCTTCACACAACTGTTTGGGATATATCTAATATCCCAAGCACTCCATCCTTGATACTTGGGTGTGCTGGCATTACCATCGCAGTCGTTATTCTGTGGTGCTACATTTACGATGCGTGACCCATCACAAACAGTTCACGATTATAAAACGTGTATGATAAGCAGACAATCACACACATTCACTTTTCCCGAACCGTATGCGATAACTAATTAAGAAGATTAGCTAATCATCATACGAGTGTCGGATAGGATTAAGAAACGCCGGACCATCATAGCAGTGTCGTACATGATAACTATCGCACACGCTATTATGTGGTGCAACGTTTACGATGCGTACCACATCAGAAACAGTTCATGATTGTAAATCGTGTATGATAAGGTGATACGTCTCCAACATATCTATAATTTTTGCTTGTTCCATGCTGTTATATTATCATTCTTGGATGTTTTACAATCACTTTATAGCAATTTTATATCATTTTTTGGGACAAACCTATTGACATAGTGTCCAGTGCCAGTTGCTGTTTTTTGCTTGTTCTTTACTTCGTAGAATATCAGTATCAAACAGAGTCCATACACAGCGAACCTTTTTGGAGAATTTTAATGGACCAGAAGGAACAACTTGGGCCAAAGAAGTACCAGAGGGGTGCCCCGAGGGGGGCACAACCCACCTGGGCGCGCCTGGGGGCCCAGGCGTGCCCTGGTGGGTTGTGCCCACCTCGGTGGCCTCCCGCACCGCCTCTTCGCCCTATAAATACCCAAATATTCCAAAAACCCTAGGGGAGTCGACGAAACACAATTCGAGCCGCCGCAAGTTCCAGAACCACGAGATCCAATCTAGACACCATCACGGAGGGGTTCATCATCCTCATTAGTGCCTCTCCGATGATGCATGAGTAGTTCATTGTAGACAACGGGTCCGTAGGCAGTAGCTAGATGGCTTCTTCTCTCTTTTTGATTCTCAATACAATGGTCTCTTGGAGATCTATTTGATGTAACTCTTTTTGCGGTGTGTTTGTTGGGATCCGATGAACTTTTAGTTTATGATCAGATCTATATCCATGAAAGTTATTTGAGTTCTTTGATCTCTTTTATGCATGATTATTTATAGCCTCGTATTCCTTCTTTGAATCTTTGGTTTAGTTAGGCCAACTAGATTGTTTTTTTTGCCATGGGAAGAGGTGCTTTGTGATGGGTTTGATCGTGCGGTGTTCTTTCCCAGTGACAGAAGGGGCAGCAATACACGCATGTATCGTTGCTATTGAGGATAACAAGATGGGGGCTATTCCTACGTGAATAGATCTCGTCTACATCATGTCATCGTTCTTATTGCATTACTCTGTTTCTCCATGAACTAGATGCATGCTGGATAGCGGTCGATGTGTGGATTAATAGTAGTAGATGCAGGCAGGAGTCGGTCTACTAATCTTGGACGTGATGCCTATATAATGATCATTGCCTGGATATCGTCATAATTATTTGATGTTCTATCAATTGCGCAACAGTAATTTGTTTACCCACCATATGCTATTTTCTTGAGAGAAGCCACTAGTGAAATCTACGGCCCCCGGGTCTATTCTTTATCATATTTGCTTCGAGATCTATTTTTATTAGCTTTTATTTTCAGATCTATTATACCAAAAACCCAAAAATACCTTGCTGCACTTTTTTGCTATTTATTTTATTTCCCGTTTTATCGAGAGCTATCTATCCAATCTATACAATTTTTATCCCGTCAACTTGACAATTTCTGGCACCGTTACCCATAGAGGGATTGACAACCCCTCCTAATCGTCGGGTTGCAAGTATTTGTTATTTGTGTGCAGGTACCATTTACATAGTGTTGCTTGGTTCTCCTACTGGATTGATACCTTGGTTTCATAACTGAGGGAAATACCTACCGTAGTTGTGCTCCATCATCCCTTCCTCTTTGGGGAAATACCGATGTAGTTCAGGCGACATCAAAAGGAATTTCTGGCGCTGTTGCCGGGGAGACATCATCAACATCTATTAGGTTCCGAATCACAAATCTTATCTCCTTGCAATTTACATTATTTGCCATTTGCCTCTCGTTTTCATCTCCCCCACTTCACAAAAAATTTCTGTTTTATTCGCCCTCTTTTTCGTTTGCTTTTTCTTGTCAGATCTATTTTTGTGTGCAATCTTGTTTGCATAGTCATGATGCCTCAAAGAAAATATTATGATGTTCCTTACCCCAATATTTTTCTTGAAATCGAGAGAAGTACTAAGGAATATACGACTACACAATTTGAGCACAATAAATATTTTACCGAAGAACTTAAGGAACACTCTGTTGTGTTAGATGCCATAACATAACAACTTGATGATATTAGTAGAGAAGTTTGCAATCTCCAATCCAAGTATGCTCATGCTGAAAATTTTCTAGGCAAAATATCCGATGCACAAGCTACTCTAGTAAATCAAATGGCCGCTAAGCCAATTTCTTTAGAAGATAAAAGTGATGAAGATCTTAAAATGACTGGTGTTTCTTCTATTGATTCCTTGTTTAGTAAAATTAAAATTGATGATAAAGGGACTGAAGAAGAGTCAACTTTAGTTAGAAGGCGTCCCAATAATTCGGAGGGTGAAAATCTTGATGAAAAAATTGATAAAAGTGGGTTTGGAGAGGTCAAAACTTTAACTAGTGATGTGCCCACTCTTTTGGATTACAAAGACTTTAATTATGATAATTGCTCTTTGATTGATTGTATTTCTTTGTTGCAATCCATGATTAATTCACCCCATGCTTATGAACAAAATAAAGCTTTTACTAAACATATCGTAGATGCCATGATGAAAGCTTTGGAAGAAAAGTTGGAATTAGAGATTTCAATTCCTAGAAAATTACATGATGAATGGGAACCAACTATCAAAGTCAATATTAAAAATTATGAATTTTTTGCTTTATGTGATTTGGGTGCTAGTGTTTCCACAATTCCGAAATCTTTATGTGATGTGCTTGGTCTTACCGATATTGAAGAATGTTCTCTTAATTTGCACTTGGCGGATTCTACCATTAAAAAGCCTTTGGGAAGAATTAATGATGTTCTTATTCTTACAAATAGGAATTATGTGCCCATAGATTGTATTGTTCTTGATATTGATTGCAATCCGTCTTGTCCAATTATACTCTGTAGACAGTTTTTACGTACTATTGGTGCCGTGATTGATATGAAAGAAGGCAATATTAAATTTCAACTTCCACTAAGAAAGGGTATGGAACACTTCCCAAGAAAAAGAATTAAGCCACCATATGAATCAATCATGAGGGCACCCTATGGATCTAGAACTAAAGATGACAATACTTGAATCTATGCATTACGCCTAGCTAGGGGCATAAAACGATAGCGCTTGTTGGGAGGCAACCCAATGAATGAAATTTATTTTTGACTTTTTCTTTCTGTTCTTGAGTGTTTGCAAAATTATGCCTATGTTATGATTGTGTTTTTTATGTTTTAATTAGTGTTGGTGCCAAGTAAAGCCTTTGGGATAGCTTTGGTGATAGATGATTTGATCCTATTGAAAAACAGAAACTTTTGCGTCTAGTAATATAATTGTCTAAATTCACAGAAGGGACGCAAAATGCTGAATTTTTTACACAAGATTGATATAAAAATTTCCTCTGTTGTCCTCATGTTTCAGAATTTTTGGAATTATAGAACTATGATAACAATTCGCATCTTTACAGACTGTTATGTTTTTGACAGATTCTGTTTTCTTTGCATTGTGTGCTTATTTTGATGAATCTATGGATTGTATCCGAGGGTATAAGCCATGGTAAAGTTAGAATACAGTAGGTATAATGAAATAAAAAAATTTGAATGGGTTTTCTACAGTACTTAAAGTAAAGATTGGTTTTCTTATACTAACGGATCTCACGAAGGTTTTGTTAAATTTTGTGTGATTGAAGTTTTCAACTTTTGGGTGAGATCACGATGGATGAAGGAATAAGTAGTAAGAAAAGCTTAAGCTTGGGGATGCCCCATGGCACCCCAAGTTAATATTCAAGGAGAACCAAGCAAATAAGCTTGGGGATGCCCCGGAAGGCATCCCCTCTTACTTCTAACAACCATCGGTATTTTACTTGAAGCTATATTTTTATTCGTCACATATCATGAGTTTTGCTTGGAGCGTCTTGTATTATATGAGTCTTTGCTTGTTTTGCTATTTAGTTATTCACAAGTATCCTTGCTATACACACCTATTTGAGAGAGCCAAAATTATGCTATGATTTGTTAGAATTGCTCTTTATGCTTCACTTAAATTTTTTGAGCTATGGAATTGCTCTAGTGCTTCACTTATATCTTTTTGAGCACGGTGTGCTCTAATATTTTTGAAGGAATGCTATCATGCTTCACTTAGATTTATTTGATAGTTAGTAAATTTTTGAAGAAATTCCCTCATGCTTCACTTATACTATTTTGAGAGATGAAAATTTTTATGCTCATGTTCTTCACTTAGATTTGTTTGAGCTTGTCAAAAGCAATTACAATATATGAAACTAGTCCCAAAGTGATAGATATTCATGAGGGATATAATAAAAACTTTCATGAAGATCATTTTACAAAATAAACTTGATTCTTTGTAATAGTTTTGAGATATGATGATAGTGATATGTGAGTCATGTTGGTGAGTAATTATGCTTTAGTAAGAATATTGGTGTTAAGGTTTGTGATTCCCTATGCAAACACGAAAGTCAATAGTTATGCAATGAAATTACATCCTACTTGTGGTGCATTATTCGGTGTTAGTTATGCTTAATGCTCGCTTATGTGATTTTTCGTTTCTTCGTTGGTTGCTTCTCAATCTTTTTGCTAGCCTCCACTCATACTAAGTAGAAATACTACTTGTGCATCCAAAATCTTTAAACCCAGTTTTCCATATGAGTCCACCATACCTACCTATATGCGGTATTCTCGTGCCGTTCTAAGCAAATTTGTATGTGCTATCTCTAATTTTCAAAATGAATTTCCTTTTTGTGTGCCCGTACCGCTCATGAAGCGGCAAGGGGTGGCCAATATTTTCCATGCTAGATGTGTTATTCTCAAGATGAGTGTTTATTCACTTGTCATTGCACGAGAGTGCGGCGGTAATAGGGATGCCCAGTCCCAAAATGAAAAAGAAATTTACTTTATGTTGTCAAATATTAAATTCCTTGGAAAGTGTTGGTATGGAGGGCACCCGTGGATACGGCTAGCCATGGATTGTGAAAGAATGGTGGAAAAAGGAATAAACTTTATTTTTTGTTTGGGAACCGCCTATGATCTATCTGGCATGGAAAGTGTTGGGAATTACTCAGTCATTTTCGTTGACGGGAAAAGTATGCCTCTCAAAAAAATTTATATCTCAATTTAAGCTTTGAGCTCTGGCACCTCTACAAATCCCTACTTCCCTCTGCGAATGGCCTATCTATTTACTTTATGCAATTTTTATTTTTTATTTGAGTTTCCATCTTCTCTTATAAAGCACCAACTAAGGGGCACTATGATCGTACTTGAGCATTGGGTATAGCTAATATGCGAGTGTGTTTCATGAATGGATCAATGATTGAGCATGATGGGCTAGGGATAACTTTCTTTAGTGTTGATATTTTGAAAGACATGGTTGCTTGTTGATATGCTTGAGTATTGAAATCTTCATGTCAAAACTAGACTATTGCTTTGAACCATATGAAAGTCCAAATGTCCATGCTACAAAAGAAAAGAATATGTGATGAACATGTTAGGCAGCATTCCACATCAAAAATTCTGTTTTTATCATTTACCTACTCGAGGACGAGTAGGAATTAAGCTTGGGATGCTGATACGTCTCCAATGTATCTATAATTTTTTCTTGTTCCATGCTATTATATTATCATTCTTGGATGTTTTACAATCATTTTATAGCAACTTTATATCATTTTTTAGGACTAACCTATTGACATAGTGCCCACTGCCAGTTGCTGTTTTTTGCTGGTTTTTTACTTCGCAGAATATCAGTACCAAACGGAGTCCAAACGCAGCAAAACTTTGTGGAGAATTTTTATGGACCAAATGGAACAACTTCATCCAAAGAAGTACCAGAGCGGTGCCCCGAGGGGGGCACAACCCACCTGGGCGCGCCTGGGGGCCCAGGCGCACCCTAGTGGGTTGTGCCCACCTCGGTGGCCTCCCGCACCGTCTCTTCACCCTATAAATACCCAAATATTCCAAAAACCCTAGGGGAGTCAACGAAACACAATTCTAGCCGCCCCAAGTTCTAGAACCACGAGATCCAATCTAGACACCATCACGGAGGGGTTCATCATCCTCATTGGTGCCTCTCCGATGATGCGTGAGTAGTTCATTGTAGACAACAGGTCCGTAGGCAGTAGCTAGATGGCTTCTTCTCTATTTTTGATTCTCAATACAATGGTCTCTTGGAGATCTATTTGATGTAACTCTTTTTGTGGTGTGTTTGTTGGGATCCGATGAACTTTGAATTTATGCTCAGATCTATATCCATGAAAGTTATTTGAGTTCTTTGATCTCTTTTATGCATGATTACTTATAGCCTCGTATTTCTTTTTCAAATATTTCATTTAGTTAGGCCAACTAGATCAATTTTTCTTGCCATGGGAAGAGGTGCTTTGTGATGGGTTTGATCGTGCGGTGTTCTTTCCCAGTGACAGAAGGGGCAGCAAGACACGCATGTATCGTTGCTATTAAGGATAACAAGATGGGGGCTATTCCTACATGAATAGATCTTGTCTACATCATGTCATCGTTCTTATTGCATTACTCTGTTTCTCCATGAACTTAATACACTAGATGCTTGCTGGATAGTGGTCGATGTGTGGAGTAATAGTAGTAGATGCAAGCAGGAGTCGGTCTACTAATCTTGGATGTGATGCCTATATAATGATCATTGCCTAGATATCGTCATAATTATTTGATGTTCTATCAATTGCCCAACCGTAATTTGTTTACCCACCGTATGCTATTTTCTTGAGAGAAGCCACTAGTGAAATCTACGCCCCCCGGGTCTATTCTTTATCATATTTGCTTCGAGATCTATTTTTATTCGCTTTTATTTTCAGATCTATTATACCAAAAACCCAAAAATACCTTGCTGCACTTTTTTGCTATTTAATTTATTTAGTGTTTTATCGAGAGCTATCTATCCAATCTATACAATTTTTATCCCGTCAACTTGACAATTTCTGGCACCGTTCCCTGTAGAGGGATTGACAAACCCTCCTAATCGTCGGGTTGCAAGTATTTGTTATTTGTGTGCAGGTACTGTTTACATAGTGTTGCTTGGTTCTCATACTGGATTGATATCTTGGTTTCATAACTGAGGGAAATACCTACCGTAGCTGTGCTGCATCACCCCTCCTATTTGGGGAAATACCGACGTAGTTCGAGCGACATCATAAGGCAACTATCACAAACAGTTAGTTTGCTCGCACCGTTTGTGATATTGTCTGACATCACACGCGCTTTGCAAACGGCAACTGTGTGCATGCTCGCACACGTTTCCTCTTTGTGAACCGTGTCGGATTATGGTGTATATCACACACGTTTGTGTTTAACCGACCATGTGCGCCGTAATGACCTGCAAAGCATAATTTCACCCTAATTTAATTGCTGCTATTTAAAATTGTATCGAATTTGAATTTGAAAGTATGCTATAGCTTTATTCATATCCATCAGGTTCAAACAACCAATGCATTATTCGATTCACAGGTACATATGTTCAAGAATTACATAAGCACCAAATAAAGAATGATGAACCACATTTGTATACTTGTACTGTTAAAGACGGTAAAGAAAGAAGCGAAATACATTCTGTTTGCTGAACAAGGTGAAGCAGAATGCCCATATTGTGTCCTCCTCCATGTAGAAGGCACGCATGACTCTAGGCCAGCCCCTTGTGATGGCCGCCCGCCCATCCTTCATTGTCTTCATGAACACATCTAGATAGTCATCGTGTTCTGGTAGAAATACTTTAACCTTTGCATGCCCACCAATCATGTAGTTTGAGAGGTAATCTTGAGTAAACTGCTTTGGGAACCACTGCAAAGGAAAAAGATTCAGACATTGTCATCTAACGCAACTCATTATGGGCAGTAAAAAGAAGGCTGCAGAGTTCTTACTTACCATCCTGTAGTTTGCTGTTGTCTTGGATAAAGTGTAAACAAATAGTTTAATTGCCATATTTTGACCCATTTTACTAACAATCTTTATCAGCTTCCTCACTTGATGCTGGTTCATCAATATCTCATTGCCCCATACGCAGAAAGGGTCGAAGCGCAGATCTTTACCAATGACATATGTACCTGAAAGCACCAAGTTAATATTAGAAGCTAAACAGCAATTGCACAATGATGTAGTACAACACTCCCTTCGTCCCATTATATAATATCTTATAACATACAATATACTCACATATTAGATGAATTAACATCTTATATTATGGGCCGGAGGGAGTTTATTGAATTTTTACAAATTATCGGCTGATTAACTGTTGTTGTTGTTGTTGTTGTTGTTGTTGTTGTTGTTGTTGTTGTTGTTGTTGTTGTTGTTGTTGTTGTTGTTGTTGTTGTTGTTGTTGTTGTTGTTGCTGCTCTTCTACGTATATCTAGACATCATCAGAACATTAATGTAACACTCTTCCTTGTTACTATGTAGCCTAGGATTGTATATTTAGACATTCAGTACAATGCATGTTGCTAAGTAGCCTCAGATATATTAGATATGGCCCTAGTTAACCTACCGATAAATGGGTTACAGATATATTCAGTTAAAATTCTGATTCACCGATTAGTCCCTTATCAGCCCCCGGCCTATATGGTACCAGCTACCGATATCCTGAACAGTGAGTACATATAAGCCATGGGATGAAACTAACCTCGATGGAAAACAGCAGTCATTCCCAAAATTGTCCTGTGTAAGTACATCGAGAGGCATGTTAAGCACAACAAGCTAAACATCAACCAAATATATCCATGGCAGACAAAATAATCTCCAAACGATAGCTTCAGTGTGCAGGTTTAAGCACGCTAGTTAAGCAAAACAAGAAGTGGAAAGGTGGGTTAACTGCAACAGGCCTAACATTTAAACAAGCAAATATAGTCATTCAAACTAGTATTGTGCCGGTCTAAGTACACTAGATATTGTTAAATAAAAATGGAAAGGCATGTTAACTACAACATGCTTAACAACAACCAAATGTAGTCATTCATAGTGGTATTGTTGAAACTGATATTGATGAAATTGAACTACACAGTTCATACTTGCACATATAGAACATCATGTTGTGAATAACTGGAATAAACAAGGCATACTACGAACAACCAAAGATAGCATTTGAAACTGGACATATGCTAACTACAAACAACCGAACAACCAAAAAACTTTAAAAGAGGCATATGCTAGCTATAACAGGCTTAACAGCAAGCAAATATATGCATTCTTATCGGTATGTTAAAACTGGTATTGATGAAAATGTATTGCACAGTAAATAGTTGCACATATAGAGCATCACATTGTGAACAACTGAAATAAAAAATGCATACTGTAAACAAGCAAATATAGCAATTAAAACTAGACATATTCTCACTACACTACAAAAGGGACTCGACAAAACAAATCATGGGTTCCCCCCTGTGAAGAGGCACGGCAAAACAAATCATGGGTTTCCTCACTTGTCACATATGGGCTCGTTCACGTGGGAAGAGCATGAAACCTGGGTGCGCTCCATGTTGTCGCAGATGGGCTCCTTCCCCTTGGAAGAGCATGGTTGCAGGGTGCCCTCCCTGATGTCGCAGATGTGCTCTTTCCCCTTGGAAGAGCCGGAGAGGGTGCCCTCCTCGTGGTCGCCGTCGACGAGGTCTGACTTGACAGCTGTGGATCCCAAGCCAGCGTCGCAGAACGTGTCCTTCAGAAATGACAAAAGGGACTCGATGGTGATGTAGGATGGAAAATTCTTGGCAGCGAGCTAGAGGAGATCAGCGGCGGGGCCATGGATGAGATCGACAGCGGTTGAACCCAAGGGGTTGGGGTGGGCCACTTAACCTGTAACATAGCCCGCGTCAGGCCATCGCTATCGACAACCTCAATGTCGTAGCCAGCGTCCACGACATACCCGCATACTCTAGCCCACTGATTGAGAGCCTGTGACTAGTAATGGTCATCAGCTTCCTCGACGGCCATCTCGGCGACGTCAGGCGAAGAAGCCACGATACACCTCTTTTGGGCCAGTTGCTCCTCGAGCTCCACGGGAAGTGTAGCCGGGCTTAGGTTGCGATGCTCTGGAGTGGGGGATGGGGATGGGGATTTGTGGGAAAGGGGGCGTTTGGCAGACGTCATCTAAGAAACTCAGGGCAGCTAGGGTATGGAGATCGGTGGGTAAGCTGCACGGGCAAACCGGCAGATGTTAACAATGGAGGCCTTGCGGCGGCGGCGGCGACCTTGCTAGGGTTTCGAGCGAGGGAGGGGTTGTAGTGGGTGTGTGGGTGTGCGCGCGCGCGAGCGCGAGGATTTTTTGGGGTGTGTGTGTGGAGGGGGGTGTTTGAGGAAATGACGCGGCTACTGAAAATTTTACTACGCGGGAGTAAAATGCCGGGGCTATTGAAAATTTGGATGATCTATTGCACACGGTCCCGAGATAACAACCGTGTGTTATCAAACAAAAAAACCCTTGAGCCGGGCAGATATTTTCGAGGGATGCAGGCGGGAGCGGGAACAACAAACATCACACACGGCCGAAACATAATAATCGTGTGTTATCAAACAGGAAAACCCTGCAGGCGGGTAGATATTTTTTAGATTGCGAGGGAAGCCTCATGGAGCCCAATGTACTGTGCTGATGTGAGTGACAGGGGCACCGGCGTGACACACGGGTAGTGTGAGTGAACCATGTCTGTTGCGTGATGTCTACTATGCAACTTTATTCTTGTAGACTCGTGTTGGGCCTCCAAGCGCAGAGTTTTGTAGGACAGTAGCAATTTTCCCTCAAGTGGATGACCTAAGGTTTATCAATCCGTGGGAGGTATAGGATGAAGATGGTCTCTCTCAAACAACCCTGCAACCAAATAACAAAGAGTCTCTTGTGTCCCCAACACACCAAATACAATGGTAATTTGTATAGGTGCACTAGTTCGGCGAAGAGATGGTGATATAAGTGTAGTAATGATAGTAGATATTGATTTTTGTAATGGGAACAATAAAAAACAGCAAGGTAACGAGTAACAAAAGTGAGCACAAACGGTATTGCAATGCTTGAAAACAAGGCCTAGGGTCCGTACTTTCGCTAGTGCAATCTCTCAACAATGCTAATATAAATGGATCATATAACCATCCCTCAACGTGCGATGGAGAATCACTCCAAAGTTCTTATCTAGCGGAGAACATAAGAAGAAATTGTTTGTAGGGTACGAAACCACCTTAAAGTTATTCTTTCCGTTCGATCTATTCAAGAGTTCGTACTAAAATAACACAAAGTTATTCTTTCCTTTCAATCTATCCAAGAGTTCATACTAAAATAACACCATATGATACGCATCAACCAACTCTAATGTCACCTAGATACTCCAATGTCACCACAAGTATCCATGAGTTAATTATATGATACGCATCAAACAATTTCAGATTCATAATGCTCAATCCAACACAAAGAACCTCAAAGAGTGCCCCAAGATTTCTACTGGAGAAACAAGGACGAAAACGTGCATCAACCCCTATGCATAGATTACCCCACTATCACCTCGGGAATCCGCGAGTTGAGCGCCAAAACATATATCAAGTGAATCAATATAACACCACATTGTCAGCACGGGTATTCATATGCAAGACATATAACAAGTGCTCTCAAATTCATAAAAGTATTCAATCCGATAAAACAAAATCTCAAAGGGAAAACTCAATTCACAACAAGATAGAGAGGGAGAAACACCATATGATCCAACTATATTAACAAAGCCCATGATACATCAAGATCATGACATCTCAAGAACACAAGAGAGAGAGAGAGAGAGATTAAACACATAGCTACTGGTACAAACCCTCAGCCCCGAGGGTGGACTACTCCCTCCTCATCATGGAGACCGTAGAGATGATGAAGATGGCCTCCGGTGATGATTTCTCCCTCCGGCAGGGTGCCGGAACAGGGTCTAGATTGGTTTTTCGTGGCTACAGAGGCTTGCGGCGGCGGAACTTCTGATCTAGGGTTACCCCCGGGGGTTTTGGAATATTTGGGAATTTATAGGGCAAAGAGGCGGTGCGGGAGGCCACCGAGGTGGGCACAACCCACCAGGGCGCGCCTGGGCCCCCAGGCGCGCCCAGGTGGGTTGTGCCCCCCTCGGGTACTTCTTTGGCCCATGTTGTTGCTTCTGGTCCACAAAAATTCTCCAAAAAGTTTCGCTGCGTTTGGACTCCATTTGGTACTAATATTCTGCGAAGTAAAAAATAGGCAAAAAACAGCAACTGGCACTGGGCACTATGTTAATAGGTTAGTCCCAAAAAATGATATAAAGTTGCTATAAAATGATTGTAAAACATCCAAAAATGATAATATAACAGCATGGAACAATAAAAAAATTATAGATACGTTGGAGACGTATCAGCATCCCCAAGCTTAATTCCTGCTCGTCCTCAAGTAGGTAAATGATAAAAACAGAATTTTTGATGTGGAATGCTGCCTAACATGTTCATCACATATTCTTTTCTTTTGTAACATGGACATATGGACTTTTATATGGTTCAAAGAAATAGTCTAGTTTTGACATGAAGATTTCAATACTCAAGCATATCAACAAGCAACCATGTCTTTCAAAATATCAACACTAAAGAAAGTTATCCCTAGGCCATCATGCTCAATCATTGATCCATTCATGAAACACGCTCGCTTATTAGCTATATCTAATGCTCAAGTACGATCATAGTGCCCCTTAGTTGGTGCTCTATAAGAGAAGATGGAGACTCAAATAAAAATAAAAATTGCATAAAGTAAATAGATAGGCCCTTCGCAGAGGGAAGTAGGGATTTGTAGAGGTGCCAGAGCTCAAAGCTTAAATTGGGAGATAAAATATTTTGGGTGGCATGCTTTTCCCGTCAACGAAAACGATCAAGTAGTTCCCAATACTTTCCATGCTAGATACATCATAGGCGGTTCCCAAACAGAAAGTAAAGTTTATTCCATTTTCCACCATTCTTTCACAATCCATGGCTAGCCGTATCCACGGGTGCCCTCCATACCAACACTTTCCAAGGAATTTATTATTTTACAACATAAAGTAAATTTCTTTTCATTTCGGGACTGGGCATCCCTATTACCTTTGCCATACTCTCGTGCAATGACAAGTGAATAAACACTCATCTTGAGAATAACACATCTAGCATGGAAAAATATCGGCCACCCCGTACCGCTTCATGAGCAGTACGAACACACAAAAGGGAACTTTATTTGAATATTAGAGTTGGCACATACAAATTTGCTTAGAACGGCACGGAAAATACCGCATATAGGTAGATATGGTGGACTCATATGGCAAAACTTGGTTTAAGGATTTTGGATGCACAAGTAGTATTTCTACTTAGTACAAGTGGAGGCTAACAAAAGATTGAGAAGCAACCAACCAAGAAACAAAAAATCTCATAAACGAGCATTAAGCATAACTAACACCGAATAATGCACCACAAGTAGGATGTAATTTCATTGCATAACTATTGACTTTCATGCTTGCATAGGGAATCACAAACCTTAACACCAATATTCTTACTAAATCACAATGACTCACCAACATGACTCACATATTACTATCTCCATATCGCAAAACTATTGCAAGGAATCAAACTTATCATATCCAATGATCTTCATGAAAGTTTTTATAATATCCATCTTGAATATCTATCACTTTGGAACTAAATTTATATATTACCATTGCTACTAACAAGCTCTCAAATAAATTTAAGTGAAGCACGAGAGCATAAGTATTTCTTCAAAAATTTCAACTCTCAAAATAATCTAAGTGAAGCATGAGAGTAAATGACAAACTACTCCAAAAAGATATAAGTGAAGATCAAATGAGTAGTTAAGTAAATAGGTAGCTATGTGAGGACTCTCTCTTATTTAAAAGTTTCAGATCTAAGTATTTTATTAAAACAGCAAGCAAAAAAAATGAAATTCTAAGAATAGCACACATCATGTGAAGAAGCAAAAACTTATGCTCAACCGATACTAACCGATAATTGTTGATGAAGAAAGGTGGGATGCCTACCGGGGCATCCCCAAGCTTAGATGCTTGAGACTTCTTGAAATATTATCTTGGGATGCCTTGGGCATCCCCAAGCTTGATCTTTTGTGTCTCCTTAATTCCTTTTATATCACGGTTTCCCTAAATCTTAAAAACTTCATCCACACAAAACTCAACAAGAACTCGTGAGATAAGTTAGTATAAATCAATGCATAACCTTATCATTCTCTACTGTAGAAAATCACTAAAATTATAATTTAACATTGCATACTAAATGCCTCTGCATATTTAATACTCGTATCCTCAAATAGAATCATTAAACAAGCAAACATATGCAAACATAACAGCAATCTGTCTAAACAGAATAGTCTGTAAATAGTGTAATATTAATAATACTTACCTAACTCCAAAAATTCTGAAAAATTACCACACTGTATAAAATTTATTATATATTACTGTGCAAAAACTTTCAACATTTTATCACATTCTGACTTTTCTAGAGAATTTTTGCAACAGCGATAAACTTTCTATTTTGAAACAGCAACTCATATACTTGCAAAATAAGCATGGCAAAGGTTATACTTGTCATTTTTATTGAAATAAGAGATGAAAAACATTATTCTAAATAATAGCAAGCAAATCCTAATAAAATAAAATGATGCTCCAAGCAAAACAGATATCAGATGACGAATGAAAATATAGCCTCAAGTAAGGTTACCGATATTGTTGGAGACGAAAGAGGGGATGCCTTCCGGGGCATCCCCAAGCTTAGTTGTTTGGATCTTCCTTGAATATAACCTTGGGGTGCCTTGGGAATCCCCAATCTTAGGGTCTTTTCACTCCTTAATCTCCTCGTATCGATATCTCACCCAAAACTTGAAACTTCAATCACACAAAACTTAACGGAACTTCGTGAGATAGGTTAGTATGATAAAGACAAATCATTCACTTCGGTACTGTCAAAGACAAGATTCATAATTGTTCTCACACAATTACTACTGTACCTTATCATTTCCACAATTTATATTGAGCAATATAAGCCATAGAAACTAGAAAACAAGCAGACTATGCATTGAAAACAGAATCTGTCAAAAACAGAACAGTCTGTAAAGATCTGAATTAAGGTCATACTTATGTAACTCCACAAATTCTGGAAAATTATGAAATCGTATAAAATTTTTATACACATTAACTGTAAAAAATTCAGAATTTTTCGACGTTCCAGTAAAATACAGGAATTTCTGTACTGGACGCAAAAGTTTCTGTTTTTGCACAGAATCAAGTCAACTATTATCCACACTATCCCAAAGGCTTTACTTGGCACTTTATTGAAACAAAAGCTATAAAACATGAATACTACAGTAGCATAATCATGTGATCATACAACAACAGTAGGTAAAAGTGTTGGGTTGTCTCCCAACAAGCACTTTTCTTTAATGCCTTTTAGCTAGGCATGATGCTCGCATAAAAGATAAGAATTGAAACATAACAAGAGCATCATGAATCATAAGTTCCTCTCTCATAATAATTTTTAGTAGCATCATGAATAGATTCATCAATATAATCATCACATAAAGCATTCTTTTCATGATCCAAAAGCATAGAAAATTGGTTACTCTCCATATAAGCAATTTTATTCTCATTCACAATAGTGGGAGTATCATATGAAACTCGAATACTAAAAATTGCTTCCACATTAAAAGAGTAATGTTCAGTAAAAGGATATTCAAAATTATGACAATAATTATCACTACTTTTTATAACATAAGTATCATCACAATAATCATCATAAGTAGCAACTTTGTTCTCATCATAGATAGGAGGCATGCAATCATCATAGCAAATTTGATCATTCAAAGTAGGGGGGCTAAAAAGATCATCTTCATTGAGCATATCATCCCCAAGCTTGGGACAAACATTAACTGCAGCAAATAAATTCTCAAACATGTCATTCTCATCAAACATAGCATCCCCAAGCTTGTGGCTTGGCATATCATAAGCATAATCACTCTCATCATTAATAGTATGAATAGCACCAATGGTATAACAATTGCTATCATCATAATTTCCCAAGTTGGTGCCAAAAAGATTTCCAAGATTATAAGAAGTATCATTATCTTCCCAATCATAATCATCACAACAAGCAATAGGCATGACAAAATCATCATCAATAGTGCTCTCGGACATTGTGCCATAAGACAAAGAAGCAATATCATCATCAAGTGCATCATCTTCCACAATTATTTTTTATTCATTTTCATGAGGCATGACAATAATAGGAGCAACATTATTTGGGAGAAATACCTTTTTACCTCTACTCTTTCTTCTTTTCTTCTTCTTCACCACATCATGTGTGGGTTTAATTAATTTTTCCAAGCTTCTTTTTGTGGCACCCCGGCTCAGAGCAACCGGTTTACCTTGCATTGCCAGCCCAGAGATCAAGTCTTCTGGCAACACACAACAACTTGGTACAGAAAACATCCACTTTATTGATGCTAGCGGAAACATAGGTGCGATATTACATCAAGTAGCGAGGCCAAGTAGCACACCCGGTGCGGCTGAACAATATGTACATTATTTAATGAACATGAAGGGGGCCTTGATCACGACAACTACGCGGCAGCGGAACGACGATGAAGCGGAACTCCATAGCACAGGGACACCGATGTGGACACGATCTAGACACGGGAAGCATTCCAATCCGGTAAGACTTTCCTGAAATCTGGCATGACACGCCAGGTCAGTACATTGAATGTACTTGCAAGCTCACAACAAGCATAAGCATAATGGCAAACAATATCATGACAATTAAGCAGGTTAAATGCAATGCGACAACATGCTACGAATGCAGTGAATCAAACTTGTGCTCCGAGTCCCTCGGACTCTCTTACCGAACGGGTTATCTCGTAACCATCATCACCATACGGTGATCACTCCCGGATCACAAACGAATCAACACTTTGGTTCCCACGATAACGACCATCTTCATGGTCCCACAAATCTCATCACTTAACCAGTGCCAAGCATAATCATTTAGTGTGCAAGATTACTTAATCATGTTGATCCATGGTGTGACTTACTCACGAGTTATGTCCGTAACCGAGGACGCGGCTATCGATAGATTAGTAAACACTCTGCAGAGGTTAGTACACTGTACCCACATCACGAAATCCATGGCCTCGCACTCCCATTCGGGTGGACCAATGGCATTCCGACAGAACCCTCCCATTGCCATGACACTCTCCTGGCCACTCCGACTAACTCCCCACTGAGCTAAGTCATGGGTGGCCCCATGTCTACCAAAGACACCAACGGCCACCGTCGTGGCAAAATAATGGTCACAAACGGGGATAAGGTACCATAACAACAACGGGCGTACAAGGTTATGTCTGCTTACCGGGCCAGGGTACCGCACGCCCATAACCTTCCCTCGTTGGAGGTACCGAGCAGAGGCATGACAACGGGCCGAATAACGGTCTTCCCATAAAGGCAAATGTGGTTGCACTGGGAAAACTCGATTCAGTGGCACCATGACTCGATCAACATTATGTTCAAGTTGGATTAACATCAAGTTTAACTTTGAAAAAAAAAAAACTCGAGTCACAATATGCCATGAACATGCAGCTATCCGACATGCATCATATTCACATATCACTAAAAGTAAACGGATCAACATCATAGAATCATTCTACTTGCACTACTCATCACTTAAACTCACTGGTTTCAACTTACTGGCTTTAAATGTCATCATTTTAGTTATGCCTTTAACATATATATAAAAAATCAATAACTCACATATGGAAATAATACTAATCATACCCATATCACAACCATACTTTCAAAACTAACTATACTAACTCATATTAGTCCATGCATTCAAACTCTACTTTAAACTAAGCATTCCTAACATGACCAAGTAATTAACATAAACCATATTCATTAAATAATTAAATGCATGAAATAACTCATATTTAAGTTGGAAAAATCATAAATATTGAAATGACACCATGCAACTGTTGGTGTGGCTTGCCTTAGTTCAGAGGAGGGTCACACTCCTCCTGGTTTTCTTCAAGACAAGCTTCTCCCTCTGAAAACAATTAAAACAATAAAAAGAAAACATTAAGAACGCTTCTGAAATTCACCAGAAATTCCAGGCAGCAGATAAAAATCTCATCTTTGGTGTGCTGCTAGAGAATTTCAACACAAACACAATGCAAAAAGAATCAATTCATTTGGACTTATGGTTTAAAAGTTGTGGCTGATCAAAGTTTCTGGTCAAAATATTTGAATTAAATTCAAATAAAAGAAACCAGGGTGGGTGACGTCGAACACGTATTCTGAGAATACGCCTCCACTCGTACCGCTTCGGGCGCGAGTGGAGAGGCTGATAGTGGGCCCCGCCTGTCGGGTGTGGAGAGAGGGAGAGAGAAACAGAGGGGTGGCGGTGCTCCGCCGGAGCTCACGCCGGCGAGGAGGGATCGTCGGGCGACTTGAGAGGGAGGGATGGCTAGAGGGGGTCAGGGCGCACCTGCCTGTACACGTGGCACATTGAGAGGTGGCCGGAACAGCTCGGAATCTTCCTCTCCAGCGGCGGCTACGGTCAGGTCTCGCCGGAGTTGAAGAAGACGACGGGAGGGGGCGATTCCAGGGGTTCCAACGGGATCAGCTGGCACCAACGGACCAACAGGGAGTCGCCTGAAGAGAAGCTGGAGCTCGAGGAGTGGTGGAGAGGTGGGGGCAAGCAGAGGGGATCACCAGCGAGCTCGATCTTGAGGACGGTGGCCCGATGCCTGCCCGGCCGGGCTGCGGCTCTTCTACTGCTTGTGGTGGATGGCGGAGTGGATGGATGAGCTCGGAGAGGCCAGGGGTTCGGTATTTATAGGCGGAGGGGGTTGGGGGTTCTCGGCTCCGCCGGAGCTCTCTGGAAAGCGGCGCACGACGACGAGGAGTGCTAGGGAGGGGTGGAGAGGGCTCAGCGATCACGCGGCAACTTTGGAGCTCGCGGACGAGCACAGGAATGCGGGCGCGGTTGAAGACAGTGGCATGGGTACACTGTGCCTTTGGCCGCGTTGTGCCCGTGCTCGCTGTGGTGGCTCCGGCGTCGGCGAGCGCCAGGGAGAGGTCAAGCGCGATGAGTCGAGGCTGGTGGTGCGGTGCGGCAGTCGGCGGCGAGCGCTGAGACAGGCACGCGCTGAACAGGGGCTCGGGCGCAGCGCAGAGCATGTCGAACGCGTGCCATAGCCCGTGTCCACACACGGTCACCATGCTAGCTAGGCCAAACCGACGCCCAAGCGATGCCAAACCATGTCCATCGTGTTGTCCGTGCAGTGTTTAGTCTAGGAGACGAGATGGCACACTGCCAGGGCGACCGTATTGAACAAGAGATCATCAGCAAGTTTCTGGACAGAAGTTTGGGCACTGTTTTTGGAGAGGTTCTAGAAGGAGTTTAGGGCTGATCAATTGGGGTTAAGGTTTTCTTGGGAGGGTAATGAAGCTCAAGAAAAATCAGCTTCATTGGATCAAGGAATAATATACTTGCTGTAGAAACTGCATTTTTAGGCCAGAACAGAAAAGATTTTCTGTAGCAAAAATATTCCAAATAATGATGAAATATTTTTGCACAGGGAGGTGTGCCAAGGTTCAAAGAATATTTGGGAATTTTCTCAGACTTTTGTGGGCAAGAAAAATGAGGGTTGCTTTGGAGCATATGTTGCTGAGGTGATTTTCAGAGAAGGAAATGAATATTTTTCATTTATGAAAAATATTCCTTGGGCCATTTTGGGATATATCAGAGAGGAAATGATGGTTTTAGAGAGAGATGGGTCACTTGGGTGAAAATCAAGGACATGCCCAAGTGATTAAGTCCAAGTGAGTTGATTCAAAAACCCAAATTCAAATTCAAATGGCAAGAAAATCCAGAAAAAGAAAGAGGGCAAAAACCAGGCTGTCACAAACCTCCCCCACTTAGGATGAATCTCGTCCTCGAGATTCGGTTGCTTGGGAAAACAATTTTGGATAGGCTGCCCTAAAAAATTCCTGTCGTTCCCTTGTCGCTTCTTCCTCGGTATGATGCTCACACTGAACCTTATAAAACTTTATCACCTTACTGCGAGTGACTCTTTCTGTCTCATCCAATATTCGGAACGGTCTCTCCTCATAAGTTAAATCCTTAGCAAGCTCTATCTCTGCCATATTAGTCCTTTTCTCGGGTGGCGAGATACACCTTCTCAGCTGTCAGACATGGAACACATTGTGTACTTCTGACAATTCCGGTGGCAATTCCAACTGATATGCAACGGTACCAACTCGGGACATAACTGGGAATGGACCAATATATCTAGGTGCCAGTTTTCCTCGGGTCTGAAATCTCTTGACTCCTTTCATAGGTGTGACTCAGAGGTACACATGCTCTCCGGGTTCAAAGCTGATCTGACGGTGCTTTGCATCATAGTAACTCTTTTGTCGTGACTTTGTCAACTGCAGTCTGTCTCGAATCTCCTTGACTTGCTTTTCATCCTCCATCATTAAGTCAGTTTCGAAAATGCGGCTATCTCCGGTTTGAGACCAGTTTAGCGGAGTGCGGCACTTACGGCCATACAAAGCTTCATATGGTGACATCTTCAGACTGGTCTGGAAACTATTGTTGTAGGAGAACTCAGCATACGGCAAACAATCTTCCCACTTGGGTCCTTGGGCCAAAGCACATGCTCGGAGCATATCTTCAAGTATTTGATTTACTCGCTCAGTCTGCCCGTCTGCCTGAGGATGATAGGCTGTGCTGTACTTTAGGGCAGTCCCCAAAGCTTGAAGGAGACGTGACCAGAATGCTGAGGTAAAGAGAGAACCTCGGTCTGAAGTGATAGTTCTTGGCACTCCATGCAAACTGACTATTCTGGACACATACAGCTGTGCGAGTTGATCGGCTTGGAAAGTGGTTCGGATGGGAATAAAGTGAGCTACCTTAGTCAGCGTGTCCACCACAACCCATACTGCATCATTGCCTCGGTGAGTTCTTGGTAGACCGATGACGAAATCCATGCAGACATCGTCCCACTTCCATTGTGGAATGGGTAGAGGTTGAAGTAGCCCAGCGGGTTTCTGGTGTTCCGCTTTCACTTTATTGCATATATCGCAGCAAGCAACAAAATAGGCGATGTCTTTCTTCATTCCATCCCACCAAAATATCTGTCGCAGGTCTTCATACATTTTGGTACCTCCTGGGTGAATCGAGTACGAAGATTCATGTGCTTCTGCCAAGATCTTCTTTCTCAGGTCTGCTTGCTCAGGTACGCAAATCTGCCTTCGAAACCTTAGAGTACCTTGCTTATCCTTAGAGAAATCCTGGGTCTTGACTTCTTGCATACGCTTGACATGGTGTTGCAGGGCTGCGTCATCTTGTTGGGCCATGTGGATTTCATCAACGAGGGTACGAGCAACTTCCAACATATTGGCAAGATCAGCATCAACGATAACCAAATTAAGCTGAGCGATCTCTTCTTGGAGTTCGGGAGGCAAGGACTCCATCAAGGCGTTCAAACTGGCAGGCTTGCGGCTGAGAGCATCGGCAACAACATTGGCCTTACCGGGATGGTAATTTATTCCAAGATCATAATCCTTGACCAACTCGAGCCATCTTCGCTGTCGAAGGTTTAAGTCTGGTTGAGTGAATATGTACTTGAGACTCTTGTGGTCGGTAAATATTTGACATCTTTTGCCAATAGGGTAGTGTCTCCAAATTTTCAAAGCGTGCACAACTGCGGCCAATTCCAAATCATGTGTAGGATAATTCCCTTTGTGGGGTCGTAGCTGCCGAGATGCGTAGGCTACAACTTTGCAATCTTGCATGAGTACACATCCAATACCTCTCCTGGATGCGTCACAGTATACATCAAAGCTGCGGTAGATGTTTGGAAGGGTCAACACAGGTGATGTTGTCAGTCTGTTCTTTAGCTCCTGGAAGCTTTTCTCACAGTCCTCAGTCCATTCAAACTTCTTATCTTTCTTGAGGAGTTCTGTCATTGGCTTGGCAATCTTAGAGAAGCCTTTAATGAAGCGGCAGTAGTATCCGGCTAATCCAAGGAAACTCCGGATCTCTGTTACTGTCGTGGGTGCAGTCCAATCAAGCACGTCCTTCACCTTACTTGGATCTACGGCTATGCCTTCTGTTGAAAGAGCATGCCCCAAAAATCCGACTTGCTTGAGCCAAAATTCACATTTGCTGAATTTCGCATATAACTGATGGTCACGAAGCCTTTGCAAGACTGCTCGGAGATGTCCCTTGTGTTCTTCCTCACCTTTCGAGTATATGAGAATGTCATCGATGAAGACCACCACAAACTTATCCAAGAAGTCCATGAATACCTTATTCATCATATGCATGAAGAAGGCAGGGGCATTGGTGAGGCCGAAAGACATGTCTGTATATTCATAAAGACCTTATCGAGTAGTGAACGCGGTCTTAGGAATATCTTCCTTCTTAATTTTGAGCTGGTGGTATCCGGTCCTCAAATCAATCTTGGGGAATACTTTTTTCCTACTGAGTTGATCGAACAAATCATCAATCCTCGGAAGTGGATATTTGTTCTTGATAGTGACACCGTTCAACTGACGGTAATCCACACACATACGGAGACTGCCGTCTTGTTTGTCCACGAATATTGCGGGTGATCCCCATGGTGAAGAGCTTGGACGGATTCTGAAGCATCCCATCAAGCTGTTTCTTTAATTCCACTAATTCTAAGGAAGGCATCCGATAATACTTCTTGTACAATGGTGCGGTCCCGGGCACAAGGTCAATTGTAAACTCAAGCTCTCGGTCTGGCGGCATTCCTGGTAATTCCTCAGGAAATACATCTGGAAACTCACTGACCATAGGAATTAATTCCAATTCTTCCGCTACAGCGGTAAAGACCATGTCTATCTTGGGTATGCTTCTTCGAGCAAAGAATTTTGTAGTCCGACCTTCCTGACTTGTCAATGTGACTTCTCTGGTCGCACAGTTGATGCACACTTGATTCTGGGTCAACCAATTCATTCCCAAAATAATATCCAACTTGGCAGACTCGATGACTATCAAAGAAGCTGGGAAGGTGACTCCCTTGATACCAATCTCTAAATTTCGGCAGACCAGATTGCTTCTGAGCATGGATCCCGGGGATTGGACCATCATACTTTTTCCCAAAATCGAGCAAGGAAACTTGTTTTGGGCAACAAAACTCCGCGAAACAAAGGAGTGGGAAGCCCCAGAGTCGAATAAAATTATTGCAGGTATGCTATTAACAGGAAACATACCGATGACGACTTCTGGGTCCTCTTGGGCTTCACCTGCGGAGAGGTGGTGAACTTGCCCTTGGATGGTCTTCTGGCCATGATACGGTCCCACGTGGTTGACTTGCGGCCTGAATGGAGCATTTGACTTGCCGCCCTTGGGACACTTTCTGTCATAATGTCCGACTTGCCCACAATTGAAGCATGAATTGTTGCGTTGACATTCTTCGCGCATCGGGTTGGTTACGACATTCTTGACTTGAGTAGTGGTCTTGTTCATGTTCTGCTGCCAATTGCGCTTGTACTCAACTTGAGTCTGCTGCCAGGTACAAGCCTTCTGCACTGGTTGTCCATCCTTCTTAGGCTCGAACTTGCGTTTAAGATCATTATTGGCGGGCTTATTGTCGTGCACGAGCTTGTGTTCTCTTTCTGCAATGAGGGCTTTGTTTACCAGAGTCTGGAAATCCGGAAAGTCGAGCATACTGAGCGTGCACCTGAGGAATTGATTCAGTCCTCCAAGAAATCCGTCGATCTTCCTTTCTTCTGTAGCCATGTCATAGAGAGAATAATGGCCAAATGATTGAACTTATGCAGGTACTCACTTACTGACAGGCTTACTTGGGTGAGAGCGAGGAATTCGCGCTGCTTGACCTTCATAATACCGGCGGGAATATGGTACTTGCGGAAATGATCCTTGAATTTAGTCCAAGTAATTTCTTCGTCCGCAGGCCACATAGCTTTAGCATTATCCCACCATATAGCGGCAGCTCCCTCAAGATAGTGTGTAGCAAATGGAACCTTGTCAGCTTCTTCAGTGCGAGCAATCTCAAGCTTTTTCTCAATAGTCCGCAACCAATCATCGGCTTCTAAAGGATCAATAACTTGACTGAAATTGGGAGGCTTGGTCCTTTGAAAGTCTGACAGCTTGGAGTGATGACCATATGGATTTCCATTTTGCCCAACCATAGCTTGCACACTTTTCAACAGCTCAATCAGATCGTTGTTCCTTCTTTCTTCGAACATGCGCATGATTTGTTCAGTGGATGGCGGATGTGGCGGTGAAGGCGGTGGTGGAGGATACGGCTCGGGGGAATGCCCTGCCTGCCTTGCCGAGCGACAAACAGGGACATCCTCACAAGCGTGACTGCTGCTGCCTCCCCGCGTCATCCTACTGTTTGTTTTTCCCAATATAGAGCAACCAAGATGAGCAACATCCAAAAATGTGAAGAGAAGCAAGCGACAAACCCGAAAGAAAGCAGTGAAAACCAAGGCGAATAAAAAGCTCCAACATAATTATACATAGACTCATACATGAAAGGTAAACATCACGATGGGTTCGACTACTCTCATACATGCAATGAAACATCATGACACGCACGGCTACACCCATACATCAACCTCATGACAACTGCGGATACCCTGATGCTCTAGTGCTCTGCTGGTTCCGCTGGCTCTGCTAGGTCCTCTCCTTCGCCGGACTCGGATCCTGAACTGATAGTGGAAACCTCCGGGTTAAAAGTGACACGACGGCGCTGCCTCGAGGACTCACCCTCAAGGGCAGGTGCGGGGTGAGACCGGAGCATAGGGGCTGCAGGAGTAGCGATAAGGGAAGCCCACGCAGTAGGGGCACTATGAGGAGTCACGGTCAGAGTGGTCGTGGCACTCTGAGTGGTCGCCGGGGTAGCAGGGGAAGCAGAGACTGGAGGAACGAACGGGGTAAATCCGACAGTAGGTGGAAGGTCCTATTACAAGTGGCGGCAAGAGCTATACGGGCTCGGGTTAACTCTCGGGCCAACTCGTAGATCAAGAGGTAGCTGGCGGTGATATAGCGAGAAAGGTGGCTAGAAGGACGATCACACGCCGAATCAATAAAAGGGAAGCGGATACGCCCGTTCTCGTGCAGAGACGGGTAGAAGTAGAAACCTGGATGAGTCTGCATGCGAACCTCATTGTAGCGCAGGTCTACAAGAGCCTTGATTGTAGCAAACTGGATGGCCTGAGATGGCGTGGAAGCGAAACCACCCTTGGAGGAACGAGTGTAAGCGCCGGAAGGGGAACTGTGGTGTAAAGTGACCTCCGCGTAATACTCGTACAATGAGCCTGCCAGGTGCTCCCGATACACCTGGTATACTGGATTAGCACCCTCTGGGTAGAGTCGATGCCACACGTTCTGAAGCAGATGCGGCGAGGTGTAGGGCGCTGGCTCGGACTGATACAGGTACGGAACCGGAGCCATCTACACTCACAATCATTAGAAGGTTAGCAACAACAACAAATAGAATGCATGCAATGCAGCAACCAATTACTACTACTACCGGCACTCAAAACTAAACTAGCTACCATTCCAACTAGCGCGTCAATGGTCTAGCGTGTCCTACAGTCAGCGCGGCTCTGATACCAAGTGTTGTGGCACCCCGGCTCAGAGCAACCGATTTACCTTGCATTGCGAGCCCAGAGATCAAGTCTTCTGGCAACACACAACAACTTGGTATAGAAAACATCCGGTTTATTGATGCTAGCGGAAACATAGGTGCGATATTACATCAAGTAGCAAGGCCAAGCGGCACACCCGGTGCGGCTGAACAATATGTACATTATTTAATGAACATGAAGGGGGCCTCGATCATGACAACTATGCGGCATCGGAATGACGATGAAGCGGAACTCCATAGCACAGGGACACCGATGTGGACACGATCTAGACACGGGAAGCATTCCGATCTGGTAAGACTTTCCTGAAATCTGGCATGACACGCCAGGTCAGTACATTGAATGTACTTGCAAGCTCACAACAAGCATAAGCATAATGGCAAACAATATCATGACAATTAAGCAGGTTAAATGCAATGCGACAACATGCTACGAATGCAGTGAATCAAACTTGTGCTTCGAGTCCCTCGGACTCTCTTACCGAACGGGTTATCTCGTAACCATCATCATCATATGGTGATCACTCTCGGATCACAAACGAATCAACACTTTGGTTCCCATGATAACGACCATCTTCATGGTCCCACAAATCTCATCACTTAACTAGTGCCAAGCATAATCATTTAGTGTGCAAGATTACTTAATCATGTTGATCCATGGTGTGACTTACTCACGAGCTATGTCCGTAACCGAGGACGCGGATATCGATAGATTAGTAAACACTCTGCAGAGGTTAGTACACTGTACCCACATCACGAAATCCATGGCCTCGCACTCCCATTCGGGAGGACCAATGGCATTCCGACAGAACCCTCTGAAAGTGCAACTAATCCCTGGGTGGTTTTGGTAATTCTTAACAACATATAGCTCATTGAACTAATACTCTTTCAAGATGATCATTTCAGAAAGTTCAATGATTGGCATGGCATGGACTAGAGATGTGTACCCCTGAAAATGCTAAGGACATATATTGGCAAAAGCTCAAGACTCTACATTTTCTTTTTAGTGATCCAAGATCACATTGAGTCCATAGGAAATGCCAATACTATTAAAAGGGGATGAGGTGTTGCTTAATGGCTTGCTTGCTCAAAATGCTTAGTGACATGCTCCAAAAGCCCTCAACCACTTTCTCATTTCCACATATGCCCTAAACCTAAAGTCAAACTCGGCCCCACCGATTTGATCTATCCAGCGCCACCGAGTTCACTTGACATAGCCATAGCCAGAAACCCTAATCAATTCAGTCTCACCGATACGGATCTCGGTCTCACCGAGATGGGATTGCAAACTCTCTGTTTCCCTTCGTAACGTTTCAGTCTAACTGAAATGAGCGATCGGTCCCACCGAGTTCACAATGCAAACTCTCTGCTTCCTTTTCGTAACGTTTTGGTCTAACCGAAATGAGCGATCGGTCCCACCGAGTTTGCCTGACCAACTCTCTGTTTGCCTATTACTGAAATCGGTCCCACCGAGTTCATGTGATCGGTCTCACCGAGATCAAGTTATGCCCTAACCCTAGCACATCGGTCCCACCGAGTTGATAACGTCGGTCCCACCAAAAATCCTAACGTTCACATTTTGAATAGAATCGGTCTGACCGAGTTTCACTATTTGGTCCCACCGAGTTTGGTAAATTGTGTGTAATGGTTAGATTTTGTGTGGAGGCTATAAATACCCCTCCACCCCCTTCTGCATTTCTGAGAGAGCCATCAGAACGTGTCTACACTTCCACTACTCATTTTCTGAGAGAGAACCACCTACTCATGTGTTGAGACCAAGACATTCCAATCCAACCACTAGAATCTTGATCTCTAGCCTTCCCCAAGTTGCTTTCCACTCAAATCATCTTTCCACCATATCCAAATCTGTGAGAGAGAGTTGAGTGTTGGGGAGACTATCATTTGAAGCACAAGAGCAAGGAGTTCATCATCATCACACCATCTATTACCTTTTGGAGAGTGGTGTCTCCTAGATTGGTTAGGTGTTACTTGGGAGCCTCCCTCAAGATTGTGGAGTTGAACCAAGGTGTTTGTAAGGGCAAGGAGATCGCCTACTTCGTGAAGATCTACCCAAGTGAGGCAAGTCCTTCGTGGGCGATGGCCATGGTGGGATAGACAAGGTTGCTTCTTCGTGGACCCTTCGTGGGTGGAGCCCTCCGTGGACTCGCGCAACCGTTACCCTTCGTGGGTTGAAGTCTCCATCAACGTGGATGTACGATAGCACCACCTACCGGAACCACGCCAAAAGTCTCCGTGTCTACATTGCGTTTGCTCCTTCCAAACTCCTCCCCTTTACCTTCATATGCAATGATTTACATTCCGCTGCTATACTCTTAGAATTGCATGTGTAGGTTGATTGCTTGACTTGTGCTAAGTTGCTAAAATCTGCCAAGACTTAAAATTGGGAAAAAGGCTAGATTTTTATTTGGTCAAGTAGTCTAATCACCCCCCCCTCTAGACATACTTTCGATCCTACAAGTGGTATCAGAGCTTTGGTTTCCATTTGCCTTGATTTCCATAGCTTTGGTGATCATAGCCTTGGTTTCACAACCTAGGAGAGTATGGCGTCTAGCGAGGGAAATTACTGCCGTAGAGGTCCTTACTTTGATGGTACTAATTTTGCTAGTTGGAAGCATAAGATGAAAATGCATATTCTTGGACATAACCCCGCCATTTGGGCTATTGTGTGCATTGGTTTGCAAGGTGAATTCTTCAATGGGAGAGAACCGAACCGTGAAGCTACCGCTGAAGAATTGAAGATGTTGCAATACAACTCTCAAGCTTGCGCTATCCTCTTCAATGGATTGTGCCCCGAAGAATTCAACAAAATCAGCCGTCTTGAGAATGCAAAGGAAATTTGGGACACTTTGATTGATATGCACGAAGGTACTGACTCTGTCAAGGAATCCAAATTGGAAGTGCTTCAAAGTCAGCTTGACAAGTTCAAAATGAAGGATGGTGAAGGTGTCGCTGAAATGTACTCTAGGCTTGCTCTCATCACAAATGAGATTGCCGGCTTAGGAAGTGAAGAGATGACCAATAGATTCATCATCAAGAAGATCCTAAGAGCCTTGGATGGAAAATATGATATCGTGTGCACCTTGATCCAAATGATGCCCAATTACAAAGACCTCAAACCAACCGAAGTCATTGGAAGAATTGTTGCTCATGAGATGTCACTCAAGGATAAAGAGGAGCTTCACAACAAGTCTAGTGGTGCTTACAAAGCCTCATGTGATGCTCCTACATCATCAAGTGAGAAACAAGCCTTCAATGAAGAATTGAGCCTAATGGTGAAGAACTTCAACAGGTTCTACAAGAGTAGAAGCAAAGAAAGAAGTTCCAAGTCAAGGTCCTACAATGACAAAAGATCTTCTAGTCGCGAGCGAAATTGCTATAAATGTGGAAGACTTGGACACTACTCCAATGAGTGTACGGCCCCACACAAAAGAAGGGAAGACTCACCTAAGAGAAGAAGTAGAAGAGAAGAATCACCTCCAAGAGAGAGAAGGAGTAGAGATGATCATTATGAACGAAGACCCTCTCGCAGAAGCAAGGACTCGGAAAGGAAGGACAAGTCATCAAAGAGCTACACAAGACGAAGACATCAAGCTCATGTTGGTGAATGGGTATCCGGTTTCGACTCCGACCACTACTCTGAGAGAAGTTATCACTCCGACTCTAAACATACTCAAGATGAAGGTGTTGCCGGTCTAGCACTTGTGTCAACCAACTCCTATGACATATTTGATTCACCAAATGAAGGAATTGGAAGATGCTTCATGGCTAAAGGCCCAAAGGTATCACACCCCGAGAATGTTGATTTCAATAGTGATTTCCTAGGAGATGATGATTTACTTGTTGACAACTCTAGTGATGAAAACTATGATGAACTTGCTATTAATCATGCTAATCAAGATAAAACGAATGACAATGATAAGGAGGAGATTGAGCATCTAACTAAAGAACTAAACACTCTTAAGTTAGCTCATGAAACTACTTTAGAAGACCATCGAGAACTTTTAAAGACTCATGAGAAGCTACGCTTTGAAAAGCTCAATCTAGAGCAAGAGCATGAGTTCTTAAAAGCCATCAATGATGATCTTCGGAAGAAAAGTTCTTCTTACATTGCCAAGCGTTTACTCTTGTCTACTTACATGCCACAAGTAAAATCTAGCAACAAGAGTAAGAAAAATTCTTCTTCTAGTAGTAACAATAATCATGCTAAATCCAATATTGTTGCTTCTAGTAGTTCTCTTGATTCCACTAATGATTCTCTTAGCCAAGTTACACTTGAGCAAGAAAATAGCTTATTGAAGGGAATTATAGAGAAAGGTTTTTACAAGAGCCTTGCCGGAAGTAAGCAATTTGAGGAAATTGTATGCAAGCAAGGAAGGCACCGGAAGAATCAAGGTGTTGGTTTTGAACGAAAGTTCAATGCCAATGGAGTTGAGTGGGAAGAAGATCAATACCCCAAGATGAAGTTTGTTCCTCAACAAGAGAAGTATGATCCTACTTCCTTCGAGGGGACACAAGCTCAAGATGATCTTCCACCACAAGACCACAAGCTAAAAGGCAAGGACAAGCTTCAAGAAGAGATTGATGCATTTGAAGAAGCTCCAAAGGCCTTGGTCAAGTGGGTTCCCAAGACTACATCAAGTTCTACTTCATCAAGTTCATCTACAACCCCAAGGATTCCCATCAAGATGGTGTGGATCCCGAAGAAGAAGAACTAGAGAGTTCTTGAGGGTGACTCCGCCAACATACTTCACTCACATTCACATTGACAAGGACAAGTGCAATCAACTTCCACATCTTGCACTAGTTCAAGGAGTCACAAACCCTCTTGTTGGTAAGTCAAGGGACAAGGTAACCTAATGCTTTCATGGACATCATCTTGTGTGTACTTCACTCTATGTCTATGGATATCCTTGCTTGTTCCTTGTGGGACTAACCCATGTAGGTATTGAAAGTGCAACTCACTCCATTGGATTGCTCCAAATGATCTACATCAACATTGAGCATCCACATCTTCAACATCTACATGAAGTCATCATCGACAAAACCCAAGGTTAGTTCATCCCTCTTAGGGGGGACATCACATCTAGGGGGAGCTTTACTCTAAGAATTGAGCTAAAGCAACTCTAATGGTGTGAACAGAACAATGCTTTACGTAAAAGTGGTAACCCCACTTGTGCTTAAACGATGAGTATGGCCAATGATCAAATGTTCTCATTTGACTCCTAAGTCAATATACTAATATATAGATGACCTAGTCATCGCCAAATGCTTGATAGATGCTAGAGTGTTTGTGCATGCTTTGCCACATATTTCATTTGCTATCTTATTGTGTGAGCATGTTGATTGCATATTTTTTATTATTCGAGGACATCCATTTGTTGCATTGATTGTTTGGCTCTTTTTCTTTTGACAAATGGATGGACAAGAATGCCTAAGAACTTCCTCTAGCTATGTATGCTTTTCTCATCTCAAACTCTATTCTTGCTACATCACAAAGTTTGATCAAGTCAGATTCGAACCCTCTGGGTGAGGAGCACTCGGAGCCACCGATTCGTCATGGACTTAAACTTCCAAAACCTCTCATTGTATTTTGGTCTGACCGATTCATTCCATTTGGTCATACCGAGTTCATTTAGTTGATCTAGGTTTTCAATCTCGGTGCAACCGATTTGAGCAATTCGGTCACACCGAGTTGCAGTAACTGCTTGCGATTCTGCATCTCAGTGCCACCGAGTCGTTCCACTCGGTCACACCGACAGGGTCAGGATATATATACCCACGGGTCAAATTTTGGAAATTTCTCCAAAAACCCTTCGCCCGCGCTTATCCTGCTCTGCCAACTCGAGTCTCCGGATCGTCTCCTCATCGCCAGTGACCTCCTGCCGCTGGTCTCCGCCGCCGTCAACGGGAATCTTCGTCGCCGTTGCCGCCGTAGTGAGTTCACCGCCGAGTTAGGGTATGAACTCGATCCCTTTGTGCAATCTTTACCTCCGATTCCTGCACTTAGGTCAATGCCATGATTCTTACCACGTATGAGATTACTCTATCCAGCAAAAACTTCCTTTAGATTAGTTTTGATTCAAAAATTTAGGGTTAGGTTTTGGCCAAACTCATCTCGGACCGACCGAGTTGTAGAAATCGGTCTCACCAATTTGGCCTAGGCCATTGCACTTGTAATTTTTGGTCTGACCGAAACTTACGAATCGGTGCAACCGAGTTCAACTCTTAGTGAAACCCTAGCAATCTCGGAGTCACCGAACTGTGTCTCGGTCTGACCGATTCCACTAGTTTAGACTCTTATGTTGCTTCGGTGTCACCGAGTTTAACAAATCGGTAGATCAGAAATGCTTTCTGTAGAAAACTAAAACTAAGTTTTTGACTCAATTGTTTTGCAAAATCTCTGTACTTTGTGATGCTCATCCACTCTATCCAAACTACATCTATTCACAGGGCCAGCTTTCAGTTTGTAGTGTCAGCTATGTCAGATCAAAGTGACATCCAAAACAAGTCTGAGGAGCAAGTTAGCATGAGTGAGGGCGCTAGTCCCTCTGGCAGCTATGATGAGGGTAGCAGAAGCATCCCAAGCAACTTGCCCAAAGCAGCTACGAGGACAAGGAGAAAGAGAAAGTCAAATTCTGAGGATGAAGATTATGTTGCTGTTGAGGAGGAGGTCAGCTCAAAGAAGAAAGTTGTCAAGAAAGAATTTGGCACTATAGCTTCAACCAGGCCTGGTCTGCACAAGAAAGCTCCTGCCAAGAGAGTGCCCATGTCTAAGGCCAGAGCCTCAACTCTTGAAGCCTCCAAATCAACTGTTGAAGAGGTTGCTGGTGAGGGCAAGAAGAGAAAGGAAAGGGTCAAGAAGACCATGGCCAGAGTGATTGGCAAACCCTCTATGATGAGAGACCCAGCTGAGGATGAAGAAGAAGATGAAGAAGAGGATGCTGCACCAGCATCCAAAGCCCAGAAGCTGATGGGGGATGCCATCAAGTCTGGGGCTGCTCCATCAAAGCCCAAGACTGCCCCCAAAGCTACTGCTCAAGCCTCTAAGACTGCACCAAAGAGAAGCACCAGAAACATACCTGCTGCAGAAAAGAACAAGGCCCCAGTGCCTGAAATGGAAGAAGAAGAGGAAGCCCAAGTGCTCAGAAAGTTGAAGCCAAAGATCCTTGATCATGATGATAATCATCCAGTGGCTGAAAACATGAAGGAAAGAAAGGATGCATGTCTCAGATTGTGGAGACAATCAGACCCCTATGTTGCAAGGAGAAGAACTGCTGTGGACTACAAATTTCACACCAAGGAACAGCAGGACTTTTATGAAACAGTTCTATTGGATAAGAAGCCCATAGTCAGTGACATGAGATGGGTTGATTGGGAATACATTGATGAAAATGATGACCACTTCCCTAGAGTACATGAGAGCTTTAGACTCAATGGAGTTGACACCTTTGTGGGTCAGAAATTGACCAAGTGGAATGATGAGCTTATCATGTAGTTTTATTCAACAGCTCACTTCTACCCAGATGGAAGAATTGTTTGGATGTCTGAGGGTACAAGGTACCAGTCAACTATTACAGAATGGGCCAAGCTTATCAATGCCCCTGAAGAGCAAGAGGATGACACTGATGTCTATGCAAAGCGCAAGAAAGATCACAACTCCATGGCCAACATGTACAAGGAGATACCTGACAAGGCCTTGGAAACTCACAAGCTAGGCTCAGTGTACTATCTGTTGTCTGGACTGGCCACCATAAACACCATTTTGAGGCACACCTTGTTGCCCAAATCAGGAGATCACAGGATGATCAGAGGCCACTCCATCAACTTGCTTCATTTATTTGATGTGCCACAAAAATTCAAGGTGATGATCTTGATAGTTGAAACCATCAAGAGAACTGCAGCAGACCAAAAGAGGTCATGTGGGTATGCTCCACACATTCAGATGCTCATAAACTCCAAGATGGGCAAAGGCATATATCTGTTGGACAAAGAGCACCTTCCCTTGAGGCCTGATTTTGAGGACCACACAGTTGTCATGGATGCTACAGATCCTACTTCAGTAGAGGCTCAAGAGAAGAGAGAAAAAGCAAAAGCAGAGAAGGCAGCCAAGATGCCAAGTGTTGAAGAGGCATCCCAAGTTTTTCTCAAGTCTAAACAAGATCAACTCAGCTATCTCATTCAATCTACTTTGATGATTGAGAAAGGATTGGCCACCCTGACTCAGAATCAAGAGAGTCTTGAGAGAAGTTTTGAGACAAAACTTCATGACTTGGATGTCAAGGTGACAGAGATTCAGACTTCTGTGGAGAAGATCCAAGAAGAGCTTGAGGATAGGAGTGACAAGACCACCACTGATGCTTATCAAAGGGTGCCTAGAAGACAGAGGTCTGCAGCAGTGCTAGTGACAGACACTAGAGCTACAACTTCAGCTCCTGCAGCTGCAACTTCAGTTGCCCCTCCAGTTGCAACTCCACCAGCTCCTACAACCTCTTCAGATGCATTTGTTGCATGACTCCTCTCGCCACCTCCCGAAGATCAAGCTTAGAGAGCCGCATAGCACTATGCATTTCAAGCTTTTTGGTAACTTGTTGCCAAAGGGGGAGAAAGTGTATAGATCATAGGCTTCGAGAGACAGAGCTTTGCTTCTTTTTGCCTCTTTTGCTACTTATTTGTTCGCCTTCTTGGATGATACTCTATGGTTGTGCGTGTGAGATACTTGTATGGTCATGTGCTTGATCATATCATACTTTAATGCTTGTGCTTGGATGATGATATTCTCTATCTCTCATGTATGATCATTCACTTTGTCTTGGTGATGAGTGTATATTTCATATTCTATCATTTTGAGCGCTCCACCAAGATGTATGTGACATGGAAGAGTAACCCATGATCCTAATCGATTGTGCATTTGCATTCACAAGCAAAGTTTTAAATAATGCACAGATTTAGGGGGAGCTCTTGCTTATCACATACTTCTCAAAGCGACGATGTATTTCATTCTTATTATCATTTGTCGAAGCTTGATCTATATGTTGTCATCAATTACCAAAAAGGGGAAGATTGAAAGTGTAACTAATCCCTGGGTGGTTTTGGTAATTCTTAACAACATATAGCTCATTGAACTAATACTCTTTCAAGATGATCATTTCAGAAAGTTCAATGATTGGCATGGCATGGAATAGAGATGTGGAACCCTCAAAATGCTAAGGACATATATTGGCAAAAGCTCAAGACTCTACATTTTCTTTTTAGTGATCCAAGATCACATTGAGTCCATAGGAAAAGCCAATACTATTAAAAGGGGATGAGGTGTTGCTTAATGGCTTGCTTGCTCAAAATGCTTAGGATATGCTCCAAAAGCCCTCAACCACTTTCTCAGTTCCACATATGTCCTAAACCTGAAGTCAAACTCGGCCCCACCGATTTGATCTATCCGGCGCCACCGAGTTCACTTGACATAGCCATAGCCAGAAACCCTAATCAATTTAGTCTCACCGATACGGATCTCGGTCTCACCGAGATGGGACTGCAAACTCTCTGTTTCCCTTCGTAACATTTCGGTCTAACCGAAATGAGCGATCGGTCCCACCGAGTTCGCAATGCAAACTCTCTATTTTCTTTTCGTAACATTTTGGTCTAATCGAAATGAGCGATCGGTCCCACCGAGTTTGCCTGGCCAACTCTCTGTTTGCCTATTACTGAAATCGGTCCCACCGAGTTCATGTGATCGGTCTCACCGAGATCAAGTTATGCCCTAACCCTAGCACATCGGTCCCACTGAGTTGATCACGTCGGTCCCACCAAAAATCCTAACATTCACATTTTGAACTGAATCGGTCTGACCGAGTTTCACTATTCGGTCCCACCGAGTTTGGTAAATTGTGTGTAGCGGTTAGATTTTGTGTGGAGGCTATAAAAACCCCTCCACCCCTTCTCCATTTGTGAGAGATCCATCAGAACGTGCCTACACTTACACTACTCATTTTCTGAGAGAGAACCACCTACTCATGTGTTGAGACCAAGACATTCTAATCCAACCACTAGAATCTTGATCTCTAGCCTTCCCCAAGTTGCTTTCTACTCAAATCATCTTTCCACCATATCCAAATCTGTGAGAGAGAGTTGAGTGTTGGGGAGACTATCATTTGAAGCACAAGAGCAAGGAGTTCATCATCATCACACCATCTATTACCTTTTGGAGAGCGGTGTCTCCTAGATTGGTTAGGTGTTACTTGGGAGCCTCCATCAAGATTGTGGAGTTGAACCAAGGAGTTTGTAAGGGCAAGGAGATCGCCTACTTCGTGAAGATCTACCCAAGTGAGGCAAGTCCTTCGTGGGCGATGGCCATGGTGGGATAGACAAGGTTGTTTCTTCGTGAACCCTTCGTGGGTGGAGCCCTCCGTGGACTCGCGCAACCGTTACCCTTCGTGGGTTGAAGTCTCCATCAACGTGGATGTACGATAGCACCACCTATCGGAACCACGCCAAAAATCTCCGTGTCTACATTGCATTTGCTCCCTCCAAACTCCTCCCCTTTACCTTCATATGCAATGATTTACATTCCGCTGCTATACTCTTAGAATTGCATGTGTAGGTTGATTGCTTGACTTGTGCTAAGTTGCTAAAATCTGCCAAGACTTAAAATTGGGAAAAGGCTAGATTTTTATTTGGTCAAGTAGTCTAATCACCCCCCCTCTAGACATACTTTCGATCCTACACCCTCCCATTGCCATGACACTCTCCCGGCCACTCCGACTAACTCCCCACTGAACTAAGTCATGGGTGGCCCCATGTCTACCAAAGACACCAACGGACACCGTCGTGGCAAAATAACGGTCCCAAACGGGGACAAGGTACCATAACAACAACGGGCACACAAGGTTATGTCTGCTTACCGGACCAGGGTACCGCACGCCCATAACCTTCCCTCGTTGGAGGTACCGACCAGGGGCATGACAACGGGCCGAATAACGGCCTTCCCATAAAGGCAAATGTGGTTGCACTTGGAAAACTCGATTCAGTGGCACCATGACCCGATCAACATTATGTTCAAGTTGGATTAACATCAAGTTTAACTTTGAAATAATAAAAAAATAACTCGAGTCACAATATGCCATGAACATGCGGAAAATGCGAATGGTGGCCGAGCTACAGGCCGGCCGGAATCCTGGCCGTCCTGACACCGTTTAGATCCGTGCCATCATAGTATTTCACTGTTTTTGTGCATGGTATTGCTATTTTATGCGCCGTATTCAGCAAATAGCAGCCCCACCACGTGCTAGGGAATCTAGCCCTGTTCCCTATTCACATGCATGTCAGTCCACGAAAAGAGCTGGTTCACGCGCATGTACCGGGTCATGCAAACATGTACGGCGTATGAGGGGCACAGACTAAGGAATCCGGGCAGCGCGTGTGTCCACCAGTAGAGGTTTGTGCACATGTGGATCAATGCGGACCACGAGCCCTCAAATTTGTTTAATTAGTAGATTAACAAACATGTCTAGACGATTTCACAGCCACCAATCAAGATGTTTGTGAATGTTCAATAAACAAGTGGATAAGAGCATCTCCAACAGACTTTGTATATTTGGCTAGGATTGTTAAAAATTGAAAATATAGCAATTTGGTCCAAAAACCATTGCTCCAACAGCCTTTGTATAAGTAGTGCCTCATAATTTTTTTTACAAAGTTTGTTATATTTGCACCCACACTTGGTATATTTGCAAAGTGGAGAGGCACTTGCTATAATTTTTAGTAGCCCAGTTTCTATGGTCCCCTACATCCCCTTGTTCCATTGACAAGTCGACCACACCGCCCCCTAGATTCCTGCTGATCCGCGCCTGGCACCGGTCCCCACATGTCATTGAGAGGATTGCTAAATTTTATAGCAATGCTGTTGGAGCAAAAACTTTTGGGATTGCTAAATCTTCTCTCTCCTCTTGCTATACCAAGTTTTTAGCAATTCAGAATAGTAATGCCGTTGGAGATGCTCAAACGCAGAGCGGGCCGTGTAGTAGTACTAGTTCAAAAACTACATCTTTTGTTAATTAACATGGGTTTAAAATTTAATGACTCATCATTTGCTTTTTTTCTAATTGCCGGCAAATTAACCATCACAATTAGACAAATTAACAGCTTGTTCTAAAAAAAGACAAATTAACAGCCATTGTACACCAAGATGATGTTTGTGAAGTAGCTAGTCACATGATTAATCTGTAAGCACTACCCTCCCACATATGTTTATTGGTTACAGTTTCATTGTGATGTCGATGTACGTACGAATAAAAAAAGAAGCTATTGCGCAGTTGTCATGTCTGGACGTGCAAAAAGCTCTGGGAATCTCTACACCTTTAGGTCAAGTCAGCATTTTTTATTATGCACCATCCATCCACCGAGCCATCTCCCATCTAGGTTGAATTTCGTGTTTTGACCCTTTTCACATACTATTTCGAGATCTGACCCCTTTTGAGAAAAATTTCGGGATCTGACCCTTTTCTTACCCCCAGACCCCTTGGCGGTAGGGTATAATAGCTTACCGCCAAGGGGTATGGCGGTAGGGTTCCTGCCTACCGCCAAACAGGCTGGCGGTAGCCTGTGCACCCCTACCGCCAAGGTGCCTGACGGTAGGCCCTCGCACGCACTGTGTTGGAGACTTAGAATTTTTCTACGGTAGGGTGTCCAACCCTATCGCCAAGGGGTTTGGCGGTAGGTCATTATACCCTACCGCCAAGGGGTCTGGCGGTAAGAAAAGGGTCAAGTCCCGAAATTTTTCACACCGAGGGTCAGATCCCGAAATTGTACAGGAAAAGAATCAAAACATGAAATTCGGCCTCCCATCTATACTGTCCCACACATGCAAACAGTGGCTTCCCGCGGGTGGCAGCGAACGGCGCACACATAGTTTTTGTCAACACATTCACTGACTGCATTCAAGATGATTACGAGACCAAGAATATTTGATAACATCCTTTTTTTTACAATCAGAGACAAATTGTTAGTAAGCAAATATCATTAAGAATACTTTCATGTTTAACAGTATTAACTTGTACTGATCAGATCGATCTCGATCTCATTTAGGTATAATTCTACATATATAACTGAGATCATTGTACATGAAGATGTAATCAACCTCTGTGACAGACAATTGTTTTGGTTAGAAGTACACAGCCCATACACTGTTTTTAGGAAAAGTAATTCTTCTGTAACACACCACACCAAGGAAAAGCGATTTACCAGGTCGCAAATCCAACAACCACAGTAAGCAAGAGTTTTGCTACGGTGGTAGTTCGGCTCGAATGGGTCAGTAGATTTACCGCAGACAGTCCCGATGGCCTAGCATGCCACATTTCAAGCATTTTCCTAAATGCATTTTGCCTTGTTTACATTTAGCCTGCTTTTGGCAAACCTTGTGCCAAAACCAACCTCCCAGAACTGGTATGCTTCATCTAATGAAACAAATGATGTGACAATGATTGTGCTCACAACCTTCCCATTCTGCTTGTCGAGAGACACCCCGGAGGTTCCAAAGCACTCTTCCTGTTAAGGTTCACCTCTCGTTCGGCAGGTGCTTTCCCAATACTCACCCTGCGTACTAAGATACATACCCTAGCAGTGATAATGCACAGGAAAAATGGTGGAAAGTATAAGCTCCTGTGATATCTAGTTTCAAGTGCATTGTGAACTCCCACATGGAAAGATAAATTGGTACTTGGTTATTTTGATGGATCCCAATACATTAAGTGCACCAATTTATTTGCATGTTTTTGTCAAGAACAATGGTACACAACATAGTAAACATTTGAAACTAATCCGCGCCACCAGGGAATGCACTGTGGCTAGTAAACTTCCTAATTTCAGCAACGCAGAATTAATCTGGGATCAGAATCCAGGACAAATCGTCATTATTTATACCAATAAAAGACAACCAATAGAATTGGCATCAATCCAAGCCCATGGTTAATGTTCAATCCAGCTTTCTGTATAATTACTACAACTGGCGGATGCACAACGGAGAGGATATTCAATCCAACTTTAAATTATCCTAATTTAGTGACACATAGTTAATCAGGATTTCAGGATTCAGGACAAAAAAACTCCTATATAATACCAATCAAAGTCTGGCACATACTAAAACAAATTTAATGGTCAATCATGTGTTGTCTTTCTAGCGCAATAGAGAGGTAACACGTAATGAAAAATATTCAGTGCAGTTAGCTATGGTTAGACACAAACCCAAACAGCTAAGAGAAAAATTAGTCCAGTGGCGCTATCGTTCAGATTATTCACTTGGAAAGCACTCATCACAACCAAGACAAACTGCTTAAGCATACCTCCTAATCCAGCCGATGGTAACTACATTTCTATAAAATTATGGGCAGCACTCCATGACATAAGCATAATCAAGCACTGGAATTGGGTAGGATATGTATCAGATCGCCTGTTCCAGGCAGTCAGGAAGTTTAAGGCTGATGTTCTAAAGAGAAACCCAACTATTCATATAGTTGGATGCCATTTGTTCCTGCAGAAACCCAACTAAAGAGAAACCCAACTATTCATACAAGGTTTGCAGTGTATAAGTACCCAAGCATAGTAAGTAATCAAATCATGTTCGAATCAAATCACTGTCTGAACTCTGAAAACTGCATATGTGTACTGACATGCACTGCGCAACGCAAATCACCAGTCTGGAGAGAAGCTTGGCCTACGATTTGTCAGACACTCCCAGTCGAACACACATAAATCCAATAGTGGAACACGATTTTAGCAGGTAAGCTAACACACAAAAATGGAGCCCCACGCTGCAGGCCAAAATGATTCTAATCTCAGTAACTAGACTCCCTACTGAATTTTGACAAACATGGATTCTGCATTTGTCAGACATGTCAAAAGCCAATACCAAGGTAAAACAAACATCAACCCATCGACAAAGGCAAATCCACAATTCACCACCATATTTCCAGAATCCAAAAATCTATACGCAACAAGGTACAAAGAGGTTATCGGTTTGCAAATTCGGACGGCCTTTGGTTGGCCAAGAAAAACCAGGGCCGTGTAGCATTATCCACAGAATCAAACTGATCTCTATGGTAGATGAGAGAGTTTTTAATCCCCAATTACCTCCTGTCCAACGTTAGTAGCTTCTGGTCATCGGCGTCCCCGCACAGCCCCGTGCCCTCGCCGTCGTGGCTCATCTGGCCATCGGCGATATTCATGGAATCCTGCGACTCCACCGGGAGGAAACCAGTAATCGGCTGCGCCGTCTCAACATGGATCCTGCAGAAAACGCGGTGAGGCAAACAAACTCAAATCCATAAAACAGAACGCGGATCTAACGCGGTAACGATGAGCGGATCAAAAAGACATATCCGTGGCACTCGACACCAAAAGAACAGATCTCGCCGGAGATGGACCGTGCCGCCGTCCATGGATGGAGAGAGAGAAAGAGACGCATCAAAAGAACAAATTTCGCCGGAGATGGGCCGTGCTGCCGTCCAGGGGTGGAGAGAGAGAAAGAGACGCAGAGGCACATCCGGCGTGTGGCGACGAGTTGTCCACGGGGTATGGGTAGGGCCGTAATGGGCAGGGAAGGGATGCTCTGTCATGTGCTATTTTGAAAAAAAAGTGAACGGAACAAGACAGCCCATGCGGGACCAAACATGTACGCATAGGCTTGTGCTAGGTTGTATTCCAGCCCGTATTCACACTATAGCCTGACACAACCCTGACCCATTTCAGATCACGAGGCCCATACGAACGCACCTGATACCGGCCTGCCTGTAGCGCGGCCACCAAAAGCCCGCACTCATTTTACTGGCTCTTTGCCACGTTAATGGTCTATCTGTGTCCATTGTTGTATACTAAGGGGCTGTTTGGATTGTGCCCAAGCTAGCCTTACCAAATTATTGGCGTGACCAAATCAAAGGCATGACCAAAAAGTTGGCAAGTTGTGGCTGTTTGGATTGTAGCCCATAGTAGTTGCCAATTTTTTGGCAAAACCATTGGCTATCATTTGGTTTGAAGCCAAATAGTTGGCAACTTTGATTGGCCTTTCTTTGGTTTGCTTCCAATTTTTGGTATCAATTAAACTCACATATATAACATGATACAAATACAAAAGTGGCAAACATGTATTGGGTTAGTGCTTGGCTTGACTCTACTCGTAGTTTATTTTAATTATTTTGAACTGATTCTACTCGTAGTTTACTTTCAATGTTAAGCTGCTAAAAGAGTGAGGCGCATAAAGGACTATAGGGCCTTTTCAAAAAAAAAGAAGTAAAAATTAACGAAGGGATTATAAGGTTAGCGGGACTAAAATCCACGGCATTGAAAACACAATTACTCTCTCCGTTCCTAAATATTTGTCTTTTTAGAGATTTTAAATGGACTACCACATACCGATGTATATAGACATATTTTAGAACGTAGATTCACTCATTTTGCTCCATATGTAGTCACTTGTTGAAATCTCTAGAAAGACAAATATTTAAAAACGGAGGGAGTAGAAAACAAATCGCAGCAATTAATAATAGGCGGGGGCTGCTTTGGATTACGGAGGCAGTATCGGCATATGCATGGCGCTCGTGGAGCGAGTCTCACGCAGAAAAAAGGCTGCAGTTAATTAGGGAGGCAAACAACCAATTTAAGCAGTAGCTGTGCGATAGCGCGTGGAGCTTTAGATTCAGTTAGCATTAATTTGGCCGGTTTGGCCGGATAATCCACCTGTCATTATGATACAGCGTACTCACGTAGGGAAGAGCTGGCGCCCAACTCGCCAATTTAAACGATAGCCAAATCATAGGGGCACGCCAATATTTTGGTGTGGTCATCGTTGGTTGTAAATCAAACACATCCTTAGTATGGTCATGTTTTTTTTTTGGTGAATTCTAGTATGTTCATGTTTTTCGGACATTGATGCAAGGTTCAGTTGTGTGGATTATAATGCAAGATTAATTCACAATAAAATTAAATACTTCTTTTGTAAACAAATATAAAAGAGTAGTGATCTAAACGGTCTTATGTTTGTTTACAGAGGGAGTACATGACCTTGTAGACATGGACACTTTTTAAGACGCAACTTTGAATGTTATTTAGTGTGTAAAAATGTTATCAGTAAATTTTTTTTGCATTACTTTTATTTTAACAACTTACTACTGTTATTCATATCCCCGCAAAAAAAAAGTTGGAGAAATTTAAGTCGGTGTCTGGAACGCAGGTAGTAGTATACTTTAGATCAACGTAAGCCGAGCTTTCTTACGTCATTAGGCTTTGTGGGCGTCCGTTTTACTGATTTAATCATTTCTGATCGCTAGATCTGCTTCATTAGCGTCCTTGCCCAACTGTAGGCCGCTGCCCAACTGTAAGCTGTTGCTCTGGAAGAAGAAACCGAGGCCTCTGATTAATTGGGCCGCTTGGGACAGCCCATTTAATGGAGTAATCGACCAACGTCAGATTCCAATCTGAGGCTCTTTACTGGCTCTTTGCCACGTTAATGGTCTATCTGTGTCCATTGTTGTGTACGTACTAACTATTTCTAGTATGGTCATGTTTTTCGGATATTGATGCAAGGTTCAGTTGTGTGGATTATAATGTAAGATTAGTTCACAATAAAATTAAATACTCCCTTTGTAAATAAATATAAGAGAGTAGTGATCTAAACTTGTTTAGATAGGGAGTACATGACCCTGTAGACATGGACACTTTTTAAGATGCAACTTTGAATGTTATTTAGTGCGTAAAAATGTTATCAGTAATTTTTTTGCATTATTTTTATTTGAACAACTTACTAATGTTATTTATATCGCCAGTCAAAATTGGAGAAGTTTAAATCGGTGTCTGGAGCGCAGGTAGTAGTATACTTTAGGATCAACGTAAACCGAGCTTTCTTACGTCATTAGGCTTTGTGGGCGTCCGTTTTGCTAATTTAATCATTTCTGGCCTCTAGATCTGCTTCATTAGCGTCCTTGCCCAACTGTAGGTTGCTGCTCTAGAAGAAAAAACCGAGGCCACTCATTAATTGGGCCGCTTGGGACAGTCCATTTAATGGAGTAATCGACCAAAGGCCGATTCCAATCTATCGCTATCTGGTGCCGCCGTCGCTGTCATCATCTGAGAAATTTAGGTCCCTTCGCCTTCAGCTGTCATCTTGGCACCGAGAGGTGGGGGGACATCAGATCTTCAAGATTTCTATGTTCTTCGTCAACGTCTAGTGGTCGTCATAGTTTTGTGAGAATAAATTTTGTCTTGTTCTTTTGACAGTGCCACGAGGTTAGAGAGTTTTCTGTCCTCGCATATCTGATTATTCGAATCTGATGAGTTTATGTTGTTGTATCAAGCTTTTTTGTTGGTTTGATTTTTTGTGGAGGTGAAATCTTTCATCGACAGCATGGTGAAGAAATAGTGATTCGATGGCCTGCACTTCTAAGGGATCATCTTCGGCCAAAGTACGTTCATCGATTAAGGCATCCCATCTTTTTGGATGGGCGACTCAAGGCGCTTTTAAAAATCATTATTGGTAATATTAGTGCGTGTGAAAGAGTGACAATATAGTTACTCCAGTCCAATTGCAGCCTCTTTACCAAACTCTTTCGAGTATTTCTTCGAGCAGAGATTGATACCGCGAAGAAGGTGTTTTCAAGAGATTTCACTGTAATTCTTAGTCATTGGAGTTACTTTGTATCTTATTGGATCTTACATTCAAATCGGTGTACCTGTAATTGTTATAAGGATGAATAAAGTTACAGGTGTTTTTAAAAAAAAAAACTGTCACTATCTATTCTCAAGGAAAAAAAATCTGTCGCTAGCTCGCTTGGTGGAGAGTTCATATACTAAGAAGTCTAGGTCTGTAAGGGTTCGATTTTTCTTGTTTTTTCAGATTTTTTTTACCATGTTTCTTTGATTGACACATGTGCATGATGGTCTTCTAGGGTGTCATCGATTTTATTTTTCCTGCGGTCACATCTTGTTTACTGTTGACATTGTCATGTTGTGTGCTCTTGCTTACTGACACGTGTGATGTGTGGTCTCCTGGAAGGTTCCTCTTGTCCTTTAAAAAAGTTTGTTTGACTGTGCGCTGGGATGGTTGAATTCACGTGGCCGTTCAAGAGGTATGTGGCCTGGTGTTGTTCCATGCGCCTTTGCATGGCTCATGCATGTGGCCACGTTGGCTTCATGTATCGTTGACTACCTATGCCATCAATTGACACGTTGCTTTCTGGTCTTTTCTCGTGGGTTTCGTTTTGTTTTCTTCTCTTCTTTTGGCTGCCTATAAGTACTTCTTGTCTGGTGTTTGTTCATGTCCCTCTTGTTGTGTCCTTCCTGTTCGTTTGATCTCTGTTGCGGTGCGGGAGGGCGCCGACCAGGTGGTGCAGGTGGCCGATGGCCGGCAGCGCCCATGGCCCCGACGGGAGTCTGGTAGTGTGCGTGGCCGTCCGTAGTCGTTTGGGTCGCCCGCCTACAGCCCGACTCTCTCTACGTGTGGCTGGTCTTGGCTGTTCGGCTGGCCGTGACTTCGTTCGTTCTTCATTCTTCATCTGGTGTTTCATGGTGCTGCTCCGCGCGCGTGTGTGTCATGGTTCTTTTTCGGCTGCTCGGCGGATTGGTCACCCAGTACTCTCTCTCACAATTTGTTGTGCAGCAGATTGGATGTAGGATTTGGCGGCGACCGTATGAGTGCGCCGCGGCGTTGCTGCCACTGTCGCCGCTACCTGGATTTGCTCGCCGGCCTCTAGAACCGCCCCGTGGATTCGTCTCACTGGCGCTTGGAGTCTTCGCCGCCGCCAGCAAGGTATCCCCTCCACCATCCCCATTCCCTGCTCTCCTCCCTTCCGGTCCTCCCGCGCTTGCTTGCGTGTTGGCTGTGTGTGCTCTTGCTGCAGCGTGCGGCGTGCGTGCCTGTTTGTTGTGCCTGTGTACGTACTTGTTGTGTGCGTGGTTGCTAGCTGCTGCTGGGCACCGGGCCATGGCCTCTGCTGTACGCAACTATGATTTGCTAAAGAATGCAGTTTGCTTGCTGCTGACCTGTTGATGTTGCTAGCAGGGAGAAATAGACATGGCATCTGCGGGTCAATCTTCAGTTGAGAGGCTGGGAAGCACTAAGCATATATCATTTGGTAAGTAAGGTACAAGCTAACTTATTTATTGTTTCGAACATTTCATGCTTAATATTCTGTACATTTCAAATTCTAATACTAGCAGATGCGTTTTGCAAGTCGCACGACTAAGAAGTCTAGGTCTGTAAGGGTTCGATTTTTCTTGTTTTTTCAGATTTTTTTTACCATGTTTCTTTGATTGACACGTGTGTGTGATGGTCTTCTAGGGTGTCATCGATTTTATTTTTCCTGCGGTCACATCTTGTTTACTGTTGACATTGTCACGCTGTGTGCTCTTGCTTACTAACACGTGTGATGTGTGGTCTCCTGGAAGGTTCCTCTTGTCCTTTAAAAAAGATTGTTTGACTGTGCGCTGGGATGGTTGAATTCACGTTGCCGTTCAAGAGGTATGTGGCCTGGTGTTGTTCCATGCGCCTTTGCATGGCTCATGCATGTGGCCACGTTGGCTTCATGTATCGTTGACTACCTATGCCATCAATTGACACATTGCTTTCTGGTCTTTTCTCGTGGGTTTCATTTTGTTTTCTTCTCTTATTTTGGCTGCCTATAAGTACTTCTTGTCTGGTGTTTGTTCATGTCCCTCTTGTTGTGTCCTTCCTGTTCGTTTGGTCTCTGTTGCGGTGCGGGAGGGTGCCGACCAGGTGGTGCAGGTGGCCGATGGCCGGCAGCGCCCATGGCCCCGACGGGAGTCTGGTAGCGTGCGTGGCCGTCCGTAGTCGTTTGGGTCGCCCGCCTACAGCCCGACTCTCTCTACGTGTGGCTGGTCTTGGCCGTTCGGCTGGCCGTGACTTCGTTCGTTCTTCATTCTTCATCTGGTGTTTCATGGTGCTGCTCCGCGCGCGTGTGTGTCATGGTTCTTTTTCGGCTGCTCGGCGGATTGGTCACCCAGTACTCTCTCTCACAATTTGTTGTGCAGCAGATTGGATGTAGGATTTGGCGGCGACCGTATGAGTGCGCCGTGGCGTTGCTGGCACTGTCGCCACTACCTGGATTCGCTCGCCGGCATCTGGAACCGCCCCGTGGATTCGTCTCGCTGGTGCTTGGAGTCTCCGCCACCGCCAGCAAGGTATCCCCTCCACCATCCCCATTCCCTGCTCTCCTCCCATCTGGTCCTCCCGTGCTTGCTTGCGTGTTGGCTGTGTGTGCTCTTGCTGCCGCGTGCGGCATGCATGCCTGTTTGCTGTGCCTGTGTACGTACTTGTTGTGTGCTTGTGTGCATGGTTGCTAGCTGCTGCTGGGCACCGGGCCATGGCCTCTGCTGTACGCAACTATGATTTGCTAAAGAATGCAGTTTGCTTGCTGCTGACCTGTTGATGTTGCTAGCAGGGAGAAATAGACCTGGCATCTGCGGGTCAATCTTCAATTGAGAGACTGGGAAGCACCAAGCATATATCATTTGGTAAGTAAGGTACAAGCTAACTTATTTATTGTTTCCAACTTTTCATGCTTAATATTCTGTACATTTCAAATTCTAATACTAGCTGATGTGTTTTGCTAGTCGCACGACTAAGAAGTCTAGGTCTATAAGGGTTCGATTTTTCTTGATTTTTCAAAAAAAAATTACCATGTTTCATTGATTGACACATGTGCATGATGGTCTTCTAGGGTGTCATCGATTTTATTTTTCCCGCGGTCACATTTTGTTTACTGTTGACATCGTCACGCTGTGTGCTCTTTCTTACTGACACGTGTGATGTGTGGTCTCCTGGAAGGTTCCTCTTGTCCTTTAAAGAAGTTTGTTTGACTGTGCGCTGGGATGGTTGAATTCACGTGGCCGTTCAAGAGGTATGTGGCCTGGTGTTGTTCGACGCGCCTTTGCATGGCTCATGCATGTGGCCACGTTGGCTTCTGAAGGAAATATGCCCTAGAGGCAATAATAAAGTTATTATTTATTTCCTTATTTCTTGATAAATGTTTATTATTCATGCTAGAATTGTTTTAACCGGAAACTTAGTACATGTGTGAATACATAGACAAACAGAGTGTCCCTAGTATGCCTCTACTTGACTAGCTTGTTTATCAAAGATGGTTATGTTTCCTAACCATAGACATGTGTTGTCATTTGATGAACGGGATCACATCATTAGGAGAATGATGTGATGGACAAGACCCATCCGTTAGCTTAGCACTATGATTGTTTAGTTTTATTGCTATTGCTTTCTTCATGACTTATACATGTTCCTCAGACTATGAGATTATGCAACTCCCGAATACCGGAGGAACACTTAGTGTGCTATCAAATGTCACAACGTAAATGGGTGATTATAAAGATGCTCTACAGGTGTCTCCGAAGGTGTTTGTTGGGTTGGCCTAGATCGAGATTAGGATTTGTCACTCCGTGTTTCGGAGAGGTATCTCTGGGCCCTCTCGGTAATGCCCATCACTCTAAGCCTTGCAAGCAATGTGACTAATGAGTTAGTTGCGGGATGAAGTATTACGGAACGAGTAAAGAGACTTGCCGGTAATGAGATTGAACTAGGTATGATGATACCGACGATCGAATCTCGGGCAAGTAATATACCGATGACAAAGGGAACAACGTATGTTGTTTTGCGGTTTGAGTGATAAAGATCTTCGTAGAATATGTAGGAGCCAATATGAGCATCCAGGTTCCGCTATTGGTTATTGACCAGAGATGTGTCTCGGTCATGTCTACATAGTTCTCGAACCCGTAGGGTCCGCACGCTTAACGTTCAATGACGATTTGTATTATGAGTTATGTGTTTTGATGACCGGAGTTTGTTCGGAGTCCCGGATGAGATCACGGACATGACAAGGAGTCTCGAAATGCTCGAGACATAAAGATTGATATATTGGAACATGTTATTCGGACACCGGAAGTGTTTCGGATAGTTTCGGGTAAAACCGGAGTGCCGGAGGGGTTATCTGAACCCCCCGGGGGAACTAATGGGCCACCATGGGCCTTGTTTGAGAGAGAGGAGGGCAGCCAGGGCAGGCCGCGCGCCCCCCCTAGCAGTCCTAATTGGACAAGGGAAGGGGGGCGGCGCCCCCCTTTCCTACTCCCTCTCCCTCTCCTTCCTTTCCCCTCTCTCCCTTTTGGTGGAATCCTACTAGGACTTGGAGTCCTAGTAGGACTCCCCTCTTGGGCGCACCCTAGGGGCCGGCCGACCCTCCCCTCCTCCCTCCTTTATATACGTGGGGAGGGGGGCACCCTAGAACACACAAGTTGATCTTTTAGTCGTGTGCGGTGCCCCCCTCCACAGTTACACACCTCGGTCATATCGTCGTAGTGCTTAGGCGAAGCCCTGCGCCGGTAACAACATCAACATCGTCGCCACGCTGTCGTGTTGACGGAACTCTCCCTCGTCCTCAACTGGATCAAGAGCTGAACATGTGCTGAACGCGGAGGTGCCGTACGTTCGCTACTTGGATCGGTTGGATCGCGAAGAAGTTCGACTGCATCAACCGCATTACTAAACACTTCCGCTTTCGGTCTACGAGGGTACATGGACACACTCTCCCCGCTCGTTGCTATGCTTCTCCTAGATAGATCTTGCGTGATCGTAGGAAATTTTTGAAATACTACGTTCCCCAACAGTGGCATCCGAGCCAGGTCTATGCGTAGATGATATGCACGAGTAGAACACAAAGAGTTCTGGGCGATAATAGTCATACTGCTTACCACCAACGTCTTACTTTGATTCGGCGGTATTGTTGGATGAAGCGACCCGGACCGACATTACATGACCGCGTTCATGAGACTGGTTCTACCGATGTGCTTTGCACAAAGGTGGCTGGCGGGTGTCTATTTCTCCAACTTTAGTTGAATCGAGTTTGACTACGGCCGGTCCTTGTTGAAGGTTAAAACAGGACACTTGATGAAAAATCGTTGTGGTTTTGATGCGTAGGTAAGAACGGTTCTTGCTAGAAGCCCGTAGCAGCCACGTAAAACTTGCAACAACAAAGTAGAGGACGTCTAACTTGTTTTTGCAAGGCTTGCTGTGATGTGATATGGTCAAGACGTGATGATATATAAATTGTTGTATGAGATGATCATGTTTTGTAAAAGTTATCGGCAACTGGCAGGAGCCTTATGGTTGTCGCTTTATTGTATGAAATACAATCGCCATGTAATTGCTTTACTTTATCACTAAGAGGTAGCGATAGTCGTGGAAGCAATAGTTGGCGAGACGACAACGATGCTACGATGGAGATCAAGGTGTCAAGCCGGTGACGATGGTGATCATGACGGTGCTTTGGAGATGGAGATCAAAGGCACAAGATGATGATGGCCATATCATATCACTTATATTGATTGCATGTGATGTTTATCCTTTATGCATCTTATTTTGCTTAGTACGGCGGTAGCATTATAAGATGATCCCTCACAAAAAAAACTCAAGGTATAAGTGTTCTCCCTGAGTATGCACCGTTGCGACAGTTCGTCGTGCCGAGACACCACGTGATGATCGGGTGTGATAAGCTCTACGTTCACATACAACGGGTGCAAGACAGTTTTGCACGTGCGGAATACTCGGGTTAAACTTGACGAGCCTAGCATATGCAGATATGGCCTCGGAACACTGGAGACCGAAAGGTCGAGCGTGAATCATATAGTAGATATGATCAACATAGAGATGTTCATCATTGAAAACTACTCCATCTCACGTGATGATCGGACATGGTTTAGTTGATATGGATCACGTGATCATTTAGATGACTAGAGGGATGTCTATCTAAGTGGGAGTTCTTAAGTAATATGATTAATTGAACTTAATTTATCATGAACTTAGTCCTGATAGTATTTTGCATGTCTATGTTGTTGTAGATCAATGGCCCGTGCTACTGTTCCTTTGAATTTTAATGCATTCCTAGAGAAAGCTAAGTTGAAAGATGATGGTAGCAACTACACGGACTGGGTCCGTAACTTGAGGATTATCCTCATTGCTGCACAGAAGAATTATGTCCTTGATGCACCGCTGGGTGAAAGGCCTGCTGCAGGAGCAGATGCTGACATTATGAACATCTGGCAAGCTCGATCTGATGACTACTCGATACTTCAGTGTGCCATGCTTTACGGCTTAGAATCGGGACTTCAAAGACGTTTTGAACATCATGGAGCATATGAGATGTTTCAGGAGTTGAAGTTAATATTTCAAGCAAATGCCTGAGTTGAGAGATATGAAGTCTCCAACAAGTTCTATAGCTGTAAGATGGAGGAGAACAGTTCTGTCAGTGAACACATACTCAGAATGTCTGGGTACAATAACCACTTGACTCAGCTGGGAGTTAATGTTCCGGATGATTGTGTTATTGACAGAGTTCTTCAATCACTGCCACCAAGCTACAAAGGCTTTGTGATGAACTATAATATGCAAGGGATGGAAAAGACAATTCCCGAGCTCTTCGCGATGCTATGCTAAAGGCTGCGGAGGTAGAAATCAAAAAGGAGCATCAAGTGTTGATGATTAACAAGACCACTAGTTTCAAGAAAAAGGGCAAAGGGAAGAAGGGGAACTTCAAGAAGAATAGCAAGCAAGTTGCTACTCCCGGGAAGAAGCCCAAGTCTGGACCTAAGCCTGAAACTGAGTGCTTCTACTGCAAAGGGACTGGTCACTGGAAGCGGAACTGCCCCAAGTATTTGGCGGATAAGAAGGACGGCAAAGTGAAAGGTATATTTGATATACATGTTATTGATGTGTACCTTACTAATACTCGTAGTAGCACCTGGGTATTTGATACTGGTTCTGTTGCTCATATTTGCAACTCAAAACAGGAGCTACGGATTAAACGAAGATTGGCTAAGGACGAGGTGACGATGCGCGTGGGAAATGGTTCCAAAGTCGATGTGATCGCCGTCGGCATGCTACCTCTACATCTACCTTCGGGATTAGTTTTAGACCTGAATAATTGTTATTTGGGGCCAGCGTTGAGCATGAACATTATGTCTGGATCTTGTTTGATGCGAGACGGTTATTCATTTAAATCAGAGAATAATGGTTGTTCTATTTATATGAGTAATATCTTTTATGGTCATGCATCCTTGAGAAGTGGTCTATTTTTGTTGAATCTCGACTGTAGTGATACACATATTCATAATATTGAAGCCAAAAGATACAAAGTTAATAATGATAGTGCAACTTATTTATGGCACTGCCGTTTAGGTCATATTGGTGTAAAGCGCATGAAGAAACTCCATGCTGATGGGCTTTTGGAATCACTTGATTATGAATCACTTGATACTTGCGAACCATGCCTCATGGGCAAGATGACTAAAACTCCGTTCTCGGGAACAATGGAGCGAGCAACTGACTTATTGGAAATAATACATACTGATGTATGCTGTCCGATGAGTGTTGAGGCTCGCGGCGGGTATCGTTATTTTCTGACCTTCACAGATGATTTGAGCAGATATGGGTATATCTACTTAATGAAACGTAAGTCTGAAACATTTGAAAAGTTCAAAGAATTTCAGAGTGAAGTGGAAAATCATCGTAACAAGAAAATAAAGTTTCTGCGATCTGATCGTGGAGGTGAATATTTGAGTTATGAGTTTGGTCTTCATTTGAAACAAGGTGGAATAGTTTCGCAACTCACGCCACCTGGAACACCACAGCGTAATGGTGTGTCCGAACGTCGTAACCGTACTTTATTGGATATGGTGCGATCTATGATCTCTCTTACCGATTTACCACTATCGTTTTGGGGTTATGCATTAGAGACAGCTGCATTCACGTTAAATAGGGCACCATCTAAATCTGTTGAGACGACATCGTATGAACTATGGTTTGGCAAGAAACCTAAGCTGTCATTTCATAAAGTTTGGGGCTGCGATGCTTATGTGAAAAAGCTTCAGCCTGATAAGCTCGAACCCAAATCGGAGAAGTGCGTCTTCATAGGATACCCTAAAGAAACAATTGGGTACACCTTCTACCACAGATCCAAAGGCAAGATCTTTGTTGTTAAGTTTGGGTCCTTTCTAGAGAAGGAGTTTCTCTCGAAAGAAGTGAGTGGGAGGAAAGTAGAACTTGATGAGGTAATTGTACCTTCTCTCGAATTGGAGAGTAGCACATCACAAGAAAATAGTTCCTGTGATGCCTACACCAATCAGTGAGGAAGTTAATGATGATGATCATGAAACTCCAGATCAAGTTACTGCCGAACCTCGTAGGTCAACCAGAGTACGTTCTGCACCAGAGTGGTACGGTAATTCTGTTCTGGAAGTCATGTTACTAGACCATGACGAACCTACGAACTATGAGGAAGCGATGATGAGCCCAGATTCCACGAAATGGCTTGAGGCCATGAAATCTGAGATGGGATCCATGTATGAGTACAAAGTGTGGACTTTGGTTGACTTGCCCGATGATCGGCAAGCCATAGAGAATAAATGGATCTTCAAGAAGAAGACTGACGCTGACGGTAATGTTACTGTCTACAAAGCTCGACTTGTTGCGAAAGGTTTTCGACAAGTTCAAGGAGTTGACTACGATGAGACCTTCTCACCCGTAGCGATGCTTAACTCTGTCCGAATCATGTTAGCAATTGCCGCATTTTATGATTATGAAATTTGGCAAATGGATGTCAAAACTGCATTCCTGAATGGATTTCTGGAAGAAAAATTGTATATGATGCAACCAGAAGGTTTTGTCAATCCAAAGGGTGCTAACAAAGTGTGCAAGCTCCAGCGATCCATTTATGGACTGGTGCAAGCCTCTCGGAGTTGGAATAAACATTTTGATAGTGTGATCAAAGCATATGGTTTTATACAGACTTTTGGAGAAGCCTGTATTTACAAGAAAGTGAGTGGGAGCTCTGTAGCATTTCTAATATTGTATGTGGATGACATATTGTTGATTGGAAATGATATAGAATTTCTGGATAGCATAAAAGGATACTTGAATAAAAGTTTTTCAATGAAAGACCTCGGTGAAGCTACTTATATATTAGGCATCAAGATCTATAGAGATAGATTAAGACGCTTAATTGGACTTTCACAAAGCACATACCTTGATAAAGTTTTGAAGAAGTTCAAAATGGATCAAGTAAAGAAAGGGTTCTTGCCTGTGTTACAAGGTGTGAAATTGAGTCAGACTCAATGCCCGACCACTATAGAAGATAGAGAGAAAATGAAAGTCATTCCCTATGCTTCAGCCATAGGTTCTATCATGTATGCAATGCTGTGTACCAGACCTGATGTGTGCCTTGCTATAAGTTTAGCAGAGAGGTACCAAAGTAATCCAGGAGTGGATCACTGGACAGCGGTCAAGAACATCCTGAAATACCTGAAAAAGACTAAGGATATGTTTCTCGTTTATGGAGGTGACAAAGAGCTCGTCGTAAATGGTTACGTCGATGCAAGCTTTAACACTTATCCGGACGACTCTAAGTCGCAAACCGGATACGTATTTATATTGAATGGTGGAGCTGTCAGTTGGTGCAGTTCTAAGCAAAGCGTCGTGGCGGGATCTACGTGTGAAGTGGAGTACATAGCTGCTTCGGAAGCAGCAAATGAAGGAGTCTGGATGAAGGAGTTCATATCCGATCTAGGTGTCATACCTAGTGCATCGGGTCCGATGAAAATCTTTTGTGACAATACTGGAGCGATTGCCTTGGCGAAGGAATCCAGATTTCACAAAAGAACCAAGCACATCAAGAGATGCTTCAATTCCATCCGCGATCTAGTCAAGGAGGGAGACATAGAAGTTTGCAAAATACATACGGATTTGAATGTTGCAGACCCGTTGACTAAGCCTCTTCCACGAGCAAAACATGATCAGCACCAAGACTCCATGGGTGTTAGAATCATTACTGCGTAATCTAGATTATTGACTCTAGTGCAAGTGGGAGACTAAAGGAAATATGCCCTAGAGGCAATAATAAAGTTATTATTTATTTCCTTATTTCATGATAAATGTTTATTATTCATGCTAGAATTGTATTAACCAGAAACTTAGTACATGTGTGAATACATAGACAAACAGAGTGTCCCTAGTATGCCTCTACTTGACTAGCTTGTTTATCAAAGATGGTTATGTTTCCTAACCATAGACATGTGTTGTCATTTGATGAACGGGATCACATCATTAGGAGAATGATGTGATGGACAAGACCCATCCGTTAGCTTAGCACTATGATCGTTTAGTTTTATTGCTATTGCTTTCTTCATGACTTATACATGTTCCTCAGACTATGAGATTATGCAACTCCCGAATACCAGAGGAACACTTAGTGTGCTATCAAATGTCACAACGTAAATGGGTGATTATAAAGATGCTCTACAGGTGTCTCCGAAGGTGTTTGTTGGGTTGGCATAGATCGAGATTAGGATTTGTCACTCCGTGTTTCAGAGAGGTATCTCTGGGCCCTCTCGGTAATGCTCATCACTATAAGCCTTGCAAGCAATGTGACTAATGAGTTAGTTGCGGGATGAAGTATTACGGAACGAGTAAAGAGACTTGCCGGTAACGAGATTGAACTAGGTATGATGATACCGACGATCGAATCTCGGGCAAGTAACATACCGATGACAAAGGGAACAACGTATGTTGTTATGCGGTTTGACCGATAAAGGTCTTCGTAGAATATGTAGGAGCCAATATGAGCATCCAGGTTCCGCTATTGGTTATTGACCAGAGATGTGTCTCGGTCATGTCTACATAGTTCTCGAACCCGTAGGGTCCGCACGCTTAACGTTCAATGACGATTTGTATTATGAGTTATGTGTTTTGATGACCGAAGTTTGTTCGGAGTCCCGGATGAGATCACGGACGTGACGAGGAGTCTCGAAATGGTCGAGCCATAAAGATTGATATATTGGAACATGTTATTCGGACACCGGAAGTGTTCCGGATAGTTTCGGGTAAAACCGGAGTGCCGGAGGGGTTACCGGAACCCCCCGGGGGAACTAATGGGCCACAATGGGCCTTGTTGGAGAGAGAGGAGGGCAGCCAGGGCAGGTCGCGCGCCCCCCCTAGCAGTCCGAATTGGACAAGGGAAGGGGGGCGGCGCCCCCCTTTCCTACTCCCTCTCCCTCTCCTTCCTTTCCCCTCTCTCCCTTTTGGTGGAATCCTACTAGGACTTGGAGTCCTAGTAGGACTCCCTTCTTGGGCGTGCCCTAGGGGCCGGCCGGCCCTCCCCTCCTCCCTCCTTTATATACGTGGGGAGGGGGGCACCCTAGAACACACAAGTTGATCTTTTAGCCGTGTGTGGTGCCCCCCTCCACAGTTACACACCTCGGTCATATCGTCGTAGTGGTTAGGCGAAGCCCTGCGCCGGTAACATCATCAACACCGTCACCACGCCGTCGTGCTGACGGAACTCTCCCTCGTCCTCAACTGGATCAAGAGCACGAGGGACGTCATCGAGCTGAACGTGTGCTGAACGCGGAGGTGCCGTACGTTCGGTACTTGGATCGGTTGGATCGCGAAGAAGTTCGACTACATCAACCGCGTTACTAAACGCTTCCGCTTTCGGTCTACGAGGGTACGTGGACACGCTCTCCCCGCTCGTTGCTATGCTTCTCCTAGATATATCTTGCGTGATCGTAGGAAATTTTTGAAATACTACGTTCCCCAACAGCTTCATGTATCGTTGACTACCTACGCCATCAATTGACATGTTGCTTTTTGGTCTTTTCTCGTGGTTTTCATTTTGTTTTCTTCTCTTCTTTTGGCTGCCTATAAGTACTTCTTGTCTGATGTTTGTTCATGTCCCTCTTGTTGTGTCCTTCCTGTTCGTTTGGTCTCTGTTGCGGTGCGGGAGGGCGCCGACCAGGTGGTGCAGGTGGCCGATGGCCGGCAGCGCCCACGGCCCCGGCGGGAGTCTGGTAGCGTGCTTGGCCATCCGTAGTCATTTGGGTCGCCCGCCTACAGCCCGACTCTCTCTACGTGTGGCTGGTCTTGGCTGTTCGGCTGGCCGTGACTTCATTCATTCTTCATTCTTCATCAGGTGTTTCATGGTGCTGCTCCGCGCGCGTGTGTGTCATGGTTCTTTTTCTGCTGCTCGGTGGATTGGTCACCCAGTACTCTCTCTCACAATTTGTTGTGCAACAGATTGGATGTAGGATTTGGCGGCGACCGTATGAGTGCGCCGCGGCGTTGCTGCCACTGTCGCCGCTACCTGGATTCGCTCGCCGGCATCTGGAACCGCCCCGTGGATTCGTCTCGCTGGTGCTTGGAGGCTCCGCCGCCGCCAGCAAGGTATCCCCTCCACCATTCCCATTCCCTGCTCTCTTCCCGTCTGGTCCTCCCATGATTGCTTGCGTGTTGGCTGTGTGTGCTCTTGCTGCCGCGTGCGGCGTGCGTGCCTGTTTGCTGTGCCTGTGTACGTACTTGTTGTGTGCTTGTGTGTGTTTTGCTAGCTACTGCTGGGCACCGGGCCATGGCCTCTGCAATACGCAACTATGATTTGCTAAAGAATGCAGTTTGCTTGCTGCTGACCTGTTGATGTTGCTAGCAGGGAGAAATAGACATGGCATCTGCGGGTCAATCTTCAATTGAGAGGCTGGGAAGCACCAAGCATATATCATTTCGTAAGTAAGGTACAAGCTAACTTATTTATTGTTTCCAACTTTTCATGCTTAATATTCTGTACATTTCAAATTCTAATACTAGCAGATGTGTTTTGCTAGTCGCACGACTAAGAAGTCTAGGTCTATAAGTGTTCGATTTTTCTTTTTTTTTCAGATTTTTTTTACCATGTTTCTTTGATTGACACATGTGCATGATGGTCTTCTTGGGTGTCATCGATTTTATTTTTCCTGCAGTCACATATTGTTTACTGTTGACATCGTCACGCTATGTGGTCTTGCTTACTGACACGTGTGATGTGTGGTCTCCTGGAAGGTTCCTCTTGTCCTTTAAAAAAGTTTGTTTGACTGTGCGCTGGGATGGTTGAATTCACGTGGCCGTTCAAGAGGTATGTGGCCTGGTGTTGTTCCACGCGCCTTTGCATGGCTCATGCATGTGGCCACGTTGGCTTCATGTATCGTTGACTACCTATGCCATCAATTGACACGTTGCTTTCTGGTCTTTTCTCGTGGGTTTCGTTTTGTTTTCTTCTGTTCTTTTGGCTGCCTATAAGTACTTCTTGTCTGGTGTTTGTTCATGTCCCTCTTGTTGTGTCCTTCCTGTTCGTTTGGTCTCTGTTGCGGTGCGGGAGGGCACCGACCAGGTGGTGCAGGTGGCCGATGGCCGGCAGCGCCCATGGCCCCGGCGGGAGTCTGGTAGCATGCGTGGCCGTCCGTAGTCGTTTGGGTCGCCCGCCTACAGCCCGACTCTCTCTACGTGTGGCTGGTCTTGGCTGTTCGGCTGGCCGTGACTTCGTTCGTTCTTCATTCTTTATCTGGTGTTTCATGGTGTTGCTCCGCGCGCGTGTGTGTCATGGTTCTTTTTCGGCTGCTCGGCGGATTGGTCACCCAATACTCTCTCTCACAATTTGTTGTGCGGCAGATTGGATGTAGGATTTGGCGGCGACCGTATGAGTGGGCTGCGGCGTTGCTGCCACTGTCGCCGCTACCTGGATTCGCTCGCCGGCATCTGGAACCGCCCCATGGATTCGTCTCGCTGGTGCTTGGAGTCTCCGCTGCCGCTAGCAAGGTATCCCCTCCGCCATCCCCATTCCCTGCTCTCCTCCCGTCCAGTCCTCCCACGCTTGCTTGCGTGTTGGCTGTGTGTGCTCTTGCTGCCGCGTGCGGCGTGCGTGCCTGTTTGCTGTGCCTATGTACGTACTTGTTGTGTGCTTGTGTGCGTGGTTGCTAGCTGCGGCTGGGCACCGGGCCATGGCCTCTGCTGTACGCAACTATGATTTGCTAAAGAATGCAGTTTGCTTGCTGCTGACCTGTTGATGTTGCTAGCAGGGAGAAATAGACATGGCATCTGCGGGTCAATCTTCAGTTGAGAGGCTACCAAGCACCAAGCATATATCATTTGGTAAGTAAGGTACAAGCTAACTTATTTATTGTTTCCAACTTTTCATGCTTAATATTCTGTACATTTCAAATTCTAATACTAGCAGATGTGTTTTGCAAGTCGCACGAGGATTGAGTAAATTGATGATCATTCAGTCATCAAGGAGACAAGAACTTGATGAAAAGAGGCATTGGATGCAGCATATGGGGCAGTATTTTGATCTCACCTAATGCATGTATTTATTATTGGTCTTTATAACATGGTATTTTATTAATTATTTATCTATACTTGACGTATCGCCGTATTGCTGAATTGTCGTATCCCGTGTCGTCGTACCCGTATCGCGGCATCCATGTTGCCGTATCGCTGCTTCATAGTGGAAAATGGAGATGCTGAACTTCTGAATGATGTTAAAATGGTGCCCAGAATATAAATATTGGGTTGTTAAATTATTGTTCGGCTAGGATCTTTAGACGAGGATTCTTACCTTCATACATATCCAATACCTTTTGTTGCTTTGTACACATTGATAATTTGTACGCTTTGTTCAAGGTGTTGAAATTCAAGCCCTAATTCATAATCATCAATTAAACATAACACATAGATTTATGCATGAGTATGAAATCCTGTTATTTTTAAATACCCTACTTAGGAACCAAAGTATGACAACAATGGCTTAGCGGCAACCGTTTTACTATCAGATAGATTAAATCCCAGCAAACTGAGATTGAAAAAAAAGCAAATATGAATTAATGGATATGTAGATATATCATTCTCTACTTCTGAATGAAATGTAAAACAATAATTTGATATCTGTAACAAGAAGAATCTAACAAGAAAAATAACATTCTACTCAAAAAGAAAAAGCCCAAGCATGAGCCGCCCAAGATGCCACTATTCAGTCAGCCTAGGAGTAAAGTTATACCAAGCAATGGCGCATCAGCATGCTCTTTCCTGCAGAAAGAGTTCACAAGACAGACAAGAATTTTAACCAAAATTTGTGACAACTTCTCATAAATTCTGCCGCTTCACATGTCCCACAATGTGCAGGAATGAACAACTCAATAGCACCAGAGAACTGTAGAATCATCAAGTCTAAGCCACACTAACTTTGTATATCTATGTAATATGTTATGTTTAGTTTATTAGTAGTGTGTCTCTTTTTTCTCATGTAATTTTCTGTTCGCGTAATACACCATTGTCTATATCAAATGGGCATGTGCTTTATTACCCCAAAACTGTTTTATCTATCAAATTTCTTCAACCCTACCACTAAATGTGTGAAACAACATCAAATTTACGAATCAAACAAGTAAGCACACATAAATATACAACAAGGCGCGACACGGCGTAGCCCATACAATGTGTGAAAAGCCAATTCCTTCTCCCTTGTGTTCTCATTTTTCTTGTAAAATTATCTAAGACAAAAGAAAGAAAAGCAATCCTCCTTTGTGCTCCTCTTACTCTTTTCAAGTGAACTAAATTGGGAGCTTATAGGAAAATGATGCATCTACAAATAAATACTGCACAAAATTAAACTCCATCTGTACCCATTTCTCTTGTAGAGAAATATCTGAGCATGATTATTAGTGCTATATTGTGAGAAGGAAGGGCTTGCTACATGATTTTCAGAGGACTCATCAGGCAATCTGGTTTTCCACTATCCATTTCAGACTGGTGTACTTAGCTATTGCTGAGACACAAGAACTTGGTGAAATGTTTATAATATAAGCAAGGTCCATCACCTTTTCTCCAAAAATTTAAGTTGTGGCCAAATGTATTGCTTACAGTTACCTTTCCTCCAAAAACATTTATACTTTCATGTCAGTTGCCGGTGTTTTCTAGATTTGTCTCTCTCGAAGGATCCCGTCAGATTGTATCAGATCATGCGCCGCTTTGCCGCTAAATAAATCATAAAAGGCTTCCCTACCGTGAGTCCCCCGAATCTCACACTCCTGGCCTCCCAGCCCCATCACCCAAACCCAGCCAGATGATCAACATCTCAGTTGTAAGAAGAGAATAAGAGCTTCCCAATTCCGCGCCCGGTATCACTCATAAAAGGCCTCCCTATCGTGAGTCCCCTGAATCTCGCACCCCCGGCCTCCCAGCCCCATCACCCAAACCCAGACGGGCGATCAACATCTTAGTTCTAAGAAGAGAGCAAGAGCTTCCCAATTTTGCGCCCAATATCTACTATACTACTACATGTCGTAAATCTCGAATGTATGTACCAACTAGATGAACCGTTTCGTTGTATGAACTACTTTGTCACAATCTCCTACCTGTCCATTTTCTTGTATGAACTACCTTGCTACAAAAGAAGTCTTGGGTCAACTTACCAAATATTACAAAAAAAGAAGTAAATATCTAATTAGTCCATGTGGCGCGGCGTGCCGCTGCGCACTACCCGCTAGTATAGTACTACTCCTAGAAGAAGTTCTTTGAACACCTTTGCGCCACTAATTATCTGGAGGATATAGTTAAAAAATATATTATCTAGAGGATATCACGAGAGTGGATCGCCGACATGAGTACTATACTATTGTCCGTGGCCAGAGCCGGAGGACGTAACGCTCAAGAACAAATTTTGTACATTGGTACCACATTTTCGGGCAGTGTTGGCATATTGATACTAGTTTTGGTAATTTTTACATGTCAGTATCAAGTTTCGGGCAAGCCGTTGCAAATCGGGCTAAACTATGTATTTGTACGTATTGACGTTAGAACTGACTGCCCGGGCCCGCATGTCAGCTGACACGTTGGACAAACGGCACGCGTCCGCACGCTGACTAGGACCGGTCGGCCAGTGCTCTCCCCCGTGTCTCCTCTCCTCTCGTCTTCCTCCCTCGAGTACTCTCCTCCCCCTCGAACCCTAGCTCCCCCGCGAACCCTAGCATCCACTTGCGTCTCTGCGGCGATGGTGGCGGCGACCCCGAGCGATGGGGCCGGTGGTAGTAGCAGCGACGGCGGGGGCTATGGCGCGGGAACAGTGGACGCTCGGGCGGCGCTGCGTCAGGAGGTTTCGACGGTGGCGACGACTACTCCAGCTCCACCTACTCCAGCGACGATGATGACAAGTTCATGGAGCCAACAGTCTCCATGGAGCAGCGGGTACGTCTGGCCCAGCTATGGGTGGCGAACCCTAGCAGTAGTAATCAGTGGACACATGGAGCTGGCGGCGTACTGTAAGAATTTCATCTGTTTTCCTTCTCTGTTGTTATAGATTTGGTCAAATATCCCTTCAATGTTAGCTGATAATGGGGATTAGGGTTAGGGTTAGTTGCTTCCTGCCTCTGTAAACTGAAATTGGGGACCATAATTTGTTGGATTTGGGGATTAGGGTTAGAGTATGTTTCATTTGAAATTGGGGATTGTAATTTTTTGTTAACTGAAATGTGAAACCAATTTGGCATTCAATTAGTGCATTCTGCTATAATTTGTTGGAATTTTCTGTTAACTGAAATATGAAACCAATTTGGCATTCAGTTAGTGCATTCAGCTATAATTTGTTGGAATATTCTGTTTAGTGAAACTGTAGACTAGGGTAGGGTTTACTGAATAGTTTAATTGGGGATTAGGCATCTTGGTTAACTGTTCATCATCTTCTGTTAACTGAAATTGTTGACCCAGGTAAGTTATACTGGTTAGTTTAATTTTGCTATGATTTGTAATTTGTATGAAGACATTTGGAATGTTAGGATGCATTTTGATGCTCAGGAAACTTTAGAGAGGAAGCTTTGCAGCTCAGATGTGACATATTTGAATCTTATTGCACTGATGGAAACCCAGGGTTTTACTATTTATGATTCATTGTATTACACGAAGACTCCAGGAGAGTAGGGCCTAGACTTGGTTGAAAATAATGTTAAATTGCAGTTGATTAAGAGGGAGAATCGGCACAGTTTGGTGCTTAATTTGTTAGTTAGGGCTAGTCCACCTCTTGGCAGTGTAGTACAAAGTCACCAATTAGCTCTAATTGTGTATTCTGAACCTGTTGTTTATTACTTGAGAGAGCCTCCTGTTTATGTTGTTGATCAGCAAGGTGTGGTTTTTGAAAGCCAGAGTAGCTCCTCAAGTGTAGCTGTGTTTCCTCTAGTTTTAACACAAGAAAGTAGGAATTTTTTAAATCCAAAGTTGTAAGCTGTTATGGAAGAAGAACAGGAGGGCTATGATGGCAGTAATGTATACTCATTTGTTTCTGAAGAGGAATTGATGCCTGCTGAAGATATAGAGATGCAAGAGGGAAGTAGACAGAGAGAGGAAGAACTACAAGATCTAGAAGAGGAAGAAACAGAGGATGAAGAATCAGAAGGGGAAATCCTGCATTATGAGGGTGACACACATGTTGAGGATTTATTTGAGCTGGATTAGGGTGATACAGTTGTTTCAGAAGAAGAAGAAAATGTATCTTTGGCAGCAAAGAAGCAGAAGCTGCCAGTTAGGAGAGGACCAACAACAAGGTCACATAACAGTGTTTTAGAAGAAGTGCAACCTGATTAGAAAACCTCATCAAATGAAGAAGAGAAAGGTTTACTGAAGGGCAGTGAAGATGATTGATACATCCATTTTGCATCATGCTTTTATGTTGATATTTATTGCATTATGAGCTGTTATTACACATTATGGTACAATACTTACGCCTTTTCTCTCTTGTTTTACAAGGTTTACTCAAAGAGGGAGAATGCCGGCAGCTGGAATTCTGGACCGGAAAGGAGCAAATCTGAGAGACCTATTCTGCACAACTCCAAAAGTCCTTAAAATTTACGGAGAATTATTTTGGAATATATAAAAAAAGGTTAGGCGAAGAAATACTAGAGGGGGACCCACCAGGTGGCCACAAGCCTGGGGGGCGCGCCCCTAGGGCTTGTGGGCCCCCTGGCAGGTCTCCGGTGCCCATCTTCTGCTATAAGGTGGCTTTTGACCTGGAAAAAATCATAAGAAAGCTTTTGGGACGAAGCGCCACCGTCTCAAGGCGGAACCTAGGAAGAAGCAATTTAGGACTCCGACGGAGCTCTTCTGCAGGGGAAACTTCCCTCCGGGAGGGGGAAATCGAAGCCATCGTCATCACCAACGATCCTCTCATCGAGAGGGGGTCAATCTACATCAACATCTTCACCAGCACCATCTCCTCTCAAACCCTAGTTCATATCTTGTATCTGATCTTTGTCTCAAAACCTCAGATTGGTACATGTGGGTTGCTAGTAGTGTTGATTACTCCTTGTAGTTGATGCTAGTTGGTTTATCCGGTGGAAGATCATATGTTCAGATCCTTAATGATATTTATTACCCCTCTGATTATGAACATGAATATGCTTTGTGAGTAGTTACGTTTGTTCTTGAGGACATGGGTGTCGTGGGGGTCACGATCACCTATGGGGCCATGAGCCCCTTGTGGTTCGGTAAGGGGGAGATCACATTGCACAAAGAGCAGAAGCCATGAAACAACACGACGGTGGTGACACTGGTGGTTTTTACCTAGGTTCGGGCCGCTGGATAGCGTAAAACCCTACTCCTGCTTTGGTGGATTGAGTGGAAGAACACAACGAACACGCAGTGCTCAAGCCCGGTAAGGATGCCTCAGGGAGAGCTGCTACGCACGTACAAGTGTGTGAGGGTCCGAATCCCTTGTTAGGTCGCCTTGGACCTCCTTTTATAGCTTAAGGGGTAACCACAATGGCAAAACAGTCTTTATCTACTGATAAGATAGCCAACAGTGCTAACATACCTAACTCTGGCAGTTAAGACAAAGTGCATTAAATGCATTGCTAGGTGTCATGCGGAGGGCGAAACCCGGCAGGCCTGCCGAGCCGCTTAACCATCTCTTGCTTATCATCTTGACACGCCTCTGGATGGGTGTCATTTGGATAAACCTTGTCTTCCAACGGGCCGCCACATGCTTAGCAGAGGCCATTTAATCACTTGGGGGCTCGACACCGCATTGATAAGTGACTTGCGTCGCTGTGCGGTGGAGCGGTGGTGTCTTAGCGGGGATCCCCGCCCCTGGCGGACCCGGCAAGCTTGCCGGGGAAATCTTGGATTTGTCCCTGAGACGGTCTCGACCCGGCCAGGCTCTCCTGCCCGACAAGGGAGGCCTTCCCAAGGTGATATTCTTCTATCTTGGTGATCTTGGTCTTCTTGATCCGCTCTTTGATCTCACTAAGAGCTGCTTCTCTGGTTTGGCCTTGGTTTGGGTGTTGATGTAGTACGAACAATGTCAGTACACCTGTGTGTAAGTCCGGGCAACAAATGTAAATGTTTGTTGCACCGACAGGAGCCCCCGGGCCTGGCCCACACGTGCTGCTGAGCATCGTTGGGGTAGGCCCCAACAATCACATAGGCGAGCACTTGGGCCATGTCGCTACGTGCTTTAAGTCTCTCTTGACGTTCTCCTTGCTTCTTCATTAACCTGTGATTGAGTCAGTTGCCGTTTTTCCCGCGAGTCATGCGGAATGACGTGGGAGAACCAACGTAGTGGCTCACGGGCTGCCCACGTTCACGGGAGGTAAGTGCCATTTTACTCACCCACTACTCCTACCGTTTCCGCCACGTACGTTACATGCATTGTGCAGGGTTGGTGGCGGATGCGAAGGGCGCGGGAATGAGTGCCATGGCAGAAAGCCAAACACCGTGGATAGGCACAGGTGGGCGGTCGTTGATAATGGATGCCGTCAGTAGCGCAGGGAGGCAGGATTGGCAGAGCAGGGTGGTTCCCTCCCAGGTGGTGAGGAGCCAACCCCCGGCCATGTTTCCCTATAAAAGGGGACGTAGGCGAGGGGCTCACCCACACACATCTCCTCCCTTCTTGTCTTATATTCTTCTTCCACCATGGTGAGGGGAAGAGGACGTGGTCGACCTCCAATGGTGCTGACAAGGGTTTCCTCTCGACAGCGCCTCCCTCCCCCTGCTGGGGACATAGGAGCAGAGTCCAGTGCGCAAGGTGGAGCTGCTGGACGTGGGCGCGGCCGTCGTGGGGCTCGGGGCCGAGGAGGCCGTGGTGGCGCCCTGATAGCCCCTCCTCCGGCCACCCCTGACCTGAATGAAGGCCATGTCGGGAACCAGCTGTTGGAGTTCCTCATCAAGCTACGCGGGCCTCCACGCAGCCGCCTTCGGCTTCCAACTCCTTTCGCGAGGGTGATGGAGGAAGAATAGCTGCCCGGATTGAGGCTGCACATGAGGGGCTGCTGTAATGGCAGCATGCGGGCGAACGTAGAGTTCCCTGCTCCTCATGTTATGCTTCTCCGGCGTGGTTGGAAAACCTTCGCTCGTGCCCACAGCTTGGTGGCGGGGCACGTTCTCCATTTCAAGCTAATGGAGGAAAATCTGCTCTCCATCAAGGTCTTCGGGGCGTTCAGGTGCTCGCTTAGGGTGCTGTGCGGAAAGCTCGACCGACGACGGAAGCTCCTCCTCGAGTGACAGCGACGAAGAGGACAGTGTCGGTGAAGATGACGGCTCTGAGCGGGAGGACGGCGGCTCGAGCTCCAGCTGAGCGCAAGCCGCACCATCACCGTCAGGAGGGCGGTGGCGGCACCATTATCTGCACCTGGGTCTTCTTCCCCCGGCAGAGCGATTTGCCGGGGTGTTGGGTGTGGATGCCTCCGCCTCCTCCAGCAGTCTTCCAGCTGGGTCTCTGGCAGGCTTCCTCGTGGGCTCCGGCTTTGTCCGCCCTGCTGGTGCTCCTCCTGCCGCGTCCCTCTGGTCCTGGCGGTGGTGACCAGGGCATCGCCTAGCCTCTCTCTCCGTCCGTCTTCCTCACCCCCGCCACTCCCGATCTTGTCAGGTTGCGTCCCGCGGGCCCTGACGGGGTCAGGCTGGGCTTCTGCCCAGGCACTCCTTTTGCCCTCTTCGCCTCCCACTGTAGCCCCTAGGAGGAGAGGGACAAGAAAGGGATAAAGGGGCACTTATCTTTTTTCAATCTCAAATATGTAGGCGTTTACCAATCTTTAATTAAGAATATGTAATCCTCTATCCATGCTTGTACTCTGTATGACTTGTACTCGTTTACTAGTGTATTAATGAAAAAGAGAGCTTGCCAGGTACTTTTGTGCATGTACAATGTCCATGCTGAGGGATGGATCCTCAATACTTCCAAGTAAACAATGTTCCTCGATAGCATATCTTGCCAGTTCCTTCCCCTGCTACTACTACGCCTTTATGCTAGGGTAGGAGCAAAGATAGGAGCAGGCCCTTGTCGGCTCTTTTCAACTATTACTTCAACCATCCTTTGATCGAAAGGATTTCGGACCAAGAAGGATGGAAGCACAGAAGATGTGGGTGACTAGGTTTCCTCACACCCGATTTTTTCATACAGAAGTACACGATGGATGGTGGAGTGAACTTAGCTGTGTCTGTTGTTCTTCTTATCATTCCCGACAGTAATAGGCTGTCAGGGATCGACGCGCTGGGCCGCCCTTTACTTTTCTTTTTGGGAAGTTCGCCCGCGGTGGAAGTTGTGAACCAAAGAAGCACAAGGGAGAAACCAGCTGTATGCAGTATCTTTGTAAAGGATTAACCAGTTCAAGCTAAGCATTGTTACAATCCTAACAAAAATATGTGCTCGAACTAGGCATGCATGCAAGTTTTTAGGGTGCCAACGCTTTGTTTTATTATCTTTGCATAGGGTTTGCGCCTGGCTTTGTACAAAGGGTTACATGCACATCGACAAGGCTTGTACAAAAGGTGGCTGCCGGGGCTGGGCCCGACAGCCGCGCCTTACGGGTAACTTGTGAAGATGCTCAATGTTCCATGAGTTTTGCACCTTGATGCCATCTTCGGTCTCCAGATGGACTGCGCCAGGCCTGGTGACTCGTACTACCCGGTAAGGGCCTTCCCACTTTGGCGTCAACTTGTTGGAACCCTTGGCGGATTGAACACACCTAAGGACAAGGTCGCCTTCCTCAAGGCTCCGGGCATGAATCCTGCGGCTATGGTAGCGGCGCAAGGCTTGCTGGTAGTGTGCAGCACGCACAGCGGCCCGGAGACGATCTTCCTCAAGGAGCACGGCATCGTCATGCCGGTGCTGCTCTTGCCCTACTTCATCGTAGGCAAGTACTCGAGGCGACCCGTATATGAGTTCCGTGGGGAGCACTGCTTCTGCCCCATACACTAGGGAGAAGGGAGTCTGGCCGGTGGCTCAATTCGGTGTCGTACGGAGGGACCAAAGAACCACCGGCAGCTCATCAATCCAGCGTCTGCCGCATTTCTTCAACTTATCAAATGTTCTTGTCTTGAGCCCACGCAGCACTTCAGCATTCATCCTTTCAGCTTGCCCGTTGCTCCGAGGATGAGCAACAGAAGTGAAAGAGACCTTGCTTCCAAGGTTTTGGACATGTTGCATGAAGGCGCGGCTTGTGAATTGGGTGCCGTTGTCGGTAATCACTTTGGAGGGTACTCCAAAATGGCACACCAATCCTTTCAAGAACTTGATAGCTGATTGTGCGGTCACCTTCCTCACTGGCTCTACTTCCGGCCACTTTGTAAACTTGTCGATTGCAACGTACAAGAATTCAAAGCCCCCGGTAGCACGGGGAAAGGGGCCCAAGATGTCGAGCCCCCAGACCGAAAATGGCCAGGACAAAGGGATCATCTGGAGAGCTTGAGCAGGTTGATGGATATTCTTGGAGTGGAACTGGCAGGCTTCACATCTGGTGACTAGCTCAATCGCATCTTGGAGGGCCGTGGGCCAGTAGAAACCTTGCCGGAAAGCTTTCCCAACCAAGGCTCTTGATCCAATATGGGAGCCACACACGCCCTTGTGTATTTCTGTCAGCAGTTCCAGCCCCTCTTCCCGGCAAATACACTTCAATTTCACCGTTTGGCCTTCTTCTGTACAGAGTGTCATCGACAAACTGGTACATACTGGACCGTCGGGCTATTCTTTTAGCTTCTTCTTGCTCTTCGGGAAGTTCTCCTGTTTGAAGTTAGTGGACAATGTGGCGTGCCCAAGTTGGAGCCCGAGGCTCAACAACTAGGACCAACGGCACCTCCCCATTCGTGGGAGCGCTTACCTCGACCGCAAGAACTTGTGGTTCTGCGGAGGAGTGCAGCTCACCAGGCGAAGTGGGGTCGTTCCCGGCAGCCTCTCTACCCGCGGCCTCATGGGGGCCTGCTGGGAGAGACTTGCCGGAGTCCAACTTCCTCCTTTTTGTGGCCATCATCAATGGAGACACTGAAGGCTGAGTCAGGTGAAGGACAAAAGTCCCTGGTTCCACAGGGAGCTTTTGTGCTGCACACTTTGATAAATAATCAGCAATGCTGTTCTCTGCACGCGGCACGTGCTCCGTTTGCAATCCATCAAAGTGTTCCTCCAACTTCCTCACTTCCTCAACGTATGCTTCCATCAATGGACTCTGGTAATCCTTGTTGACCTGCCTCACCACAAGCTGTGAATCTCCACAAATGATCAGCTTCTTGATTCCCAATTCTATCGCAATTCTGAGCCCGGCAAGGAGCCCCTCATACTCGGCAGTGTTGTTGGTGGCTTTCTCCTGGGGAAAATGCATTTGGACTACATATTTGAGGTGTTCTCCAGTGGGCGCGACAAGAAGTACGCCAGCCCCTGCGCCTTGTAACGAGAAGGCACCATCAAAATACATAATCCATTCTTGAGGCGCCTCCTTGCCGGGGATAACTATTTCTGGTGTCTCTTCATCTGGAGTGGGTGTCCATTCTGCAATGAATTCTGCCAGTGCTCTGCTTTGAATGGTTGAGGCACTTTCGTACTTTAGGCCAAAGCTTGATAGCTCTAGCGCCCACTCAACTATCCTGCCGGTAGCTTCAGGGTTCCTCAGTATGCGCTGGAGTGGGAAACGGGTGACAACTGTGATCTCATGTGCTTGGAAGTAGTGATGTAGTTTCCTCGAGGCCATGATGAGGCCAAAGATCAGCTTTTGTACTCCAGAGTACCTTGACCTAGCCCCCTGCAACAGGGAACTGACAAAGTACACTGGCCGCAGTGTTGGGAAACGTTGCATGGAAAACAAAAAAATTTCTACGCACACGCAATAATCTATCCATGGAGATGCATAGCAATGAGGGGGAGAGTGTGTCTACGTACCCTCGTAGACCGTAAGCGGAAGCGTTTCACAACGCGGTTGATGTAGTCGAACTTCTTCGCGCTTCAATCGATCAAGTACTGAACGCACGGCACCTCCGCGTTCTGCACATGTTCAGCTCAGTGACGTCCCTTGCCTTCTTGATCCAGCAAGACATCGAGGTAGTAGATGAGTTCTATCAGCACGACGGCGTGGTGACGGTGATGGTGAAGTGATCTCTGCAGGGCTTCGCCTAAGCACTATGAAAATATGACCGGGGTGTAAACGGTGGAGGGGGGCGCGACACATGGCTAGGCGCCCCCCTCCCACATATATATAGGTGGGAGGGAGAGGGGAGGCTTCCAGGAGGCGCCCCAAGTAGGCCGAATCCTACTTGGGGTCCTCCCCAAGTGGCGCCCCCTGCCATATTTAACCGAGGGAGAAGGAAAGGTGGGGGGAGAGGGAAGGAAGTGGGAATCCTAATCCACACTTTCCTTTCCCTTATCCCCTTTCCTTCCCCTCCTTAGGCCGGCCCATATGGGGGGCGCACCAGCCCCTTGTGGCTGGTGCATTTCCCCTCTTGGCCCATAAGGTCCATATCTTTTGCCAGGGGTGCCCGGAACCCCTTCCTGTGACCCGATATGTACCCGGTACACTCCGGAACACTTCCGGTGTCCGAATACCATCGTCCTATATATCAATCTTTACCTCTCGACCATTTCGAGACTCCTCATCATGTCCGTGATCTCATCCGGGACTCCGAACAACATTGGGTCACCAAATCACATAACTCATATAACACTATATCGTCATCGAACGTTAAGTGTGCGGACCCTACGGGTTCGAGAACTATGTAGACATGACCGAGACACCTCTCCGGTCAATAACCAATAGCGGAACCTAGATGCCCATATTGGCTCCTACATATTCTACGAAGATCTTTATCAGTCGAACCGTTATGACATCATACGTAATTCCCTTTGTCCATCGGTATGTTACTTGCCCGAGATTCGATCGTCGGTATCTTCATACCAAGTTCAATCTCGTTACCGGCAAGTCTCTTTACTTGTTCCGTAATACATCACCTCGTGACTAACTCCTTAGTCGTTTGCTTGCAAGCTTATGATGTGTATTACGAAGAGGGCCCAGAGATACCTCTCCGATACTCGGAGTGACAAATCCTAATCTCGATCTATGCCAACTCAACAAACACCTTCGTAGATACCTGTAGAGCATCTTTATAATCACCCAGTTATGTTGTGACGTTTGATAACACACACGACATTCCTCCGGTATCCGGGAGTTGCATAATCTCATAGTCGAAGGAATATGTATTTGACATGAAGAAAGCAATAGCAATAAAACTGAACGATCAATATGCTAAGCTAACGGATGGGTCTTGTCCATCACATCATTCTCCTAATGATGTGATCCCGTTATCAAATGACAACACATGTCCATGGTTAGGAAACCTTAACCATCTTTGATCAACAAGCTAGTCTAGTAGAGGCTTACTAGGGACACAATATTTGTTTATGTATTCACACAGGTATTTAAGTTCCCGATCAATACAATTCTAGCATGAATAATAAATCTTTATCATGAATAAGGAAATATAAAATAACAACTTTATTATTGCCTCTAGGGCATATTTCCTTCAGTCTCCCACTTGCACTAGAGTCAATAATCTAGTTCACATCGCCATGTGATTAACGCCCATAGGTCACATCGTCATGTGACCAATACCCAAAGAGTTTACTAGAGTCAATAATCTAGTTCACATCGTCATGTGATTAACACCCAAAGAGTACTAAGGTGTGATCATGTTTTGCTTGTGTGAGAAGTTTAGTCAAGGGTCTACCACATTCAGATCCGTATGTATTTTGCAAATTTCTATGTCTACAATGCTCTGCATGGAGCTACTCTAGCTGATTGCTCCCACTTTCAATATGTATCAAGATTGAGACTCAGAGTCATCCGGATCGGTGTTAAAGCTTGCATCGATGTAACCCTTTACGATGAACTCTTTATCACCTCCATAACCAAGAAACATTTCCTTAGTCCTCTTTAAGGCATCTAAGGATAATTTTGACCGCTGTCCAGTGATCTACTCCTAGATCACTATTGTACCCCCTTGCCAAACTCATGGCAAGGTACACAACTGGTATGGTACACATCATGGCATACTTTATAGAACCTATGGCTGAGGCATAGGGAATGACTTTCATTCTCTCTCTATCTTCTGTCGTGGTCGGGTTTTTGAGTCTTACTCAACTTCACACCTTGCAACACAGGCAAGAACCCTTTCTTTAACTGATCTATTTTGAACTTCTTCAAAACTTTGTCAAGGTATGTGCTTTGTGAAAGTCCTATTAAACGTCTCGATCTATCCCTATAGATCTTGATGCTCAATACGTAAATAGCTTCACCGAGGTCTTTCATTGAAATATTCTTATTCAAATATCCTTTTTATGCTATCCAGAAATTCTATATCATTTCCAATCGACAATATGTCATCCACATATAATATCAGAAATGCTATAGAGCTCCCACTCACTTTCTTGTAAATACAGGCCTCACCATAAGTCTGTATAAAACCATATGCTTTGATCACCTCATCAAAGCGTATATTCCAACTCCGAGATGCTTGCACCAGTCCATAGATGGATCGCTGGAGCTTGCACATTTTGTTAGCATCTTTAGGATCGACAAAACCTTCTGGTTGCATCATATACAACTCTTCTTTAAGATATCCATTAAGGAATGTAGTTTTGATGTCCATTTGCCAGATTTCATAATTATAAAATGCGGCAATTGCTAACATGATTCGGACGGACATAAGCATCGCTACGGGTGAGAAAGTCTCATCGTAGTCAACTCCTTGAACTTGTTGAAAACCTTTTGCGACAAGTCATGCTTTGTAGACAGTAACATTACTATCAGCGTCAGTCTTCTTCTTGAAGATCCATTTATTTTCTATGGATTGCCGATCATTGGGCAAGTTCACCAAAGTCCACACTTTATTCTCATACATGGATCCTATCTCAAATTTCTTGGCCTCAAGCCATCTGTCGGAATTTGGGCTCATCATAGCTTCTTCATAGTTCGTAGGTTCGCCTTGGTATAGTGACATGATTTCTAGAACAGGATTACCATACCACTCTAGTGCGGATCGTGCTCTGGTCGACCTACGAGGTTCAGTAGCAACTTGATCTGAAGTTTCATGATCATCATCGTTTGCTTCCTCTCTAGTTGGTGTAGGCATCACGGGAACGGATTTCTCTGATGTGCTACTTTCCAATTCGAGAGAAGGTATAATTACCTCATCAAGTTCTACTTTCCTCCCACTCACTTCTTTCGAGAGAAACTCCTTCTCTAGAAAGCACCCATTCTTGGCAACAAAGATCTTGCCTTTGGATCTGTGGTAGAAGGTGTACCCAATTGTTTCCTTAGGGTATCCTATGAAGATGCACTTCTCTGATTTGGGTTCGAGCTTATCAGGCTGAAGCCTTTTGACATAAGGGTCGCATCCCCAAACTTTAAAAAACGACTGCTTAGGTTTCTTGCCAAACCATAGTTCATACGGTGTCGTCTCAATGGATTTAGACGGTGCCCTATTTAACGAGAATGCGACTGTCTCTAATGCATAACCCCAAAACAATAAAGGCAAATCTGTAAGAGACATCATAGAACGCACCATATCTAATAAAGTACGGTTACGACATTCGGACACACCATTACACTATGCTGTTCCAGGTGGCGTGAGTTGTGAAACAATTCCACATTGTTTTAAATGAAGGCCAAACTCGTAACTCAAATATTCGCCTCCGCGATCAGATCGTAGAAACTTTATTTTCTTGTTACGATGATTCTCAACTTCACTCTGAAATTCTTTGAACTTTTCAAATGTTTCAGACTTGTGTTTGATCAAGTAGATATACCCATATCTACTCAAATCATCAGTGAAGGTGAGAAAATAACGATACCCTCCGCGTGCTTCAACACTCATCGGACCGCATACATCGGTATGTATTATTTCCAATAAGTCATTAGCTCGCTCCATTGTTCCGGAGAACAGAGTTTTAGTCATCTTTCCCATGAGGCATGGTTCGCAAGTATCAAATGATTAATAATCAAGTGATTCCAACAGTCCATCTGTATGGAGTTTCTTCATGCGTTTTACACCAATATGACCTAAACGGCAGTGCCACAAATATGTTGCACTATCATTATCAACTATGCATCTTTTGGCATGAATATTATGAATATGTGTATCACTACGATCGAGATTCAATAAACCATTTACATTGGGTGTATGACCATAGAAGGTTTTATTCATGTAAACAGAACAACAATTATTCTCTGACTTAAATGAATAACCGTATCGCAACGAACATGATCCAATCATATTCATGCTCAACACAAACACCAAATAACATTTATTTAGGTCCAACACTAATCCCGAAGGTAGAGGGAGTGTGCGATGGTGATCTTATCAACCTTGGAATCACTTCCAACACACATCGTCACCTCGTCATTAACTAGTCTCTGTTCAATTTGCAACTCCTGTTTTGAGTTACTAATCTTAGCAACTGAACTGGTATCAAATACCCAGGGGCTACTATGAACACCAGTAAAGTACACATCAATGACATGTATATCAAATATACCTTTGTTCACTTTGCCATCCTTCTTATCCGCCAAGTATTTGGGGCAGTTCTGCTTCCAGTAACCATTTCCTTTGTAGTAGAAGCACTCAATCTCAGGCATAGGTTCAGCTTTGGGCTTCTTCACGGGAGCGGCAACTTGCTTGCCATTCTTCTTTAAGTTCCCTTTCTTTCCCTTGCCCTTTTTTCTTGAAACTAGTGGTCTTGTTAACCATCAACACTTGATGCTCTTTCTTGATTTCTACCTTCACCGATTTCAGCATCGCGAAGAGCGCGGGAATCGTTTTCGTCATCCCTTACATATTATAGTTCATCACGAAGTTCTAGTAGCTTGGTGATAGTGACTAGAGAACTCTGTCAATCACTCTCTTATCTGGAAGATTAACTCCCACTTGATTCTAGCGATTGTAGTACCCAGACATTCTGAGCACATGCTCACTGGCTGAGCTATTCTCCTCCATCTTGTAGGCAAAGTACTTGTCAGAGGTCTTATACCTCTCGACATGGGCATGAGTCTGAAATACCAATTTCAGCTCTTGGAACATCTCATATGCTCCGTGGCGTTGAAAACGTTTTTGAAGTCCCGGTTCTAAGCCGTGAAGCATGGCGCACTAAACTATCAAATAGTCATCATATCGAGCTTGCCAAACATTCATAATATCTGCATCTGCTCCTGCAATAGGTCTGTCACCTAGCGGTGCATCAAGGACATAATTCTTCTATGCAGCAATGAGGATAATCCTCAGATCACAGACCCAGTCCGCATCATTGCTACTATCATCTTTCAACTTAGTTTTCTATAAGAACATATCAAAAAAATATAGGAGCTATATCACGAGCTATTGATCTACAACATAGATATGCAAAACTATCAAGACTAAGTTCATGATAAATTAAGTTCAATTAATCAAATTACTTAAGAACTCCCACTTAAATAGACATCCCTCAAGTCATCTAAGTGATACGCGATCCAAATCAACTAACCCATGTCCGATCATCACTTGAGATGGGGTAGTCATCAATGGTGAACATCTCTATGTTGATCATATCAACTATATGATTCATGTTCGATCTTTCGATCTCCAGTGTTCCGAGGCCATGTCTGTACATGCTAGGCTCGTCAAGTTTAACCCAAGTATTCTTCATGTGTAAAACTATCTTACACCCGTTGTATGTGAACGTAGAGTCTATCACACCCGATCATCACATGGTGTCTCAACACGACGAACTGTAGCAATGGTGCATACTCAGGGACAACACTTTTACCTTGAAATTTAGTGAAGGGATCATCTTATAATGCTACCGCCGTACTAAGCAAACTAAGATGCATAAAAGATAAACATCACATGCAATCAAAATATGTGACATGATATGGCCATCATCATCTCGTGCTTTTGATCTCCATCTCCAAAGCATCGTCATGATCTCCATCGTCACTGGCTCAACACCTTGATCTCCATTATTGCATCATGGTCGTCTCGCCAACTATTGCTTCTACAACTATTGCTAACTCATAGCGATAAAGTAAAGCAATTACATGGCGTTTGTATTTCATACAATAAAGAGACAACCATAAGGCTCCTGCCGGTTGCCTGATATCTTACAAAACATGATCATCTCATACAATAACATATATCACATCATGTCTTGACCATATCACATCACAACATACCCTGCAAAAACAAGTTAGACGTCCTCTACTTTGTTGTTGCAAGTTTTACGTGGCTGCTACGGGTTTCTAACAAGAACCGTTCTTACCTACGGCAAAAACCACAATGGTGATTCGTCAAGTTTGCTGTTTTATCCTTCTTCAAGGACCGGCCGTAGTCAAATTCGATTCAACTAAAGTAGGAGAAACAGACACCCGCCAGCCACCTTTATGCAAAACTAGTTGCATGTCTGTCTATGGAACCGGTCTCATGTGCGTGGACATGTAAGGTTGATCCGGGCCGCTTCATCCCACAATACCGCTGAATCAAAATAAGATGTTGGTGGTAAGCAGTATGACTATCACCGCCCACAACTCTTTGTGCTCTACTCGTGCATATCATCTACGCATAGACCTGGCTCATGATGCCACTTTTGGGAAACGTTGCATGGAGAACAAAATTTTTTCTATGCACACGCAATAATCTATCCATGCAGATGCATAGCAACGAGGGGGAGAGTGTGTCTACATACCCTCGTAGACCGTAAGTGGAAGCGTTTCACAACGCGGTTGATGTAGTCGAACTTCTTCGCGCTTCAACCGATCAAGTACCGAATGCACGGCACCTCCGTGTTCTGCACACGTTCAGCTCGGTGACATCCCTCGCCTTCTTGATCCAGCAAGACGTCGAGGTAGTAGATGAGTTCCATCAGTACAATGGCGTGGTGACGGTGATGGTGAAGTGATCTCCGCAAGGCTTCGCCTAAGCACTACGAAAATATGACCGGGGTGTAAACGGTGGAGGGGGGCGCCGCACACGGCTAGGCAATTGTCTGGGGTGTGCTAGGCGCCCCCTCCCACATATATATAGGTGGGAGGGAGAGGGGAGGCTGCCAGGAGGCACCCCAACTAGGCCGAATCCTACTTGGGGTCCTCCCCAAGTGGCGCCCCCCTGCCATATTTAACCGAGGGAGAAGGAAAGGTGGGGCGAGAGGGAAGGAAGTGGGAATCCTAATCCACACTTTCCTTTCCCTTCTCCCCTTTCCTTCCCCTCCTTAAGCCGGCCCATATGGGGGGCGCACCAGCCCCTTTTGGCTGGTGCGTTTCCCCTCTTGGCCCATAAGGCCCATATCTTTTGCCGGGGGTGCCCGGAACCCCTTCCGGTGACCCGATATGTACTTAGTACCCTCCGGAACACTTCCGGTGTCCGAATACCATTGTACTATATATCAATCTTTACCTCTCGACCATTTCGAGACTCCTTGTCATGTCCATGATCTCATCTGGGACTCTGAACAACATTCGGTCACCAAATCACATAACTCATATAACACTATATCATCATCGTACGTTAAGCGTGCGGACCCTACGGGTTCGAGAACTATGTAGACATGACCGAGATACCTCTCCGGTCAATAACCAATAGCGGAACCTGGATGCCCATATTGGCTCCTACATATTCTACGAAGATCTTTATCGATCGAACCGTTATGACAACATACGTAATTCCCTTTGTCCATCGGTATGTTACTTGCCCGAATTCGATCGTCGGTATCTACATACCTAGTTCAATCTCGTTACCGGCAAGTCTCTTTACTCGTTCCGTAATACATCACCTCATGACTAACTCCTAAGTCGTTTGCTTGCAAGCTTATGATGTGTATCACCGAGAGGGCCCAGAGATACCTCTCCGATACTCGGAGTGACAAATCCTAATCTCGATCTATGCCAACTCAACAAACACCTTCAGAGATACCTGTAGAGCATCTTTATAATCACCCAGTTATGTTGTGACGTTTGATAGCACACAAGGCATTCCTCCGGTATCCGGGAGTTGCATAATCTCATAGTCGAAGGAATATGTATTTGACATGAAGAAAGCAATAGCAATAAAACTGAACGATCATTATGCTAAGCTAACGGATGGGTCTTGTCCATCACATCATTCTCCCCATGATGTGATCCCGTTATCAAATGACAACACATGTCCATGGTTAGGAAACCTAAACCATCTTTGATCAACAAGCTAGTCTAGTAGAGGCTTACTAGGGACACAATATTTGTTTATGTATTCACACATGTATTTAAGTTTCCGATCAATACAATTCTAACATGAATAATAAACCTTTGTCATGAATAAAGAAATATAAAATAACAACTTTATTATTGCCTCTAGGTCATATTTTCTTCATGCTGCACTACCTTCTTCTTTGCCGTGGCTTCAGAACTGCTATTGCTAGCTTGCCCTGCTTCTCCTTGGTCTGTACCTAATATTGCCGTGTCTGGTTCAGTTCCTTTTCTGGGGAGGACAGTAGCCGCAGCTGCCCCTTCGTCTACTTCCTGCTGCGCCACCAGTGCTGCACTAACCACTTGATTGGTTGCCGCTAAGTATAGCAGCAACGGCTCTTGTGGCTTAGGAGTGACCAAGGTGGGAGCAAAGGAAAGATTGGCTTTCAAGTCCCGCAGTGCTGCTTCCGCCTCCGGGGTCCATTTCATTGGCCCTGCCTTCTTCAAGATCTTGAAGAACGGCAAGGTATGCTTGACAGACTTGGAAATGAACCTACTCAGCGCGGCAACACATCCAGTTAAACGCCTCACGTCCTTGACTGTCTTGGGTGCTTGAATCTGCTCGATTGCTCTGATCTTGTCGGGGTTGGCCTCTATCCCTCGGTGAGACACAAAGAAGCCAAGTAGCTTGCCGGAGGGAACACCGAACACACATTTTTCAGGGTTCAACTTCAAGTTGATCTTGCGCAGGTTTGCAAAGGTCTCTTCCAAGTCCTGAATGAACATTGATCTGTCCTTGGTCTTGACCACTATATCATCCATGTAAGCTTCTATATTCCTATGAAACTGAGGTTCAAACCCAATTTGCACTGCCCTTGCAAAAGTGGATCCAGCGCTCTTTAACCCGAAGGGCATTCGTACAAAGCAGTACATGCCACATGGGGTTATGAACGCGGTCTTTTCCTTGTCTTCCTTGGACATGAATATCTGATGGTATCCGGAGTATGCATCCAAAAAGGAAAGTAGATCACACCCGGAAGTGGAATCCACAATCTGATCGATGCGCGGCAAAGGGAAAGGGTCCTTTGGGCATGCCTTGTTCAGATCTGTGAAGTCTATGCAAAGCCTCCATTTTCCATTCACATTGCGCACCACCACTGGGTTTGCTAACCACGTTGGATGCAAAACTCCCCTGACTAAACCAGCTGCTTCAAGCTTCTTGATCTCCTCGGCAATAAACTGTTGCTGCTCCAAGGCTTGCTTTCTGACCTTCTGCTTGACGAGCCGAGCATGAGGGCAGACAGCAAGGTGGTGCTCGATTACCTCCCTGGGAACGCCAGGGATGTCAGATTGTTGCCAAGCAAACACATCGACAATCGCCCGCAGGAAGGCAACAAGCGCACTTTCCTATTTGTCATTAAGGGCGGCGCTGATGGTGAACATACCGTCAGCGCCATCCTGCCTTGCCGGGACCTTCTTCACAGCAGGTGAAGTGACCTTGGGCCTCTTACTAGTGGAACTCTCCGGCAAGTCATCAATAGGTGCAGCACACTCCGGAGAGGCGCACTTCCCGGATCCCTTGCCGGCGTCTCTGCTAGCCATTTTCTTTTTCTTTGTCTCCTTGACGGGAGCTGCAGCTTCAGCGGCCTCGGCAGCTACCGCGTCACGGTACATCTTATCCATGCATATAATTGCATCTTTCTTTTCTGACGGGATAGAGATGACGCCCATCGGCCCTGGCATCTTCAAGGTATTGTAAGCATAGTGGGATGCTACCATGAATTTTCCAAAGCTGGGCGGCCAAGGGTCCCCTTGTAGGGCAGAGGAAGATCGACAACATCGAACACAACCTTCTCAGTTCGGTAATTCAGCTCTCTGCCGAACGTCACCGGTAGTGTAATCTTCCCCTTAGGACGGCTCCTGCCCGGGTTGATTCCTTGGAACGTGCCAGTGACCTTGAGTTCTTCATCTGATATCTGCAACTTGCTGACTACCTTGGGAGAGATCAGATTCAACCCAGCCCCGCCGTCAACTAGCATCTTTGTGACTTTGAGGTTGAGGATGGTTGGTGAGACCAACAACGGCAGACACCCTACCACAGTAGTACGGTCAGGGTGATCCTCTTCATCAAAGATGATAGGCATGCGGGACCACTTGAGTGGTTTTCGGGAATCCGCAGCTGGCTCCATGGCATTGACCTCTCGCGCCCACTGCTTGAGTTGGCGGTGAGAGGAGTGCAAGGATGCACCCCCGTCAATTCATAGGGCTTCAGTTGCTTTCTGGAATTCCTGCTCACTGGTTTCTTCTTCATCCCCTTCATCACTCTCATCATCACCTTCCTTCTTCTCACGGCCTTTGGCTGGTTTCTCTTTTTGCTGAGGGGTCTTACTGCGGCGGTCTCCTCTGCCGCCACGGCCCTTCCCGCCAGTACCTTCCTGGTCTCTCTCTATGTCATGCTTTTCGTACTCCGCCTTCTGCCTCTTAACAAGCTGCTCAACTTGATGGCATTCTTGGAGATCATGACCTTTGGTGCGGTGGATTTTGCAGTATGGCCCCTCGGATTTCCCAGCTTTCTCTGCTGCCGCAGCCTCCTGGCAATCAGCGCACGTGGCAACTTCCTTGCCGGGGGCTTCGATCTTGGCCTTCTTGCCGGTGCTGAGATCGCCAGAACCCTCAATGGCCAACACTAACTTCTCCTTGCGTTTCTTGTTGCGCCTCTGGCCTTTCTTCTTCGGGCTAGTGGCCTCGTCATCGTCGTCTGAATCAACGTCTGCTCCTTCCTCTTCTCCAGGAAGTCGCCTCCCTTCTTCAGCCCGAGCACATTTGTCTGCCAAAGTATACAACTCATTGACGGTCTTGGGCAGTCAGATGTACATCTTAGAACGTATCCTTCTGTTGAGCACGTTCGAATGGAACGTGACAATAACAACTGCCGGGTGTATCTCTGGAATGTTGCGGTGCACTCGACTAAATTTCTGCATATATTTCCGCAAGCTCTCCCCTTCCTTCTATGGGAGGACTTGCAAATCACTGGGCGTCCTGGCTCTTGATGGCCGCCCGTGAAGGCGCCAACAAACTCATTGCACAGGTCGGCCCATGATGAGATGGAGTTCTCCGGCAAGTGCATCAACCACGACCTCACATTTGACTTGAGCGCCAAAGGGAAGTAGTTGGCAAACACTTTCTCATCCCTGCCCCGGCGGCTTGAACAACAATCGTGTAGATGCTCAAGAACTCTGCCGGGTTCAGCTTCCCATCATATTTTTCTGGCAATTCTGGCTTGAAAACGTGGGCAGATGGCCAACGGACTTGCCGCAGCTCACAAGTGAAGGCAGGGCACCCAACCTCGAAAGGTAAGTACCCACCCTCACTGGCGCGGGTTCGTCGATGTCTGGACCATCGCGCCTGTCAGATTGACGGTGGGTCTCCCGACGTCGCTCTATAGTGATGCGCGCATCTTCCCTCCGCCGATCTTCCAGGACTTGCCGCTGATCTTGAAGGGCTCGTGGATTAGACGAGGCCATCGAGGCTTCGTCGAGCTTGTGGTCGCATTGCTCTGGTTGCGGCCTCTGGGTTTGCTGTCACGGAGGGGATTGCACCATTAGCGCGGCCCCCTCAACGTGGCTAGCAGCTCGAGCTGTTGTCGTCGCCTGCGGGTGCCGCGATTGCTCCGCCCGCCGTGACCCTCCAGCTTCAGCAAAGCCGATCAAACTCTGGATGGTGGCCCTCCACTCATCCATCAGATCAGCTGCCGGTGGAAATCTTAGTAGTAGTTGGGCCCATGCCATGGCTTCCGTGCCTGTGCTTGGCATAGCTGACGAGGCAGATTGCGACGTCGCCCGGCTCCTGGTAGTACCAGTAGGGGCATTGCCGCGCTCACGCCATCGCGGATCGGTCGCCAAGGCGGCCTGATGATGAGTGGGCTGCACTCGGGGATTGGTGGCCCTGTTCTGCACTTCTGCTCGCTCGCCTTGTTCTGGGTGAGGTGCGTGCCCTGTGGCCACGCCCGTAACAGGCACGGCTAGAGGGTCATGACTCGCGCCAGAGCGGGCGTTGTCGCTACGGCTGCGTCCGCTGGTGCGGTGGGGTGGTGGAGACTGTACACCCCTCCGCCCGCAGATTGCGGGTTAGGCTCTTCTAGACTTTGTTGATGCTGTTCTCCCCCGGCGCCTCCTGCTCTAGCCTCGCCCATGGGGGACACAACGACAGCGCCGCCTGCACTGGTCACGCTGCCCATGGTACCCACCTCACCCAACGCCGCCGTGGCGCCAGTGGCGTCCGCGACCACGTGAGAGGGGGCCTTCGAAGTGGAAGGATGCGTGGTTGCGCCGGACTTCTTCTTGGGCACCATGCACGAGGATGGCGATGACGATGATCGACGATGGAGCTCGACGTGCTGTTTACGGCTTCAGATTCGCACAAGCGATGCCCCCCTACCTGGAGCGCCAAAGATGTCATGGGGGTCACGATCACCTATGGGGCCATGAGCCCCTTGTGGTTCGGCAAGGGGGAGATCACATTGCACAAAGAGCAGAAGCCATGGAACAACACGACAGTGGTGGCACTGGTGGTTTTTACCCAGGTTCGGGCTGCTGGATAGCGTAAAACCCTACTCCTGCTTTGGTGGATTGAATGGAAGAACACAACGAACACGCAGTGCTCAAGCCCGGCAAGGATGCCTCGGGGAGAGCTGCTATGCGCGTACAAGTGTGTGAGGGTCTGAATCCCTTGTTAGGTCGCCTTGGACCTCCTTTTATAGCTTAAGGGGTAACCACAATGGCAAAGCAGTCTTTATCTACTGATTAGATAGCCAATAGTGCTAACATACCTAACTCTGGCAGTTAAGACAAAGTGCATTAAATGCACTACCAGGTGTCATGCGGAGGGCAAAACCCGGCAGGCCTGCCGAGCCGCTTAACCATCTCTTACTTATCATCTTGACACGCCTCTGGACGGGTCTCATTTGGATAAACCTTGTCTTCCAAAGGGCCGCCACATGCTTAGCAGAGACCATTTAATCACTTGGGGGCTCGACACCGCATTGATAAGTGACTTGGTCACTGTGTGGTGGAGCGGTGGTGTCTTGGCGGGGATCCCCGCACCTGGCGGACCAGGCAAGCTTGCCGGGGAAATCTTGGATTTGTCCCTGAGACGGTCTCGACCCGGCCAGGCTCTCCTGCCCGGCAAGGGAGGCCTTCCCAAGGTGATATTCTTCTGTCTTGGTGATCTTGGTCTTCTTGATCCGCTCTTTGATCTCACTAAGAGCTGCTTCTCTGGTTTGGCCTTGGTTTCGGTGTTGATGTAGTATGAACAATGTCAGTACACCTGTGTGTATGTCCGTGCAACAAATGTAAATGTTTGTTGCACCGACAATGGGAGAAGTCTTGTTATAAGTAATCATGTGAATTTGGTATTCGTTCGATATTTTGATGAGATGTATGTTGTCTTTCCTCTAGTGGTGTTATGTGAACGTCGACTACATGACACTTCACCATGATTTGGGCCTAGGGGAAGGCATTGGGAAGAAATAAGTAGATGATGGGTTGCTAGAGTGATAGAAGCTTAAACCCTAGTTTATGCGTTGCTTCGTAAGGGGCTGATTTGGATCCACATGTTTCATGCTATGGTTAGATTTATCTTAATTCTTCTTTCGTAGTCGTGGATGCTTGCGAGAGGGGTTAATCATAAGTGGGAGGCTTGTCCAAATAAGGACAGAACGCAAGCACCGGTCCACTCACATATCAAATTATCAAAGTAACGAACGCGAATCATATGAGCATGATGAAAACTAATTTGACAATAATTCCCATGTGTCCTCGGGAGCGCTTTGTTTTTTATAAGAGTTTGTCCAGGCTTGTCCTTTGATAAAAAAAGGATTGGGACACCTTGCTGCACCTTAGTTACACTTGTTACTTGTGACCCGTTACGAATTATCGTATCACTAAACTATCTGTTACCGATAATTTCAGTGCTTGCAGAGAATACCTTGCTGAAAACCGCTTGTCATTTCCTTCTGCTCCTCGTTGGGTTCGACACTCTTACTTATCGAAAGGACTACGATAGATTCCCTATACTTGTGGGTCATCAAGACTCTTTTCTAGCATCGTTGCCGGGGAGTGAAGCGCCCTTGGTAAGGAAACATTTATATTATGTGCTGAAATTTACTGTCACTTGTCACTATGGAAAATCATCCTTTGAGGGGTTTGTTCGGGGTATCTTCACCCCGACCGGAAGAGCAAAGATTTGCCCCTCAACCTACTGAACCTACTGAAAATATTTATTATGAAATTCCTTCGGGTATGATAGAGAAACTGCTAGCTAATCCTTATGCAGGAGATGGAACATTACATCCCGATATGCATCTAATCTATGTGGATGAACTTTGTGGATTATTTAAGCTTGCAAGTTTGCCTAAGGACGAAGTCAAGAAGAAGGTCTTCCCTTTATCTTTGAAGGAGAAGGCATTGACATGGTATAGGCTATGCGATGATATTGGGACATGGAATTACAACCGATTGAAATTGGAATTTCATCAGAAGTTTTATCCTATGCATCTGGTTCATCGTGATCGCAATTATATATATAATTTTTGGCCTCACGAAGGAGAAAGTATCACTCAAGCTTGGGGGAGGCTTAAATCAATGTTATATTCATACCCCAATCATGAGCTCTCAAGAGAAATTATTATTCAGAACTTTTATGCTCGGCTTTCTCGTAATGATCAATCCATGCTCGATACTTCTTGTACTGGTTCTTTTATGAAGAAGACTATTGAATTCAAATGGGATTTATTGGAAAGAACTAAACGCAACTCCGAAGATTGGGAACTCGACGAAGGTAAGGAGTCAGGTATAAACCTTTAGTTTGATTGTGTTAAATCTTTTATGGATACCGATGCTTTTCGTGAATTGAGCATTAAATATGGACTTGACTCTGAGATAGTAGCTTCTTTCTGTGAATCATTTGCTACTCATGTTGATCTCCCTAAGGAGAAGTGGTTTAAATATCATCCCCCCATTGAAGTGAAAATAGTAGAACCTATTAAAGCTGAAGAGGAAATTATTACTTATAATGCTGATCCTATTATTCCTACTGCTTATATTGAGAAACCACCTTTCCCTGTTAGGATAAAGGAACATGCTAAAGCTTCAACTGTGGTTTGTAAGATTTATACTAGAACACCTACACCCCCTGAACAAATTAAAGTTGAACCTAGTATTTCTATGGTTAAAGAGCTCTTGGTCGATAATATTGATGGGCATGTTATTTACTTCTGTGATGAAGCTGCTAGAATTGCTAAACCCGATGATAAAGATAAACATAGACCTGTTGTTGGCATGCCTGTTGTTTCTGTTAAAATAGGAGGTCATTGTTACCATGGCCTATGTGATTTGGGTGCTAGTGTGAGTGGAATTCCCTTTACCTTGTATCAAGAAATTATGAATGATATTGCACCTGCTGAAATAGAAGATGTTGATGTCACTATTAAGCTTGCCAATAGAGATACTATATCACCAATTGGGATTGTTAGAGATGTTGAAATCTTGTGTGGGAAAATAAAATACCCTACTGATTTTCTAGTTCTCGGTTCCCCACAAGATGATTTTTGTCCCATTATATTTGGTAGACCTTTCTTGAACACTGTTATGCCAAAATAGATTGTGAGAAAGAAACTGTTAGTGTAAGTTTTGGTGTCTCATGAGTTTAATTTCTCCTAATTTCGTAGACAACCCCATGATAAAGAATTGCCTAGTAAAGATGAAATTATTGGTCTCGCTTCTATTGCCGTGCCTCCTACTGATCCTTTAGAACAATATTTGCTAGACCATGAAAATGATATGTTCATGAATGAAAGAAAAGAATTAGATGAGATTTTCTTTAAATAGATGCATGTTTTGAAACACAATTTGCCTGTTGAGACTCTTGGAGATCCTCTACCTCCCAAGAGTGATCCTATGTTCGATCTTAAACAATTACCTGATACTTTGAAATATGCTTATCTTGATGAGAAAATAATATATCCTATTATTATAAGTGCTAACCTTTCAGAACATGAGGAAAAGAAATTATTGAAAGCTCTGAAGAAGCACCGTGCAACTATTGGATATACTTTGGATGATCTTAAGGGCATTAGTCCCACTCTATGTCAGCACAAAATTAATATGGAACCTGATGCTAAACTTGTTGTTGATCACCAACGACGGTTAAATCCTAAGATGAAAGAAGTGGTAAGAAATGAAATATTAAAGCTTCTAGAAGCAGGTATAATTTATCCTATTGCTGATAGTAGATGGGTAAGTCCTATTCATTGTATCCCTAAGAAGGGAGGTATTACCGTTGTTCGTAATGATAAAAATGAATTGATTCCACAAAGAATTGTCACAGGTTATATAATGGTTATTGATTTTAGAAAGTTGAACAAAGCTACTAGGAAAGATCATTATCCTCTACCTTTTATTGATCAAATGCTAGAAAGACTATCAAAACTACCTTTGTCACAAGAGGATCAAGAAAAAACTACTTTTACTTGCCCTTTTGGTACCTTTGCTTATAGACTTATGCCTTTTGGTTTATGCAATGCACCTGCTACCTTTCAAAGATGTATGACTACTATATTCTCTGACTTTTGTGAAAAGATTGTTGAGGTTTTCATGGATGATTTCTCCGTTTACGGAACTTCTTTTGATGATTGCTTAAGCAACCTTGATCGAGTTTTGCAGAGATGTGAAGAAACTAATCTTGTCTTGAATTGGGAGAAGTGCCACTTTATGGTTAATGAAGGTATTGTCTTGGTGCATAAAATATCCGAAAGAGGTATTGAAGTTGATAAAGCTAAAGTTGATGCTATTGAAAAAATGCAGTGTCCTAAAGATATCAAAGGTATAAGAAGTTTCCTTGGTCATGTTGGTTTCTATAGGAGATTTATTAAAGACTTCTATAAAATTTCTAGGTCTCTTACTAATCTCTTGCAAAAGGATGTTCCATTTGTTTTTGATGATGATTGTGTAGAAGCATTTGAAATACTTAAGAAAGCCTTAATTTCTGCACCTATCGTTCAACCACCTGATTGGAACCTACCCTTTGAAATTATGTGTGATGCTAGTGATTATGCTGTTGGTGCTGTTCTAGGACAAAGAGTTGATAAGAAATTAAATGTTATCCATTATGCTAGTAAAACTCTAGACAGTGCTCAAAGAAACTATGCTACTACTGAAAAAGAATTTTTAGTAGTTGTATTTGATTGTGATAAGCTCAGATCTTATATTGTTGATTCCAAAGTAACTGTTCACACCGATCATGCTGCTATTAAATATCTTATGGAAAAGAAAGATGCTAAACCTAGACTTATTAGATGGGTTCTCTTGCTGCAAGAATTTGATTTGCATATTACTGATAGAAAGGGAGCTGAGAACCCCGTAGCAGACAACTTGTCTAGGTTAGAAAATATTCTTGATGACCCACTACCTATTGATGATAGCTTTCCTGATGAACAATTAGCTGTCATAAATGCTTCTCGTAGTACTCCTTGGTATGCTGATTATGCCAATTATATTGTTGCTAAATTTATACCACCTAGTTTCACATACCAGCAAAAGAATTTTTTTTCTATGATTTAAGACATTACTTCCGGGATGACCCACACCTTTATAAAGGAGTAGACGGTGTTATTAGACGTTGTGTACCTGAGCATGAACAGGAACAGATCCTACGCAAAGTGTCACTCCGAGGCCTATGGAGGAGACCATGCTGGAGATAGAACTGCACACAAGGTACTACAATGTGGTTTTTATTGGCCTACTCTTTTTAAGGATGCTCGTAAGTTTGTCTTGTCTTGTGATGAATGTCAAAGAATTGGTAATATTAGTAGAAGTTAGGAAATGCCTATGAATTATTCACTTGTTATTGAACCATTTGATGTTTGGGGATTTGATTATATGGGACTTTGTCCTTCCTCTAATGGGTATACACATATTTTGGTTGCTGTTGATTATGTTACTAAGTGGGTAGAAGCTATTCCAACTAGTAGTGCTGATCATAACACCTCCATTAAAATGCTTAAAGAAGTTATTTTTCCGAGGTTTGGAGTCCCTAGATATTTAATGACTGATGGTGGTTCACACTTTATTCATGGTGCTTTCCGTAAATTTCTTGCTAAGTATGATGTTAACCATAGAATTGCATCTCCATATCATCCTTAGTCTTGTGGTCAAGTAGAATTGAGTAACCGAGAAATAAAGTTGATTTTGCAAAAGACTGTTAATAGATCTAGAAAAATTGGTCTAAGAAACTTGATGATGCATTATGTGCTTATAGAACTGCTTATAAAAACCCTATGGGTATGTCTCCATACAAAATGGTTTATGGAAAAGCATGTCACTTACCTCTTGAACTAGAACATAAAGCTTATTGGGCAATTAAAGAGCTCAACTATGATTTCAAACTTGCCGATGAGAAGAGGTTATTTGATATTAGCTCACTTGATGAATGTAGAACCCAAGCCTATGAGAATGCCAAATTCTTTAAAGAAAAAGTTAAAAGATGGCATGATAAAAGGATACAAAAGCGTGAATTTAATGTAGGTGACCATGTCTTGCTATACAATTCTCGTTTAAGATTTTTTTGCAGGAAAGCTTCTCCCTAAATGGGAAGGTCCTTACATTATCGAGGAAGTTTATCGTTTTGGTGCCATCAGAATCAACAACGCTGAAGGCACTAACCCGAAGGTGGTAAACGGGCAAAGAATCAAACATTATATCTCAGGTACTCCCATAAATGTTGAAACCAATATTATTAATACCATAACACAGGAGGAGTACATAAGGGATATCTACTAGAACACTCAAGACTCTGAAAAGGAATTGGTATGTGATACGGTAAGTAAACCGACTCCAAAACTTTTCCAAAAGCAATTTTACTCCGTTTTGGAGTATTTAAAAAATTAGGAAAATAAAAAGTAGTCCGAAAAGTTCACGAGGAGGCGACAAGCCCCGGGGGCGCATCCTACCCCCTGGGTGCACCTCCCAGGCTTGTGGACACCTTGTGTGCCCTCCAGACTCCGTTTTCTTGTAGTACACTCCTTTTGGTCGGTAAAAATTCATTATATAATCTCCCAAAGGTTTTGACCACCGTACCACGGTAATATCTCATGTTTTCTTTTTTTTTTTGAGCTGTTTTCTGCCAGAGTTTTCAAGGCTAGGCATCATGTCTTCCTCCTCCAACAATGTGGACGATGATGCTTGGTTGATGCAGATGGAACTCAGGAGGGCGAAGGCCGAGGAAGTCACGATGGAAGAAGATCAAGGGGATTCGCTTGAGGTCCACCCTCCGGCTTCGGAGAGGGGCACTCTGGCTGGCATCTCCACTATTCCCAATCCCTGTCAAGCAGTAGGGACTACAAGCAACCATGAGGGCCAACAAATACAAGAAGGACTTCCCCTTAGGAGGCCCTTACATAGGTTACATCGGAACAACTTTCATAATTTGGTCCATAATTATGGGGTGGAGAATACTCCTCGCACACACATACCCTCCAATTGGGATATATCCCGTCCAAGTGAAAGTGGTGCAGGGAAAAGCTCATGGCGGCCAGAAAACAAGCATCTTTTAGGAGATTCAGAAGAATACAATTATGCTTCAACGTGTACTCCGAGAATTGCAGGATCTGAAGGGTAGCTTAATCAACCTAACAGAAACTCCATCATCACCACCTTCGAAGAAGGAAAATTGAGTACATGGGTATGGGCACTCCCCTTGGCAACTGCCAAGCTTGGGGGAGGTGCCCCGGTATCGTATCATATCGTATCACCATCACATCTTTACCTTTATCATTTTTTCTTAGTTCGATCCTTTTGGTTATATGTCTGTTTAGTAGAATAAAGTTTTAGTATGATCTAGCTTTGAGTTTTGCTTTGTGTTCCCTCTATGTAATCGAGTCCGAGAGTTATATAATAAAGATTAGTTCTGAGTTGAGAGATTTGCTTTCTGGCTATGATCTTGAGAAAAGGAAATAAAGAATAAAAGAAATAAAAAGATTATATAATGGTCTTATGGAGAGTGATGACTTCACATATAAAGAGTATGATGAATAAAGTTTGTTGGGAGTTGACAAACATAGTTTTGGTCATTGTTGCAATTAATAGGAAGTAATAAAGAAAGAGAGGTCTCACATATAAATATACTATCTTGGACATCTTTTGTGATTGTGAGCACTCATTAAAATATTATATGCTAAAAGGTTGATGTTGGACAAGGAAGACAACATAATGGGCTATGTTTCTTTACATCCGAATAGAAGTTATATTGTCATGGATCCTCCAATATGTTGGGCTTGCCTCTCATCCTATGCTAGCCAAATCTTTTGCACCAAGTAGAGATACTACTTGTGCCTCCAAAATCCCTCAACCCAGTTTTGCCATGAGAGTCCACCATACCTACCTATGGATTGAGTAAGATCCTTCAAGTAAGTTGTCATCGGTGCAAGCAATAAAAATTGCTCTCTAAATATGTATGATCTTTTAGTGTGAGGAAAATAAGCTTTATACGAACTTGTGATATAGAAGAAATAAAAGCAACAGACTGCATAATAAAGTTCCTTATCACAAGCGGCAATATAAAGTGATGTTCTTTCGCATTAAGATTTTGTGCATCCAACCATAAAAGCGCATGACAACCTCTGCTTCCCTCTGCGAAGGGCCTATCTTTTATTTACCTTCTACCTTTATACAAGAGTCATGGTGATCATCACCTATTCTTTTTACACTTTTTCTTTTTGGCAAGCACTATATGTCGGGGAAGATCCAGATATATATATATCCACTCGGATGTAGATATTCATAAACTATTATTGTTGACGTTACCCTTGAGGTAAAAGGTTGGGAGGCGAAGTTATAAGCCCCTATCTTCTCTGTGTCTAATTGAAACTTTGATCTCATAAGTATCACGTGAGTGTTAGCAATTGTGAAAGACTAAATGATAGTTGAGTATGTGAAACTTGCTATATGAAAGCACTTACATTGACTCTTTCCGATATTATGATAAATTGCAATTGCTTCGATGACTAAGATCATAGTTTGTTGGTTTTCAATAAAGTTTTTGTTTCATACTTTACCTTGTGAATGAATTGTTACTTTAGCATAAGAAATTATATGACAATATATGTTGCTGTTCTAAAAGATGATCATGATGCCTGCATGTCCGTATTTTATTTTATCGACACCTCTATCTCTAAACATGTGGACATGATTATCGATTTCGGTTTCCGCTTGAGGACAAGCGAGGTCTAAGCTTGGGGGAGTTGATACGTCCATTTTGCATCATGCTTTTATGTTGATATTTATTGCATTATGGGTTGTTATTACACATTATGGCTGTTATTACACAATATGGTACGATACTTATGCCTTTCTCTCTTATTTTACAAGGTTTACACAAAGAGGGAGAATGCCGACAGCTGGAATTCTGGACCGGAAAGGAGCAAATCTGAGAGACCTATTCTGCACAACTCCAAAAGTCCTTACAATTTATGGAGAATTATTTTAGAATATATAAAAAATATTGGGCGAAGAAATACCAGAGGGGGACCCACCAGGTGGCCACAAGCCTGGGGGGCCCGCCCTACCCCCCTGGGCGCACCCCTAGGGCTTGTGGGCCCCCGGTAGGTCTCCGGTGCCCATCTTCTACTATATGGTGGCCTTTGACCTGGAAAAAATCATAAGAAAGCTTTCGGGACGAAGCGCCGCCGTCTCGAGGCAGAACCTGGGCAGAAGCAATCTAGGGCTCTGGCGGAGCTGTTCTGCCGGGGAAACTTCCCTCTGGGAGGGGGAAATCGAGTCCATCGTCATCACCAACGATCCTCTCATTGAGAGGGGGTCAATCTCCATCAACATCTTCACCAGCACCATCGCCTCTCAAACCCTACTTCATCTCTTGTATCCGATCTTTGTCTCAAAACCTCAGATTGGTACCTGTGAGTTGCTAGTAGTGTTGATTACTCCTTGTAGTTGATGCTAGTTGGTTTATCCGGTGGAAGATCATATGTTCAGATCCTTAATGATATTTATTACCCCTCTGATTATGAACATGAATATGCTTTCTGAGTAGTTACGTTTGTTCCTGAGGACATGGGAGAAGTCTTGTTATAAGTAATCATGTGAATTTGGTATTCGTTCGATATTTTGATGAGATGTATGTTGTCTTTCCTCTAGTGGTGTTATGTGAATGTCGACTACATGACACTTCACCATGATTTGGGCCTAGGGGAAGGCATTTGGAAGTAATAAGTAGATGATGGGTTGCTAGAGCGACAGAAGCTTAAACCCTAGTTTATGCGTTGCTTCGTAAGGGGCTGATTTGGATCCGCATGTTTCATGCTATGGTTAGATTTATCTTAATTCTTCTTTCGTAGTTGCGGATGCTTGTGAGAGGGGTTAATCATAAGTGGGAGGCTTGTCCAAGTAAGGACAGCACCCAAGCACCATTCCACCCACATATGAAATTATCAAAGTAACGAACGCGAATCATATGAGCATGATGAAAACTAATTTGACAATAATCCCATGTGTCCTCGGGAGCGCTTTGCTTTATATAAGAGTTCGTACAGGCTTGTCCTTTGCTACAAAAAGGATTGGGCCACCTTGCTGCACCTTAGTTACACTTGTTACTTGTTACCCGTTACGAATTATCTTATCACAAAACTATCTGTTAGCGATAATTTCAGTGCTTGCAGAGAATACCTTGCTGAAAACCGCTTGTCATTTCCTTCTGCTCCTCGTTGGGTTCAACACTCTTACTTATCGAAAGGACTATGATAGATCCCCTATACTTGTGGGTCATCAATGATGGGTATCAACCACTAGCATTTGTGCTACCTCAAAAAAGGAAGTGCAGGGAAAAGAAGAGGCCACGCAGAGTATATTACAATGAGCAATTGGTGGAACCACACCAGCAATTACAACTGCATATGTGTTTTAGGGATCAACATCAATATAGAGAAGCTTTGTTGAGCTTGCACATCACCCAGGGTAGAGACTTCAAGTATCACAGGAACTCAGATCAGAGGATCATTGTGCATTGCAAAGAAGAACGTTGCAAATTCTGTATTGTGGCAGCTGTTATAAAAGGGAAAAAACATTTGCAGTTAAGAAGATGAGACTACAAAACACTTGCCCTACTACTACAGAGACAAACAGGGTAAGTGCCAAGTGGCTTGCAAAGCTATGAGTCACTGTTCAGATCAGATGTCAGTACTAGCATCCATACTATGATAGATGCTTGCATGGAAAAGTATGGAGTGGATGTGCCCCAGGCTATGGCATATAGGGCAAAAAACATAGCTGTTGAGGCTGTTTTGGGAGATCATAGGAAGCAATACCCAAGGCTCAGAGATTATGCACAAACTGTCATGGATACTAACCTTGGGAGCAGAGTTGTAGTCACTACAGTAACTCCAACACCAACTGAGAAAATTCCACATCCAGGACCAAGATTCCATGCCATATTTTACTACATGAATGGTGTGAGGGAGGGGTTTCTCAAGGGCTGTAGACTATTTGTCGTGGTCTTGTCACGGCAGATGTCCTAGAGAAAGGACTTAGTCATGGAGCCATCGCGACGGGTTAGCTTAAAGGGGTTAAAGCGGACAAGGGACGCAGAGAGTTTATACTGGTTCGGCCCCTTGCGGTGAAGGTAAAGGCCTAATCCAGTTGTTGTGGAATTGCTAGGGTTTCGATGACCAGGGAGTGAATCCGCTATGCCTGGCTCTCGAATTGTTGTCCCCCCAAACCGCCGCCGGGTTGTCCCTTTATATGCACAGGTTGATGCCCGACGGTTTACAGAATCCCGAGGCCGGCTCATAAATGTGTCCGGCTCGGTCTCTACTCTTTTCTTATCTGACAAGACAAGTTACATATCAATGTCGGTTTATGTCTACAGGCCTTAATCCGCCGTTGGGCCCTGGGCCTTCATAAAGCGCCTCCATCTTTGTCTTCGGGGGCTTCAAGTATAATAACTCATTATGGGAATAACCCGGCCTCTCCTGGCCGGTTTATACCCAGTAGTAATATCCCCAACATTAGGCCCCAGATTGATTTGAACTGGTTCATGTCAATCTTCAACTTGAGAAAAATTCTTCTTTCAACATCTTCGCATAAATCTTGTAAACCGCCACGACGTCATCTTCCAGCACCTTGATAAACCGCCATGACGTCACCTGTTATTAAAAATGGTATATCTCTCACCTTCATTAATGAGCCTCCGACAATCGAGGCGACAGCTCTGCCACATATCCAGCTTTGGGCTCCTCGATTCTCGCGCCTGTCACTTATCCATTCACCTTATAAATAACGCCGAAGGGTCCTTTCCATTTTTCCCCTTCGTGCCCCTTCACATCGTCCTCTTCCTCGCGTCGCCCTAACGTTGGAGCTCTGCCGCCGCCGTCGACCTTCGCATCTGCCCCAACAAAGGCCGCTGCATCACCCTGATCGTACCAGAAAGCTGCGACACCTCTCCGCTGTCCTTTGATACTGGTAAGCCCTCTCTCCTTCCACCCTAGATCTTATCATTAGGGTTTGCACTCATCGGAGTTCTTCGAAGTTCGAGAACTGTTCTTTCCTATTCTTCTCAGTAGCGCAAATGGCAAGTTAGATCTGATATTTTCCGGTGCCTTTGTAGTTAAAGCTCCCTTTCTCCCCACTAGGGCATCCCTTTCATACAGAAAAACTCATCTGAACCTGATGAACCGTTTAAGTACCTGAAGTTTAGGTCTGAGTATATTCTAGTTTTCTGTCGCACTGCAGATCTGAATTTATCATATCACTTTGTCAAACTTGTTTTTCCCTCATTTAGGTATTTTAGATCTGTATCTTTCATACCAATATAGGCGGTTTAGCTTTGTCAAAGAACAATAATCCGGTAGGCATCATTAGTCCCCTCTTAAACCGCCGATTCACTGATCTTTGCACCTTCTCCATTGTCAGAGTCCGGTTTAATAGTATGCACATACCTCTGCTTCTGCTTATCTTGCATTGCTTTATGCTCGCCCGTCATAAATCTTAAACCGGCAATAAATATGTTTTAGCTTCCCATTGAAATGGCCAAACAAGTTTACGAGTGCAACTGGGTTCCTTCCCGGGTTACTGAAGAGCAATTAAACAGATGTGTCACAACTCGAGCTTTAGCCAAGAAAGAAGTCATCCCCTAGAGGGCCCTTGGTCTGGAAAATCCTCCTGAACCCAAGGACAGAGAAGTAGTTGTATTTACTGACCATCTGGGTCGAGGCTGTAGCCCTCCTGGTTCAAAAAATTTCCAGGATGTGCTGGCCAGCTTCCAACTCCACCCTCAAGATATTGGACCAAACTCTGTGTCCAATATTTGCAATTTCCAAGTATTTTGTGAGGCCTATCTTCAAGAGGAGCCCACAGTTGAACTGTTCAGGGATTTCTTTTATTTAAACTATCGCACAGAGTTCACAGACAGACCCAACACTGAGCTTGGTGGAATGGCAATTCAAAAGAGGAAGGATGTCAGCTTCCCTCATGCCAAGCTTCATAGTCACCCCAAGGACTGGAATCAGACTTGGTTTTACTGCAAAACCACATCTCCAACTGATGAAAATCCTCTGCCGGGTTACCGTCCCCACCGGCTTAGCAACACTCATCCCTTCCCTCAAAAGGCTGACTGCCAAGGAACGGTCCAACTATGCACCACAACTGTCAAAGCTCAGAGCCTTTATGGCAAACGGTTTGACAGGTGTCGACTTTCTTCGCTGTTGGATATCTTGGAGCGTTCTGCCCTTAAACCGGCGCCCCAGTTTAATGTGTGAGTACACAGGGGATTTGAAAGACCCTCAACGACACATCGACATTCAGCTAACGGAAGCCGAAGTTACTGAGGCTGTCAAAAAATACTGAATGAACCGGAAGCTGTTTGTGGCCAGACCGGGTTAAGCCCTTTCTGCGTCTCCAATAAACCACCAACTGTAAGAATCACAACTTTCTTGTTTTAGTTTACCCCTTTTCAGATAGTCTCAAAATTTTGTCCATCTTTCACAGGGCGATGACCCATTCTGGAAGAAAAAACCACAGGATAAACCGGCAAAACCACTTCGCCCGAAGACCAAGGTCACCAAGAAACCTGCCAAGAAGAGGACCACTGAATCTTCTGAACCAAATGCTGATGCGGATCTGGCTAATCCGCACTCAGAGGTAGAACTTGACTCTCTTGGTTCTTTTTTCATACACCTTGTTGACAATGACTGTTATCAGGACGACGCCGAAGGCAGCCAGGCTGACGATGCGGAGGTAATTATCCCTTCTTCCGGTTCAGACCCTCTGCCAACACAGAAAATCCATCAAGCAAACCGGAAAATAAAATTTTCTCACCCCTTAACTTGGACCCAAACTTTCTTTTGAAGAAGCAGCAACACGAAGCCCGCCGCACAACCCGGCACAGTGGCCAGGTAGTTACCTCTGCCGGTTTTTCGAACACTCTGGTCCGGAAACATCGATCAGAGGTCTCTTATACTCCTGATATTTCTTGCCCCAAGGCGGGTTGTTTTCGACAACCTCTTAATCCGTCTGATTCAAATTATCAGGGAACACCTAATTCGTCCTCTGGCGAGTCAACGGCCACACAACTTCCAACCCTCAAGACGGTCCCTGGGTAGGTTATGCTTTAATCTTATCCTTAATGTGTTATGTTTGCATACTGTACTGATCTTTATGTTTGTTCTTCTCAGTGCCAAGCCTAGACCCAGTAAGAAGGCCCGGTTAAATAAACCGTCTGATGGCAATGTGGATATTGAACCGGAGAAGACTCCAGATCTGGAAAGAACAAATATTGATGTTACACATGATGATCCACCGCCTCAAGATTATAACTTCATAGTTGAACAAACAGAAGTTGACACCACATGCCACACTGATAAACCGACTAGCCCGGCTCGCGTGGATGATAAGTCGGCCAGCCCAGCTAAGCCTGCTGATAAACCGTCAACTCCTGTGAAGGCTGCTGATGATAAAGAAGATGATATTATGATTACTGGCGTCGGCCACACCGCTCCTGGCAATCCTGTTGCTTTATCGAAGCATAGTGCCAAGGACGAGGTTTCTGCTATGGGCAAAGGCAAATGGAACACAGATTTGTCAACCTATGCTCACCTCAACGCCCAAGACATCCATTCTGGTTTTTTAAACCGCCTGTACACAAGCCGCGACTTTGAAGCCGGTTTAGTGAATCTAATGAAGGAGCGATATGAGGTAACTGCATAACTGCTTCTCTCTTGTGTTCAATTCCAAATATTAACTCCAGTAGCCCCCAAGTGCCGGTTTATGATAGTCATCTAAACTGGGACTTTGTAATATCTCAACTTTGCATGCTTAGCCTCCAAGGGCCGGGTTATCTTTCTAAGATGAAACGGTACCTTAGAATTGCAATATTACAACTTTCGCCGGTATAGTCCCCAAGGGCCGGTTTAATTGATGAAGATGAACCGGGACTTTTTAGAAGAATACTCATAATGTCACTTTGAGCAAGCATACATTAGCCCCCAAGTGCCAAGAGTAATACTTGTATTGCACTTGGGACTTGCAGAAATTTCTGTTTACGAGCAAATATGCATTAGCCCCCAAGTATCAGGTGCATAACTTGTTATGTGCTTGGTACTTCAAATATGCACTGCCAATTCATGATATGTTTGTCTCTTATAGGCTGAGCTGAGCAAAAAGGAAACTCAAATCGCTGATCTGCAAGAAAGCATCAAGTCCCAGCAGGCAGAAACCTCCAAAACCAAAGATGAGCTTACCAGTGCCTTAGCCGCTATGGAAAAGCTGAAGGAGAGTTTCAACAAGGAGCGGGCGGATTGGGACACAGAAAAATCCGCATTGCAAAAAAGAGCCGAGGACGCAGAAGCAGCTCTTAAACCGGTGGTAGACGAGCTAACTGGTGTAAAGCGGCAAATACATGCTATGACTGCTGCTGTGTTTGGTAAATATCCTGGCTTTAAATTTTCAACATATTGTCCCATACCTTGCCGGTTTATTGATGTTTGTAATGGCGCAGGAACTCGCATTAGTCATCTGGGCTCTGACGTACAGAAGAAGCTGAAGGCTGCCTATACTCTTATAGAGCAGTTATATACCGGCGCGCAACGGATCATCTGCACTGCTTCTCATAACAAGCCGCCCCCAACTTTAATCAAGGAGACCTTAGAAAGGTTGTCAATGCTGCCTGTCTGGGTAGAAGAGCTAAAGAGATCTGCTGCCAGGGCTGGTGCTCTGACCGCACTAACCTGGGCAAAAGCATGGGTGCCTGATCTTGATCCGGTGGATGTGGCTAAAGGCTATCCAAGCTTAAAAGAAGACGGATCAGAATTTGGCCATGAGGATCTCCGAGCAATAAACCGGGAAGTACGTCCACTAGCTTGCCAACTGGCTGAAGAAATTGATCTTTCATATTACCAGGCGAGTTATGATGTCAACAACAAATGGGTTGCTGCCCCAACCCCTGAGGCTCAAAATCTTATCCCGCCAATCCGTAAGCACACCTATGCCCCTGACGTTGAACCGTCCACACTTATAAGCGATGAAGCTGTGTTCCAAGCCTTAACTGGGATCGATTGGGCCACCATTGACTTCCAGCCGCTGGGTAGAGAGGAAGAGGATGAACCGGCGCTAGGCGATCCACAACCGTCAGGGCAGCCCGGTGACGACTCATGATCCGGAGGCCGATTTAACCTTCCGCGTGCTACAATACTTGCCAAAAAACAATTACTCTTTTGGGCACTGAAACACCTTGTAATAGGCTAGTTTAAACACTTGGTCTGCTATGCCATCATGCATATTTACTTTGCTTGATATCGTTAATTCACCGTGCTTAAGATATATAATGTTCATAATCCAGAGCGATTTATTCAGGTTGTTCCTGCATACAAAAAGTTGAACTTATCCTGGCGGTTTACCACCGGACGGGTCATGATGCCCAAACATATAGCCTGGGTTTATAAACAAGGCTGTTAAAAATAATCAAATATGAAAATAAATGATACCTGTGACATTGAATCACATCGTAGGTTGACCAACTTTTGTAGTAAGGGTGATACCCCTAATCATGAGTATTGATAACTCCTTCCATATCATGCCTGTTTATGATAAACCCGCACCGGGTTGTGAAAAAACACCGGATTATTCATATATAACACTGGCGACTTATAGTCAAAACCAGACCGGGTTAATAAGCACCGGATTATGACTAATCATGTACTGACAACTTGTAGTTGAAAGCCGAGTCGGGTTAATTAACGCCGGTTTACCAAAATCATCACAAATCTCATCAAAGGAGAAAAAACTTGGCAAATAAAAGCATATGAAAACTTGTAGTCGAGGCTTTTCACGGGCTGCCAGGCCCCAAATTCGAGGCTTTTCATGGGCTGCCAGGCCGCTGAGTTAAACCATTTTACAAAGCCTTTTAAGATGGCCCTCAATCTTTAACCAATCGTCGTTTTAACTTTGACAAGTTCAGGGTCTTATGAGATTGACCTGTCGAAGTTTGACGGGTCATACCAGGTTTACCTGGACGGAGCGACTTACTTAAAAAAGGCAGGCTAACCGGGGGTTTTAGGTGTATACACCAGGCTTCCAAGCCATGGCTTGATAGCCTATTACAAGTGTAGATTCTTTGTTCATTGCGATAGCAAAGAATCCCCGAGCAATATTTTGAGTTGTGCTCAGTGGGTGCCTATGTTTGAGTTGTTCTTTTGGAACACTCTCTTTGGCCCCTAAGTAATTTTTCTTTTTGGCTCTGAGCCAATCAAGAGGTGTAGCTATGGTTCGAATATGAGCAAGCCCCCAAGTGATTTTTCTGGTGGCCTTGCGCCTATCAAGTGGTGTAGCTAAGGTTCGAATACGACCAAGCCCCCAAGTGATTTTTCTGGTGGCCTTGCGCCTATCAAGAGGTGTAGCTAAGGTTCGAATATGACCAAGACCCCAAGTGATTTATATATATGGCTTGATAAGCCGAATCAAGGGGTAAACCGGACGCCGCTTTATAAGCAGAAACCTCCATGTAACCACACCTGAAGTAAGAAAAAACAACAGATACCCAGCTTTAGCTGAGGCTCCGGTTTATTATATTGATCATAATATATACATTGTCATAACTATGTACATAGCAGAGCCTAGGGCTCAGGTATAGTAAGGCCGTAGATGAGCAATATTCCACGGCCGATGGGTCTCCTCCTCCGATTTACGTGAGTCTTTGTGCTCTCGAACATCGATTAGGTTGTATGACCCGTTGTGCAGGTTCTTGCTGACCACAAAGGGTCCTTCCCAAGGCGGGGATAACTTGTGCATATCCGTCTGATCCTGGATGAGTCGGAGCACCAGATTGCCTTCTTGAAAAGTTCTGGTTCTAACCCGACGGCTGTGATAACGACGCAGATCTTGCTGATAAATCGCCGAACGGGCTGCTGCAATGTCACGCTCCTCATCTAACAGGTCAAGTGCTTCCTGCCGTGCCTTTTCATTATCAGCCTCAACATAAGCCGCCACACGAGGCGAGTCATGATGGATGTCACTCGGGAGAACCGCCTCTGCTCCGTAGACCATGAAGAAAGGTGTGTAACCCGTAGACCTGTTGGGCGTGGTATTGATGCTCCATAACACAGAAGGTCACTCCTCCACCCAACAACCCTGCGTCTGTTGCAAAGGAACCATAAGCCGGGGCTTGATGCCTCTCAAGATCTCCTGATTGGCTCTCTCTGCTTGACCATTAGATTGGGGGTGAGCCACTGAAGATACGTCAAGTCGGATGTGCTCATGCTGACAGAACTCTTTCATAGCACGTTTGGACAGATTAGTACCATTATCAGTTATAATGCTGTGTGGAAAGCCAAACCGGAAAATCACCTTCTTGATGAATTGAACCGTCGTAGCTGCATCACACTTACTGACTGGCTCTGCCTCCACCCACTTAGTAAACTTATCAACCGCCACCAAAAGGTGGGTCTTCTTGTCCTTGGATCTCTTAAAGGGCCCAACCATATCCAGCCCCCAAGTTGCAAACGGCCAAGTGATTGGAATCATCCTCAATTCCTGGGCCGGAACATGAGCTCGGCGTGAAAACTTCTGACAACCATCACACTTTTTCACCAAGTCTTTCGCATCAGCATGAGCCGTCAGCCAATAAAAACCGTGACGAAAAGCTTTAGCTACCAGGGACTTTGAACCGGCATGGTGACCACAATCCCCTTCGTGGATCTCACGCAGGATCTCATGGCCCTCTTCCGGAGATACACAATGTTGAAACGCTCCTGTTACACTGCAGTGATGTAATTCGCCATTGACAATAGTCATTGACTTGGATCGCCGGATTATCTGTCTGGCCAAAGTCTCATCCTCTGGTAACTCGCCCTGGTTCATGTACGCCAGATATGGGACGGTCCAATCCAGAATAACATGAAGTGCTGCCACCAATTGAGCCTCCGGATCAGGAACAGCCAGATCCTCCTCTGTGGGAAGTTTAACCGACGGATTATGCAGCACATCCAAAAAGACATTGGGTGGAACCGGCTTACGCTGGGAACCCAAACGGCTTAAAGCGTCCGCCGCTTCATTCTTCCGCCGGTCCACATGATCAACCTGATAGCCTTTGAAGTGACCTGCAACAATATCCACCTCTCGACGATATGCAGCCATGAGCGGATCCTTAGAATCCCAAGTACCAGACACTTGTTGAGTCACCAGGTCCGAGTCACCGAAGCACTTAACCCGGCTCAAATTCATCTCCTTAGCCATCCGAAGACCGTGGAGTAAGGCCTCATATTCAGCTGCATTGTTAGTGCAAGGGAACATTAAACGGAGAACATAACAAAACTTATCACCTCGTGGGGAAGTTAATACGACTCCAGCCCCCGAGCCCTCCAATTGCCTGGACCCATCAAAATGAATAGTCCAATAAGTATGATCCGGCTTCTCTTCTGGCGCCTGTAACTCTGTCCAATCATTGATGAAATCCACCAATGCTTGTGATTTGATTGCCGTCCGAGGCACATAATTTAACCCGTGAGGTCCAAGCTCAATGGCCCACTTGGCAATCCGGCCAGTCGCTTCCCTATTCTGGATTATTTCCCCCAAAGGAGCAGAGCTGACCACAGTGATGGGATGACCCTGGAAATATTGCTTAAGCTTCCGGCTCGCCATAAAAACTCCATACACCAGCTTCTGCCAATGTGGGTACCTTTGCTTAGACTCAATAAGTACCTCACTGACGTAATAAACCGGCCGTTGAACCGGATACTCCTTTCCGGTCTCCTTGCGCTCCACCACAATAGCCACGCTAACTGCCCGGACATTGGCAGCCACATATAACAGCAAAGGCTCTTTATCAACAGGAGCAGCAAGGACAGGCGGCTCGGCTAGCTGCCGCTTTAAATCCTCAAACGCTTCATTGGCAGCGTCGCTCGAGACGAAATTATCCGTCTTCTTCAGCATCTGATATAAAGGGATTGCCTTCTCCCCGAGGCGACTGATGAACCGGCTCAAGGCTGCAATCCGGCCTGCCAAGCGTTGAACATCATTGATGCACTTCGGTTTAGCCAAAGAAGTTATGGCCTTGATTTTCTCTGGATTAGCTTCAATGCCCCTGTTAGACACCAGAAAGCGCAAGAGCTTGCCTGCCGGTACACCAAAGACACATTTGGCCGGATTAAGCATCATCTTATAAACCCGGAGGTTATCAAAGGTCTCCTTCAAGTCATCTATCAATGTCTTCTTCTCTCTGGATTTCACCACAATATCATCCACATAAGCATGAACATTGCGGCCGATCTGATCATGAAGACAGTTCTGCACACAGCGCTGATAAGTCGCCTGGGCACTCTTTAGCCCAAAGGGCATAGATACATAGCAGAAGGCTCCAAAGGGAGTTATGAAAGTTGTCTTCTCCTGGTCCTTAACTGCCATTTTGATCTGATGGTAGCCAGAATAAGCATCCAGAAAACTCAAACGCTCGCAACCCGCCATAGCATCAATGATTTGATCAATACGAGGGAGGGCAAAAGGATCCGCTGGACAAGCCTTGTTCAAATCTGTGAAGTCCACACACATACGCCAAGTGCCGTTCTTCTTAAGTACTAGCACCGGATTAGCCAACCAGTCAGGATGAAATACCTCAACAATAAAGCCAACTGCCAAGAGCCTGGCCACTTCCTCACCAATAGCTTTGCGTCTTTCTTCATTGAACCGGCGGAGAAACTGCTTGACCGGTTTAAACTTGGGATCAACGTTAAGAGTGTGCTCAGCGAGTTCCCTCGGTACACCTGGCATGTCAGAAGGCTTCCACGCAAAGATGTCCTGGTTCTCACGGATGAACTCGATGAGCGCGCTTTCCTATTTCGGATCCAAGGTAGCGCTGATGCTGAACTGCTGGGATGAATCGCCAGGAACAAAATCAACCAACTTAGTCTCATCAGCCGACTTAAACTTCAAGGCCGGATCATGCTCTGTAGTTGGCTTCTTTAAGGAAGTCATATCTGCCGGATCAACATTGTCTTTGTAAAACTTCAACTCCTCTGTTGCACAAACCGACTCAGCATATGCCGCATCACCTTCTTCACATTCCAAAGCGATCTTATGGCTCCCATGTACCGTGATAGTCCCCTTATGACCTGACATCTTGAGCTGCAGATAGATATAACAGGGCCTCGCCATGAATTTAGCATAAGCCGGCTGCCCAAACAGGGCATGATACGGGCTCTTGATTTTCACCACTTCAAAGGTCAATGTTTCTGATCTTGAATCATGCTCATCACCAAAAGCAACCTCCAGAGCTATCTTTCCGACCGGATACGCTGATTTACCAGGCACCACACCATGGAAGACCGTGCTGGACGGTTTAAGATTTTTATCTGTTAACCCCATGCGACGGAAGGTTTCATAATAAAGGATATTGATACTACTCCCCCCATCCATGAGTACTTTAGTGAACTTGTAACCTCCCACCTGAGGTGCCACCACCAACGCCAGATGACCCGGATTATCAACCCGAGGTGGATGATCCTCTCGACTCCACACAATGGGCTGTTCAGACCAGCGTAAGTAACGGGGCACCGCCGGTTCAACGGAGTTCACTGCCCTTTTATGAAGCTTCTGATCGCGCTTGCACAGGCTGGTGGTGAAGACATGGTACTGTCCACTGTTTAACTGCTTCGGGTTGCTCTGGTAACCCGACCGCTACTGCTGCTGTTGGTTCACCTGATGATTATAACCACCTTGGTTGCCTTGATTGCCTTGATTGCCATGTCCGCTTTGATTACCATGGAATCCTGAACCGGAACTGCCTCCACCATAACCCGGCCCATGAGACCCGGGGCCTGAACCGCCAGCCGGTCCATTATCATTCCGGAAAAAATTTGAATCTTTGAACTCTCGCATAATATAACAATCCTTCCAGAGGTGCGTTGCCGGCTTGTCCCGCGATCCGTGCTTTGGGCAGGGCTGGTTCAACAGGTAATTCAGGCGCTCTCGATTGGGACTTGGTTCTCTTCCACACGGGGGCGGTTTACCCTTCCAACGCTGACCATTCCCCTGCGCGTTGGTATTAGCTACAAAATCTGAACTGTTATCCGCTTTACGCTTACCGCTGTTTCCATGCCCCGTCGAGTTATGCTGCTGCCCTTTGGTGCTGCCACCCTTCTTTCCCTTTCCTGTCTTGTCATCATCAGATTCAGGGTCCTTGGTACTATCAGAGTCGGCATATTTCACCAGAGCTGCCATAAGGGTCTCCATGTCATTGCAATGGCGTTTGAGCCGTCCCAGCTTCAACTTAAGAGGCGTAAACCGGCAATTGCCTTCCAACGTCAAAACGGCCGTATCAGCATTGATGTGGTCCGATGAATGCAAAATCTCTGAAACCCGGCGCACCCAATGGGTTGTTGATTCTCCTTCCTCCTGGACACAGGCAGCTAAATCCACAATTGACATGGGCTGTTTGCACGTGTCTTTGAAATTCTGAATAAACCGGGCTCTTAGCTCGGCCCATGACCCAATGGAGTTAGCTGGTAGGTTTTTCAACCAAGTGCGAGCTGTCCCTTCCAACATCATGGTGAAGTACTTAGCACATGCCGCATCATCTACGTCCAGCATCTCCATCGCCATCTCATAACTCTCCACCCACGACTCGGGGGATAAATCGGCAGTGTAATTCGGCACTTTACGTGGGCCCTTGAAGTCCTTGGGCAGCCGTACATTGCGTAATGCTGGGACGAGACACGGCACCCCCAAAGAACTGGAGGTAACCCCTAGTTCCACCGAAGTTGTTGGACGAACCGGAGTAAGCTGACGGGCTGCGTTCTGTGCTGCTAACTCAGCCGCTCGACGTGCCCTAGCACGGTCCACCACATCCTGAGCATCAACACCGCCACCCGCCGGGTTATGGCCTCGTAGCGGATTACGACTGCGGGCACTGCTAGACACAGCCAGTTCATCAACATGCCTGCTGAAACTCTGGCTTGGGCGGGGGGTGGAATGAATCCTCTCACGACTGTATGAATAAGCCTGTTGCTGAGTCAAAGCTGTCTGAAGGAGCTCCCTAGCCCGTCGTGTCTCCACCGCTACAGGGGACTCACCATCGACTGGAAGGGCTGCCAATCATGAAGCGGCCACGACTATGTTATCCAAGGGGTTGGAATAATGACCCGGAGGCGTGGGCACATGCTGGGATGTGATATTCTGAAGAGGCGGATCCATTACGCGTGGCTGAACCGGCGTCCCTGTTCCAGGCGCTTCTACTTGGTTTACCACTGGCTGGTTGCTGGTTCTGGCCCCTGGCGTATTGAAGAGATTCCTCGCTTCATAAACCAGAGGCAGGTGAGATCGGTACCTTCTCCTCATTACATCATTTGACGCGTTCTGATCCAACGTAAGCCGATAGGCCTGTGCATCTAACTCGGACCACTCTGCCGCCGTCCTGGTGTTTTCAGCTGCCAAATCCACCTTGGCTTGGGCTATCTGATCCTTCACCTTCGCCACTTCTGCGTTGTGCCGCTCCTGATCCGCCGGGCTGACTTCGGCCGCTAACAGTGCTGCCAAGGTGTCGAATAAATCGGACAGAGCCTGAGCCGGTGGTGGCGCAGGGCCTCCTGCCCCAGCTGTCGTCGCCGCTGCTGAATCGGAGATCATCGCCGTAGCGGTCGAAGATTGTGGCGCTGACCGCGTACCGGCCATGAAGATCGCAACCCGGCTTGGCGGGTCAAGAGAGTCCGGAATAATGTCGCCATCGGAACAACCACCAAACCGGCCATCCTGCAGCTGGTACAATGACTCGGTCTCTCCAGTAGATGACTCGTCACCGGAATAAACAAAGGTTTCGCCATCATATTCTGATCTACCTTCAGATTCCACTCCGTGGATGACTCCCACGAAGGCACGCTTCGTGACAGGCTTAATCCGGGCAGATCTCGCACGCTGAGCCGTTTCGACGATGTCGGTGCAGATGTCCGGCTCAGGGCCCGGTTCGCCAATCTTGCCAATGAACACGTGAATGCCGCCGAAGGGGACCCGGTACCCGTACTCAATTGAACCGGCCTTGGGGCCCCAGCTTGCATCGTCGATGTAGAGCTTGCCGCGACGACTTTTAGTCATCCGGCCCACAGCGTATCCCTTGAGTCCTTCGAAGCTGCCCTCTAAGAACTCGAAACCATCGTGCAATAGCCCCATGGTGGGCGCCAACTGTCGTGGTCTTGTCACGGCAGATGTCCTAGAGAAAGGACTTAGTCGTGGAGCCATCGCGACGGGTTAGCTTAAAGGGGTTAAAGCGGACAAGGGACGTAGAGAGTTTATACTGGTTCGGCCCCTTGCGGTGAAGGTAAAGGCCTAATCCAGTTGTTGTGGAATTGCTAGGGTTTCGATGACCAGGGAGCGAATCCGCTATGCCTGGCTCTCGAATTGTTGTCCCCCCAAACAGCCGCCGGGTCGTCCCTTTATATGCACAGGTTGACGCTCGGCAGTTTACAGAATCCCGAGGCCGGCTCATAAACGTGTCCGGCTCGGTCTCTACTCTTTTCTTATCTTACAAGACAAGTTACATATCAATGTCGGTTTATGTCAACAGGCCTTAATCCGCCGTTGGGCCCTGGGCCTTCATAAAGCGCCTCCATCTTTGTCTTCGGGGGCTTCAAGTATAATAACTCATTATGGGAATAACCCGGCCTCTCCTGGCCGGTTTATACCCAGTAGTAATATCCCCAACACCATTCATTGGTTAGTTCCTTCATCTTGAACGAGTACTTAGATGCTATTTTCAATTGATTGCACATATAAATGGATTTGATACTTACCTGTTTTGAATGTTCTCTTTACTTGCTCTTTTAGGTGTTGATGGATGTTTTATTAAACTAACAACCGGTGCACAAATCCTTGCTTCCACTGGTAGAGATGGAAATAACAACATCTACCCACTTGCATTTGGAATTGTGGGACAAGAGGACAAAGCTAGCTGGTGCTGGTTTTTACACCAACTAAAAATCTGTCTAGGAGAAGAAGTTGGACAGTTTGGTCCATATACTATAATGTCTAATAGACATAAGGTATGTGAATGCAACTTCCATTCTTTGTTGCATATATCTGTTTTCCAAACCTAGTTGTTATCTACTAGACAGTAGCTTAGCTTGTTAATTGTGTGCACCAATGGCTACTATATGCAGTGAATGCAGTATTTCCTAACTACCACCAAAGATTCTGCCATAGACACATATATGCAAACTTCCAAAATGCTGGGTTTAGGTGGGAAGATCTTAACAAGTGCATGGATAATGCCAGTTATGCCTATAATGAACACAAATTTAATATTGCAATGGATGTCAAAGCTGTGAGTGAGGAAGCTTGGGAGTGGCTGACTGCAATACCCAAGAAAACATGGGCTAGGAATTGGTACGTCTCAGACGTATCTATAATTTTTGATTGTTCCATGCTATTATAGTATCAATTTTGGAGGTTTTATATGTCATTATATGCAATTATATATCATTTTTTGGGACTAACCTATTAACTTAGTGCCCAGTGCAAGTTGCCGTTTTTTTGCATGTTTTTGGCTTTTCAGGAAATCAATATCAAACGAAGTCCAAATAGAGAAAAAACTTTGGATTAATTTTTCTGGTCCAGAAGAGACCCTAGAAGGTTCGGGAGAAGGCCAAAAGAGCCACGAGGGAGCGACAAGCCATAGGGGCGCGCCCCCCAGGCTTGTGGGCCCCTCGTGGCACCTCCAACCCTAATTCCACCTCTATAAATACTGAAATATTCCCCTGACATCAGAGAGCCACCCCAAATACTTTTTCCGCCACCGCAAGTTCCAGAACCACGAGATCCCATCTGGAGGCCTTCTTCGGTACTCCGCCGGAGGGGGAATCGATCACAGAGGGGCTCTACACAACCTTGCTGCCCTTCCGATGATGCGTGAGTAGTTTACCACAGACCTACGGGTCTATAGTTAGTATCTAGATGGCTTCTTCTCTCTATTTGATCTTCAATGCAATGTTTTCCTTGATGTTCTTGGAGTTCTATTCGATGCAATGAATTTTTGCGGTGTGTTTGTTGGGATCCGATGAATTGTGAGTCTATGATCAGATCTATCCATGAATATTATTTGAGTTTTCTCTGAACTCCTTTATGCATGATTGCTATAGCTTCGTATTTCTTCTCCGATCTATTGATTTGGTTTGGCCAACTAGATTGATTTGTCTTGCAATGGGAAGAGGTGCTTTGTAATGGGTTCGATCTTGCGGTGCTCAATCCCAGTGACAGAAGGAGACATGACACATATGTATCATTTCTATTAGGGGTAAAAAGATGGGGTTTATTCATGCGTGAATTTATCTTGTCTACATCATGTCATCTTGCTTAAGGCGCTAGTCCGTTTTTCCATTAACTTAAAACACTAGATGCATGCTGGATAGTGGTCGATGTGTGGAGTAATAGTAGTAGATGCAGAATCATTTTGGTCTACTTGTCTCGGACGTGATGCCTATATATGATCATTTCCTTGGATATCATTATAATTATTTGCTTTTCTATCAATTGCCCAACAGTAATTTGTTTACCCACCATATGCTATTTCCAAGAGAGAAGCCTCTAGTGAAAACTATGGCCCCCGGGTCTATCTTTTATCATATATTAAAACCAAAAATAGTTTGCTGTGTTTTTCTTTTATTTATTTTATTTTGTATTTTATCCGATCTATCTATCAAAAACTATACAATTTAATCTTGCTCGTAACTGTCGAGGGATTGACAACCTCCTGTGCGTGTTGGGTTGCAAGGATTTGTTGTTTGTGTGTAGGTGCTGCTAACGAGGTGTTGCTTGGTTCTCCTACTAGATTGATAAATGATGACCCACAAGTCTAGGGGATCAATCGTAGTCCTTTCGATAAGTACGAGTGTCGAACCCAACGAAGAGCAGAAGGAAATGACAAGCAGTTTTCAGCAAGGTATTTTCTGCAAGCACTGAAATTATCGGTAACAAATAGTTTGGTGGCAAGGTAATTCGTAACGAGTAACAAGTAACAAGTGTAACAAAGGTGCAGCAAGGTGGCCCAATCCTTTTTATAGCAAAGGACAAGCGTGGATGAAACTCTTATATAATGCAAAGCTCTCCCGAGGACACATGGGAATTATCATCAAGTTATTTTTCATCATGCTCATATGATCCGCGTTCGCTACTTTGATAATTTGGTATGTGGGTGGACTTGTGCTTGAGTGTTGCCCTTACTTGGACAAGCCTCCCACTTATGATTAACCCCTCTTGCAAGCATCCGCAACTACGAAAGAAGAATTAAGATAAATCTAACCATAGCATTAAACATGTGGATCCAAATCAGCCCCTTACGAAGCAACACATAAACTAGGGTTTAAGCTTCTGTTACTCTAACAACCCATTATCTACTTGCTACTTCCCAATGCCTTCCCCTAGGCCCAAATCACAGTGAAGTGTCATGTAGTTGACGTTCACATAACATCACTAGACGAAAGACAACATACATCTCATCAAAATATTGAACGAATACCAAATTCACATGATTACTTATTACAAGACTTCTCCCATGTTCTCAGGAACAAAAGTAACTACTCACAAAGCATGTTCATGTTCAAGTTCAGAGGGGTATTGAATATGATTAAGGATCTGAACATATGATCTTCCACCAAATAAACCAACTAGCATCAACTACAAAGAGTAATCAACACTACTAGCAACCCACAGGTACCAATCTGAGGTTTTGAGGCAAAGATTGAATACAAGAGATGAACTAGGGTTTGAGATGAGATGGTGCTAGTGAAGATATTGATGAATATTGGTCCTCCCATGATGAGAGGATCATTGGTGATGACGATGGCTTCGATTTCCCCCTCCCAGAGGGAAGTTTCCCCGGCTGAATCGCTCCGCCGGAGCCCTAGATTGCTTCTGCCCAGGTTCCGCCTTGAGACGTCGGTGCTTCATCCCGAAAGCCTTCTTGTTATTTTTTCTAGGTCAAAACACCTCATATAGCAGAAGATGGGCACCGAAGGCTGGCCAGGGGCCCACAAGCTCAAGGGGCGCGCCCTGGGGGGTAGGGCGCGCCCCCTTGGCTTGTGGCCACCTGGTGGGTCCCCTTCTGGTATGTCTTCGCCCAATATTTTTTATATATTCCAAAACAATTCTTCATAAAGTTTCAGGACATTTGGAGTTGTGCGGAATAGGTATCTCAAATTTGCTCCTTTCTGGTCCAGAATTCCAGCTGTCGGCATTCTCCCTCTTCATGTGAATCTTGCAAAATAAGAGAGAAAAGGCATAAGAATTATATCCTAAAGTGTAATAACAGCCCATAATGCAATAAATATCATCATAAAAACATGATGCAAAATGGACGTAGCAACTCCCCCAAGCTTAGACCTCGCTTGTTCTCAAGCGAAAGCCGAAATCGATAATCTTGACCACATGTTTAGAGATAGAGGTGTCGATAAAACAAAATACGGACATGAGGGCATCATGATCATTTTTAGAACAGCAACATATTGTCATATAACTTCTCATGCTGAAGTGATTGCTCATTCACAAGGTAAAGTTTGAACCATAAAATTCATTGAAAACTAACAAACTATGATCTCAGTCATTGATGCAATTGCAATTTGTCATAATGTCAGAAAGAGTCAATGTAAGAGCTTTTACTTAGCAAGTTCACATACTCAACCATCATTTAGTCTTTCATAATTGCTAACACTCACGCGATACTTATGAGATCAAAGCTTCAATCAGACACATAGAAAGATAGGGGCTTATAATCTTGCCTCCCAACCATTTACCTCAAGGGTAATGTTAACAATAATAACTTATGATCACCTAATCCGATTGGATATATATATCTAGATCTTTCCCCAACACACAGTGCTTGCCAAAAAGAGAAAAATAAAAGGAAGGGTGAAGATCACCATGAATCTTGCATAAAGGTAGGTATTAAAAATAAAAGATAGGCCCTTCGCAGAGGGAAGCAGAGGTTGTCATGCGCTTTTTATTTGGATGCACAAAATCTTAATGCAAAGGAACATCACTTTATATTGCCGCTTGTGATAGAGAACTTTATTATGCAGTCCATCGCTTTTATTTCTTCCCCATCATAAGTTCGTTCAAAGCTTATTTTTCTCGCGCTAAAAGGTCATACATATTTAGAGAGCAATTTTTATTGCTTTGCACCGATGACAACTTACTTGAAAGATCTTACTCAATCATAGGTAGATATAGTGGACTCTCATGACATGAAACTGGGTTAATGGTTTTTGGATGCACAAGTAGTATCTCTACTTGGTGCTGAATTTTTGGCTAGCATGGGGTAGAAAGCAAGCTCAACATGTTGGAGGATCCATGACATTGTAACTTCTATTCGGATATAAGGAAAGATAACCCATTACGTTGTCTTCCTTGTCTAACATCAACTTATTAGCATATAATATTTTAATGAGTGCTCACAATCATCAAGGATGTCCAAGATAGTGTATTTATATGTGAGACCTTTCTTTCTTTATTACTTCTCATTAATTGCAACAATGACCAATACTATGTTTGTCATCCTTCAACAAATTTCATGCATTATACTTCTTAGATGTGAAGTCATCACTCTCCATAAGATTATTACATAATATTTTATTTTCTTTATTATTTTCCATCTCTAAGATCAAAGAAAGAAAGAAAAACCCTCAACTTAAAACTAATCTTTATTATATAACCCTCATACTCGATTACATGGATAGATCACGAAGCAAAAATTAAAGACTAGATAATACTAAAAACATTTATTCTATTAGATCATGATTAACCAAAAGGATTGAACTAAGATAAATCATAAAGATAAAGATGTGATGGTGATACGATTCCGGGGCACCTCCCCCAAGCTTGGAACAAGCCAAGGGGAGTGCCCATACCCGTGTACTCAAGTCTGCTTCTTCGGAGGTGGTGGTGCAATATTCTTGGAAATAATGCCTCTTAGAATGCGATTTTCCTCTTTGAGCTTATTGATTGCTGTCTAAGATCCATAATTTCCTTGTGTAGCTTTCCTGTGATGGTTAAAGCACCATCCACCCATGGGTGCATCTTAGCTGCAGAGGAAGAGGCAACACTCTTTTTCAAGTTATTGTAAAAGATAAATTTGTTATTGGGAGGTTTGACCGAATTCGGCAGGCTTGATTTCTTGAATTCCACATGCATGTCACCAGGTTGAGGAAGAGAAGTGACTTCTTGATCCTCCTCCATGGCATCCACTCTTTTCAGGTCAGCTTCTATTTCTTCTTCCATCGACCACCCAAACGGATGAGCTTCATCGTACGCTCTTGAGCCCGCCGTGAGGTGAGAGACACGATTCTGCCCGACTGATTCTTGCGAAGACATACTTTCAGATCTGTTAGAAAAATAGCTCAAAACAAGAACAGAGGGTATTGGCACAATACAGTGGTCAAAACCTCCGGGATATTATATAATGAATTTTTAGCATGCAAAACAAGTAATCTGGGATAAAACGGAGTTCGGATGGCACACGAGCTCACCACAAGCTCGGGAGGTGCACCCAGGTGGGTAGGATGCGCTCCCCAGTCTTGTCGCCTGCTCGTGCATTTTTTGGACTACTTATTATTTTCCTAATTTTTTAAATATTCCAAAACAGAGTAAAATTCCTTTTGTGGGACTTTTGGAGTCGGTTTACTTACCGTATCACATACCTATTCCTTTTCAAGGTTCTGGAGTGTTCCGAAAAGTTTCCTTTATGTACCCCTCCGGTGTTATGGAGTGAATAATGTTAGTCTCAATATTTATAGGCATACCTGAGATATAATGCTTGATTATTTGCCCATTCACCACCTTCGGCGTTGTTAATCTTGATAGCACTGGAACGATAAACTTCTTCGATAATGTAAGGCCCTTCCCATTTGGAGAGAAGTTTTCCTGCAAAAAAATCTTAAACGAAAATTGTATAGCAAGACTTGGTCACCTACATTAAATTCCTGCTTTTATATTCTTTTATCATGCCATCTTTCAACCTTTTCTTTAAACAATTTAGCGTTTTCGTAGGCTTGGGTTCTCCATTCATCAAGTGAGCTAATGTCAAATAACCTCTTTTCATTGGCAAGTTTAAAATCATAGTTGAGTTCTTTAGTTGCCCAATAAGCTTTATGTTCTAATTCAAGAGGTAGGTGACATGCTTTTCCATAAACCATTTTATAAGGAGACATACCCATAGGATTTCTATAAGCAGTTCTATAAGCCCAAAGTGCATCATCGTGTTTCTTAGACCAATTTTTCCTAGATCCGTTGACGGTCTTTTGCAAGATCAACTTTATTTCCCTATTACTTAATTCTACTTGACCGCTAGACTGAGGATGATAAGGAGATGCAATTATATGGTTAACATCATATTTAGCAAGAAGCTTACGAAAAGCACCATGAATGAAGTGTGAACCACCGTCTGTAATTAAATATCTAGGGACTCCAAACCTCGGGAAAATAACCTCTTTAAGCATTTTAATAGAAGTGTTGTGATCAGCACTACTAGTTAAAATATCTTCTACCCACTTAGTAGTGTAATCAACAGCAACTAAAATATGAGTATATCCATTGGAGGAAGGAAAAGGCCCCATATAATCAAATCCCCAAACATCAAATGGTTCAATAACAAGTGAATAGTTCATAGGTATTTCTTGACGTCTACCAATATTACCAATTCTTTGTCATTCATCACAAGATAAGACAAACTTACGTGCATCTTTGAAAAGAGTAGGCCAATAAAAACTGGATTGTAATACCTTGTGTGCAATTCTGTCTCCCGCATGGTGTCCTCCGTAAGCCTCAGAGTGACACTTCCGTAAGATTTGTTCCTGTTCATTGTCAGGTATACAACGTCTAATAATACCATCTACTCCTTTATAAAGATGTGGGTCATCCCAAAACTAATGTCTTAAATCAGCAAAAAACTTTTTCTTCTGTTGGTATGTGAAACTAGGTGGTACAAATTTAGCAATAATATAATTAGCATAGTCTGCATACCAAGGAGTATTACGAGAAGCATTTATGATAGCTAGTTGCTCATCGGGAAAGCTATCATCAATAGGTAGTCGGTCATCAAGAATATTTTCTAACCTAGGCAAGTTGTCAGCTACTAGGTTCTCAGCTCCCTTCCTATCAGTGATATGTAAATCAAATTCTTCTAGCAAAAGAACCCACCTAACGAGTCTAGGTTTAGCATCTTTCTTTTCCATAAGGTATTTAATAACAGCATGATCGGTGTGAACAATTACTTTAGAATCGACTATTTAAGACCAGAACTTATCACAAGCAAACACAACTGCTAAAAATTCCTTTTCAGTGGTAGCATAATTTCTTTGAGCACTGTCCAGAGTTTTACTAACATAATGGATGACATTTAATTTCTTATCGACTCTTTGTCCTAGAACAGCACCAACAGTATAATCACTAGCATCACACATAATTTCAAAGGGTAGGTTCCAATCAGGTGGTTGAACAATAAGTGCAGAGATTAAGGCTTTCTTAAGTATTTCAAATGCTTCTACACAATCATCATAAAAAATGAATGGAACATCCTTTTGCAAAAGATTAGTGAGAGGCCTAGAAATTTTAGAGAAGTCTCTAATAAATCTCCTATAGAAACCATCATGACCAAGGAAACTTCTTATACCTTTGATATCTTTAGGACACAGCATTTTCTCAATTGCATCAACTTTATCTTTATCAACTTCAATACCTCTTTCGAAAATTTTGTGCCCCAAGACAATACCTGATGGAAATATGCCCTAGAGGCGATAATAAAATGGTTATTATTATATTTCCTAAATCATGATAAAGGTTTATTATTCATGCTAGAATTGTATTGACTGGAAACTTACATACATGTGTGGATACATAAACAAATATTGTGTCCCTAGTGAGCCTCTACTAGACTAGCTCATTGATCAAAGATGGTTAATGTTTCCTAACCATAGACATGAGTTGTCATTTGATAACGGGATCACATCATTAGGAGAATGATGTGATGGACAAGACCCATCCGTTAGCTTAGCATATTGATCGTTCAGTTTATTGATATTGCTTTCTTAATGTCAAATAAATATTCCTTCGACTATGAGATTATGCAACTCCCGGATACTGGAGGAATACCTTGTGTGCTATCAAACGTCACAACATAACTGGGTGATTATAAAGATGCTCTACAGGTATCTCCGAAGGTGTTTGTTGAGTTGGCATAGATCGAGATTAGGATTTGTCACTCCGAGTATCGGAGAGGTATCTCTGGGCCCTCTCGGTAGTAGACGTCAAAAGCTTGCAAGCAAATGACTAAGGAGTTAGTTACGAGATGATGTATTACGGAACGAGTAAAGAGACTTGCCGGTAATGAGATTGAACTAGGTATGAAGATACCGACGATCGAATCTCGGGCAAGGAACATACTGATGGACAAAGGGAATTACGTATGTTGTCATATCGGTTCGACCGATAAAGATCTTCGTAGAATATGTAGGAGCCAATATGGGCATCCAGGTTCTGCTATTGGTTCTTGACCGGAGAGGTGTCTCGGTCATGTCTACATAGTTCTCGAACCCGTAGGGTCCGCACGCTTAACGTTCGTTGACGATATAGTGTTATAGGATTTGGTGACCGAATGTTGTTAGGAGTCCCGGATAAGATCACGGACATGACGAGGAGTCTCGAAATGGTTGAGAGGTAAAGATTGATATATAGGACGATGATATTCGGACACCGGAAGTGTTTCGGAGTGCACCGGGTGATCATCGGAGTACCGGAGGGGGTACCGGGCAACCCCGAAAGGGTGATGGGCCTATTGGGACATTAGAGGGGAGCACACCAGCCCACAGGGGGCTGGCACCCCACCTAAGGCAGCCGACCCATGGGAGAAAGGAAAGGGGGGATTCGGCCTCCCCCTTCCTTCCCTCCCCCCCTTTTCCTTTCCCCCTCCGACAAATAAGGAAGGGGGGGGGCGCGGCCAAGGGCAGGAGCCCAAGTAGGATCTGGTCCTAATTGTGGCGCCCCTTGGCCTCTCCCCTCTCCCTCCCACCTATATATATGTGGGAAGGCGGGGCCTAGCACAAGCACAACAATCCGTTAGCCGTGTGCGGCGCCCCCCACCACCGTTTACACCCCCGGTCATATTTTCGTAGTGCTTAGGCGAAGCCCTGCGGAGATAGCTTCACCATCACTGTCACCACGCCGTCGTGCTGCCGGAACTCATGCACTACCTCGCTGTCTTGCTGGATCAAGAAGGCGGAGGATGTCATCGAGCTGAACATGTGCTCAACGCGGAGGTGCCGTAAGTTCGGTGCTTGATTGGTTGGAACGCGAAGAAGTTCGACTACATCAACCGCGTTGTCAAACGCTTCCGCGTATGGTCTACAAGGGTACGTAGACACACTCTCCCCTCTCATTGCTATGCATCTCCTTGATAGATCTTGCATGTGCATAGAATTTTTTTTGTTTTCCATGCAACGTTTCCCAACAGTGGCATCCGAGCCAGGTCTATGCGTAGATGATATGCACGAGTAGAACACAAAGAGTTGTGGGCGGTGATAGTCATACTGCTTACCACCAACGTCTTATTTTGATTCGGCGGTATTATGGGATGAAGCGGCCCGGACCAACCTTACATGTCCACGCACATGAGACCGGTTCCACCGACTCACATGCAACTAGTTTTGCATAAAGGTGGCTGACGGGTGTCTGTTTCTCCTACTTTAGTTGAATCAAATTTGACTATGACCGGTCCTTGAAGAAGGTTAAAACAACAAACTTGATGAAACACCATTGTGGTTTTTGCATAGGTAAGATCGGTTCTTGCTAGAAGCCCATAGCAGCCACGTAAAACTTGCAACAACAAAGTAGAGGACGTCTAACTTGTTTTTGCAGGGCATGTTGTGATATGATATGGTCAAGATATGATGTGATATATGTTGATGTATGAGATGATCATGTTTTGTAATATCGACAACCGACAGGAGCCTTAGGGTTGTCTCTTTATTGTATGAAGTGCAAGCGCCATGTAATTGCTTTACTTTATCACTATGCATTAGCGATAGTTGTAGAAGCAATAGTTGGCGAGACAACCCCGACGCAACGATGGAGATCAAGGTGTCGAGCTGGTGATGATGGAGATCATGACGATGCTTTGGAGATGGAGATCAAAAGCACAAGATGATGATGGCCATATCATGTCACATATTTTGATTGCATGTGATGTTTATCCTTTATGCATCTTATTTTGCTTAGAATGGCGGTAGCATTATAAGATGATCCCTTCACTAAATTTCAAGATAAAAGTGTTCTCCCTGAGTATGCACCATTGCTAAAGTTCGTCATTTCGAAGCACCACGTGATGATTGGGTGTGATAGGCTCTACGTTCACATACAACGAGTGTAAGACAGTTTTACACATGTAGAATACTTGGGTTAAACTTGGCGAGCCTAGCATGTACAGACATGGTCTCGGAACACTGGAGACCGAAAGGTCGAACGTGAGTCATATAGTAGATATGATCAACATAGAGATGCTCACCATTGATGACTACCCCATCTCACGTGATGATCGGACATGGGTTAGTTGATTTGAATCACGTATCACTTAGATAACTTGAGGAATGTTTATTTAAGTGGGAGTTCATTAGTAATTTGATTAATTGAACTTAATTTATCCTGAACTTAGTCTTATAGTTTTGCATATCTATGTTGTAGATCAATAGCTCGCGATATAGCTCCCCTAATTTTTTGATATGTTCCTAGAGAAAAATTAGTTGAAAGATGATAGTAGCAATGATGCGGACTGGGTCCATGATCTGAGGATTATCCTCATTGCTGCACAGAAGAATTATGCCCTTGATGCACCGCTAGGTGACAGACCTGTTGCAGGAGCTGATGCAGACGTTATGAATGTTTAACAAGCTCGATATGATGACTACTTGATAGTTTAGTGCGCCATGCTTTACGGCTTAGAATCGGGGTTTCAAAGACGTTTTGAATGCCATGGAACATATGAGATGTTCCAAGAGCTGAAATTGGTATTTCAGACTTATGCCCATGTTGAGAGGTATGAGACCTCTGACAAGTACTTTGCCTACAAGATGGAGGAGAATAGCTCAGCCAGTAAGCATGTGCTCAGAATGTCTGGATACTACAATCACTTGAATCAAGTGGGAGTTAATCTTCCAGATAAGATAGTGATTGACAGAGTTCTCTAGTCACTATCACCAAGCTACTAGAACTTCGTGATGAACTATAATATGCAAGGAATGACTAAAATGATTTCCGAGCTCATCGCGATGCTGAAATCGGCGGAGGTAGAAATCAAGAAAGAGCATCAAGTGTTGATGGTTAGAAAGACCACTAGTTTCAAGAAAAAGGGCAAGGGAAAGAAAGGGAACTTCAAGAAGAATGGCAAGCAAGTTGTCGCTCCCATGAAGAAGCCCAAAGCTGGACCCAAGCATGAAACTAAGTGCTTCTACTGCAAAGGAAATGGTCACAGGAAGCGGAACTGCGCCAAATACTTGGCGGATAAGAAGGGTGGCAAAGTGAACAAAAGTATATTTGATATACATGTTATTGATGTGTACCTTACTAGTATTCGTAGTAGCCCCTGGGTATTCGATACCGGTTCAGTTGCTAAGATTAGTAACTCGAAATAGGAGTTGCAGAATAAACAGAGACTAGTTAAGTGAGAGGTGACAATTTGTGTTGGAAGCACTGTTCAAGATATCTTCCGATATTCTGATAAATCGGCCGATTTATCGCTTACCAGTGTCTGACCGATAAGATAAATTGGCCGATAAATCAACCGATATGGCGATAAATTGGCCAATATGCCGATAAACTGTCCGATTTACCCCTTATCATGGGTCGACCGATAAGTTCCCGATAAGCGATATCCCCAACATTGGTTGGAAGTGATTCCAAGGTTGATATGATCACCATCGCACACTCCCTCTACCTTCGGGATTAGTGTTGAACCTAAATAAATGTTATTTGGTGTTTGCATTGAGCATGAATATGATTAGATCATGTTTATTGCAATACAGTTATTCATTTAAGTTAGAGAATAATTGTTGTTCTGTTTACATGAATAAAACCTTCTATGGTCATACACCCAATATAAATGGTTTATTGAATCTCGATCGTAGTGATACACATATTCATAATATTGATGCCAAAAGATACAAAGTTGATAATGATAGTGCAACATACTTGTGGCACTGCCGTTTAGGTTATATTGGTGTAAAGCGCATGAAAAAACTCCATGCGGATGGACTTTTGGAATCACTTGATTATGAATCATTTGATACTTGCGAACCATGCCTCATGGGCAAGATGACTAAAACTTCGTTCTCCGAAACAATGGAGCGAGCTAATGACTTATTGGAAATAATACATACCGATGTATGCTGTCCGATGAGTGTTGAAGCACATGACGGGTATCGTTATTTTCTGACCTTCATAGATGATTTGAGTAGGTATGGGTATATCTACTTAATGAAACACAAGTCTGAAACATTTGAAAAGTTCAAAGAATTTCAGAGTGAATTGAAGAATCATCGTAACAAGAAAATAAAGTTTGTATTATCGGATCGCGGAGGCGAATATTTGAGTTACGAGTTTGGCCATCATTTAAAACAATGTGGAATAGTTTCACAACTCACGCCACCTGGAACACCACAGCGTAATGGTGTGTCCGAACGTTGTAACCGTACTTTATTAGATATGGTGCGATCTATGATGTCTCTTACCGGTTTACCACTATCGTTTTGGGGTTATGCATTAGAGACAGCCGCATTCACGTTAAATAGGGCACCGTCCAAATCTGTTGAGACGACACCGTATGAACTGTGGTTTGGCAAGAAACCTAAGCTGTCATTTCTTAAAGTTTGGGGTTGCGACACTTATGTCAAAAGGTTTCAGCCTGATAAGCTCGAACCCAAATCGAAGAAGTGCGTCTTCATAGGATACGCTAAGGAAACAACTGGGTACACCTTCTACCACAGATCCGAAGGCAAGATCTTTGTTGCCAAGAATGGAACCTTTCTAGAGAAGGAGTTTCTCTCGAAAGAAGTGAGTGGGAGGAAAGTAGAACTTGATGAGGTAATTGTACCTTCTCTCAAATTGGAAAGTAGCACATCAGAGAAATCCGTTCCCGTGATGCTTACACCAACTAGAGAGGAAGCAAATGATAATGATCATGAAACTTCAGATCAAGTTACTACTGACCCTCGTAGGTCAACCAGAACAGGTTCCGCACCAGAGTGGTACAGTAATACTGTCCTGGAAGTCATGTTATTAGACCATGGCAAACCTACGAACTATGAAGAAGCTATGATGAGCCCAGATTCTGACAGATGGCTTGAAGCCATGAAATCTGAGATAGGATCCATGTATGAGAACAAAGTATGGACTTTGGTGGACTTGCCCGATGATCGGCAAGCCATAGAAAATAAATGGATCTTCAAGAAGAAGACTGACGCTGATGGTAATGTTACCGTCTACAAAGCTTGACTTGTTGCGAAAGGTTCTTGACAAGTTCAAGGGGTTGACTACGATGAGACTTTCTCACCCGTAGCAATGCTTAAGTCTGTCCGAATCATGTTAGCAATTGTCGTGTTTTATGATTATGAAATCTGGCAGATGGATGTCAAAAACTGCATTCCTTAACGGGTTTCTTAAGGAAGAGTTGTATATGATGCAACCAGAAGTTGTTGTCGATCCTAAAGGTGCTAACAAAGTGTGCAAGCTCCAGCGATCCATCTATGGACTGGTGCAAGCATCTCGGAGTTGGAATAAACGCTTTGATGAGGTGATCAAAGCATTTTGGTTTTATACAGACTTATGGTGAAGCCTGTATTTACGAGAAAGTGAGTGGGAGCTCTGTAGCATTTCTAATATTATATGTGGATGACATATTGCTTATTGGAAATGATATAGAATTTTTGGATAGCATAAAAGGATACACGAATAAGAATTTTTTCAATGAAAGACCTCGGTGAAGCTACTTACATATTGGTCATCAAGATCTATAGGGATAGATCGAGACACCTAATAGGACTTTCACAAAGCACATACCTTGAGAATGTTTTTGAAGAAGTTCAAAATGGATAAGTCAAAGAAAGGGTTCTTGCCTGTGTTGCAAGGTGTGAAGTTGAGTAAGACTCAAAGCCCGTCCACGGCAGAAGATAGAGAGAGAATGAAAGTCATTCCCTATGCCTCAGTCATAGGTTCTATAAAGTATGCCATGCTGTGTACCAGACCTTTTGTGTGCCTTGCCATGAGTTTGGCAAAGGGGTACAACAGTGATCCAGGTATAGATCACTGGACAACGGTCAAAATTATCCTTAGTTACCTAAGAGGACTAAGGAAATATTTCTCGGTTATGGAGGTGATAAAGTGTTCGTCGTAAAGGGTTACATCGATGCAAGCTTTGACACCGATCCAGATGACTCTAAGTCTCAATCTAGATACGTATTGAAAGTGGGAGCAATTAGCTAGAGTAGCTCCATCCAGAGCATTGTAGACATAGAAATTTGCAAAATATATACAGATCTGAATGTGACAGACCCGTTGACTAAACTTCTCTCACAAGCAAAACATGATCACACCTTAGTACTCTTTGGGTGTTAATCACATGGCGAGGTGAACTAGATTATTGACTCTAGTAAACTCTTTGGGTGTTGGTCACATGGCGATGTGAACGATGGGTGTTAATCACATGGCGATGTGAACTAGATTATTGACTCTAGTGCAAGTGGGAGGCTGATGGAAATATGCCTTAGAGGCAATAATAAAATGGTTATTATTATATTTCCTAAATCATGATAAAGGTTTATTATTCATGCTAGAATTGTATTGACCGGAAACTTAAATACATGTGTGGATACATAAACAAATACCGTGTCCCTAGTGAGCCTCTACTAGACTAGCTCGTTGATCAAAGATGGTTAAGGTTTCCTAACCATAGACATGAGTTGTCATTTGATAACGGGATCACATCATTAGGAGAATGATGTGATGGACAAGACCCATCCGTTAGCTTAGCATATTGATTGTTCAGTTTATTGATATTGCTTTCTTAATGTCAAATACATATTCCTTCGACTATGAGATTATGCAACTCCCGGATATCGGAGGAATACCTTGTGTGCTATCAAACGTCACAACGTAACTGGGTGATTATAAAGATGCTCTACAGGTATCTCCGAAGGTGTTTGTTGAGTTGGCATAGATCGAGATTAGGATTTGTCACTCCGAGTATCGGAGATGTATCTCTGGGCCCTCTCGGTAATACACGTCAAAAGCTTGCAAGCAAATGACTAAGGAGTTAGTTACGAAATGATGTATTACGGAACGAGTAAAGAGACTTGCCGGTAATGAGATTGAACTAGGTATGAAGATACCGACGATCGAATCTCAGGCAAGTAACATGCCGATGGACAAAGGGAATTACGTATGTTGTCATAACGGTTTGACCGATAAAGATCTTCATAGAATATGTAGGAGCCAATATGGGCATCCAGGTTCCGCTATTGGTTATTGACCGGAGAGGTGTCTCGGTCATGTCTACATAGTTCTCGAACCCGTAGGGTCCGCACGCTTAACGTTCGTTGACGATATAGTGTTATATGAGTTATAGGATTTGGTGACTGAATGTTGTTCAGAGTCCCGGATAAGATCACGGACATGGCGAGGAGTCTTGAAATAGTTGAGAGGTAAAGATAAATATATAGGACGATGATATTCGGACACCGGAAGTGTTTTGGAGTGTACCGGGTGATCATTAGAGTACCGGAGGGGGTACCGGGCAACCCCGGAAGGGTGATGGGCCTATTAGGCCATTAGAGGGGAGCACACCAGCCCACAGGGGGCTGGAGCGTCCCCCTAAGGCAGCCGACCCATGGGAGAAAGGAAAGGGGGGATTCGGCATCCGCCTTCCTTCCCTCTCCCCCCTTTTCCTTTCCCCCTCCGACAAATAAGGAAGGGGGGGGGGGCGCGGCCAAGGGCAGGAGCCCAAGTAGGATTCGGTCCTACTTGGGGCACCCCTTGGCCTCTCCCCTCTCTCTCCCACCTATATATATGTGGGAAGGGGGCGCCTAGCATAAGCACAACAATCCCTTAGTAGTGTGCGGTGCCCCCCTCCACTGTTGACACCCCCGGTCATATTTTCGTAGTGCTTAGGCGAAGCCCTGCGGAGATAGCTTCACCATCACCGTTACCACGCCGTCGTGCTGCCGGAACTCATCCACTTCCTCGCCGTCTTGCTAGATCAAGAAGGCGGAGGACGTCATTGAGCTGAACGTGTGCTGAACGCGGAAGTGCCGTACGTTCGGTGCTCGATCGGTTGGAACGCGAAGAAGTTTGACTACATCAACCGCGTTGTCAAACGCTTCCGCTTATGGCCTACAAGGGTACGTAGACACACTCTCCCCTCTCGTTGCTATGCATCTCCTTGATAGATCTTGCGTGTGCGTAGAATTTTTTTTGTTTTCCATGCAATGTTTCCCAACAATACCTTCATTTACCATAAAGTGGCACTTCTCCCAATTCAAGACAAGATTAGTTTCTTCACATCTCTGCAAAACTCGATCAAGGTTGCTTAAGCAATCATCAAAAGAAGTACCGTAAATGGAAAAATCATCCATGAAAACCTCAACAATCTTTCCACAAAAGTCAGAGAATATAGCAATCATACATCTTTGAAAGGTAGCAGGTGCATTGCATAAACCGAAAGGCATACGTCTATAAGGAAAAGTACCAAAAGGGCATGTAAATGTAGTTTTTTCTTTATCCTCTTGTGACACAGGTATTTGGGAAAAACTAAAGTATCCATCTAGAAAACAGAAATGTGTATGTTTTGATAATCTTTCTAGCATTTTATCAATGAATGGTAGAGGGTAATGATCTTTCCTAGTAGCTTTGTTTAGTTTTCTAAAATCAATTACCATCCTATAACCTGTTATAATTCTTTGTGGGATAAGTTCATTTTTATCATTAGGGACAACAGTAATACCTCCCTTCTTAGGGACACAATGAACAGGACTGACCCATCTACTACACTACTGGAATCTGGGTCTTTGCCATCTGCCAGCTCTTTGCCGTCTGCCAGCTGATGGCAAAGAGGCTCTTTGCCGTCTGTCTTCTCAAAGCAGACGGCAAAGAACCAGCTGATGGCAAACAGGGTCTTTGCCATCTGCGAGCTCTTTGCCGTCCGCCAGCAGACGGCAAAGAGTTCTTTGCCATCCGCCAGCAGACGGCAAAGTCCAAAGTGGACCCCATGGGGGTACTGCACTGGGTAGGTCACACGGGCCACTTCTTTGCCGTCTGCCAGCAGACGGCAAAGAGGTAAGAGGGGCCCACAGTTTCACGGCGGTGGCCGTCTAACGGTCATCCTCTTTGCCGTCTGCTGGCGGACGGCAAAGAGAAAAAAAACAGACGGCAATGCGGGGGTTTAATTTGGCCCCCCGCGCGCGCGCCCTCCTCCATCTCTTTCTCCCGCCTCCCCACCCTCTGCCTCCCGCACGCGCGCAGGCCGCCGCCGCCGCCGCCGCCCCCTCCCGCGCAGGCCGCCTCCGCCGCCCCCGTCCCTCGCATGCACGCCTCCGCCTCCTCCCCCTCCGTCGATCCTCCGCCGCCCAAAAAAGGAAAGGTCAAGGAGGAAGAAGAGGGCGGGAAAACACCAGAAATATGAAATGGGAGGAGGGAGTGTAATTGGGGAGAGGTGGACACGAGGAGGGGATAAGGGAGGCGAAACTGGGGGAAGGAGAGGAAACAAGGGGGGGGGGGGAGGGGACAGGGGAGGTAGAGCAAGGAGAGGAAAACGAAGAACGAGCAGGCGGAGATAACGGAGAGAAAAGTGGCAAGGGTATGGGAGAGTAAGTAAAAAATGGCAAGAGCCAAAACAGAAGGGGAAGCAAGCGAATATGCGATTTTTGAATGAAAAAGGATGATTGACGAAGTGCATAAAATCTAAAAAGTGGGAGATAGATACGAAGGGCTCGAGTATGGGGATAGAAGGAGATCAGGTTAATGGACATGAGGGGATAAGACTGGTGACAAAAGTAGAGTAGGATCGGGGGAAGACGATTCGGAAATGCGTAGAGGGAAGGTAAAATAGTTGGGGAAAACGGGACGAAATTTAGTGTTGAGGAAAGAAAAGGGATGGCGGATAGAGTCGGCCCAAGAGTAGAAAGTGAAGAACGGGAGTCATAGTGGTAGGTCGGAGGAAGGTAAAGGGGGAGCAGGACATTGGAAAAGGAAGGGTAAACATAAGAATAAAACGAGGGAGGAAATGGTAGAGTCGAGTAGATAGTGGAGGGATTGAGGAACAACGATAAACAGGTTAAAGAGGAAAAGACGTAGAGCCAATAGGTGAGAAGGGAGGTGAAATGAGGTGATGAGGGGGAGTCAGGAGAGGTGGAGCACGAAGGGAGGAGGCTCGAGAGGGGTAGTCGGTCTGATAAGGAAGAAACTTGAAGGAAGACGGGGGAAGTGGGAAGAAGGGGGGGAAACACAACGGAAAAGGGGAAGAAAGATTATAAGGCAGAACATGGATAAAACAAGATAAGAGCAAGAGAGGGGAAGGAAAAGGGATGGGGTGTAGTAATTTCATAGAAAAATTGGATAGGATAAAAAGGCGACTCCGTCTAAAGGGAGGTCTGGGGAAACGTGTCAGAGGATATAGAGAAGATCCCCCCTCGGCCTCACAATTGACCTGCCTACCTCCGCCTCCTCATCCCGCCCTCTCAGACTCCTCCCCCCCTCCCCACACGCTCACTCGGACAGATTCCCCCCTCGCGCCCCTCCACACTCTCTGGCATACCCTCTGCGAGCAGGTCAGGGAGGCTCAACCCACAAGGCCGATGGAGAGAATAGCAGTGACCTTGATCCGGTCCCCGTGAACTCTCGCCACCTATCCTCCTACCCCTCCCTCCCTCCCTTCCCCCGTCCTCCCCCGTCCCCCCCCTTTCCTCCCTCCACCTCCTCCACCCCCCCCTCCCTCCCTCCTCTCCTCCGCCCCCTCCCCCTCCACCACCGGGGCCCCCTCCCCTCCCACCACCGGCGCCCCCTCCCCTCCTCCCTTGCTGCTGCCCCCTCCGGTGCTCGCCGGCTCCGCGCCTCCGCCACTGACGCCGCCCGCTCCGCCGCTCTCCCTCTCTCCGGCTCTTCTCTGCGGGCTGCGGCTCTACTGCTCTGCACGCCGGCTCTGCTCCGGGCTCCGGCCTCCCTTGCCCTGGTCTCCGCGACTCTGCCTGTCCGCCACGCCGTCTGCCGCAGCCGCAGCCGCACTGAAGAGCCGGATTGGTAATGGACAGACTCACTCACTCACAGACAGGATAATATGTGCATGTGCATTGTGCTACACTGACTGCTACTGCCTTGCTGTTGTTGTTAAAATTTTGTAGATTGAACATTTTTTGATCTGCTTGCTATAATGTTAGTATTTGCTACTGTAGTACTGCTTATCGTTGTTGCTACTGACCAAATAATTACTGAGCGAGAAATATTTGCAAAGGTTGATGATGATGCTATTATATATCGCTTTCAAGACTATAGATTTCGCAAAGGAACTTTACCTCGTCGTAGTAGCAAGTTTTCAACTTTGTACAATGTTAATTGTTTCACTTGATGTTTATGTCTTCTCTCATGAAATTTCACCCTGACCCTGACCCCGACACCCTGATCGACACCCTGATCGACCCCGACATACGACATCCTGACATCCTGATCGACACCTACACCCTGACACCACACCCCGACCCTGCCCCGACCCCGACCCTGACGGTTCATATATTTGTGAATTATGAGTTAGGTCGTATATTTTTCAATTTTGTTATGCAAAACATCATATATATTTGTGTTAATCAGGTGGATTTAAAATGTGCAGTTGTTTCGTCGCTGCAAGGGTGTGGTGTTTGACGACCTCCCCGTGCGTTCGACGAGCTCCGCCCCTGCTTTCCTTGGTGAGCACAAATGACATCTCCTCCTCCCCCCTACATTTGCTCTATTCCGGTCTTCGTGCCAATGAAACTAGCTAGCTATAGGTGTCCATCATCAGTATGCGTAACCACTATGCGTCTCCCGTTCGAAAGGGTTACATCTATAAATATGCATGCATTTGCATATTTATAATCGTGATTCTTTCGAATTGTCCAACGTTATCCATGGACAGCCCGAGTATGTGTAGATTGGGTTCGTTTTGCTATATGCTCTGCTCCGGATCCGATGCAGAATTTCGTCAGTGCCTCCCTGTTGTTCTCCGGGTACACATCCTCTCTGCTTATTGCCGAGACGTGTATCAGGAGAACAGCGGGGAGGTGCTGCCGAAATTTTGCGTCGGATCCGGAGCAGAGCATGGGAAAACGAACTCAATCTACACATACTCGGGTGGGATTAGGACCTATCTTTACCTATTAGCATGTAGGTTGCATGGACGTAAGAGAACTGACAAACTCCATTAACTAATGGATATGGTTTGCTTAATGATGTATATATTTATTGTCTGTCTAGTAGGAAGTCAATATGAGTGATCGTGCGTGGATGTACACCGGTTACACTAGTTAGAAAGTTTGGACCGGTGAATGGTTAACAAAAACCAAAGAGTTTGTTAGAGCCGCATTTGCTAATGGCCAGAGATTAAGCTGGTGCCCCTGTGTCCGGTGCGACAACTTTAATAAGAGGGACAAGCTTGAAATGAGTAAACACCTGCAGAAGTTTGGTTTTACGCCTGGTTACACGGTCTGGACATTTCATGGTGAGTCTGCCCAACGTGCCAGACCTGAGGTGGTTCGTCGTCGCACCGACGAGCATGGTACCGGGATGGAAGACATGGTGCAAGACTTTGACGATGCTCGGGACTCGGACGAGGAGATGGAGGAATCTGCAAAGGCCTTCACTGAAATGTTGGAGTCCTCAAAACGTCCTCTCCACGAGCACACTGAGCTTTGTCAGCTGGATGCCATCTCACAAATCATGGCTTTGAAGGCTCAGTTCAACTTGGGTAGAGAATGCTACGACGCGATGATGACAGTATTCGGACGATTTCTACCCAAAGGCCATGTGCTACCTACAAACCTGTACCAGTCAGACAAAATCCTCCGTGCTCTTAAGATGGCCTATGAGAAGATACATGCCTGTGAGAAAGGATGTGTCTTATTTAGGCACCAGTATGAGGACTTGAACTATTGTCCCATTTGCGAGTCATCCAGGTATGTTGTGGTAGACAATGGTATGGGTGAGAAGACGCAGACCAAAATACCCGTTAATGTTCTTCGGTATTTGCCAATCGTACCAAGACTTCAACGTCTTTTCATGGTCAAAGAGACGGCCAGACATATGACATGGCACAAAACGGGCAAAAGAACCGAACGTGATGCAGATGGGAATGTGATGATGGTGCACACATCGGATGGTGAAGCGTGGAAGCGCTTCGATGCATTACATAAGGAAAAAACGGCAGATCCAAGGCATCCTCGAGTCGCCGTCAGCACGGATGGGTTCAGTGTGTATGGTCAGACGGCAACCCAATACAGTTGTTGGCCCGTGTTTGTCATTCCACTCAATCTCCCCCCCGGACAGATTATGCAAAGAAAGAACATTTTCCTGACGTTGATAATTCCAGGGCCCAACTATCCGGGGAAGAATATGAATGTGTACATGCAGCCGCTTAAGGACGAATTGCAAGAAGCTTGGGATAATGGGTTCAAGACATACGACGCCTTTAGCAAATAGAACTTCATAATGCGTGCCTGGTACATGTACTCGACGCATGACTTGCCGGCGTATGCGCTATTCGTTGGCTGGTGTGTGCATGGAAGGTTCCCGTGCCCCACATGCAAGGGAGCTCTTGAGTTTCGTTGGCTGACCGCAGGGCACAAGTATAGTTGCTTTGACTTGCATAGACCGTTTCTGGATCCTCACCATAAGTTCAGGAAAGACAAGAAGAACTTCATGAAAGGTAGAGTTGTCAAACACTCTGCACCACCTGCGTTGACAGGCCAACAAACCCTAGATCAGTTAAACGCTCTTGAGCCAGATCCAGTGCGTCCAGGGTATTTCAAGGGGTATAATAAGGAACACGCCTGGACTCACAAGACATGCTTATGGGATCTGCCTTACTTCAAAGACCTCCTTTGCCCACACAACATCGACGTGATGCACACCGAAAAGAACATCGCCGAAGCCATTTTTGGCACATTGTTCGGCATAGAGGGGAAGTCAAAGGATAATCCTAAGGCTAGAGTCGATCAAGAGGAGCTATGTGATAGACCGTTACAAAACATGCAAGATCCGAAAGGAAAGCGGAACTTCACGAAGCCAAAGGCATGGTTCAATCTTGGAAGGCCAGCTATGAGGGAAATTATTCTGTGGGTGAAAATGCAGTTGATGTTCCCCGATGGGTATGCAGCAAATCTAAAGAGGGGAGCGAGTCTTGAAAAATTGAAAATATTTGGTCTAAAAAGTCATGATTGGCACATATGGATTGAGCGGATAATGCCGGTGATGTTGCGTGGCTTCATCCCTAAGGATGAATGGCTAGTACTGGCAGAGCTGAGCTATTTCTTCCGTGTTCTTTGTGCGAAAGAACTATCACCTGGCCTCCTCGAAGAAATGGAACAGTTGGCACCGGAGTTGATCTGCAAGTTAGAGAAAATCTTTCCGCCGAGCATGTTTAATCCAATGCAGCACTTGATTTTGCATCTCCCGACCGAGGCAAGATTGGGAGGGCCCGTGCAAAATCGTTGGTGCTACTCAACTGAGAGAATGCAGAAGACGCTTCGAGCAAAATGTAAAAACAAACGTAGAATTGAAGCATCGATGGCCGAGGCATTCATCACTGAGGAGGCGGCAAACTTCGTGACAGCACACTACGAAGCCAAAAATCGTCATTTGCATAATCCGAAGCCTCGGTACAATGCTGACGACCCTAAAAAGGGTCAATCCAACCTCAGCCTATTCAAAGGGGATCTCGCACCAGCCAGTGGTTGGAAACCAGTACCGTTGGGTGTTGAAGAATGGCGGACCATTTCGCTGTATCTCTTCAACAACCTAACAGAAGTGCGGCCGTACATCGAGTAAGATCTCCATACATTGTTTCGCAATTTCTAATTCCTTTGAACTGCTCTTATTCCGGGATATTTGATGCAGTCGATACGTCGCCATATTCTCGTATGGTGCAGTGATACAAAAGGATTCCATCGAAGAGTATGAGCTTCTCGCAAAGCAAGGAGGCGCCTATCCCGGTTTCATCTCTTGGTTCAAACAAACGGTAATTTCCATTAGACCATTTCATTTCTTTGGCTAATTTGCGACTAATGCAACAATCCTTTCGTATTAAACTTGTAGGCTAATTCAGAGATTATGGATGCCGAATTGAGACAAGTAGCTAATGGTTTTGACTATAAGGTCCGTTCATTTGACAAATACGACATCAACGGGTATCGCTTTCGTACCTATGGCAAAGAGCTATCTATGGCCGACCGAAAGTCTACAAATTGTTGTGTCTCTGCTATCGGCGAAGGAGGTATTGAGTATTATGGAAGAGTTGAAGCAATTTATGAACTTCAATTCTATGGTGAAAACCCACCAAACGTCGTAGTCTTCAGATGTTATTGGTTCCAGCCGAAGGATACTAGAAGGACTCATGAACATATAGGGCTAGTCGAAATCAAACAAAGCACCCATTTGGATGTTCCCGATGTCTATATTACGGCTCAACAGGCAACCCAAGTTTTCTATCTACCGTGGGCATGTCAAAGTGATTCAAATCTCAGTGGTTGGGATATCGTTTATGAAGTGCCGCCACGTGTTAGACCACCTCCCCCCAATGAAGAGGATTATGACCAAGACACATATGACGAAGGAGAATTCTTCCAAGAAACACGTCTTTCCAAAAAACATTTCAAGAACCGCTCAACTGTACCCCTGAACATTGAAGTAGACAGCGATAGTGAATCCGACTTCACCCCTGAGCCGGAACAAGAAGAAGTTACTGCTGCAGATGACCTTTCAATGCTTGAACAATTACGTAAAGGAGGCCTTCCACATGTTGATGCATTTATTAATGATGATGATGAGCTCATCACTGATAGTGATGATGATGATGCATTTAATGATCCCGGAGCATATATAGACGATTCAGAGTAATATTAGTAATGTCAGGTATTCAATTTTTTATTATGTTCATGATGATGATACTCTTAAATTATATACATAGTATTCATGTCAGTTATTCAAATTTTTTATGTTATACTAATGTCGTTTACTTTTTGTCATTGCAGGTGTTGACAGGATGGTGGGCAAGGGTCCAGAGCGCTCCGAGCCTCGTGCAAGCGCTCCTGGGAGGGGTGCTTCCATTATTCCAGCCCGGCCCCTCCGGAGAGCGCTGCTAGACAGTATGCAGTCAGCACCGGCGGGCCCTTCTTCTTCGGCCGGCAGAGGTCGGGGGAGGACAAAGAAGGCTGCTAGAGGTGGACGTGGCGGCGGGAGAGGTAGGAAGGCTGCTATGCCTTCCTCGCCGCCACCCCTAGCTGATTCACCCGACCACAGGACCGCTCCGTCTGACGTGGACCCATCTCGGACTCCGGTCCATGAGCCTCCGGTCGTCGATTCTTCGGCCCACAAGACTCGGGTCGCGGATCCTTCGCCCCACCAGACTGGGGTCGCCTCTCCTTCGCGCCACCAGACTCGGGTCGTGGATCTTTCGCCCCACCAGACTGGGGTCGCTGATCCTTCGCGCCACCAGACTCTGGGCGCCTCTCCTTCGCCCCACGTGAGTCCGGTCCCAGAGTCTTCGTCCCAGAAGACTCCAGTCCCGGAGTCTTCTTCGCACGAGACTCCAGATGCTAGTGGCCCTACTGATGATAGCGAGGACACCTTCTCTGATGATAGCTACAGCGAGGGCGAGATGGTTGACAAGGGCAAGAAGGTCTACCAGCGTGGCGGTACAAAGCTCCCGCCCGTGCCGACGACCCCCGACCAGAGGTGGTTGATACAGCCTAATGGGTTGAAGTAAGTGAATTTACTCTTTTTTAACCTTTTGCCTTCATGTTTCTTCAAATTAATATCTAATGCATTGGCCTTGTCATACTGCAGGGGCTGGGTACACCCCCGTGGTGTCCGCAGGCCAAACCAGGTCCTTGGTGTGCTTTGCCGGCAGCACTTCCCTGGGTGGGTCACGTTGCCCGGTGAGGGTCAGGTTCCACAGCTAGCACTTAGCTGGGAGCTGTACGAGGCTGCCCCGGCCCCGCCGGGGGAGATGGTCGCCGGTGTCGAGTGCGAGACGGTGGCCGACATTGTGTTCCGTCGGTTCTGGGAAATTTCTCCTTTACAGAATTAAAGATCAACAGTACGTAGTGATTTTACTAATCAGCGTTGTCTTGTTTGACTGCAGACCTTCTACAGGATTTCAGATGGAGAGCAGGAGGCTGCGGCTTCGGTTGTCGAAGTCGAGTGCAAGCGCCTACTTAAGAACTTACGGCACGAGGCTCGGCTGCAGGCCGTTCGAGACTACTACGCCTCGAAGGGTATTAGGAGGGCGAAGAAGAAGTGTCGCGGCAAGTTTCTGACTAAGGAGAAGTACATGCTGGTAATTACCTATTCTTCAGGCCTTGAACTTAGTTCTCTTGATTTGATTCATAGGCGTAGCGCTGAAATTTCTCTTGACTAACTTAGGTGCCCCCGAGATGGTGTGCGGATAGGATGGACTGTTGGGAGGCGTTGGTGGATGAGTGGTGCTCTCCCAAATGGCTAGTCAAACACCAAAGGGCCAAGGATAAGCGTGCCCAAATGGTTGGTGTGCCACACCATCAAGGGAGCTCCGACCTGTTTGAGTACGGGGGTCACTGGGTATGTGGTTTGCTTCATGATTCATGCAATTTCATTCTACATGATAGCATTTTTCCTTGGATAGCTCAATAATGCTTACTTAGTTAAAAAATGGCATAACTACCTTGGATAGCTCAATAATGACCTAAACTTAGTTTAGCTCGTTCATTTATGACATAATTAGCTCTAAAATGACATAATATGCTTTAGTTAGCTAAAAAATTGCATAACTACCTTTGATAGCTCAATAATGACGTAAAATAATCTTAGCTTGTTAATTTATGACATAATTAGCTCTAAAATGACATAATAACCTAAGATAGCTCTATAAAATGCCTAAATATGCTTTAGTTAGCTAAAAAAAGGCATAACTACCTTGGATAGCTCAATAATGACATAATTAGCATAGTTTGGTCAAAATGGACATAATAATCTTGGTTACCTCCAAAATGACCTAAACTTAGCTTTTTTTCCTCAAAAATGACATAATAACCTTACTTAGCTCCAAAATGACCTTATTTACATAGCAATTTCAATCTTCATGCTAGCTTGAGCCCTTGACTAATATTTTGTTCCTCTCTCTCAGTCGCACCACAACAAGAAGCCCGTGCCAAGTCTGTTCGACCTCTATGGCATGGCCCATAGTGCCCCGTACAAGAAGGCCAAGGCATTCTCGGAGTCTGACCTAGATCATCCAGAGACCTTCACCAACATCTCCTCCCGCAACAAGCTCGTGAGGTACAGAGACGAGGGGAAGGCAAGGAAAGGGGAGGACTTTAATCCGAGCCAGGATCCTTTTGATACAGAGCTGGTTATGATATCTGGTGGTGGGAGGTCCCATGGCTCGATAGCCATTGGTGATTGACTGATACGTTGTCCTAAGACTCTCACACAGATCAAGAAGCGCCAGAGTAGCTCTGATCCTGAGATAATGCCTCGTGCACGGCCATCGGAGCTCGCCATGGCGGTTAGTTATACAGACTCGGATACCTTTCCTATCCATTACATTGTGTGTGCGTCCGTCGATGATTACAATGCTAACGAGGAGTGGTGTGTTGCAGGCTGCTCTTGAGAAAGAGAGAGCAAACACGCAGACACTTTTGGAGGCGGCAAGAAGGCAGGCGGAGGAGAGGGAGAGGGAGCTGGAGGAGAGGACGGCCAGGCTGTTGGAGGAGGAGAGGAACCGGAACGATGCTCAAAACCGGGCCCTATACGACATCTTGGTGGTACGTTTCTCCTGCATATTAGCCAAATCATGCACATAATGTTTGTTCCATTACTAACTAATATGACTAACTCGTGAGAACCAAATGTGTAGAGCATGTGCGAGAAAAGCGGTCAGACCCCTCCGCCGATGCCCCAGATTGCTCCGGCGACCACGGTGAGTTTGATTTGAATGGTCGTTAGTTACTAGTATTCACATTTATGTTGCATCATGCTAACGAGACATTGGAAATGATCTTTGGTGTAGAATGCTTCCCGACAAGCATCAACCGATGCTTCTCCGTCTGGCCTTGGTGGAACCCCGACCGGCCCTTCACCTCAGTCTGGCACTGGCGCAGCCCCGACCGGTCCTTCACCTCCGTATAACGGTATTTTTCTTCTTATTTAGCCTATTTAGTCCATTTATGACATAATTTAGCCTATTTAGTCCACAAATGACATAATAAGATGAGAAAATCAAGGAATAGGAAGAAAAGAAGGAAGAAGAGAAGAAGAAGAAGAAGAGAAGAAGAAGAAGAAGAATAAGAAAAAGAAGAAGAAAGAAGAAATCTTCTTCTTCTTTTCTTATTCTTCTCTTCTTCTTCTTCTTCTTCTTCTTCTTTCTTCTTTTCCTCCTCTTATTTAGCCTATTTAGCATTTATGACATAATTTAGCCTATTTAGTCCACAAATGACATAATAAGATAGAAATCAAGGAATAGGAAAAAAAGGAATAGGAAGAGGAAGAAGAGAAGAAGAAGAAAAGAATAAGAAAAAGAAGAAGAAGAACATTTCTTCTTCTTTTCTTATTCTTCTTCTTTTCTTATTATTATTCTTTTCTTATTATTATTATTATTCTTCTTCTTCTTCTTTTCCTCCTCTTCTTAGCCATTTAGCCCATTATGACATAATTTATCCTATTTAGTCCACAACATAATAAGTATGAAGAAAATCAAGGAATAGGAAGAAAGAAGAATAGGAAGAGAAGAAGAAGAAGAAGAAGAATAAGAAAGAAGAAGAAGAAGAACATTTCTTCTTCTTTTCTATTCTTCTTCTTTTCTATTCTTCTTCTTCTTCTTCTTCTTCTCTTCTTTTCCTCCTCTTACTTGTTTTTATTCGTAAATGGCATAATAACCTTGCTAACCTCATAAATGTCATATACTTAGCTTGTTGTCCTCTAAAATGCACAATAAGCTTAGTAATGTCAAAAATGGCCTATAGCCAGGTTAGCTCCAAAATGACCAAGTTTACCTATGTTAGCTCCAATATGCCATTTAACCTACGTTAGCTCCAAAAAGACCAAGTTTACCTAAGTTAGCTACATATGATCCATTTTACCCGCGTTAGCTCCAAAATGACCTATTTACCTAAGTTGCTCTAAATTGACCTCACACTTAGCATTTTACCTAGCATAGCAAAATGACATTTTTACGTAGGTTAGCTCAAAATGACCAAGTTTACCTAGGTTAGCTTCAATATGATCCATTTAACTTGCTTAGCTCCAAATGACCAAGTTTATGTAGGTTAGCTCCAATAATACATTGAACTTAGCTTATCTCCAAAATGACCTATTTACCTAGCTTAGGTCTAAATTGGCTTTTTTAACTACATTTGTTGGAAAAGAAGAAGATAAAGAAAGGGGGAGGAGAGAAAGAAAGGAATAATCTTCTTCTTATTTTCCTCTTCTTCTTTCTTCTTCTTCTTCTTTTCCTCTTCTTCTTCTTCTTCTAACTTTCATCTTTCCCAATTGCAGATTTGCTTGAGATGAGGAAGCTTGCATTGATGGCTCATATATTCTCCTTGTGCTTCCTTTTTGTTTATGAAAACATGTTTGGGAACTTTTTGGATGTGTATGTCACTATGGATATGTTGTTGGAAACTTCTTTGTCATATGGATATATGTTTGGACTGTGGAAATATATTGTTGATATGCTTGTTGTGTATATATGTATTATCTGTGTATATCTATGAATTTCTGTCAAATTGAATGAATTCAATTAAAAACAGGGGTATATAGGCTCTTTGCCGTCTGCTAGCAGACGGCAAAGAGCTTTGCCGTCTGCTAGCAGTCGGCAAAGAGCTTTGCCGACAGCTAGCAGTCGGCAAAGAAGGCCACGTGGCAGCTACCTGCAACCTGGGAACACTGGGTTGCCTATTGTGGCATTTTGCCGTCGCTGCAGACGGCAAAGAGGCTAAGGTCTTTGCCGACTGCTGGCAGACGCAAAGATTCAAATCCCTTTGCCGACAGCTAGCAGACGCAAATAAGGCCACGTGGCAGCTTCCCAGTGACTCCTATTTGGGCTCTTTGCCGTCCGCCAGCAGACGGCAAAGACCTTAGCCTCTTTGCCGTCTGCCGGCTGACGGCAAATAAGGCCACGTGGCAGCTTCCCAGTGACTCCTATTTGGGCTCTTTGCCGTCCGCCAGCAGACGGCAAAGACCTTAGCCTCTTTGCCGTCTGCCGGCTGACGGCAAAGCACGCCGTTAACCCCTAACGGCTTCCACCTCACCTCACTGCCGTCTACGCTCTTTGCCGTCTGCTGGCCGCAAACGGCTGACGGCATAAACCTTTGTCGTCCGCTTCTCTGAAGCAGACGGCAAAGAAGGCCTTTACCGGCAGGAATTGAGCCGGACTGTTTGCCGACAGCTAGCAGTCGGCAAAGAGCTTTGCCGACCGCCATTCATGCCTTTGCCGTCTGCCATGGCAGACGGCAAAGAAGCTGATTCCTGTAGTGCTATCAGCTATAGGATAGATTATACCTGCCTCCAGAAGCTTTAATGTTTCAGTTCTTACCACTTCCTTCATCTTAGGATTTAATCTTTGCTGGTGATCAACAACTGGCTTGGAGTCAGGCTCCATATTAATCTTGTGCTGACCTAGAGTGGTACTAATGCCCTTAAGATCATCAAGAGTAAATGCAATACCGGCATGGTGCTTCGTCAGAGTTTTCAATAATCTCCTTTCTTCATGCTCTGAAAGGTTAGCACTAATAATAATAGGATATATTTTCTTTTCATCAAGGTAAGCATATTTCAATGTATCGGGCAATTGCTTAAGCTCAAACACGGGATCATTCTTGGGTGGTAGAGGATCTCCGAGAGTATAAATAGGAAAATTGTGTTTGAAGATAGGCATTTGTTTAAAGAACATCTCATCTATTTCGTTTCTTTCATTCATATGCATGTCATTTTCGTGGTCTAGCAAATATTGTTCTAAAGGATCAGTAGGAGGCACGGAAATAGAAGCAAGACCAATAATTTCATCCTTACTAGGTAATTTTTTATCATGAGGTTGTCAACGGAATTTGGAGAAATTAAACTCATGAGACACATCACCAAAATTTACACAACCGTTTCCTTAGTGCAATCTATCTTAGCATTAACCGTATTCAGGAAAGGTCTACCAGATATAATGGGACAAAAATCATCTTGTGGGGAACCAAGAACTAGAAAATCAGTAGGGTATTTTATTTTCCCACGCAAGACTTCAACATCTCTAACAATCCTAAGTGGTGTGATAGTATCTCTATTAGCAAGCTTAATAGTAACATCAATGTCTTCTATCTCAGCAGGTGCAATATCATTCATAATTTCTTAATATAAAGTAAACAGGATAGCACTCACACTAGCACCCAAATCACATAAGCCGTGATAACAATGATCTCCTATTTTAACAGAGACAACAGGCATGCCAACAACAGGTCTATTTTTATCTTTTTTCATCGAGTTTAGCAATTCTAGTAGCTTCATCACAGAAATAAATAACATGCCCATCGATATTATCAACCAAGAGATCCTTAACCATAGCAACATTAGGTTCAACTTTAATTTGTTTAGGGAGTGTAGGTGTCCTTATATAACTTTTACGAACCACAGCTGAAACCTTAGCATGTTCTTTTATCCTTACAAGAAAAGGGGGTTTCTCAATATAAGTAGTAGGAATAACTGGATTAGCACAAAAGTAATAATTTCCTCTTCAGCTATAGGAGGTTTGTCTACTTCTACTTTAATAGGTGGATGATATTTAAACCACTTCTCCTTAGGGAGATCAACATGAGTAGCAAAAGATTCACAAAATGAAGCTACTATCTCAGAGTCAAGTCGATACTTAGTGCTAAAATTATGAAAAGCATCGGTATCCATAATAGTTTTAACACAATCAAACTCAAGCTTTATACCTGACTCTTTACCTTCGCCGATCTCCTAATCTTCAAAGTTGCATTTAATTCTTTCCAAAAGATCCCATCTGAATTCAATAGTCTTCTTTATAAAAGAACCAGTACAAGAAGTATCGAGCATGGATTGATCATCACGAGAAAGATGAGCATAAAAATTCTGTATAATAATTTCTCTTGGGAGCTCATGATTGGGGCTTGAATCAAACATTGACTTAAGCCTCCCCCAAGCTTGAGAGATACTTTCTCCTTCACGTGGCCAAAAATTATATATATAATTCCGATCACGATGAACCAGATGCATACGATAAAACTTCTGATGAAATTCCAATTTCAATCGGTTCCAGTCCCACGTTCCAATATCATCACATAGCCTATACCGTGTCAATTCTTTTACCTTCAAAGATAAAGGGAAAACCTTCTTCTTAACTTCATCTCTGGGTAAACCCGCAAGCTTAAATAATCCACAAATTTCATCCACATAGACTAGGTGCATATCAGGATGTAATGTTCCATCTCCTACATAAGGGTTAGCTAGCAGTTTCTCTATCATACCAGAAGGGATCTCATAATAAATATTTTCAGTAGGTGTAGTAGGTTGAGGAGGAATTCTTTGTTCTTCCGGTTGAGGTGAAGATACCCCGAACAAACCCGTCAAAGGATGGTTTTCCATAGTGACAAGTAACAGTAAATTTCAGCACGTAATAAATGTTTCCTTACCAAATTCCACTCACGAAAGGCACTTCACTCCCCGGCAACGGCGCCAGAAAAGATTCTTGATGACCCACAAGTATAGGGGATCAATCGTAGTCCTTTCGATAAGTAAGAGTGTCGAACCCAACGAGGAGCAGAAGGAAATGACAAGCGGTTTTCAGCAAGGTATTTTCTGCAAGCACTGAAATTATCGGTAACAAATAGTTTGGTGGCAAGGTAATTCGTAACGAGTAACAAGTAACAAGTGTAACAAAGGTGCGGCAAGGTGGCCCAATCCTTTTGATAGCAAAGGACAAGCCTGGACGAACTCTTATATAAAGCAAAGCGCTCCGAGGACACATGGGAATTATCATCAAGTTAGTTTTCATCATGCTCATATGATTCACGTTCGCTACTTTGATAATTTGATATGTGGGTGGACCGGTGCTTGGGTGTTGTCCTTACTTGGACAAGCCTCCCACTTATGAGTAACCCCTCTCGCAAGCATCTGCAACTATGAAAGAAGAATTAAGATAAACCTAACCATAGCATTAAACATGTGGATCCAAATCAGCCCCTTACGAAGCAACACATAAACTAGGGTTTAAGCTTCTGTCACTCTAGCAACCCATCATCTACTTGCTACTTCCCAGTGCCTCCCCCTAGGCCCAAATCACGGTGAAGTGTCATGTAGTCTACATTCACATAACATCACTAGAGGAAAGATAACATACAATCTCATCAAAATATCAAACAAATACCAAATTCACATGATCACTTATAACAAGACTTCTCCCATGCATGTCCTCAGGAACAAAAGTAACTACTCACAAAGCATGTTCATCTTCAAGATCAGAGGGGTATTGAATATGATTAAGGATCTGAACATATGATCTTCCCCCAAATAAACCAACTAGCATCAACTACAAAGAGTAATCAACACTACTAGCAACCCACAGGTACCAATCTGAGGTTTTGAGGCAAAGATTGAATACAAGAGATGAACTAGGGTTTGGGATGAGGTGGTGCTGGTGAATATGTTGATGAATATTGGTCCTCCCATGATGAGAGGATCGTTGGTGATGACGATGGCTTCGATTTTCCCCTCCCGGAGGGAAGTTTCCCTAGCAAAATTGCTCCGCCGGAGCCCTATATTGCTTTTCCCTGGCAACAATTGTTCCGCCTTGAGACGGCGGTGCTTCTCCCGAAAGCCTTCCTATTATTTTTTTTCTTGGTCAAAACACCTCATATAGCAGAAGATGGGCATCGGAGGCTGGCCAGGGGGCCCACAAGCTCAAGGGGCGCACCCTGGGGGGTAGGGTGCGCCTCATAAACTTGTGGCCACCTGGTGGGTCCCCTTCTGGTATTTCTTCTCCCAATATTTTTTATATATTCAAAAACAATTCTCCGTAAAGTTTCAGGACATTTGGAGTTGTGCATAATAGGTATCTCAAATTTTCTCCTTTTTGGTCCAGAATTCCAGCTGCCGGCATTCTCCCTCTTCATGTGAATCTTGCAAAATAAGAGAGAAAAGGCATAAGAATTGTATCCTAAAGTGTAATAATAGCCCATAATGAAATAAATATCAACATAAAAACATGATGCAAAATGGACGTATCAATAACCTTGGTTCTTAACTGAGGGAAATACTTATCTCTACTGTACTGCATCATCCTCTCCACTTCGGGGTAATCCCAACGCAGATCACAAGTAGCAGGAAGATTTTTTGGCGCCGTTGCCGGGGAGACATCATCAACATCTATGAAGTACCTTCGCATAAACTTTCTTCTCCTTGCATTTACATTATTTGCCATTTTCCTCTCGTTTTCATCTCCCCCACTTGTAAAATGTTTTACAAAAATACAAAAAATATTTTTCATTCGCCTTTTTGCGTGTTTTCTTGTTTGCTTCTTTGCTTGCTTGTTATGTTGTTTGCATAGCCACGATGTCTCAAGAAAATTATCATGATATTTATATCCTAATATATTGGTCGAGATTGAGAAAAATACTAAGGATTGCATGTCTACGCAATTTGAGCACAACAATTTTTTTACCGAACAACTTAAAGAACACTCTATTTTGCTTGATGCTATTGCAAAACAACTTGATCATGTTAGTGAAGAAGTTGCCAGTCTTCAATCTCATTTCGCCCATACTGAAAATGTGTAGAAAAAATTTCTGATGCACAAGCTACGCTAGTAAATCAAATGGCAGCTAAACCGGAATCATTAGCATGTAGTAACAATGAAAATATTAAAAAGATTGGTGTTTCTTCCATTGAATCCTTGTTTAGTAATGTTAAACCTGATGAAAAGGGGACTAAAGGAGAGTCAACTTTAGCTAGAAGGCGTCCCCATAATTTGGAGGGTGAAAATCTTAATGAAAAAATTGATAAAAGTGGGTTTGGAGAGGTAAAAACTTTAAATAGTGATGTGCCCACTCTTTTGGATTACAAAGACTTTAATTATGATAATTGTTCTTTGATTGAGTGTATATTTTTGTTGCAATCCATGCTAAATTCACCCAATGCTTATGAGCAAAATAAGGCTTTTACTAAACATATTGTAGAAGCGGTGATTAAAGCTTTAGAAGAAAAGCTAGAATTAGAGATTTCTATTCCTAGAAAATTATATGATGAATGGGAAACCACCATTAAAGTCAAGATTAAAAATTATGAGTGCAATGCTTTATGTGATTTGAGTGCTTGCGTTTCCACAATTCCGAAATCTCTATGTGATGTGCTAGGTTTTACCAATATTGATGAATGCTCTCTTAATTTGCACTTGGCGGATTCTACTATTAAAAAGCCTTTGAGAAGAATTAATGGTGTTCTTATTCTTGCAAATAGGAACTATGTGCCCATTGATTTTATTGTGTTTGATATTGAATGCAATCCATCTTGCCCCATAATACTTGGTAGACCATTCTTACGAACTATAGGTGCCGTTATTAACATGAAAGAAGGGAATATAAAATTTCAGTTTTCATTAAAAAAGGGTATGGAACACTTCCCTAGAAAGAAAATCAAGCCACCTTATGAATCAATCGTGAGGGCCACCTATCGAACTAAAACCACAGATGACAATACTTGAAACTATGCATTATGCCTAGCTAGGGGCGTAAAACAATAGCGCTAGTTGGGAGGCAACCCAATAGTTATCCTTTAATTTTTGTCTCTTTTCTATTTTTCAAGAAGCACACAATTATGATTCTGTTATGATTGTGTTTTTTATGTTTTAATTAGTGTTTGTGCCAAGCAAAGGCTTTGGGATGATTTGGAAGATAGTTGCTTTGATTCTGGGCAAAAACAGAAACTTTTGCCTCCAGTACCAGAATTGTTAAAATATGTTGGAACATGGAAAAATTCTGAATTGTTTTACAAATGATTTATATACCAATTTCCCATGTTGTCCTAAATTTTCAGAATTTTTGGAGTTACAGAAGTATAATGAATATTCAGGTTTCTACAGACTATTCTGTTTTTGACAGATTCTAATTTTGTTGTGTTGTGTGCTTATTTTGATAAATCTATGGATTGTATCGGGGGTATAAGCCATGGTAAAGTTAGAATACAGTAGGTATAATGCAATAACAAAATATGAATGAGTTTGCAACAATACTTAAAGTAGTGATTTGTGTTATTATACTAACGGATCTCACAAAGGTTTCGTTAAGTTTTGTGTGATTGAAGTTTTTAAGTTTTGGGTGAAATCACGATGGATGAAGGAATAAGGAGTGGCAAGAACCTAAGCTTGGGGATGCCCGAGGCACCCCAAGGTAATATTCAAGGACTCCCAAGCAACTAAGCTTGGGGATGCCCCGGAAGGCATCCCCTCTTTCTTCTAACGACTATCTGTAATTTTACTTGGAGCTATATTTTTATTCGTCACATATCATGAGTTTTGCTTGGAGCGTCATGTATTATATGAGTCTTTGCTTTCTTTGCCTTTTAGTTTGTCACAATCATCCTTGCTGAACACACTTGAGAGAGCCACACATTTATCATGATTTGTTAGAATGCTCTATGTGCTTCACTTAAATTTTTTGAGCTAGGCAGTTGCTCTAGTGCTTCACTTAAATCTTTTTTAGCACGGCGGTGATTATATTATAAATAAATACTTGCACTCTCATGCTTCACTTATATATTTTGGAGAGTTGATAAATTTTAAAGAAATACTTGCACTCTCATGCTTCACTTATACCTTTTTGAGAGTTGATAAATTTTAGAGAAATAGTTGCACTCTCATGATTCACTTATATCTTTTTGAGAGTTGATAAGATTATATTTTAAAGAAATGTTTGCACTCTCATGCTGCACTTATATCTTTTTGAGAGTTGATAATAGTAATGGTAATTTGTACAAGATATGAATTTGGTCCCAATATGATGAATATCCAAGAGGGATATAATAAAAAAATCATATAGATCATTGGATGTGATAAGCTTGATTCCTTGCAATAGTTTTGGGATATTGATATGATAATATGTGAGTGTTTTTAGTGAGTAATTGTGGTTTAGTAAGACTATGGATGTTAAGGTTTGTGATTCCCTATGCATGCACGTAAAGTCAATAGTTATGCAACAAAGTTACATCCTACTTATGGTGCATTATTCAGTGTTAGTTATGTTCAATGCGTGTGTATGACCGTTTTTGTTTTTTGGTTGACCGGTTCTCAATCTGTTTGCTAGTCTTCATTTGTACTAAGCGGGAATACTGCTTCCTTAAACCCAAAGTTGTGCCAAATGAGTCCACCATACCTACCTATATGCGGTATTTACATGCCGTTCTAAGTAAATTTGCTTGTGCCAACTCTAATTTTTCAAAATAAATTTCTATTTTGTGTGCCCGTACCGCTCATGAAGCGGCAGGGGGTGGCCAATGTTTTCCATGCTAGGTGGGTTATTCTCATGATGAGTGTTTATTCACTTGTCATTGCACGAGAGTGTGGCAGGTAATAGGGATGCCCAGTCCCGAAATGAATTTTTTAATATGATGTTAATAATAAATCCCTTGGAAAGTGTTGGTATGGAAGGCAACCGTGGATACGGATAGCCATGGCTTGTGAAAGAATGGAGGAAAGGAAATAAGCTTTATTTTTGTTTGGGAACCGCCTATGATTTATGTAGCATGGAAGATATTGGGAATTCTCGGTCGTTTTCATTAACAGGAAAGCATGCTATCTCAAAAACAATTTTATCTCTCAATTTAAGCTTTGAGCTCTGGCACCTCTGCAAATCTCTACTTCCCTCTGCAAAGCGCCTATCTATTTACTTTTATGCCATTTTTATTTTTATTTGAGTCTCCATCTTCTCTTACAAAGCGCCAACTGGAGAACACTATTGTCATACTTGTGCATTGGGTGTAGCTCATATTTGAGTGTGTTTCATGAATGGACCAATGTCTGAGCATAGTGGGCTAGGGATAACTTTCTTTAGTGTTGATATTTTGAAAGACATGGTTGCCTGTTGGTATACTTGAGTATTTATGTTTTCATGTCAAATTATAGACAATTGCTTTGAATCATTCAAGTCTAAATATCCATGCTGCAAATGAAAAGATTTTATGATGAACATGATAGGTAGCATTCCACATCAAAAATTTTGTTTTTATCATTTACCTACTCGAGGACGAGCATGAATTAAGCTTGGGGATGCTTGATACTTCTCCAATGTATCTATAATTTTTTATTGTTCCATGCTATTATAGTATCAATTTTGGATGTTTTATATGTCATTATATGCAAATATATATCATTTTTTGGGACTAACCAATTAACTTAGTGCCCAGTGCCAGTTGCTGTTTTTTTTTGCATGTTTTTGGCTTTTCGGGAAATAAATATCAAACAAAGTCCAAACGGAGAAAAAACTTTGGATTAATTTTTTTCTGGACCAGAAGAGACTGTAGAAGGTTCAGGAGAAGGCCAGAAGAGCCACGAGGGAGCTACAAGCCCTAGGAGCGCGCCCCAGGCTTGTGGGCCCCTTGTGGCACCTCCAAACCTAATTCCACCTCTATAAATACTCAAATATTCTCCTGACATCAGAGAGCCACCCGAAATATATTTTTCACCGGTGCAAGTTCCAAAACCACGAGATCCCATCTGGAGGCCTTCTCTGGTACTCCGCCGAAGGGGGAATCATTCATGGAGGGGCTCTACATCAACCTTGATGCCCTTCCGCTGATGCGTGAGTAGTTTACCACAGACCTACGGGTCCATATATAGTTAGTAGCTAGATGGCTTCTTCTCTCTACTTGATCTCCAATACAATGTTCTCCTTGATGTTCTTGGAGTTCTATTCGACGTAATGACTTTTTGCGGTGTGTTTGTTGGGATCCAATGAATTGTGAGTTTAGGATCAGATCTATCCATGAATATTATTTGAATTTTCTATGAACTCTTTTATGCATGATTTCTATAGCTTTGTATTTCTTCTCCGATCTATTGATTTTGTTTGGCCAACTAGATTGATTTATCTTGCAATGGGAAGAGGTGCTTTGTAATGGGTTCGATCTTGCAGAGCTCAATCCCAGTGACAAAAGGGGACATGACACGTATGTATCGTTGCTATTAAGGATAAAAATATGGGGTTTATTCATGCATGAGTTTAACTTGTCTACATCATGTCATCTTGCTTAAGGCATTACTCCATTTTTCCAGGAACTTAATACACTAGATGCATGTTGGATAGCGATCGATGTGTGGAGTAATAGTAGTAGATGCAGAATCGTTTCGGTCTACTTGTCTCAGACATGATGCCTATATATGATCATTGCCTTGGATATCGTCATAATTATTTGCTTTTCTATCAATTGCCCAACAGTAATTTGTTTACCCATCGTATGCTAGTTCCAAGAGAGAAGCCTCTAGTGAAAACTATGGCCCCCGGGTCTCTCTTTTATCATATATTAAAACCAAAAATACCTTGCTGCGTTTTTTCTTTTATTTCTTTTATTTTGTATTTTTGTCCGATCTATCTATCGAAAACTATACAATTTAATCTTGCTCGTAACCATCGAGGGATTGACAAACCCTTGTGCATGTTGGGTTGCAAGGATTTTTTGTTTGTGTGTAGGTGCTGCTAACGAGGTGTTGCTTGGTTTTCCTATTGGATTGATAACCTTGGTTCTTAACTGAAGGAAATACTTATCTCTACTGTACTGCATCATCCTCTTCTCTTCAGGGAAATCCTAACGCAGATCACAAGTAGCAGGCATGCATTTGACACAAGATGCAAGACTGACTTGGTAGTTAACAATTTGTCTGAGTTTTTTAACAAGTACATCCTAGATGTTATGAAAAAACCTATAAGGACAATGTGTGATGGCATAAAGGATAAGAAGATGGTTAGGTTGCACAGGAATAAAGAGAGTTGAAAGGCAGCTAGATGGGTGATCACACCACATTATGCAGAAAAGTTAGAGATTGAAAAGGAAAGGGCCAAGTACTGCAAACCTAGTCAAGCAGGTGTTAACCTATGGCAAGTTACTAGTGGGCAGCAAACACATGCTGTGAATTTGGAACTTCACACTTGTGGTTGTAGAAAGTGGGACCTTAGTGGTATCCCATGCAACCATGCCATCTCAACAATTAACAAGGGAAAAAAGTTTCTAGAGGACTATGTCAGTAAATTCTTCAAGAAACCATTGTACTTAGCTGCATATGAACCAATGATATATATATGCTATTCCTAGTGAGAATGATTGGACAAAGGCCCCTGGCCTAGACATAGAACCACCTGCATTTAAAGTGAAGAAAGGAAGAAGGAAAGAGAAGAGGATCAAGGGAAAATTTGAAGTTGCAAAGCCAAAGGACACTTCAAGAATGGGGACTATAACTTGAGGTAATTGTGGATTACAAGGGCATAGATACACAAGCTGACTGGAACATTTGAAACCCGAGTTAGCCTTGAGAAAGAACAAACATGTGGTAATTCCCTTTGAACTAGTACTTTAGTTTGATGTTTTTGTAAATTAATTTTTCCCTTGTACGTTTCTTACTTGTAGTATTATTAACTATTTTTCCTTTGAACTAGTACTTCAGTTTGATGTTTTTGTAAATTCACAAGCAAGAGGTGCTACTCCTACAGCACCACCAAGAGATCCTGCACCAATACCTACAGCTCCTACACCAACACCTAGAGCTTCTCATGATTCTCCTCCAACACCAAGAGCTCCTCCTGCTGGAGCAAGATCTGGAAGTGGTGTTGGAAGAGGTCGTGAAGGAAGATCTAGAAGTGGTGCTGGTAGAGGTGGTGAAGAAGGGCTGCTAGTGGCTCAATCTTCAAGATCTGCAACAGGTGCTGTTGGGAGAGGTGCTGTAGGTACTTCAAGGCCATTCTCTGCCCCAAGGCAGTATGCTGCCTGAACTTCTAGTGCTCCTCCACCTAGTGATGGTACACACACTGGCTGGATGGCCTATTTCTCAGCTAGTGGAAACCACTGAATGGCATGATGTGCCATGTAAACTTCTGCTGATGCTACAATGTTTTTTATTTTGGTTTGATGCCACTTCTAAGTCTACTTGATGGTTTGTTTATAGTTCTCTTGATGGATAACTTGATGGTTCTATTGGGGATTCTGTTCATGGATTGATGGCACTGTTGGATATGTTGATACTTTAATGTCATTGTTTTGCTATTTGCTCATGTGGATGGATATATAATGCTTGATATGTTGAAAGATTAATGTCATTTCTGGATATATATTGATTGATGACATGGTAATTGATTAATGAACATATTGATGGACATATTGATAGATTGTTGACATTGTTGCTCGGGGTCAACGGAACCACGCTAACCTAGTCTTTAGGGTTTATGGTGGCTCGGGGTCAACGGAACCATGCTAACCTAGTATTTAGGATTTATGGTGGCTCGGGGTCGACGGAACCACGCTAACCTAGTCTTTAGGGTTTATGGTGGATCCGGGTAGACGGAACCACGCTAACCTAGTCTTTAGGGGTAATGGTGGCTCATGGTCGACGGAACCACCAAAACCTAGTCTTTAGGGTTAATGGTGGCTCGGGGTCGACGGAACCCCCAAAACCTAGTCTTTAGGGTTAATGGTGGCTCGGGGTCGACGAAACCACCGAAACCTAGTATTTAGGGTTAATGGTGGCTCGGGGTCAATGGAACGACCAAAACCTAGTCTTTAGGGTTAATGGTGGCTCGGGGTCAACGGAACCACCAAAACCTAGTCTTTAGGGTTAATGGTGGCTCGGGGTCGACGAAACCACCAAAACCTAGTCTATAGGGTTTATGGTGGTTCGGGGTCGACAGAACCACGGTAACCTAGTCTTTAGGGTTTATGGTGGCTCGGGGTCGACGAAACCATGGTAACCTAGTGTTTAGCGTTAATGGTGGCTCGGGGTCGATGGAACCACCAAAACCTAGTATTTAGGGTTTACGGTGGCTCGGGGTCGACGGAACCACGCTAACCTAGTGTTTAGGGTTAATGGTGGTTCGGGGTCGACGGAACCACCCGAACCTAGTCTTTAGGGTTTATGGTGGCTCGGGGTCGACGGAACCACCAAAACCTAGTCTTTAGGGTTTATGGTAGATCGGGGTCGACGGAACCACAGTAACCTAGTCTTTATGGTTTATGGTGGATCGGGGTCAACGGAACCACCAAAACCCATAATCAACATAATATTGAGGCACTATAAACAACTAATCCCATAATCAACATAATATTGAGGCACTATAATGTAAGCATCTACTATATCTGATCCATCTTCCAATGCATGATATCTCATAATTTTTAGTCTAGCAATCATATCACACAATACTTAGTGGAGTTCAACATATTTTAGGCATACACAAGCATTGTTCACAATACATAGTGGAGTTCAAATGCATACTTCATCCTTTGCTCACAAAAGGATGAATAGCATAACTAATAGATACATACACAACCAGAGTTCACAATTAGTACAACCATACACTACACAACCATAATTCAAAGTTACTAGGTCATTACACAACCATCCTTCCCAAAAGGTCAGCAATGCCCACTAATCTCATATTCATATTGTTCAGTTCTCTAAGATGGCCTGGATCCCCTTGATCTTATGCTTGAGCTTCTCCTCTCCCTTCATGAGCTAAGCAATTTGAAGCTCTAGTTGGCCCTTCTCTTCACTATGCGTTTCCTTTCCCTTAAGCAGGTTAGCAACCTGAAGCTTCAACTCTAGCTTCTATTGGGTGAGCTTCTCCTCAGACTTTGTGAGCTCTGCATTCTGAGACTCCAATTCCATCCTAGCATTACTCAACAATTCCTTCTCTTTCATATTCTTCAACTTCAAGTTCTGGATGATAGTTGCTTGAGCTCTTGTCAGGTTAACCAGGAGTTCATACTTCTGATTAAGTTTCTGGGTCTTTGCATCTTTCTTTGCCATCTCTGCCTTCAGATCAGCCACCAGTTCACTCCTGCATTGCTGCTGATATGTAATGTTAGACTGCAGAAAACTGAAATCCAGCACCCTTTCCTCCTGGAAGTTCATAAGTTCATGCACATCTTGGACTAACTTGTCATAGTTGGCATCTATCTTGTTCTTCTCTTCTGTTAGATGGTGAATAGCTAAAGCACTTTCAAGATTATCATTCACCCTGGCACTCTTTCTATCTTCAACCATTGCCCACAGCTTCAACAATGCATTCTGCATTGTTGGGGGACACTGGTGATCAACCCATTCAACAAACCCACAATTATGCTCTTCCTGCAAAAAGAGCAAGAAAAGAAAGTGAGTTCATAGCCCAAGTAAATAGAGAAGAAGAGGAAGATCACTACAAATTAACAGTACCCTAGCTACATTGGTAATAACAAAGGTTGGGTTCTACGGTAGGGTGCGTCGGCTGCAAATTAAAAATTTCCTACACGTAGAACAACCAAGAACATACTACAGGTGATGGATCACAGATCGTTACCACTAGATGCGCAGTGCCGTGCAGCGGAAGAAGAGTTGGGGCAACGCATCCGTGTGGATTGTCTCCTCCTCGTCCGATCTCCCTCGAACAGCCAGTCATCGGATCCCACGTACAGGTTCACCGGAGTGGCGCAAGTGCACCGCCTCTAATGGTATCCACGTGTGCAGGAGGAACACCGTGCGGCGGACTGCTAGGTCCGATCACACAGTCGGTGGCGAGTGGAGGTGGCTATTTGCAACACATGCAAACCCTAGTGACAGCATCGAAGCGATCAACCGCACGAGTGTTTCGCACCTCTACTATATATAGGCGTCCGTCGTGGGCTCAACACTTGGGCCTCGCATAGACCCTAAAGCCCAAAATCTGTTCGGCCAGGATCCGAGTCCGAGTAGGATCACATCTGACTCGTGGAGTCGGATCGGGCCTCACAGGTTCCTTCGCTTAAGCGCGCGACCCCTTAGGTTCAAGTCAGCTTGGTCGTAGGTCGGATCACCTCTGACCTGCTCGGCATCCTCTAGCAAGGCGTGCCGACCACCAAGTAGACAATGAAGCCGGTTGGCGAACCTGTACAACATGTCACACTTATGTTCCCTTTGCCACATGATATATGTTGTCAGGCTCAAGGTGAGTCTGTCGTCCTTGTGCTAGCCTGACCTCTTTCTCGTTCCAGTGATGCCGACCACAAACCGGATTATCTCATAATCTTTGTCGCATGGCCATGCATATCTTGATCAGATCACACGAGGGGCCCAGAGTATATCTCTACTGATCGGAGGGGCAAATCCCATCTTGCTCGACCATGTATCACAGCATGGGTCTGGACAAGCCCGAAACCTACCTTTGTAATTACCCAGTCACGGAGTAGCGTTTGGTTGGCCCAAAGCAGGTCTGTCACCATCCCGATTAGACGCGCCAGCTCAGGTCTTAGGACATAGAACGTATGTTGTACTAGAGACTCACAGATGACATATCACTGCGTCTCATAGTTGGGTCTGTTCGACTCGGACCTTATCTCAACTCGGATCCGACTATGTCGAATCCGACCAGATCCTTCCGAGTCCATATTATCCGGTTAACATCCAATGCTCCATGGCTAGTGAGACCAAGCCATCGACCGTGTCATATGCTAGTCCAGTCGGCTACGCATCCACACAGCCTTTTCGACTAGGGACCTTTTAGGATAGTCATCATACAATGCATAGTCCCACAAACAAGTCACGTACTTGCTGATACACATCATTGATAGTGTCCAAGGACTATGTTTATTCATAAACACATAGGAAATATCATCATACATGATTGCCTCTAGGGCATATCTCCAACAGTCTCCCACTTGCACTAGAGTCAATGAAATAGACATCATATGCCCATAGCTCTAACGTGCCCCTCATGCTTGGGTTGTGGAAGTGGCTTAGTCAACGGATCCGCAACATTTCCATCCGTGTTAATTTTGCATAACTCGACATCACCACTCTTTACGATCTTTTGTATCAAGTGATATTTCCAATCTATGTGTCTGGTCTTGTGGTGATTCCTCGGCTCCTTGGCTTGTGCGATGGCACCAGAATTATTACAATAAAGGTCCAACAATTTTACCGAGGCTGGGAAAATACAAAGATCATCCAGAAAGTTCCGGATCCAAACACCCTCCTTTGCAGCTTCACAAGACGCAATGTATTCGGCTTCTGTGGTAGAATCGGCCACCGTATCTTGCTTGGAACTCATCCAACTCACTGCTCCTCCATTCATGACATACACGAATCCAGACTGTGATCGACAATCATCTCTGTCGGTTTGGAAACTAGCATTGGCGTAACCCTTTACGCAGAGCTCCTCCTCACCTTCATATACTAGGAACATCTGTTTAGTCCTTTTCAGGTACTTTAGAATATTCTTCACCACTGCCCAGTGACTCTCACCTAGGTTGGCCTGGTATCTGCTTGTTAGGCTTATTGCAAAAGCAACATCAGGCCTTGCACATATCATGGCATAAATGATGGATCCGATTACCGAGGCATACGAAATCCTACTCATCCTGCTTCGCTCATCAGATGTCGAAGGACTCTGAGTCTCTCTTAGCCTTATACCATGTGAAAGTGTCAAGAACTCTTTCTTGGCCTCACTCATGTTAAACCGCTTCAATACTTTATCTATGTACGTGCTCTGGCTCAAGCCGAGCAGCCTCCTTGATCTATCTCTATAGATCTTAATGCCCAATATGTAAACTGCTTCACCGAGGTCCCTCATTGAAAACTTGCCATTCAATGACTCTTTGACCGAGTTCAGCATTGAAACATCATTTCCGATCAGAAGTATGTCATCCACATACAAGATCAAAAACACTATCGAGCTCCCACTTAACTGCTTGTATAAACAAGCGTCCTCTTCACTTTTGATGAAACCGAGACCAGTGACGACCTCATCAAAACAAATGTTCCAACTCCGAGATGCTTGCCTCAACCCATAAATGGATCTCTTGAGCTTGCATACCTTACTGGCGCTAGTCGGGTTGATAAAACCCTCAGGCTGTATCATATACACGTCCTCGGTTAAATTTCCGTGAAGGAAAGCCGTTTTGACATCCATCTACCATATCTCGTAATCGAAATATGTAGCTATAGCTAGTACGATCCTTACCGACTTCAGCGTCGCTACTGGCGAGTAGGTCTCATTGTAGTCAATTCCTTGAACTTGTCCATAACCTTTTGCGACAAGCCGAGCTTTGTGGATCTGAATATTTCCATCTGCATCGGTTTTCTTCTTAAAGACCCATTTGCAACCAATGGCTATTACGCCAGGCGGCGGATCAACCAAGTCCTAGACTTGATTCTCATCCATGGACTTTAACTCGAATCTCATGGCCTCTAGCCATTCCTCGGAATCTGGGCTCACCATTGCTTCCGCAAACATGGCTGGCTCGTTGCTTTCTAGCAACAATACATCACGCACTCTGCGCAATCTTTCCGACCTCCGTGGTTCCGGTGCCGCTTCCACAATGGGTTCCCTAACTGACTTTGGTATGATCTCATCACCAGCCGAGCCGTCCCCGAGTGGTCCTCGAATTTCTTCGAGTCAGACCGTCCTCCCACTGGCTTCCAGACTGAGAAACTCTTTCTCAAGGAAAACCCCATTCCGAGCAACAAACACTTTGTTCTCTTCCCGGTTGTAGAAGCTATATCCCAAGGTTTCCCTCCACCACGAATATGCATTTATCCAACTTGGGTGTAAGCTTGTCTGACATAAGTTGCTTGACAAATGCTTAACAACCCCAAATCTTTAGAAAAGACAAATTGGGACTCTTCCCGGTCCACATCTCATGTGGTGTCTTGTCTATGGATTTTGATGGTACCCTGTTAAGTGTGAAAGCTGCAGTTTCTAGAGCATATCCCTAGAATGACAAGGGTTAATCCTATTTGATCATCATTGACCGGACCATGTCCAACAAGGTCCTATTCCTCCATTCCGACACGCCGTTTCTCTGTGGCGTACCCGGAGGTGTGAGCTGAGGTACTATACCTCGGCTTTTCATATGATCATCAAACTCCTGGCTCATCTACTCACCTCCATGATCTGATCGTAGAAGTTTTATAGTCTTGCCGAGCTGATTCTCAACCTCATTCTGAAACTCTTTGAACTTCTCAAAAGTTTCTTACTTGTGCATCATCAAATAGATATATCCATATCTACTCAAGTCGTCAGTAAATGTCACGAAGTACTGATAGCCACCTCTTGCAGTTGTGCTCATCAGACCACACACATCACTGTGTATAAGTTCCAACATCTCGGATGTCCTCTCATAACTCTTTGCGAAAGGAGACTTAGTCATCTTGCCGAGCAAGCATGATTCGCATGTCTCGAACGACCCGAAGTCGGACGAAGTTAGGAGTCCATCATCATGGAGCCTCTTCATGCGCTTCAGACTAATGTATCCAAGCCAGCAATGCCAGAAGTATGTCGGATTTATCTCATTAGGCTTATATCTCTTGACATTCACATTATAGACCAGTTCTGATTCTAGATTCAATATAAATAGCCCATCAACAATGGGTGCATAGCCGTGGAACATACCATTCAAATAAAACGAACAACCATTGTCCTTTAAATTGAATTCATAACCCTGACTCATCAAGCATGAGGCAGAAATAATGTTCCGACTAAGTGCAGGAATGTAATAACAATTATTCAATTCCAAAATAAATCCAGAAGGAAGCTAGAGCTGCATCGTGCCGACCTCCAATGTTGCAACTCTTGCTTTGTTGCCGACCCTGATATCAATCTCCCCTTGTGCCACACGCCTAGTTCTTAACAGCCCCTGCATCGAGTTGCAAATATGAACAACCGATCCGGTATCAAATACCCAAGAGCTACTAGGTATGTCAGCAAGGTAAATGTCTATAGCATATGTAACAAGTGTACCTTTGCCTGAAGCAGCATTTCCAGCCTTCTTGCCATGCTCAGCAAGCCACTTGCTATAGTTCCTTTTCCAGTGACCAGTTTCCTTGCAATGATAGCAAATGGTCTTCAAGTCCGGTCCTGACTTCGGTGCCCTTTGCCTTAGCCTTCTTCTTGGACCAACTCTTCTTGAACTTGCCTGAATTCTACACCAACAACACTTGATGCGTGCCTTTCTTTATATCCTGCTCTGCCACCTTAAGCATCCCATGCAATTCAGTGAGCTTCTTGTCCATGCTATGCATATGATAGTTCGAGATGAACGTCCCATAGCTAGGTGGGAGAGAACCCAAAACTGCATCAGTAGCCAGCTCATCCAAGAGCGGGAACCTAACCGATCCAAAGCTTGCACGTATCCAATCATCTTGATCACATGCGGGCTCAGTGGATCACCTTCCTTCAGCTTGCAATCCATCAAGGATCGCCAGACGTTGAACCTTTCAGTCCTAGCCTGTAGCTGAAACATGCTCTTGAGACTCTCGATCATATCGAAAGCCCCAACATCTTCGAAATGTTGCTGCAAATCGGGCTCCATACAAGCCAGCATGAGGCAGCTGATCTCACTGGATTCATCAACGAGTTTCTGGTAGGTATTCCTGGTTGTGGCATTAGCATTTTTGGCAGGTTCCTCTGGAAGTGGATCCTCTAGAACATGTTCCTTTTTATCATGCTTGAGAACAATTCTCAAATTTCTATACCAGGTGGTAAAGTTTGTTCCATTCAGTTTATCCTTTTCCAGAATTGATTTCATTGCAAAGTTGGGTTGAGCAGATGGTGCCATTGATCTACAACAGAAAAATATGCAATCACTAAGCAATGTGTTTATGTAGAGTAATTCTAGCCTTAAACAGAAATACTCCCACTGAAGTCGGCATCCCTCCGCAAACTCTCAGTGATTCAGGATCCGACTAGTGCATGCGACTAGTGAGATTTAGCATCACTGCTAGCCAACATGACTATCCGGTAAGCAACTCTTTGCTAATCGTATCTCTATACGACTCCTGTCGGTCGAGAAGGTATCTCATACCCCGGCTCTCAACCTTCTTTGCCACAAGGCCCAAAACCGTTTTGATAGCCTTGTCAAGTTAACCTGATCACTACAAAAAAAAGACACATCCGTGACATTTTGGCCCGAATAATTTTTTTTCTATCATGCTTATGACACTTCTATGATGATAATTGTGACAAAAGCACGTATCATCATAGATGTGGTGGGATCCTACTTCTATGATAAAAAATCATGACAGAAAATGGGCTTTTTGTCCTGGGCGGGCCGAGGACACACCTGCATGACATTCTGGGCCGTCCATGACAGAAAAAATTGTGGTAGAAGCGAGGGCGAGGAAAATATCAGGGTGTTCCCGGTTACGGTGGGTGGTCGGGGCCGAGCGATGCACGGAGGTTTGCGCGTTTCTCTCGTACATGTACGCGCGTGTGTGCGAGGCGTTGGGCTCTAACTAAACCCGAGCGAGGCATTCGCTTACTGAACCCGAGCGATTGCACTGCTAGCTACGTTACTGAACCTGAGCGATCGATCCCTTGGCTGTTAACTGAACCCGAGCGATTCCTTTGCTACTGCTGCTAACTGAAGCCGATCGAACCTGCTGCCTCTTGATGAACAGTGACCGTTGTTGGGGGTTGGATGAACAGTTCCCGGTGGGGGTTGGATGAACAGGACCCCGTGGTAGTAGAGGCCGTTGTTACTGGATGAACAGGACCCCGATCGAGGAGGCCGCCACACCCAAGCCGGTTGGGGGTGGATGAACAGAACCCCGTGGAGGGCTGGTTGAATAGTAGCCGGTGGAGGGTGGATGAACAGGACCCCGTGGAGGGCTGGTTGAACAGTAGTCGGTGGAGGGTGGATGAACAGGACCCCCGTGGATGAACAGTAGCTAGTGGAGGCAGGAGGAAGTCGACAGTGGATGAACAGTAGCAGGTGGAGGCTGGAGGAAGTCGACGGAGGATGAACAGTAGCCCGTGGAGGCCGGAGCGAGGCACTAGATGGTGGATGGACAGTAGCCCATGGAGTCCCGTTTTGCGGTACGCCACACCCCTCCCGATGAACAAGACACCGTTTCGACCATAGGCGCTCCAACACAAGTCCGTTTCCTCCATTTTGCGGTATGCCACACCGCTCCCGATCAACAAGACCCCTGTTCGAACGTAGGCACTCAAACAGAAGTCCGTTTCCTCCGTTTTGTGGTACGCCAGACCCTTCCCAATGAACATGACCCTATTTCGACCATACACGGTCGAATAGAAGGCCGTTTCCTCCGTTCTGCGGTACTACAGAGCTCGTTTCGGCTGTTCCGTCCAAGCCGGCTGGCTCCCGATGAACAGGACATATTCTGACCCTGTCGGTTGCCTCCCGATGAACACGAGGTTGTTTCCTCCATTCCGACCCAACAGGTTGGCTGCCGATGAACAGGACACCGTCACTGTAGCCGTTCGAGACCACGCCCGTATGTACGTACGTGGCCGTCTTTTTTGCAGCATAGCTGTCATATGTGTACAGGATTTAGACGGGACTGCCTGAACTGCTACCGCTCCTTACTCGGCCACGGTTCATCATGGCAGACAGGCCGATCGACCGGTATGTACACAGACAACACTACGTACTCTTTGACCGGGTGGGTCCCCGCTGTCAGGGAGGACAAGGAGGCACTTCCTTGCGTGTGAATATATAGCTGGCGGGTCCCAGCGGTCAGGGGCGGAATCATGTACTTTTTCCCGTAATAAGGAGGCACTTCCTTGCATGCAAAGATGTTGTTGGTGGGTCCCAACTGTCAGGGGCAGGAATAAGTAGGCATTTCCTTCCTTGTGAATATATACATGGTGGGTCCAAGCTTTCAGGGGGAGGAATAATTTTATTTTCCCGTAATAAGGAGGCGGTTGCATTCGTGCGTCCATGGACCTGGTGCGTCCCCACTGTCAGCCTCTCCATGTATAGTCCTCTTTCGATGACTCTTGTTTGTTGACCACGTTGACCACGCCGCGCAGAGCGCACCAAGGCGGTGGACGACGGCGAGGCCCCGGACGGCAATGAGCCGGTGATGGGAAGACGCGACAGTGGAGTCACAGACGGAGAGGTGTACGAGGGTTAACTGGTTCTGGTGCGGCGTGGTTTTGCAGTCGGCGGAGAATAACAGGAGGTGTGGAGGGGTGGAGGGATGGCTTGGCCGGCGGTGGGGTAGCGCTTCACAGCGAAGCGTGCTAAGTAGAGCTGCTAGCAGCCGGAGGTGGGAGCAGGTGGACCCGGCGGCGCTGGAGGAAGAAGACGAGAGATTGAAGATGAATGCCGGCCGTTGGATGTAAATCCAACGGCTATCGATGTCAGAATCATTTGTTGACTAATTTGACAACGCCTTGCGTTGGCTTCGACCTATTGGCCCATATTTCAGCCTCAAAAAATGTCGCACATATTCAACCCATTTTTTTAGAATTTACAGTCCATTCGCTGCGCTGGGTGAACAAATAATGTAGCATCCATGCGGCCCATTTATTTTTTTTCTAAAAAACTATAGCCCATTTGCACTTTTTAGAAATACACGAATTTGCTGGCCTTGGTGAACAAATAATGTAGCGTCCATGCGGCCCATTTATTTTTTTCCTAAAAAATTACAGCCCATTTGCACTTTCTCAAAATACACGATTTTGCTGGGCTGGTTCTAATTACAATGTTGGGTTGGGCGCAGCAATGTTATCAAAAAATAAACAGGGGCTGAGCATTTTGTTATAAATATATTTAAATAATAAGTGCTTTATTTACATTGGTCCTTAAATCTTACCAAGCTTTTGTACACAATCACCTGTATTTTCGTTGACTTTAAGTAAAAAAACCAGGATTTTATTGTTAAACATTTATTTTTATAAGTTCATAATACGTGGGATATTTTTTTCTTATATATGTAAGTATCTGTTAAATATATGATGATAATAATAATAATATATAATAACATATAAAATAATATAAATATATATAATATAGTTAGAAGGGAAACATAAGTGGACCTGGCGTTCCTATTCTTATATAGAAAAATAGAACACACCTCTGCATTTTCTTTAAAAAAATACATAAGTTGGGCTGCGGATGTTTAAGAAAAAATAAAACCTAGGATGGGAGGGTCATAGGCCGGTCGATACATGACGGCCCTAAAAAAAATACAAACCGGCATGTCGTGGGCTGCACATGTTAAAAAAGAAAGCCTTGACTGGGCAGCCCACAACCCAGCTGATACTTGTTGGCCCACTGATAATAAATGATACCTGCCAGCTCCCCGATGACTAGCTTCGTTATAAATTTATCACCTTTAGTAACTATGTTGACAAACCCGTCGCCCCCAACGTTAGTATATCATTAGGAGGAAGTATTTTTTCAATGAGGCACTTGCTTGCGTATGGCCATGGACCTGGTGGGTCTCGACTATTTGCCTCTCCACGTTTAGTCCTCTCCAGATTCCTCTTGGTTGTTGAGCATATCCACAACGGCAGACAGCGGCGCCGTGGCGAGCGCACAAAGGCGGAGGATGACGTCCAGGCCCCGGACGAGAACACACCGGAGCCGGGGAAGACGTGCTACAGTAGTGGTAGATGTTGTGCCTAATTTCTAGCGAAAGTACTGGAGTAGTCCAGTGGCCGAGTTCCACTCCCCAACCGCTGCTCCGCCCTGGTTCAATTCCACCTAATGCAGTGAAAATATCCACAAATTTTTGCCTCTGCCTCTGACATGTGGGTGCCCATTTTCATCTACGCACACCACCTCCAACACTTGCCAAAACTTCGTTCCTCGGTTTCTCTATCATTCACACACTCAACATTGTGTGGGCATTTTGAAAATAGCATATCTTTTTGACTGTGCGTCATATGAAGATGTGCTATGCATGAATGTTGATCAGCATGATGTTAACTGGCTGGTTGTTCCATTTTCGACCATGAATAAAACTTCCAACATGATGTTATCCCTGTTTGAAAAGGGCATGTTAATATAAATGCTCTGCCTCTGAAACTTGCAGTTTCTTATCTGAAACTGAAACTTGCAGTTTCTTCTCTGAGAATCACATTGTCTGCACTTTTATATGAAACTGCATTTTTAAAGTGCTAAAAATAGATCTCTAGAATTCATAAAATACTTCATATGCTCAATACTGCAAATCTGAAATTCAAAAGACATTCATATGTGAAAGTACTCTCAAATCTGAAACACAAAACACAATTCACAACCTGCAAATACTGACAACCCTAAGCTCTTCCTCAGACTATTTGGGGGGGGGAGTCCCCTCCTATTCATCGATGGCAGACAACCGCCCCGTGGGACGAGGTGAACGGCGAGGGAGATGATAGCGGGGAAGCGTCATCGCGCCAACTGTTTTTCTCCTCTTGCAGTTGGGTTCGGTCGACGAAGACTCCAACGGCTCGCTCTGCCATGGCACCCTCACAAACGGCACCGTGTAGATGCTCGATCCTTCAATCTCGGGTGGATGCTGCATCTTGGATCAATACTCCCACCACCACTGCCTCACGATCGGATCTGGTGAATCTGTTTGCTCCATGGCCCAGAGGAGCAGCTCTATGTATTCATGCGCGACTCCCTCCCAGTGTATTGCCTTCTTTTCGCTCTTTTCCAGATATTTGGCCATTGCTGTCGCCGTCGCCGCTAATTGCTCCGGGTTGTCAAACCAAGACCGTATCTCCAACATCCTAGCTAGCTTCATAGGGTCGCTGCCTGTGAGCCACATGTATCGGTTGTACTCCTCCATCGATCTACTTCTCCACAGCGCCTTCACTCGCCGGCGGTGGTTTTTGAATGGAAGAGGAGAGGAGCGGCGCTGGTTTTGGATTAGAACGGGAGATGAGCGGCGGTGGTTTTGAAATGGAAGAGGAGAGGAGCGGCACTGGTTTTGGATTGGAACAGGAGAGGAGCGGCGGTGGTTTTGAAATGGAAGAGGAGAGGAGCGGCGCTGGTTTTGGATTGGAACAGGAGAGGAGCGGCGGTGGTTTTGAAATGGAAGAGGAGAAGAGCAGCGCTGGTTTTGGGTTGGAACAGGAGAGGAGCGGCGACGGTTTAAGATGAGAGGAGTGGCGCTGGTCTTGGAAGTATTTTTTTGTTTTGCGTATTTTGGGTCAAAGTTTGACCACGTACTGTATTTGACAAGCAAAATGTGAATGCATGTCATCAAAAATTGTATCGTTTGGTTCGTATCTGAATGTACTTTCAAATTATATTATTTTTGCAACGTATAACATATATTTTATTTATGGTCCGAGTCTCCGAGTAAGTTCTGGGTATTATATTATTTTTGCAACGTATAACATATCGTTTGGCTCATGCTTACAATCAGTGTGACGGCTAATGAAAATCATACGGGTAAGTACTGGGTAGTACTCCGAGTCTCCGAGTACTATGCCAATCACCCTAAAATAGCTCTGGACCAAAAACAAAGTTGTGACACTGTGTACAAATAAAGAAAAATCGATTGGTGCTTCTTTCAGAAAAGAGTACTCCCTAGAAAAGTGCCAATATAAGCTACTAGTATTTGATTAGAGGATTTGCTGTCGAGAAAGATCCGTCCACAGAGAGTGTCACCCATCGCATCGGTGGTCGATGCCAATGCTTAGATGGAGCATGGTTGGTGTCGGTAATTTTTACTTGGCACCTCGCACTCTGCATATATGCCGGTTCCATCTGTACATTTGTGTAGTTCCACCAAAATGCAGCTGAATAACCCTGTTTGCACAGATAATGAAAAAGCGTGATTACATTATAGTGGCACTAGTTGATGAAACTTACACTAATAAATAGAAGAAACTTCATTTTCTTAATGGGAAAATATTGCGATAGTATCACAGTATGCCATGCTGCGAGGGCGAGATGGGCCCTGTGACGCCTCATATGGTAGGCCTCATACTGGAAATCGACCCAATTCTCCCCGATACACCTTCCGCCAGTGATGAACATCAGTGTACAGCAGTAATACAAGGAGGGGCCTTGAGACATTCCAATCTCTATTTTTGTGCAGATCAACTAAAATTAACCACCCTAGTTTGCAGAAACACTTAAACATTAACAATGGGACTAGTTGATGAAACATATACTAACAAAGAGAAGCACTTTCTTTATCTACATTGGAAATGAAATGATAGAGAGGACACTAGCTCTATTTTAACTGTATTATTACTTCATTTTATCAGTGGCATTAGGGTCGAGCAGGTGGCAAGCGAGGTGTACCGTGCGTCGCAAGGATGGAGGCCGGGGTGCTTAGACTGGGATGCTGAAGCTGGCTCTTTCAGTCCCTATGTTCCCCACTGATGTTTCTGTGGTAGCTTTTGGGTTGTAATCCAAACTTGGTCGAGCTGGGGCTGCCTCCTCCTACCTTCCTAGCTTATGTGGCAAACTTGTCTCCTTCTAGTACTCAGTCCGTTCTAGTAGTAGTTGCATAATTGCCCGCTTACACTGAGATGTTGTCGGATAATGGTTCTCTATGGTTGGGTTTCTTTAATGAAATCGTAGGAAACCCCCTCTTTCGATATATAAAAAAAATCAGTTGCACTAGCGGTGCCAAAACATTGCCTCAAATTAATAGTGCCACTAGATTAAGGTGCAAAATAATAACATTACTGCTTTATCATGGCAGTGCCAAAACAGTAGCACAAGAGCAGAGTCAACATGCATGATCTTTGGCAAACAGTCGGACCAAAAAGGAACATACCTCATGATGGGAACCATATCTGCAGTCAACGCCATCGTAGGAGGGATGACACCAGTCACCAACATGGATGATTTAATTCATGGGACCTTTTTGTGCAGTTCACCTAAAATGAAGCAATGTTTGCATCATGGAGTTAGCAAGTACTTGGTCCCATGAGCTAGTAGCTTCTTCTTCATTGGTTTCAATAAAATTGAGCAACATCAAGGTTGGTCGTGAAGCTCGTGGAATGTTCAACTATAATTTGGATATCATTTTTCGCAGTTCAACTAAGATCAAGCGTGAAATGTATATCTCTGTTTGCACAAAAGGTGGAAAGGAGGGTGACTAACAAGTGATGAAACATACATCAAATGAAAAGAAGCATGTTCCTTATCTGAATGGCGATCCTACAAGGATAGTAGCAATTTCTAAAGTAGCAGCATTGCTAGATATTAGTGTGGGCATTAGGATTAAGTAGGACAACCGTTAAATACGACATTACTTTAATGGTGCCATTGCTTCATTTTACCAGCAACATTACATTAACAGCTGTTAAAGAGTTGGTATTTGGGCACGGGAGAGTAGGCGGACCAGGACAGTTGCATTTCTAATGAAAAGAAGCAACTTATCTTAATGGGAAATTTAGCAGGACATGAAAAACAGTGCCATTGATTCATATTACTATAGGCATTACATTGAAAACAACATTGGTTTAAAGTGTCCTTACTTTAACAGTGGGACTGCTACATTTTACCAGTGTTATTACATAAGAGGGGCTCGGGGCAACAAACATCCAAACAGGATATCTGGGTTGGTCCCATTTTTGTTCGGTATAGCCACCTTATACTGTGTGAGGCTAGCAAATCTAGTGCTGGACATACTCTGTTGACTTGTCCCCCAGTCCCCACTTTCTTTCCTTTTTCAACCAATAGATCGGTTTATATCGAGTTTGCACTGCGTTTCCCTTTATTTCCCTATTAGACCAAGAGACCAGTTGGATAGCCAGTCTCTGCTACTTTTCGCCCCCATTATTTCCTCTTTCGACCAAGTCCTAGATTCAGGTAACAAATCGTCCCCCACCCCCTTTCTTCCTAGTTTGAACCAAGTAGTACTAGATTCGGCTGCATGAAGTAGTACTACTAGATTCGACTACATGGAGTAGGTTTACCTCTTAACAGTAAAAATTTAGGTGGCTTTCGAACAGCCGATCGATCCTATCTACGAGGGGGCCTGAGAAATAGTAAAAGATACAAATGCAGCGACGTGAGGAGCTAGGGCAGTAGAGCAAGGTCGGTTTCGAAGGAAGTTATACCTGAGGGTCGCCGGGATGTCGCTAGGTGGGCGGCGGGAGGCCGGATCTGCCCACACTACGTCAGCGAGGAAGAAGGGGTCAGAGGCCCTCCCTAGCCGGTGCTGCGTGGGAGAGAACGGCAAGGCACGCTGACCGGGATGCGCCAGCAGTGGGTAAGAGCCGTCGCCGAGGACGACCGCGTGAACGTTGCACCTTCTCACCTTCCCCGGCGGAGGGGATCCGCCCGGATCTGTGACCAGCGGTGAGTAGAGAGAGAGTGTGGCCACCGCTGTCGTCTTTTAGATCTGGAGAGGACGAGAGAGTGTGAAGAGAACAACACTAGCAAGCAAGCGCGGAGGCTCCTGCCTATATAGTGTAGTAGTTTTCTTTTTTCTACCAGAGCCGGCTTGACCTCGTCAATGACTGTCGAGAAGTCTTCATGCACGTGCCCCAGAGACGCAGTTGTCTCATTTTGATCTGAAGCACCGGATTAACATATAACATGAAAAAATGCCACATGACAAGAAACCATAACCTCACTGCCCCAAGGAGACAACATGAATCCCGACGGACAAACTAGACGAGGATCAAAGCTCAAATTAAAGACAAACTCGTAGAAAAGGGGTCAATCGATAGAAGCCCTAATTAACATAGCTGGCTTGACCTAGATGGCAGCCGAGTAGTCTTCATGCATGTGCCCCCAATGACCAGCGCCTTGGAGGAACGCAGTTGTCGCTGTTTAACCCTCGCAGTGATCCGAAGCACATGACACCTAATATTGCGAGATGACAAGAAACCTTTTTTTTAGATTTCTCATCAGAACTACAGCCCTGTACAACACAGCCTGCACGATATGTAGATGATAGCCAATCCAGCCGTTCGCTGGAGTTTGGTCACATGCATGGATGAACTGATCTCCCGTGTTGTGCAGGGATCGTCCAGGCACCGACATATTTACAGCACTGCTCCAGTACTATCGCTCGTCTCTCTCTTCTATTAACTCAGCTGACTTGCGAGGACGGGGGAGTGTGCCTATGGTTGGTTCTCAATTGCGGTCCCACATGTGTGTGCAAATGCAATATGACACACGTTCCTTTTGGAGAGCACTGTGCCAGACCGACGGACCGTCTGGGGTGCGATGCGAATGCGACGGGCGTGCTGTATACATGTGTACCGCCATTTTCTTCAGGCTTTGCTCCATGGCGCAATCCATGGATACAAAATTATATTTAAAAGTCGAGGGCGGGGCTTTTCCCATGCGGTAGGTGAGGCAGTTCCGCCTAGTCGGTTCGACAAAGAGGCGAGAAGATGAGGGAGTAGACTGCTGCAAACGTAGGGTTGTGTGATTTAACGGCTCGTTACTGCTGGACAGGTGGGGCCCTATGATTTGACTTGCCATTATCATTATTACTGCGGCGCTACGACCGGCATGAGTCTCCCGATTCTTGACCACCTCCACGGTATACAGGTGCCAAGTACTGTACTACTCTACAGTAATGGGCTTATAGCCCGCTTACTTGGCACTTTTGCTTATATGTCGAGGAGAGAGACATGGGCAAAATGGTGGGAGTGGGCTCTTGTGCAACACCCTAGCTACTTACTCCTTGGCAAATGCAATAAATACTATGAAGAAAGAGTTAGAGAGAAGTAAAAAATACTCTTATAGCCAACCTTATAGCTAACCTTGTTGTATGAGTGACTATAAGTGATGACTATGTATGACATGCCAACATCAGGTAGCCTAACGCACCTGGACGGAGGAAGTAGTTTCATGCATGCGAAGTAGGCAAAAAAATGCTCATTTATAGCCGTCTGAAATCTCCAAGGGCGCGAGCGAGGCGATGGTCGTGGTAGGCGCGACCATGATACGGCCTGCTGACAGCCCTTGGATCTGAGATCGAACGGTCGCATGCTAAGTTGCTGAAAATTCGCAGAATAACCCTCCAGGATAGGATATTCACCCATAGGTCTAGACTCACGCCATGCAACCATTTGATATCAGATCCAAGGGCTCTTGGAAGGCCGTAGCATGGGAGCATGGAAAGCTTCATATCACCTGTAATTTTCCCGACGCTTGACGTGCGAACACGCAGATGCTATACTATCAGGCCTACAAAGTGGGTCTAGTAGACATGACATCTAATTGGGCCCCCATAGTACTATGCATGAATCCATTTATCCACCGGGCAAGCCACTACCCTACCGTTCGCACGCCCCACGCAGCATTTTTACAATCGGAAAACTGCTAGCAGTTTGCTCCTACTCGTCCCGGCCGTCCTTTAACATTACGGCAGTTTGCTACTAGTCATCCATCCTTTCACATTACAACAGTTCCACTAATCCTAGCCCTCCTCCAAAATCCATGGCGTCCCAAATCTCCATGATCGGCGGTGAGTACAAGGTTAGAACCATCACCGGCGATGAGTTCGACGTCATGTACATCTGTTCTTCCGCGATGGTGAAAGGATGCCTTGCTCGCTTCAAACGCATGTTTGAAAAGTCAGATGGTGGTCAGTGGGTTGCTGGGCTAGATGTTGAGTACACCACAGTCCTGGGAAAAGAGAAGAATCTAAAGGAGGAAGAGAAGAAGAAGCCTGCCATGATCCAGGTTTGCGTGCATAACTTGTGCTTGGTCTACCACATATGCCATGCTGATGTTAAGTGCGAGGATTTTAAGAACTTCCTCGTGGACGACAGAGTCAAATTCGTTACTGTAGACTTTCGTAACGACAAGGAAGTCCTGGGTCGGATAGGCCTCGTTGTAGGCCAGCCCTTCGATCTCTAGAAGAATAGGATGGTGTCCTCCCATCAGCCTTCAATGCTGACCCTGGCAGGAGCCATGGTTGATCCTTCGTACGACAAACTAACAAAACCTGACCGCAAGTTTCATCTTGCATGGGAGTGGAATTTAATAGATAAAGACCACATCCAGTATGCTGCAATGGATGCCTACCTTTGTTTCAATATCTACAAGGGTTGGATGAAGAGCGAGAGCCTAGTGTGCGGTTCAAGCAAAGAAGTATCGGCCAAGAGGAAGAGGGACAAGGACGAAGTCGAGGACGTGGATGAGGAGTCCGACTAAGGTGGCAGTGTCGTTACTCATGGTGGTTCTAATGCAGTGTCTACCGGATTAGTTGCTTAGTTTAATTTCATAGTGCTTAGTTTTATTTCAGGGGTGTGTTGTGCTGAGCCCCCAACAGAACTATGTTATGTTCTTTCTTGTTACTTTAACTCTTCAGTACGTACATACTTGTATTTCTTACAGTTCATCTTGTAGTTGGTAGTACTAGCACTCATTTCTTCACATTATATACGTACAATATATATGGCCAACATCATATAGCAAGCAGTTGGCTATACTATTAACCATGCTCTAAGCATGCCACATACGCAAAACACTTAAATGAGAGAAGTTTACCCAAAGCATGAAGGAGTTTAGTTGTCAAAGAATTAAATAGGTATGCTAATTTCTTTAATAGACTTTGGCCGTGTTTGTTTCAGCTTTGGGAGCAGTTTTTGGACTGGAAAAAGCTGAAACTGAAACAAACAGCTATTTTAGAACAGTTGTGGAACCACGATCCAAAACTGTTTCGGGCTATTTTCAGTGTAACAACCCAAAGCACGTCTCGGGGTACTTCACAGCCAAAGCTGTTTCCTAGCCCCTTTGCTTTTGGTGTTTGGTCGTAATTATGTCATCAATGTCGCCGCAGGCACGACCTATCTCTCCCTTCGCCCCTCCTCCTGAAACATAGCGTTTTCACCAGCCCACAGTCATTTCCACAGCTACGTTGCCAAACAGCTAACCTTCACTGCAGTTGTTTTCTCAGTACAGCAGTTTTGCCAGCACAACAAGTTCACAGCTGAATCTGTCGAAACTGAAGCTTAAAATAACACAGCCTTTAGCACCCCATCTAAGCACGTACTAGCTTTTTTAATAGTACTATATGCATAATTTGGCGATGAGCGCTCTCTATATGTACCACATTTTTTCTTTAATTTCATCTTGTTAGTTTTGCTCCATGGCGCAATCCATCGATACTACTACTGTACAAAAGTACATTTAAAAGGCTAGAGGGCGGGGCAGTCTTGCTTGGTTGGTTTCACGAGAGGTGAGGGCCTTTGTGATTTGACGGCTCATTACTGCTGGAAGGTGGGGCCTTGTGATTTGACTGCTCGTATAAATGTTGCCGACAACCTGAGGAGGAGCAAAGAACCGTGCGTTATACTCAAGTTTTCCACTGGAGTAGGAGTAGTACGACGGAGGAGTGCGAAACACGGCAGCCCAGTGCAATATGGCGATAAAAATATCTAATTTGCTAGTCATTGATCCCACGGCGCCGCTCATCATTAGCATTGTTCTATTCGTGCCTCGCAGAGAATGTGACACATGCGGCGAAACACCCGAAGCAAAAGAAGAAACACAGGAGCAAAAGAAGAAGGAAGATTACCCCCCCAAAAAAGAAGGAAGACGCAGACACAAGTCTGGGGCACTGCTCTCTACTTCATGAAGAGTTGACCGCGGAGTCCTAACTGCTTCTTCATCGCCTCCACGACCTTCATCTCCTCGCTCGTCTCCTCCGCCATCTTCTTCATTCTGTCCATGATGCGAGATTTCTCGACGCGAGCGTTCATCATCTCTTCCACAGTCGCATTACGTACCTTGACAGCATCCGGGTGCTCGATGCGGAGCTTCGCCAACTCCTCCTTATGTTCCATGAAGAGGGTGTGCATCATCTTCACTGAGGAACTACTCTTCTCATGCAGCTTCTTCCAGCCGACGTTCTCCTCCTTCAACAGGTCGAGCTCATGGCGGAGCTTCGCCTTGTCCTCCTGAAGTTGCAGGATTTCGCCGGTCACTTTCTTACCCAAGGCAATGCTCTCCTTCAGTAGCATCACCAAGCCGGCGGTCAACTCCTCCTGCTTATTGAGCTCAGCGGGCATGTCATCGAGGCTCTCCTTCAGCAGCTCCACCAAGCCGTCGATGAACTCCTTCTGCTTATTGAGCTGATCGGGCATGTCGTCGAGGGATAACGACTCCAGCACCGCCAGCTCGACATGTTTGCCTCCGCGGCTAGGGCGCTCCTAGGAGCCCTCGCCTGCCCGTGAGAGATCTTTTGAGCCCCCTGCGAGGCGGCGAGCCCTCTCTTTTTTTCCGCGGCCTTGGTCGCCGCTCCCTTCTTACTAGTAGTTCTCGACCTAGAGCTCTGCACACCGGCCATGGTAGGGAAGGACGAACAAGAAAGACTTATGAGGAGGAAGGTACAGTAATTTTCGGCTAGGTAGTTCCCCTTTTTATAACCTAGTAGTACAATACTAAAACCTGCATAGTGGGAACACGTTCAGGTTTGATAGGTGTGAACAGGTTTGCACTTGATTATATCATGGTAGTAGTACTACTAGTACTTTGGAATGTGATGGGAACAAGCTAAAGATTTATTGATGGTTTTGGTTTCGAAGCCCGAAATGGCTCCCGATGAGTTTCCTTGAACACAAATTTCAAGTGCTGCTCAAATGCGGTCGCACATGTCAGTGATGTACCTAGTCGTACATGTCAAACCAAGCCGATGCGTGTCTGTTTGGTGAGACGCGGGTGCGACCGACCGCCTGTTGGTGCGACCGACCGTCAAGTATTACGCGATGGAGACTTGTGGCTGTTGGGTGATTGTCAGGACTAAGCATTCAAAAACTCGTGATAAATCAATTACCTTCTTTTTCCAAACGACCAAGTATTTTCACAGGAATACAATACATATAGATGGAGTGATTGTCATGGTTGCAAACTGCCATGGCGCCGCAAGTTCACTGCAGCAGCAACCGAGTAGGTCACTTCATCGCTGGCGGGAAAGAAGGGCAGCTCACCTCGCCTATGATGCATGCCCAGCGGTACCGCCGCAGCTGGTCCCACGATTTGGCTTCTCCTACCGCCCATTTGAATAGTTGCACCGGCTGCTCATGCCATTCCGCAGGCATGTGCGTTCTTTCCTCCGCAGTCGACTCCGTGAATATGATCTCTGCCATTAGCCCCAGCTCGAAATCAATGCGACGCTGCCATATGCTGACATCCCTCAGCATCTCTCCCCTGAGATCGACTTGTGCCTTCGCCTTGTGCTTCGCCAGGCGCATCTCCTTCAAACTTGTCTCCAATCGATGCGACGCTTCCTCAATCCGATTTGCCCTTGCTGCCCACCACCTGAAATGCAGCCCTGGCATGTCCTCCGGCGCCACCGATCTGTGATTCCAGAGCAATGGATCCCCTCTGAAACACATGTGGATTTCGCTCAAATGCGGCAGTGCTGCGGGCTGCAGTGAGAGGGCAGCCCGTAGGATCCTGGGATCTAAGGGATTATCCATGGCGGGATCCTCCATGGCGGGATCTGGTGGGTGAGGCGGGGAGGCGAGCGTAGGCGGTAGGAGAGCCCTACGAGTGTAAGATAAAGATAGTACTACTCCACTCCATCCATATTTAAATACAAAGGCCACCAACAGTAACCCAGGCAAAAATTGATCATGCTGCCTGCGTCCTGGTTTATTGGCCCCCTTTTTATTTTGTGCCAATTTTTGACCAAAAAATTAACTAAGAAAATGTTAATGCATGTCACCAAAAATTATATCATTGGAATCACATTTGAACATAGTTTTCGATGACATTACTTTTTATGACATGCATAAATATTGTGTTACTTAAAATTATGGTAAAAAATTGGCACAAAATACGAGGAAGACCAATGGAAGTAGCAACCCATGATTTAACTACTCGCATGCACGCAGTGGAGTAGTAATGTCATTCTCAACTACTTCCTCCCTCACGTCCACTCAATTTGCATGCGTTGTATTAATTGACCATCAATGAAGTGAACGACTTTACACGCGTCAAATTATCACGTGGGGTGGATCTTCATACAAAAATGCGTCCCACCGTGTACCCGCGTGTGCGTGCGAGGGAATGAGTGCGTGCGTGCACATCTTCGCTTCATGCACGTACTGCCAGTGTGCATGAGAGAGGACGAGTACATTCTTCTGGAACTAGCAGCACGTCACTGTGATCAATCCACACAAGGAGGTCGCGACAACGCCTCCACATGTGCCACGTGGCTTCATGGATGCCCCCACATCATTTTAGTCATAATATATTAACTGAAAAAGGGAGAGACACTGTGTAGCGTGCCATTGGAATTCTAATTTATGTGTTTTGCACATACTGGAAGTACTAGTAAGGTACACGTGCATTGCACGCATGAGATTTGGCAACCAAATTATGAATAAATACCACACTATAGCATGTAAGCTTTGAGTCATATATGCATGATGTAGACGTTCGTTTAATTCTTATAGTTCATCTCATTCAAAATCAATTAGTTTTTATAAAAAAGTTAATCTATTTTATGATTCATGGAATTGTGCGTTGTAAAGCATAAAGTAAAAACAAATAATGGCAATTCAACTAGAAAAAAAGTTTGGGCAATTATGATACGGAAGATTCTAGAACAAAGGAGAAGTACTTATGTTTTGAGGTTTGTGCATTATGCTTAAGTTCAACCATGGAGTCTTCTAGATTGTACATGTGGCAGAATCTGGTGGAATGTAGATGATATCCAACGGCCAATAGTCCTCGGATTTGCCATCTCTGCACCGTCGGATTGGCTTCATCCAACGACCATCTTTCAAAGTTATTCGACACTATATAGGGGTATAGATATAGATATAGATATAGAGGTATAGATATAGACTAGTGGCACATTATCTAAAGCCTTTCTATACGCTCATTTTTTGTACAAATGTGTTCCACTGTGCACCTGCGCGTTTGTATGTGGGAACAAGTGTGTGTGTGTGTGTGTGCACCTCTTCTCTTTCGCACACATAGTCCGTGTGTGTGAGAGATACTAAGATATGGTGAGGGAATACGTGTCAATGCAATTTGTGTGAAGGAGAGGCCTATATACATACATGTATGTGCATGTGGCCGGGGTGATATACGAGAAGGGAGGGGAGAGGTCGACCACGCGAGATATCGATAGAGACAGATAGAGGGAAGAGCTCTACGAGCGTACAAGCACTGGGATATGGGGGGCTGGAAGATGGTGTGAGGGGCCAAGTGGAGGGAGACTATGAAGGAGTGCACAAGTGCGAGATCGGTATTTAATGAGAGGGAGCAAGAACGTGCGCAGTTGTGGAGCCATGAAAATTAAATGAGCTAGGGGGCCAAGCATTGCTAATCGTTAACAGGGAGGGCCAATTCATCAACTTAAACCATTTTGCCAGCAATTGATCTACTGATCACATTCATATTAGCCTCAATATATAGTGATGTTAGGGGGGCCAGGGCCCTTGCTGCCCCCTGTCTTTGCCACTGTGCGTGCGTCTGAGACATGAAGCGGAAGGCATGGATGATGAGAGGGAGACGATGGATAGATAATGTGGGTGTATTAGCTATGTAGTCCTATATAGAGAGGTAGATTGATCGATGTATACGTGGGAAAGAGGGTGAGACCTGACTAGATATATAGATCGATCAGTTTGTGTCGAAAACTGGGAAAGACCTAGCTATATATATACACACGTAGAGGAACATTGATCGTTGCGCATGCATGTGAGAGATAAAAGAATGCCCGAAGTGATGAAGAGGGGGAGGTGTGTGTGTGCGCATGCATGGGAGACCGAACTGAAGAAAAAGATTGCATGTGTGCGATGGATAATGTCGAGTGGTACTGTGTGTGCATGCATGCACGAGAGAAAGTTAGTGGTACAATTATAAAGAGAAGACGACTGTGTGGGTGTAAAAGACTAGGTGACGTCATAATCAATGTAAAGTTGAATTCAAATATTTGAATAAGAGATCATGATGTTTGAAACCCATGCATGCATGAATATAACTGAGATATGCGTGGTGTGGTTTGGAAATGAGCATGCTATACTGTATACACATTGAACAAGGTTAGACTGATTTGAATTTGAGATACCGATGGCAGGCATCGTTTGGCCACATTGCATCCATGCATGGACACACTATTCAAATTGGAGATGATGGGTGGCTTTCGCATCACATATCTATACCCCTATATAGTGTGCAAATAACTTTGAAAGATGGTCATTGGATGACGCCAATCCGACGGTGCAGAGAAGGCAAATCCGAGCACTACTGGCCATTGGATATCATCTACATTCCATCAGATTTTTCCACATGTACAATCTAGAAGACTCCATGGTTGAACTTAAGCATAATGCACAAACCTCAAAACACAAGCACTTCTCCTTTGTTCTAGAATCTTCCGTATCATAATTGCCCAATTTTTTTTCCAGATGAATTGCCATTATTTGTTTTTACTTTATGCTTTACAATGCACAATTCCATGAATCTTAAAATAGATTAGCTTTTTTATAAAAACTAATTAATTTTGAATGAGATGAACTATAAGAATTAAATGAACATCTACATCATGCATATATGACTCAAAGCTTACATGCTATAATGTGGTATTTATTCATAATTTCGCTGCCAAATCTCATGCGTCCAATGCACGTGTACCTTACTAGCCTAAATGGTGTGTGTGTGTGTTGTGCGTGTTAAACACATTGTACATAGTATCATACATGGTTTAGATTGCGAACATCTAACTAGAGCATACATGTACTATGATTTGAATACAACATAAAATGGATACATATATTTGAATTCGAGATCGTATGTACATGTAGTTCATATTTATATGGGAATTTACTACTCCTATATTCATGTCATGTGTTGTGAAGATAATATTTAGATGGTTGTATAACTAACCCGAGTACAATCCCATTCAAACAGGGAAAATGTACTCAAATTTAGTCCATATGCTAGACAACATGAATTGTTTTTTTATTATTGAGGGAAGTGCAAATTGATTTGGTACTGTACACGTTAAGCTTGTTGTCCCGATTTTTTTTATTTTTTGTTGTTGTATTTGAATGCATTTCTAGTAATATAGTAAAACGGGACATGGCTCTCTCTAGTGGGGTGCGAATTGTCTTTTTTTGTACACGTTAAGCTTGTTCTCCCGAAATTTCAAGCCGCGCCTTGTTATGCCGAAATTTCAAGCTAGCATCTCTATCTATCGTGTTGCGAAACTCCCGCCACTTCAACCCGCGCCTTGTTACCCCGAAATTTTAAGATATCTCTTTGTCTCGTTGTGCTCCGAAAACTCCCTCCATCTCAACCCGCGCCATGCTATCCCAAAATTACAACGCGTGTGAAAACTCCCACCTCCTGCGAAATCCCGACACGCGAAATTCACGTGATACCCCTGAACCGAAAGAACCGCCTAACTCAAATTGGTGGGGGTACTTTTGTAACTTACCCCACATTTCAGACAAGCGCGTCCCTAAGCCATGGTTCCCCCCTCCCATCCCCTCCGCCCCCCATTTGTACACCGAGGCCGCGAAAACCCGTGAAGCCCCACACCTCCTCCGTCCGCCACCCAGCCGGAGCCTCTTCCCCGACGACGTCGTCCACAGCAACACCTCGACGTCCCTCATCCACTACATCAGATGAGGATCCATCGTTGATCTTGTTGTCCTGCCGGTTCAGCCACCCCGTCCTCCACCTCCAAGGAGCTACCCCGACGTTCCCCTTGTCTTTCGCGCCACCTCCATTCCCACAGCACCGTCTTCACCTACACCACCGGAAGAGCAGCACCATCACCGATTCCTCGGATGAAGCTGAGGCCTAATCGGTGCCACCAAAGAGGTTCTACACTAATCGATGCATTTTCTTCTTGATTCGATCTCACGGTGCTGCCGGTGCTTGGTCCCGAGCCGACATGGCTCAGATCCATCTACGGCGGCGTCGCCGGCCACTTCCTCCATAGCGTCGCTCCCTCGGCGGCGACGTCCACATCAGTAGGAGTTGCTGCTGCTTTGGCTCTCGCTCACGCTGCTGCTCTGCTCTTTGTCGGTGTACTAAGTATTGGGCCACTAGTACCCCTTACTTGTGCACGGGCAGTTGTAGCCGTCCTCGCGGCAAGGCTTGCCGGGATCAGCTCGAGGTCGATTTAAGTCATCAAGGAAATCATCAAGTCAGAGATCTGAGAATTAGCAAATAAGCAAAGCTGGAAATCGAAGGCCAGCCTCCCCGGCAAGATCCTTGCCGGGATGGCCTGTGGAGCCCGGCAAAGATCGGCGCCCGGCAAGGCTTGGCGCACAGCAAGTTTCGGCGCCTGGCGGGATTCTGCCACTATGCCACCGCTCCAGCATAGCGACAAAGCCTGACATTCTGGGTCCTTCTCTGGATGCGTGGCAACGCGCCAGTGGAGGAGAGCTTAAGCGGTGCTGATGGGATGGCCCCTTTTTCCATCCCCAAGAAAGTGAGGACACCTAAATGCACTTGTCCTAATCCGTCAGGGGTTAGGTATGATACCCTGTAGCTACTTTACACCTCAATGTATGTACATTTTGCCACTGTGGAGACCCCTTTGATCATATAAAAGGAGGCCCAAGGCAACTGCTACAGGGAAGGAGAACTTCTGGCCCATTCTGCATGCGTAGCTGCTCTTTGAACGTACTGTTCATTGCGAGCGCTCCTGAAGGCTGGGCTCAAGAACATCAATAAGAACACAAAGCAGGAGTAGGGTTTTACGCTGATCAGCGGCCCGAACCTGGGTAAACCCCCCCCCCCCCGCGTCGATCACCGGTTCTGCTCTTTGCGTATACCTCTCCCCCCGCCGAATCGTAAAGGGGTCCCTCGGGATCCCATAGGTGTCGTGCCCCGACATCTTTGGCGCGCCAGGTAGGGGGATTGAGGTTTGCGTGAACCTGATCTGGTGGTCGATGCCCTAGTTCCTTGATCATCTTCATCATCATGCCGCCCAAGAAGAAGAACATTGCGACAGCACAACCGTCCGGGTCTGTTTTGCCCGCGCCTTCGCAGACAGGCGATGGTGTGGGTGCAGAAGGAAGAGGACTGGAACCCCCGCGGTGTTTTGGTGACCCAAGCCAAGTGAGCGGTATCGTTCGCAGTGGCAGTGGTAACTTGCGCGCCGCTGGATCTAGAGATGGCGTTGTGTTGCCTACGGGTGGCACAACAAACTCTAGGGATCGAAGAGCACCTGCTGGAGCTCCCGCGCCGGCGCGAGCCTCGCAACCTGCCCAGGTCATGCGAGATGAGCGACATCATGGCGCTGGTGGTTCGGGGCGTCCCTACGAAAAGGTTTTTGCGCATAGATCCCAAGATGCGCGGGACCAACATGCACACCGAGCTGCCGGCGAAGGTGGCGCGCGGTCGCGTGACCGTGGCGGTGCTCCTTCTAACTTGGTTAGGAGTCAAAGCACCTCACGCACCTCGCACCTGTCGCCACCACCTACGCCAGCGGAAGCCTTCGCACGTGCGCAGCTGCTCCTCGATTTTCCTCCCGCCCCGGAGAAGATGGAGGAGTGGCGAGCTACTATCCAGAGCCTTATCGGCTTCGCTAATAAGGATGGACCACAAGAGGCAGGGCCCTCTCAGCGGAGGCCCATCGACCCGATGCGAGCCGGTGGAGAGAAAACCGGAGGTGGTGCAACTACAGTGCACTCTCCTCCGTGACATCAGCGGCGGCCGATGACTCAGCAAGTCGACCGCCATGAAGAAGTTTCCACGGCGTCGTCCGATCCGCGGATGCGCCGTGATCAGCATCTGGTTCTCCAGGAAAGAGGCAAGGAAGACGCTCGAACAACCATCGAGCGGCAGCGGGAAGCGCGCTATTAGTCTGATAAGCGCGCGGGGCCGGTTGTTGATGAGCCTACGCCAGGGAACGTAGGATACTTGCCTTACGAGGTAGGACCTCCGGCGTTTACCCGTGAGCTGCGGCAAGTCCAATGGCCCAATTTCCGAACCTTGAAGCCAGAGGTCCCGGAGAAATACGACGGCAAGACTCATCCCTCGGAGTTCCTCAGCATTTACACCATTGCGGTGCAGGCTGCCGGGGGCCGAGATGACAAGATACTTGCCAACTACTTCCCGTTGGTGCTCAAACCCAACGTCAGGTCGTGGTTGATGCATCTGCCGGAGGATTCTATTTCTTGCTGGTCAGATCTGTGCCATCAGTTTGTTGGCGCCTTTGTTGGAGGCCACCAAGCCCCTGGCCAAGAAAGTGATTTGCACATCATCCCTCAGAGGGAGGGCGAGTCGCTGCGCAAGTTTATGCAGAGATTCAGCCGGGTGCAGTACAATATTCCTGATGTTCATCCTGCCGCTGTCATTAGCGCGTTCCATCAGAACGTGCGTAACCGCAGGATGCGGGAAGAGCTGGCAATGAACAAAGTCAGGAGTATTGCCGAGCTTTACACTTTGGCCGACAAGTGTGCTCGAGCTGAAGAGGGGAGAAAACTCCCCGGTGAAGCTGTTGGTGCGACAGGCGACTCAGAAGAAGAAGATGCCACGGCTCCATCAAGGAAAGGCCGGCGGCGGAATAGGAAGCGCGGAGGCAAGGCCGTCCTTGCCGTCGAGGAATCCGGCAACCCTGGCGCCGCCAAGAAGGCCAAGGTTGGCGACCCCGGCAAGGATCTTGCAGGGTGCACCACCACAAATCAGAGAACTCCGGCAAGCAGTACTGCAAGATCCATCGCACTAAGGGCCACGATCTCCAGAACTGCCGGCAAGTTGAGCAGCTTGCCGAGAAGCAGAAGGCCGAATACGAGAGGCGAGACAAGGAGAAGGCCCAAGATGGTGCTGAGGGGTCCGGCAAGAAACGCGGTGGCCGAGGGGGTCGCCGCGGCAAGGCCAAACAGCAGAAGGATCGGCCCGCTCGGGGCCGAGATAAAGAAGGAGATGATGATGAAGAAGATGACGAATCCAGTGAGCAGGAATTCCAGAAGGCTACGGAGGCTATGTGCATTGATGGGGGTGCCTCGCTGCATTCTTCCCACCGCCAACTTAAACAGTGGGTGCGGGAGGTTAATGCGGCAGAGCCATCCCCCGATGCATGTAGGCCTCTGAAGTGGTCCAGCACGCCTATCATCTTTGATGCCGAGGATCACCCTGATCGGACAACTGCGGTCGGGTGTTTGCCATTGTTGGTTTCCCCGACAATTCGCAACCTCAAGGTGACGAAGATGTTAGTTGACGACGGGGCCGGCCTAAACTTAATCTCACCAGATGTGCTCACAAAGCTTCAGATTCCCGACGAAGACCTCGAGGAAACGGGTACGTTTCAAGGGGTCAACCCGGGAAGAACCCAGCCTAAGGGCAAGATCACGCTGCCGGTAACATTTGGCAGCAAGCTTAACTTCAGGACCGAAAAGGTGGTGTTTGATGTCGCCAAGATCCCCATGTCATACAATGGGATCCTTGGTCGGCCAGCGCTGGCTAAGTTTATGGCGGCATCACACTACGCATACAACGTCTTGAAGATGCCTGGGCCGTTGAGCGTCATCACTATCCATTCCGATAAGAAGGATGCGCTCATCTATGCCGACCAACTTTACCGGGAAGCAGTTGCAGCACCTGCCATCAAGGCATCTGCTCCTGCCGCTGGAACTCCCGGGGGGAAGAAGAAGACCGGCAGGAACCTTGGCGCCAACTCCGGCAAGCGCACCTCCTCGGAGTGCTGCGCTTCCGTCGAAGACGTGCCAGAGAGTTCCACCGGCAAGAACAAGAAGTCCAAGGCTGCCCCGCCGGAAACCAAGAAGGTGCCTGCCAGGGAGGACGGGATGGGGGGAACTTTCACCATAAGTTCCACCCTAGATGACAAATAGGAAAGCGCGCTCGTTGCTTTCCTGCGGGCGAATGTCGACGTGTTTGCATGGCAACCGTCTGACATCCCCGACGTTCCCAGGAAAGTAATTGAGCACCACCTTGCTGTCTGCCCTCATGCGCGGCCCATCAAGCAAAGGGTGCGGAAACAGGCTTTGGAGCGGCAAGAATTCATTGCCGAAGAAATTAAGAAGCTGGAGGCGGCAGGACTGGTCAAAGGAGTGCTTCATCCAACCTGGTTGGCCAATCCGGTTGTAGTGCGGAAAGCGAACGGGAAATGGAGGCTTTGTATCGATTATACAGATATCAATAAAGCTTGTCCAAAAGATCCTTTTCCCTTGCCGCGCATCGACCAGATTGTGGATGCCACCGCTGGTTGTGATCTCCTGTCCTTCCTTGATGCCTATTCAGGGTATCATCAGATTTTTATGGCAAAGGAAGATGAAGAGAAGACCGCCTTTATCACCCCATGTGGTACGTATTGTTTTATACGAATGCCTTTCGGGTTGAAAAGTGCTGGTTCAACATTTGCCAGAGCAATCCAGATTGGTTTTGAGCCACAACTCCATAGAAATATGGAGGCGTATATGGATGATATAGTGGTCAAAACTAAGGATAAAGCAACGCTCATTCAAGACTTAGAAGAAACATTTGCGAACTTGCGCAAGATCAACTTGAAGCTCAATCCTGAGAAGTGCGTGTTCGGTGTTCCTTCCGGCAAGCTCCTCGGATTCTTTGTATCTTGCCGGGGAATCGAAGCTAACCCCGACAAGATCAGAGCCATTGAGCAAATTGAAGCGCCGAGACGCGTCAAGGATGTGCGTCGTCTTGCCGGCTGTGTTGCTGCTCTAAGCAGGTTTATTTCCAAATCTGCTGAGCGTGCCCTGCCCTTCTTCAAAATTTTGAAGAAGGCAGGTCCAATGAAATGGACCCCGGAAGCGGAGGCGGCGCTGCAAGATTTGAAGAAATACCTTTCTTCTCCGCCGACGCTAGTCGCACCTAAACCACAAGAACCGTTGCTGTTGTATCTGGCGGCGACAAATCAAGTGGTTAGTGCTGCGCTGGTGGCGCAGAGGGAAGCTGATGAGGAGGCAACATCAGCGGCAGGACCGCCAGATGACGTGGCAAGATCTTCCCCGGCAAGGGTTGATCCCGGAAAGACAGGATCTGCGCAAACAGAAGAGCCCGTGCAGAAGAAAAAGGTGGTGCAGCGCCCAGTTTATTTTGTTAGCTCCCTCTTACAAGGGGCTAGGTCAAGATATTCTGGTGTGCAGAAGTTGCTTTTTGGCCTCCTTATGGCCTCAAGAAAGCTGCGCCATTATTTTTAAGCACATGAGATCACCGTCGTCACTCGCTTTCCGTTGCAACGGATTTTGCAAAATCCGGAGGCAACCGGCAGGATCGTGGAGTGGGCGTTGGAGCTGTCTAGCTTTGGTCTTAAGTTTGAAAGTACTTCCACAATTCAGAGCAGGGCCTTGGCGGAGTTCATTGCAGAATGGACCCCGACACCAGACGAAGAAGTTCAAGAAACAAGTCTCCCCGGCAAGGAAATCGATCAGCAATGGGTTATGTACTTTGACGGGGCTTTTTCGCTGCAAGGCGCCGGTGCTGGTGTGCTGCTTGTCGCACCCACCGGAGAGCACCTCAAGTATGTAGTCCAAATGCATTTTCCCCAGGAGAGTTCAACCAACAACACTGCAGAGTACGAAGGTTTGCTTGCCGGTCTTAGGATCGCGGCAGACCTTGGTATCAAAAAGCTCATTATCAAAGGTGATTCACAGCTTGTCGTTAGGCAGGTCAACAAGAACTATCAAAGTCCATTGATGCAAGCCTACGTAGATGAGGTGAGAAAATTGGAAGAGCGCTTTGACGGTCTCCAAATAGAGCATGTCCCTCGTGCCGAGAACAGCGTTGCTAACGACCTGTCAAAGCGTGCTGCCCTCAAGTTGCCTGTGGAACCAGGAACTTTTGTGCTCCAATTGACTCGACCATCCATGGCACCATCAATGCAGCAAGAAAAGAGAAGAAAGTTGAACTCTGGCCAGTACTTCCTGACAGAGCTCCCCGGAGCCGCCGGCAAGGAAGTTACCGGGATCGACGCGCTTGCCGGGGAACAACAGGCTCCGGCAGGGTCTCAGGCCCTTGCTGTCGAGACAAATGTTTCCCCGACGGATGAGATGCCTTTAGTCCTAGTTGTCGAGCCTCAGGCTCCAGCACGGGCGCAGCACATTGTCCATTTTCTTCAGACAGGTGAACTCCCTGAGGAACAAGAAGAAGCGGAGAGAGTAGCCCGTCGGTCTGTTATGTACAAGTTCATCGATGACGTCCTGTACAGAAAGAGACCAAACGGTGTGAAATTGAAGTGCATTCCTCGGGAGGATGGACTAGAGCTGTTGGCAGAGATACATGGGGGCATGTGTGGCTCTCACATAGGGTCAAGAGCGCTTGCCGGGAAAGCATTCCGGCAAGGTTTCTTTTGGCCCACCGCCCTCCAGGATGCGACTGCACTAGTAACCAGGTGTGAAGCGTGCCAGTTTCATTCGAAGAAATTACATCAGCCAGCTCAAGCTCTTCAAACAATCCCTCTCTCCTGGCCATTTTCGGTCTGGGGGCTCGACATACTGGGCCCCTTCCCCCGTGCTGCCGGGGGCTTTGAGTACTTGTACGTTGCTATCGACAAGTTCACAAAGTGGCCAGAGGTGGAAGCAGTGAGGAAGGTGATAGCGCAGTCGGCTGTCAAGTTCTTCAAAGGAATTGTTTGCCATTTTGGTGTGCCTAACAGGATCATCACCGACAACGGCACGCAGTTCACAAGTCGCACCTTCATGCAGTACGTCCAAGACCTTGGCGGCAAGATTTGTTTTGCCTCTGTTGCTCACTCGAGAAGCAACGGCCAAGCGGAGAGGGCCAATGCTGAAGTGCTGCGCGGTCTCAGGACCAGAACTTTTGACAGGCTGAAAAAGTGCGGAAGACACTGGATTGATGAGTTGCCGGTGGTTCTTTGGTCAATCAGAACGACACCAAATCGAGCCACCGGCCAGACGCCCTTCGCTCTAGTGTATGGAGCAGAAGCAGTTCTCCCCACGGAACTCATATACGGATCTCCTCGAGTGCTCGCTTATGATGAGCTCGAGCAAGAGCAACTGCGGCAAGATAACGCTGTGCTCCTTGAGGAGAATCGTCTTCAGGCTGCTGTGCGAGCTGCATGCAACCAGCAAGCTTTGCGCCGCTATCATAGCCGCAAAGTTCATGCCCGAAGCCTTGAGGAAGGCGACCTTGTTCTTCGACGGATTCAGTCCGCCAAGAATTCAAACAAGTTGACGCCAAAGTGGGAAGGCCCTTATCGGGTAGTACGAGTCACCAGGCCTGGCGCTGTCCGCCTGGAGACCGAGGATGGCGTTCCAGTGAGTAATTCCTGGAATATCAAACATCTTCGCAAGTTCTATCCATAAGGTGCGGTTGCCGGGGGCTCCCGGCAACCACCTTTTTGTACAAGTCTTGCCGGCAAGGCATGTGATCCTTTGTACAAAGCCAGGCATAGACCCTGAGCACAGATGAATAAATTTAAGTGTTGTACATTTCCTTATTGATTCTCATGTTCACATTCATATATGCATGTTTGTCTAAGATGTTGTATAACACCTGATCCCGGTAAGTTCTAACGAACCGCCAAGGTTTCATCTCTTTATTTTCTCTTCTTTCTTTTTCTTAAAGACAGAAGGATTCCTCGCGTGCACATTTGCCGGGGGGGAAGGGAGACATGAATACCAGTTGGTGACGTTCAGAATCGTATGCTTGCCGGAGGAAGGACAAAGACAGAAAGCTAAGTCCTAAAAACTCAGAGCAAGTTTTTCTTTTATTACCAAGTTAGTTCCTTGGACGATTCCGACCCTTGTATGGAAAATCTGCACGCGAAGGAACCCTTGTTGTAATCAGTTGCGCCCTTATTTTGTTTCGAGTCCGCTCAACGATTTAAGTGGCTGCACTGAGAACGCCAAGGAGTCTTGCCGGCCGCTGCGCCTCCAGCAGGCTGCTGAAGTCCCGCACCCAGCGCTCGCGGCAGGTTGTGCGCCGGCAAGTTTTTCAGTAAGCGTAGGATGAACTCCATACATAAAGGAATCAGACAAGGAAAGTAGCTAGCATGAGCCTAAACATAGTTAAATTATATTACATCCATGAGTTGCCGCAGTCCTAACTCGAGACTTAACTGTCTTTTACATGAGATGATGGCGGCAAGAATAAAAGGGAAGCACTCAATCCCTGCGCTGGCCTTCGATCCTTTTGATGGAGTCCACCTTCTCAAGGATCGGCGCGATGCACTTCTCAAGCGCCTCAACATTTGCATCCTTTGGCAGGTGGCCGAGTGCGCTGGAGAGGTCGATGCCGGGATTGTTGTGCACCACCTTGAGGAGCACCTTGCGAAGGACGGCCCGGCAAAGCCGGCGAGTCTCGTTCGCCAGTTGGGTCGCCCGGCTGGACTGGAGTGCCCTCAACGCGTTGATGATGCTTTCAAAGAACATCGTCAATCTCGCGCTTGGGGATATTCTTTCCTCTTAAGAATATCTGAAGTTCGACAAGCCCATGATTGACAGTTCCGCGGTAAGCTTCTCCGCGGCAGCGATGAGACGACCAGTCCAGATCTCCACTCCCTTCTCGTACTCGTTTTGGGCAGCGGCGGCGCTCTTGAGCAGGTTCCTCTCTCCTTGGAGATCCTTGAGTAGAGCCTTCTCATGGGCCCTGCCGGCCTCGAGGGATTTCTGCAGCATGGTCAGCTTCAGCTCCAGAACCGCAATATCATCAGCCGCAGAGGAGAGCTGCTTGGTCTTGTCGGACAGGGCGACTTGCATCTCCGCCAAGGAGTGGAGGGTTTTTTCCCTGTCCCCCTTGAGCGTCGAGAGCTCCTTGCCATGCTCGTCGAGATCTGTCTCCAGCATCTTCACTTTGTCGCTCAGCTCGTTCTTGGCGGCCTCTGCAACTTCGGCAGCATCGACGGCCTCCTTGAGCTTGCCGGCGTGACTTGCAGTTAGAGCTTCGAGCGCCTCCTTGTGCTTCTGCTCCAGCTCCTGGGTCCGCCGCGCGACAAGATTTTCAATATCTTCATCCTTGCTACGAAGCTTGGCGGCGAGCGCCTGCTCACGTGCGGTGAGATCTTCTTCGAAAGCGTCAAGAGCAACGCGGCGCCCTGTCAGGAGAGCATCTTCGGCAGCGATCCTTTGAACAGCTTCATCATGGGCCTTCTCCATGTCTAATTGCTTCAGGAGGACCTCATTCCATTGCTGGCTCACTTGTTCTCAACCGGCAACCAGCTCTTGAAGGGCCTCGGCGTGCCAGATTTGCATTTGTGCGACGCGCCTTTGAAAATCCGCTTCGGCTGCCTCGACAACTGCCATTCTGGAGTCTGCCTTCTCTTTTCGGGCACGATGGAGAGCCTGGAGTTTGCGGAAGTTTTCGCCCATGGCCTGAAGGAGCCGATCCTCTTCAGACTTGCCACTGCTAGCGCTGGGATCGTCAACAACTTCGAGCCCGGCAGCGGCAATAATTTCCTCGAAAATTTCTCCTTCGGCTGGTGCCTCGGTGCTTGCCGTCCCTGGCAAGTTGATGAATAGGTTTTTGCCAACTTTGAGATACTTGCTGGATGAGGGCGCGTCAGATGTTGATGGCTGGTCTTCAGTGGCCGCCTCACCAGTGACAGGGGGCTCCGCGGCCGATGCAGCGCCTGGCGCTCCTGCGGCAGGAATGCCGTCAGTATGGTCCCCAGCCTCCCTGTCGCCCTCTTCAGCAGGTTCTTCCGCGATTTCCTTTTGTGCTATCTTGGCGGCCTCCCCGTCAAGAGCATCACCGGCCCCGGCAACATCATCCTTGGTGGCCTCGCTGGCAGTGATCCTGTCCGCTTCGGCAGCAGCATCCCTGGCGGTCTCCTCGATGACGGTGTCGACGTCCATATGTTCCATCGCAGAGAACTCTGAAGGGTGAAGGAGGAGGTCAGAATAAGATCGAGTTTTTAAATTTTGAAGTGATCAAAGATAAAGAAGTAAGGGGAAAAGAATAACTAGCACTCTGAGGCGATCGAGTACCTGCGTCGGGCTGTCGAGAGGTGGCTTCGCCTCTCCCGGCAACTCCGATTGCCGGGGGTGGGTTGCCGGAGTCCGTGCTTGTCGGCTCCTCCTCAATCCGGCCGGGCTCGTCGGCAGGATCTCTTGCCGGAGATGTGCTTGTGGGCGGAGCGGTCGATGAAGGAGGCACAATGCGGCAATCTTCTCCTTGTTGCCGTTCTTCTCCTGCGAACCCGAAGATATCAGCGACAAGAATGGAAGCCTCGGCACCAGCCAACAGAAAAAGGGACAATGAACTTACGCTGGGGGCTGCGTTGAGGACTAGGCTCCGGGCTCACGATGACTGTCTCTGGCACACTAGTGGAGCCTGCCGGGGGCTCGTCGCCCGTAGAAGTCCTTGACCTCTTCGCCATCCTCTCCAGCAAGGTTTCTGTGTCACTGCAGAAACAATACAAGTAAGTCAGTAAGACTGATGCAGATTGGAAGGTGGAAGTTGTGACAGGTACTCACTCTTCTTCCTCTCACTCCGGACTGAAGCCGGAGATGTCGAAGTCGACCTCCGTTGCGATGTCTGAGTGGGGAGGCGGAGGAGGGGTCCTGGGCCGCTTGGCTGTGGCAGGCGCCGGGGCAGCCTCTGGCACGGTTGTACGAGACCCTCCTGCCGCTCCGGCGGTGGCCGCTGGTGTGGGTCTCACGCGCCGCGCGGGCTGTTGACGGGCCCCCTGCCGCGGTCCGGTCTTGCCGGCCACTTTCTTGCCGGGGGATTCGCCGCTCGATGTAGGCTGGCTTGCCGGGACGCCCGATGCGGCTTTCCGAAGGACACGCTTTGTCTTCTTCGGGGGCGAGGGCTCTTCTCGCATCTCCTCTTCGGCCGTGTCATTGCCGGATGAGTTTTCAGCGACTGCACCGCCTTCTTCCCCGGCAACCTTGCTCTCCTCGGCAGGTTTTGCCTCCACAACCACCTCTCCATCGCTGGCTTCCCACTCTGTGAAGACAACGCTGCCGGCCTCCGCGGCAAGATTCGCTTCGTCCACTCTGGTAGCGATGTATGCTACCTCCTGATCTGTGGTGGTGCGAATAAGATCTGACTCTTGCCGGACAGGCTTCTCCGTCAGATTGTCGAAGAATTTCTGTGCTTCTTCCTCGTTTGGCTCGACCCAGGTCGGGTCAAGGCCGTGGGCGTTGAACATCGGCAAGAAGGCAATGATCGACCCCAGAGCAGAGTTGTTGCACAAGGGGATGATCCTTGCCGGCAGCCGGTGCTTGTCTTCACGCTGGAATAACTTTTGGCGGAGAGCGCCAAGCCGCATAACAGTCAAGTTGTTGTTCAGCCCGGGGCGCAGCCTCATGACATCCGCTGCGTTCTTATACTCCCAGGCTGGCCTCCCCCTATTCTGCAGAGGGGCGATGCGGCGGCGGAGGAAGTCGAAGCCGATCATCTCCATTGTCAGCCCGGCAGCCTTCAAGCGGAGGATCCTGGTAGTGGCGATTGTGAGCTTCTCGTCTTCTGCGGCGAGATCGCCCCAATCCTTGCCGCGGACCACCTTCTGTCGCCGGGGATGGCAAAAGGATGAGGATCTGCTTCCTGGATCCAGCACCATTCGGCCCGCCACTCGTCCCACTTTTCGTGGTAAACTCCATCTGGGTATATCTCTTTGTTCCAGGCCCTTGGAATCCAAGCAATAGATCCAGAGAGAGCCTCTCCTTTTTGGATTCGAGGATAGAAATAGTGGCGGAAAAGAGCGGAATTGGGGATCACGCCGGCAAAATTTTCACAAAGATGGGCAAAGATCGACATGCAAAATACGGCATTCGGCGTGAAATCAAGAAGGCGGAAGCCGTATGTATACATGATGTCGTTGAAGAAATCAGAAAAAGGTGGATAGAGCCCGCAATAAAAGTACGCAGTGAAGAAGGGGTATCTGTCCGATCCGCCTTTGGAACTAGCACCTGGGATTACGCGTGTGGCGGGGTGAGCTTGTGTTCCCTTCGCCCACATGCATTGGTATCGTCCCTTCAAGGTTTCGGCGTCGAGCGTCGGAGGGAAGACAACGAGCCTCTTCCGCATCTTCACCAGTTCGCTTTCCGGAACTTCAGCCTTCGACTCCTTGTCCGTGCCCTTGCCTTTGCTGGCCTTGGGCGGCATGGCGACTGTGGATATGGAAGCCAGAGGACGGAACGAGCGCGGGAGCGGCGAGCAGAAGGGAAGGAAGGTTTCGCTCTGAGCTCGAGCAGAGGAAGGCGATGGCGATGGCCAGATTGGGAAGAAGAGGGGGGTGAATGGGTTTGCGCCTCCACGACTTCTCCTTTTTATGGGGAAGGAGCGGGACCACCTTGTTTATCCCCCAATATGAATGCGCCTTTGTGGGCGCGAAACAATTTGCAGCCTTTTTGGCACACTTCCCACATCGCGCGCTCCGTGCGCGTAGTGGGGGCACAGTAAAACAAGATCTTTACGAGCAGTTAATTCCCTGCCACGCATGCCCGTGCACTGTTTGGGCCTAGCCCAACAACGCCTCGCACTCGTGTATGGCCCAGGCCCGGGGGCTCCTGTCGGTGTACTAAGTATTGGGCCACTAGTACCCCTTACTTAGTACACCGACAGTTGTAGCCGTCCTCGTGGCAAGGCTTGCCGGGATCAGCTCGAGGTCGATTTAAGTCATCAAGGAAATCATCAAGTCAGAGATCTGAGAATCAGCAAATAAGCAAAGCTGGAAATCAAAGGCCAGCCTCCCCTGCAAGATCCTTGCCGGGATGGCCTGCGGAGCCCGGCAAAGATCGGCGCCCGGCAAGGCTTGGCGCCCAGCAAGTTTCGGCGCCTGGCGGGATTCTCCCACTATGCCACCGCTCCAGCACAGCGACAAAGCCTGACATTCTGGGTCCTTCTCTGGATGCGTGGCAACGCGCCAGTGGAGGAGAGCTTAAGCGGTGCTGATGGGATGGCCCCTTTTTCCATCCCCAAGAAAGTGAGGACACCTAAACGGACACCTCACGGTGCATTAAATGCGCTTGTCCTAATCCGTCAGGGGTTAGGTATGATACCCTGTAGCTACTTTACACCTCAATGTATGTACATTTTGCCACTGTGGAGACCCCTTTGATCATATAAAAGGACGCCCAAGGCAACTGCTACAGGGAAGGAGAACTTCTGGCCCATTCTGCATGCGTAGCTGCTCTTTGAACGTACTGTTCATTGCGAGCGCTCCTGAAGGCTGGGCTCAAGAACATCAATAAGAACACAAAGCAGGAGTAGGGTTTTACGCTGATCAGCGGCCCGAACCTGGGTAACCCCCCCCCCCCCCGCCCCCGCGTCGATCACCGGTTCTGCTCTTTGCGTATAACTCTCCCCCCGCCGAATCGTAAAGGGGTCCCTCGGGATCCCATAGGTGTCGTGCCCCGACACTCTTGCTCTCGGTCCCCTGCCTGGTCTGCTCTTGCTCTTGCTCGCGCTGCTGCTCTTGCTCTTGCTCTTGCTTGCACTGCTGCTCTACTCTTGCTCGCGCTGCTGCTGCACGAGTAGCAGATCCTACTCTCGCTCGAGCCCCTGCAGCTGCTACCCGAGATGCTGCTACACGACCAGATGCCCCGGCTCTCGCACGCGTTGCTACTCCGGGCGCTGCTGCTACTGCTTTTCTGCTACTAGTGCGTTCAGTTTCGACAGTAAAATCAGTTTCGATAGCAAAATTCAGTTTCGACAGTTAAATTCAGTTTCGACAGTTAAGTTCAGAGATGAGCGGCTGATGTATTTTTACATCTAGCACTTTTTGGTTATGTATTTTACATCATCTATTGGAGATGCTATTAGAATTCCACTCAGGTTAACGTTGTCTCTCTTATCCTGCTTCAGCCTCGCCGTCGTACAACTCACCGAAGCTGCTCCATTGACGAAACCCTCCATCACAGCGGAGCAGTACCCTCGGCTCCATCTCTAGATGCCTAAGATCTTCTTCCCCTCCTCCAACAACCACATTAGCCGGAGCATCCTCACCGACCAACCTAATCATGCTGAGATCGACATGGCTTCACGAAAGAGGTTGTACACTTGTTGCATCGCTTTTTTACTCTACATGTTAAATATATTGTCCACTGAGCACACATAGTAACATGAAATACAATTAGTTTCTCCTACTATATGACAAGCAGAGAGGTACCAGACAACTTAGCTATCCGTGATGGACTCTCTCGAACGCCATAATTATTTATTTCTGCGCGTTTGAGCTGTGCATTTGTAGATGGGCCTGGGAGTTGAGCTAGTAGGGCAGTGGCCTGGGTCCAAAGTAGTAGAATTAGCACAAAAACATTTTTTGAGTGTAGGCTTTTCCCTGTTCAAGCCTGCCTACTAGAATTGCCAGTGCTTGAAAGGAAAAGTGAAGGAAAAACATAGGAATTGGAAAGTTTCCTATGGTACTACTATTCATGCATTTGGTTCAAAGGAATGGAGCAAAGGAAAACTGTAGGATTTGTTCCTTTAGTGTCTCCTTGAAAGAAAAACCGTAGGAATTTTAATATCCACTTGTCCTCCTTTTCAAATTCCTATTCATGAATCACAAGACTAAGAGATAGTAGCATAATAGCATTATAACCGTACATTTTCTTGTGGTTTGACTTAATCTCACCATGCTCTTTGCATTCCTCTGATCTTCCAATTCTTGTGAACCAAACACCCAGATTGGCAGAAATCTTGTGCTTTTAAATTCTCTGTTTTGCACGTGCATTCCTATCCTATTCTTGTGTATTTCCTATCCCTGCATTATTAGAATCCTCCAATTCAAACAAGCCCTTACAGAATTACTTCTGTTACAGATATGTGTCAAAGAAAACCTTGTGTGGTTTGTCCCGCTCCTGCTGCGCTGTGGTCCACCCCAGCTCAGCTGCTCCAATGACGGAAGGGTTCACCATAGCAGGGATCCACCCTCCAGACTGTCTTTCGCCACCTCAGATCTTCTTCCCTGCCGCCGGCAGCCACAACAACTGCATTACCATCATCAACTGAGCAGATGACCTTGAGGACTAGACAGGTCCACAAGAGAGGTCGCACTCTTTCGTGTCTGCTTATGTTATGCATTGCTTAATATGATGACCTGCTACTTTATCGTCCTGTTCACCGATTAGACTCCGAGTCAGGTCCAAACTAATGCTCAAACTTGAGTTTTTAAATGGTTGTGGGGTACAAATTGGGGCAGCAATCAATACTATCTGTCTACTATCTGGTTAATCTCGGGTGTCTACTATGAGTTTCATGTTGGGTGGAAACAAACATTAAAGGAGCCATTATCTGTATTTTTTAACTGAAGCTATTATCTGCCTGCTATCATTGGTTTTGGGTCTATCCATAGTTTGCTACCATCACTCTGGATTTGTGCATGCACTCCTTACATAATCTCACTATGTTTTATTCCTATGCATGTCAGTTATTGTACACAATGGTACTGAACATGTAAAGCAAAAGAGACGAGCCTTGCGTGGCAATAAAATTTCATGCAGACGTTGCTCCATGGTGGGCGCAAAAGTAACCCCCCTCCCCCCATTCCAGACTGTAATCAAGAGGAAGATAACTGTTCAGAGGGGGATTCAGAGGGACCAGTCCACTCCTATTTACCCCCTGAGGTCTTTTGCTCTAACTTGGCATGCTGATGTTGGTCATAACATGCATATGGTGCCTTGCATTGCTTACTTTATACATAAAATATGTCATCTGCTTAGTTTAGACATGCATTGTGTGAATGCCATCTGTTTAGTTTCTATATCATATATGTGAATCATGCAATGCCATCTTGTTTAGCCAGGCATCTTATATGTGAATTTTACAATGCCATCCTGGTTAGCCAGTCATCTTATATGTGAATTATATCATGCCATCCTTTTTTTATTACGTATTAAATTTGTCAAAAAATTTAGTACATTCAATTACTCTTCGCGTGCATCAGCCATTCGACACGGTCATGGAAAAATCTGGAGTGAAAACAAGGTCTTCAGAGCAGACAATGCTATCTGACGAAGTGCCTGTCTTGCTTGTTACAGATAGCTCCTCAGAGGAGGATTCAGAGACAGATGACCAGTCCTATCCCCCCCCCCCCCCGAGGTGCATGCTCTAACTTGGCAGGGTTATATTGCTCATATCGTGCATATGGTGTCTTGCATTGGCATGTCATTTGCTTAGTTTAGACATGCTTTGTGTGAATGCCACCTGTTTAGTGTCTAATTACCATATATGTGAATTTTGCAATGCCATCTTATTGCAAGACATTATATATGTGAATTATGCAATGCTATCTTGTTGCAAGGCATTATGTATGTGAATTATGCAATGCCATGTTGTTTAGCCAAGAGTCATATATGTGAATTATATCATGCCATCCTTTTTTTGTATTACGTATTCCATTTGTCGACAATGTGTGTATATTCAACTGCTCTTCCTGTGCATGAGCCATTTGAATTGGTGATGGAAAAATCTGGAGTGAAAACAAGGTCTTCGGAGGAGACAATGCTACCTGCTGAAGCAGATATCTTGGTGGTTACAGATAGCTCCTCAAAGGAGGATTCAGAGACAGATGACCAGTCCTATTTCCCCCCTGAGGTGTATGCTCAAACTTGGCAGGGTTATATTACTCATATCATGCATATGTTGTCTTGTAATGCTTAGTTTTTACATCATATACACAATATTGAATGACATCTCCTTAGTTGACACATCATATATGCGATTGCCCTCTGCTCACTTGCTTAGTATATAAATCATATATTTGAATTATATCATGCCATGATGTTTACATAGACAGCATGTATCTGAATTATGGCATGCCAACCGATTTTCTAAAGACATAATATAGTTATATCATCTCATCCTGTTTACATAGTCATCATATTTCGAATTATGTCATTCTATCTGTGAATTATATCATGCCATCATGTTTCCATCGACGGCATGTTTGTGAATTGTGGCATGCTAACCACTTTAATAGACACATCGTATAGTTATATCATGTCATCTTGTTTACATAGTCATCATATTTTGAAGTATGTCATTCTATCCTATTTAGTTAGCCATCATATATGTGAAATTGTGTCATGCTATCCTGTTTAATTAGCCATCATATATGTGAAATTATGACATGCTATCCTGTTTGGTTAGACAACATAAATGTGAATTATTTCATGCCCTGTTTTCTTCCCTACTATCCATTGCACCTGTCTATCATACAATGTCTGTACATTCAATTACTTTTTCTTGTTTATCAGCCATTTGAATTGGAGGGGGTGATGGCAGTATCTATGCGAGTAAAAACACGGTCTTCAGAAAAGATCGTGCTACCCGTCGATGCAGATAGAACCACGGTTGTACTTGCCCAAGAACCAGCCCCACCACACATAACCCAGACTCATGCAGATTGTACCCCTACCCAGTTGGACAAAGAACCAGCTACACCCCTTCTAACCCCAACCCCAGCAGATAGTAACCCAGTTCTAGTTGACACTGCACCATCTCCACCACAGAGCACCCAAACACGAGCAGTTAGTAAGGCAACTGCAGTGCCCAAAGCACGAGGACCACCACTCCGAACCCCAAGTCAACGCTTAAAGCAGAAGAAGAATTGTTCTCAGTCAGGTTCCGCAGCTATGGTTCATACTCCTTTGCTCTTGCATCATTGTATTTACTCATACCAACTAATTTCAAATTTGAAGGATGCAATTGAAACTCCAATGGCGCAACATGTATGTTTTAAACCTATTTCTTTAACGTGTTTGCTGTTGTAACTTGCTCTATGTTGATTTCAGTTTCAATTGAATAAACAGTTATGTTCTCATGCCATGCACATTACAAGTGTTGTTAGTGTTGTGTAGTTTCCCACACTTATATTCTGTCTATGCTGCTTTGTCTTAAACAGATATGATTTGAACTGTCTCTATCTTGATTTGGCAACATAAACTAGAATGATATAAACCATACAGTGACCATACTACATAGATATATGTTTGTTTCATGCTGTTATCCTATCCAACTTACTACTGAACTGGTTTACCAAAATGAGTTTCATATACAACATGGTAATCCTATGATGTGTCTGCTTGTTTCTCTTTTAGAATGCAGACAAAATATTGGAGAAGAGTACCCCGTTATGCAATGGTAAAGGAAGTAATGCAGATAAGGTTCAAGATAGTGAGACATCCCTGTTGGTCTCCAAGAAAGCTGATAAAAACTATCTTGAAGACAGTGAGACAACCCAAAAGTCCTGTCTTGATGTAGTATTCAAGTTACTGGCCACTATGCTGGCACCAGCTCTTCGAACTCGCTGCCTGAATCAGCTCGGCTTCTTGAGTCTCAACTTCAAGTTGAAAGACATCGATCAGATGTGCTGTGACAGGAAGCCGAAGGACTGAGGAAGTCCCTACAGAATTTAGATGCATACTTTCTGGTGCAACAGCAAGCGCTGGAGGATTTAAGCGCCAAACAAGAGAAAGCTAATAAGCTTGCTAAGCGTCTTGCCATCATGGTGGATACCCAGGATATTGTTTCTTGAGCTCTTGTGAAGTGGTTTCAGTGCTGGACTTGTTTTGCTACGGTGTTTGTTTGCACTGGTCGCTAACTTTGACAACCAGTGTATGTAATATGCTGCTTTGTTCCCCATATTTACACTGGTGGCAAACTTTGATGACCAGTGGATGTAATATGTATAATAGTTGTAATAGCCTAGCGTAAGTTCCTTGCTTATTTATTTCCTTGTTGTCTTGTTTATTTGTTTGCTTGTAGTCAATGCAGTTATTTTTTCGCGGTTTGCTAGTGGCCACAATAACCTATTTTTTAAAACTAGGCCACAATAACCATGGGCTACATATCTACTGTAGTGACCATGGGCCTCCTACGGGCCTTCTATGGGCCGTAGAAACAATGGGCCTTCTACAGGCAACAATGGGCCTTCTATGGGCCATAGAATCAATGGGCCTTCTACGGGCCGTATGATCAATTGGCCAAACATGGGCCAATAATGGATCACAGTATGGGCCGTAAACGGGCTAGAGTGGGAATCGTCCGTTCATGGGCCGACCATAATGGGCCGTTAATAGGCCGATGAGTATAACGGGCTTGTTTCTATCGACAGGCATAACGGGTCGTTAATGGGCCGTATTTGATGAAGCTATGAAAACGGCCCAACGGATTAACGGGCCACAAACGGCCTGACTATAACCACGGGTTGAATTTGGCCCATAACCGGAACAGGCCAGTAACGGACCGTAATTAATCGAATGTTGCAAATCAGCCCAAGAATAAATGGGCCCTGAGAAGGCCGAAAGATAACACGGGCTGGAAACGGCCAAATGGAATAATGTGCCGTTAATGGGTATAAAGCGATACACTGTTCATTACGGGCCAGTTTCACCACGGGCCGTAAATGGGCCAAGAGTTACAAAGGGCCTCATATGGGCCGAAAGACATCATGGGCCATACATGGGCCAGAAGTTACAATGGGCTGGAATCATATTGGACGGCCCAGATGACGCTACTGGGCCTAATTCGAATAAGCCATAATGGGCCGTGAGTTAGCGGGCTGTAAATGGGCTATATGCGAACAGGCCGCTACCAGGCTTTAAGTGGGCCGGTCGTTACCTTTTGACCAGGTCAAATGGGCCGGCCTTTCGACCTGAATGGGCCACTGTTGGGCTGAGCCACGTGTCGACGTATCATAGGCACGTCCCGTCCATTCGCTGGATGACAACTGTCCCAACGCTGAGCTGACACGTGGATCCGCCGGCGAATGAGAATTTTACACGTGGAAAATCCCCATTGGTCTGGGCTGTTAACGAGTTATCGGATCCAAACCGGAACCCGATAGCTTAACGGCGACCCGTTATGGTGGATGCCACGTGTCGGTTACCCTTGACGAAAGCGCTTCCATGACGCGCCATTTATCGTCATGGAAGTGGACACTTCCGTGATGATAATTTTGGTATTGTCATGGAACACTTCTACGACAGCACAGGTATGACTATCTTGATTCTGTCATAAAATCATCATGGATGTACATGCATGACAGAAAACGTGACCTACTGTGACAAACACGTATCATCACAGAAGTGTATTTTTTTTTGTAGTGGATGCAGTGCATGTTTGTGTCCGACACGAACCCTTCAGTTCAAGGACACCTAGTAGCACCCCAATTTTATGAGCCCACCGCTAGACGTACTTGATGTGCGAAGGTGCAACATCGGGGATGGCAATTCGCTTGATATTAATGAGGAATCTTTCTACCATTCTAACATGCATAGAAACCAAGAAGCATAGCAATCACAAATAAACATATATTGTGAAATAGTATGGCTCCTTCATGGACGTTCGTCCAGGTCGGCTCCGACTCCGATGACCATCTAGGAACTCCATCTTGTTTGTCACGCCGGGATGCCAAAGCATCGAACTTGATCTCTATACTCCAACTACTACAACTAGTAATGAATTTTACAGAGAATCACAAGTCGACACGCAGGTCGTTATACATTATAATGATAGATCTTTGGCTCCTGTCGGCTGACAAATCATGACATGCAGGCCATGTATAATTTACACACATGCATCATATACACATGAGCCATACTATTCACATCAAACCTGCAAAACAAAGTTACTCGCATTCTACCGGTTTGAGTGAACGTGTATGAAATACAAGGCACTACGCACATGATTCGGATTTACGTCTCACTGTTAACCCCGATGGCGGATACCGACTGGTAGGGGTAGGTTGTGTCATGACCTCATCCATTCTGATCATCAGAAAACATAGCCACATCGATCCCCATGTGCAGTTGTGACGCCCCCGATTCGACCGTACACTAATCATACACGCAAATGTGTACGATCAAGATCAGGGACTCACGGGAAGATATCACAACGCAACTCTAGACACAAATTAAAATAATACAAGCTTTATATTACAAGCCAGGGGCCTCGAGGGCTCGAATACATAAGCTCGATACACAAGCGAGTCAGCAGAAGCAACAATATCTGAGTACAGACATAAGTTAAACAAGTTTTGCCTTAAGAAGGCTAACACAAAAGCAACAACGATCGAAGAGGCAAGGCCTCCTGCCTGGGACCTCCTAACTACTCCTGGTTATTGGAGGTCTCCACGTAGTAGTAGGCACCATCGGGGTATAAGTAGTAGTCGACGAGGGTGGCATCTGGCTCCTGGCATCCACCATTTGGTTGCAACAACCGGAAAGAAGGAAGAAGGGGGAAAAGGGGTAGCAAAGCAACCGTGAGTACTCATCCAAAGTACTCGCAATTATCAGATTTATACTAAGTATGCATTGGTATCAAAGGAAGGTATGTATCTGTGGACTGAACTGCAGAATGCCAGAATAGAGGGGAAGGCCTAGCCTATCGAAGAGTAGCATCTTCAAGCAGCTCCAAGCATCTTGCAGCATTCAGAAGAGTAGAGAATAGCAGTTTATATTTAACAAACATGTTGTAGCATTAATGCCCAGAGATCCTTCTTCGACTCCCTGCGAGAAAGCAATCCCGGAGCCACATATCCATCTCATATCTCAAGTATCCATTTCTAGTTATAATAGATCAGGATACAAGTCTGAACGTCCGTTACCGTGGACATGGCTATTCGAATAGATAAACTTCCCTGCAGGGGTGCACCACGTTTCCCAACACGCTTGATTACTCTGGCCGGACACACTTTCCTGGGTCAATGCCCGGCCTCAAAAGATCAACACGTCGCAGCCCTACCTAGGCTCAGCAGAAAGGTCCCCGCCGGTCTACATCCTAAGCACTCCGGGGTCTTGGGCCCATCGCCCGTTGCACTCCGGGTCGTTGCGGGCAGGGTGGATACCAGCACCGCCTTGGATGGTCGGCACGATCCGACCGTGCCGCAATGCTGAACTGGACGTCTAACAAAGCTTCGGCTGATACTACGACGCCGAGTGCCAATAACTGTTCCCGCGTGGTGGTTAGTGCGTATAGGCCAGTGGCCAACTCAGAACAAACACCCAAACCTGTTAGTGCATTATTAACAGAAGTGACGGCTGTCGGGACAAGTCCGGAGCTACCACCCCCCTCCTGGGTGATACCGCTAAACAGCCAGCCGCCACTGTAACATCTCGTGGGTGCTCTGATATCGCTTGAACTACATCGGTATTTCCCCAAAGAGGAAGGGATGATGCAGCACAACTACGGTAGGTATTTCCCTCAGTTATGAAACCAAGGTCTCAATCCAGTAGGAGAACCAAGCAACAATATGTAAACGGTACCTGCACACAAAGAACAAATACTTGCAACCCGACGATTAGGAGGGGTTTTCAATCCCTCAACGGGTAACAGCGCCAAAATTGTCAAGTTGACGGGATAAAAATTATGATAGATTGGATAGATAGATCTCGAACAAACGCGAAATAAAAGAAGTAACAAAAAATGCAGCAAGATATTTTTGGGTTTTTAGAAATATAGATCTGAAAATAAAAGTGGCAAATAATAGATCAGAGAGCAAATATGAAGAAGAATAGACCCGGGGGCCGTAGATTTCACTAGTGGCTTCTCTCGAGAAAAATAGCATACGGTGGGTAAACAAATTACTGTTGGGCAATTGATAGAACTTCAAATAATCATGACGATATCTAGGCAATGATCATTATATAGGCATCACGTCCAGGATTAGTAGACCGACTCCTGCCTCCATCTACTACTATTACTCCGCACATCGACCGCTATCCAGCATGCATCTAGTGTATTAAGTTCATGGAGAAACAGAGTAATGCAATAAGAACGATGACATGATGTAGACAATATCTATTCATGTAGGAATAGACCCCATCTTGTTATCCTTAATAGCAACGATACATACGTGTCATGTCCGCTTCTGTCACTGGGATTGAGCACCGTAAGATCGAACCCATCACAAAGCATCTCTTCCCATGGCAAGAAAAATCAATCTAGTCGGCCTAACTAAACCAAAGATTCAAAGAAGAAATACGAGGCTATAAGTAATCATGCATATAAGAGATCAAAGAAACTCAAATAACTTTCATGGATAAAAATAGATCTGATCATAAACTCAAAGTTCATCGGATCCCAACAAACACACCGTAAAAAGAGTTACATCAAATAGATCTCCAAGAGACCATTGTATTGAGAATCAAAAGAGAGAGAGGAAGCCATCTAGCTACTAACTACGGACCCGAAGGTCTACAATGAACTACTCATGCATCATTGGAGAGGCACAAATGAGGATGATGAACCCCTCCGTGATAGTGTCTAGATTGGATCTGGTGTCTCTGGAACTTGCGGTGGCTGGAATTGTGTTTCGTCGACTCCCCTAGGGTTTTTGGAATATTGGGGTATTTATAGAGCAAAGAGGCGGTGCGGGAGGCCATCGATGTGGGCACAACCCACCAGGGCGCGCCTGGGCCCCCAGGCACGCCCAGGTGAGTTGTGCCCCCCTCGGGGCACCCCTCTGGTACTTCTTTGGCCCAAGTTGTTCCTTCTGGTCCAGAAAAAATCTCCAAAAAGTTTTGCTGCGTTTGGACTCCGTTTGGTATTGATTTTCTGTGAAGTAAAAAAACAAGCAAAAAACAGCAACTGGCACTGGGCACTATGTCAATAGGTTAGTCCCAAAAAATGATATAAAGTTGCTATAAAATGATTGTAAAACATCCAAGAATGATAATATAACAGCATGGAACAAGCAAAAATTATAGATACGTTGGAGACGTATCATGCTCTCCGGGCCCGCCCGACTTTCACAGGGATCTCTCGCGAGTGCTCACTGGGCCCGCCCGACTTTAACAAGGGTCTGAAGTAAAGTCAAGGTAACCGTGTGTCCAAAACATCAAGGGGGAAAACCCGAGGAATCACCCTCGATGGATTCCACTCGATGTAATCCTCAAGGTGAGCTTAGGAGGAATCACCCTCGAGGTTCACACTAGAGGTGTTGCACATCAGAGTCGTCATCGGGAGTGGTGAAGGAGGAATCACCCTCTGTAATCCACGATCGATTAGCTACACTACAGAGATATCATCAGGAGTGCTATTCGAGGTATCACCCTCGACACGCGATAGTAGCTCTGCAGAGTCGTACAACTAAAGGGGGTGAAGTGATGTGTCGGGCTCTGGCCGTCGATCACGTTGATCGAGTCATCGGTCATCAAGCCGGGGCAACCAGGACAAGGAGAGGGGTCACTGATGGATCACTAACCAACCTATACTAAGCATTTTAGGTTAAACATGTAAGGTATAACAGCAGGTTACAAAAGCAGGCTATGCATCAGAATAGGAGCAAACAATAACAGTAGCAAAATCTAATGCAAGCATGAGAGAGAATGGAATGGGCGATATCGAAATGATCAAGGGGGGTTTGCTTGCCTAGAAGCTCTGCTGAAAAGGAAGAAGGGTCGTCGTCGACGTAGTCGATCACAGTGGCATCAACAGCGGTCTCGGGGTCTACCGGAGAGAAGAGGGGGAAGAAATAATAAATACAGAACAACCAAGTGCAATACTACGCATGACAAGACCAAAGCAGCGCTAGGAGTGTTCTAACGTAGTGTTACACGATACCGGCGAAGGGGGATAACATCCGGGAAAGTTTTCCCGAAATTTGGCATTTTCGGACAGATGAAACAGAGGGGGACGGTTGCCTGTTTGCTATGCTAGGGATGTGTGACAGACGAACGGAGGGCGTATTCGGATTCGTCATATTTTTCTGAGCAACTTTCATGTATAAATTTTTTTCATCCGAGCTACGGATTAATTTCTACGATTTTCTAAAGTTTTAGCAATATTTTGAAATTATTACTAATTTGAAATAAATGCAAAATTGTAAGTGCACACAGCACTGTGTACACAGAAGTGTGCACAGGCTGACAAGTGGGCCAGGGGGGCCCAGTTGGCCAGTCAAAGTTTGACTGGTCAACAGGGGGTGGGGCCCCCCTATCATAGACTAGGTCTAGTTAATTAATTCAGTTTCAACTAATCCAGCAAATAGGCTAATTAACCCTAGTTAATTAAGTTAATTGATTAATTATTTTTATTACTTATTTTTATTTTTAAAATCCTTTTTTATTTTAACAAAACAGGGGAGGGCCCCAGCTGTCAAAGGCCCTATGGCCTTAGCGGGCGACGGGCTACGGGCGACGGGGCGGGGCGCACCCAGGCGCCCAGCACGCGGGGGGGGGGGAGGCCGGCCGGTGCCCCGAGCGGCGCCGGCAGCGGCGGCAGCCACAGGCAATCGGAGGCGGCCGGGGACGGGGGCAGGGGCCGCGGCGGCGCGGGACGGCTGCAGCAGAGGCGGGCGGCGGCACGAGGGGGAGCGGGGCGAGCTGGCGAGTTGGGCGGCGGCGGACAGCAGTAGCGGGCGGGCGGCTCGCGGAGCGCAGGCAACAGCAATAGCAGTGGCGGGGTGGCGGCACGGCGGGCTGCGGCCGAACATGGGCAGGGCTGCCAAGGCAGGCGGCGCGGCGGACGCGCACGGCGGCTGCGGACAGCGGATGGCAGCGGGCGGAGCAGCAGAAAGGGGGCGCGGTGGGGAGCGAGACGGTCGGGGCGGCACGAGGCAGGCAGCAGGCGCCCGAGGCCGCGGCGGGCGTGTGCGGCAGCAGGCAGCGGACGGGGGGGTCTGCGACGAGGGCAGCAGTGCAAGACAAGTGCGGCAGCGGCCGAGCTGGGTTCGGGCGGCCATGGTAGAGGCGGCTACAACGTGGGAACGAGGAGAAGACGGGGGAGGATGCAGAGGCGGCCGGCGTCGACGGAGACGAGCGGCGAGGTCCCGATGAGGAAGACGACGGGGATCTGATGTTGTAGATCTCCCCGGCTTCCACGGCTGGCACCAGGTGACGTGGACGGTGGCGGTGAAGCTCTACGGCATGTCGGCAAAGCGGGGGCCGGCCGGTGGCCGCGGCAGTGCGAGGTGGTCGGCGACGGACACGCCCGGCAAGGTGGATCTGGAGCGGAAGGGAGGAAGGAGGAGTGGGGAACAAGGGGGAAGGCGGATCTGGGGGGAGTGGGGTGAGTGGAGCAGGGGGGAGAGTACCGAGGAGGCGGGGGCGGTCCATATCCCCTCGCCCACGCCGGCGAGCTGGTCCGGCGGGGCTCACCCCTGTAGCGACTGGTCGGGGGAACAGAGCGATCGATCCGGGTGGGGGGTTGGGCTGGCTGGATCGGCCTGTTGGGCTAGGCCTAGTGGGGGCGGCAGGGGCTTTTTCTTTTTCCCTTTTATTTTCACATTTTCTTTTTCCTTATATATTTTCTATTTTCTTATAAGTTTTATTTTATTTTTAGTTTTATAAAATACAATGTTAGCACATAAATTAGTATCTATAATTAGGCTACTACCATAAATAATTTGTCAATTTAATTAAACAGTTTGAAATTGTTTAATAATTAAAAAGCACTTAATAATTGTTTTTAGCCACTGTTATATTCACAAAAGGGCATTTAAATACTTTACAAAAGTGTTGGGTCACCACCTTAATTAGTTATGGAATATTTGCCACACTTTCAACATTTAATCTTGCATGTTTGAGAAATTTGAATTTTGGACTTTAATTTGAATTTGAATTTGAATTATGATTTGGATCAAGTGAGGATTAGCAACAACAATGTGATGACATGGCATCATTAACGGGGGATTACTGTAGCTAAATTATCCGAGCGTTACAGCAGTTGATCTCATCAACCGTGCACATAGCCGATTGCATAAACGATAACAGATCTCATCTGTCGCCTCCATATATCTAATATGCATACGATCTGAATCCAAATCCTATAGCAAAGGCTCTGATACCACTGTTGGGTTCTACGGTAGGGTGCGTCGACTGCAAATTAAAATTTTCCTACGCGCAGAACAGCCAAGAACATACTATGGGTGATGGATCACAGATCGTTACCACTAGACGCGCAGTGCCGTGCAGCGGAAGAAGAGTTGGGGCAGCGCGTCCGCGTGCATCGTCTCCTCCTCGTCCGATCTCCCTCGAACAGCCGGTCATCGGATCCCACGTACAGGGTCACCGGAGCGGCGCAAGTGCACCGCCTCTAATGGTATCCGCGCGTGCAGGAGGAACACCGTGTGGTGGATTGCTAGGTTCGATCACACAGTCGGCGGCGAGTGGAGGTGGCTATTCGCAACACATGCAAACCCTAGTGACAGCGCCGAAGCGATCAACCGCACGAGTGTGCCGCACCTCCACTATATATAGGCGTCCATTGCGGGCTCAATACTTGGGCCTCGCACAGACCCTAAAGCCCAAAATCTGTTCGGACGGGATCCGAGTCCGAGTAGGACCACATCTGACTCGTGGAGTCAGATCAGGCCTCACAGGTTCCTTCCCTGAAGCACACGACCCCTTAGGTTCAAGTCAACTTGGTCGCAGGTCGGATCACCTCCGACCTGCTCGGCTGGTAGCGGCCTCTAACAAGGCGTGCCGACCACCAAGTAGACAATGAAGCCGGTTGGCGAACCTGTACAACATGTCACACTTCTGTTCCCTTTGCCACACGATATATGTTGTCGGGCTCAAGGCGAGTCTGTCATCCTTGTGCTAGCCTGATCTCTTTCTCGTTCCAGTGATGCCAACCACAAACCGTATTATCTCATAATCCTTGTCGCATGGCCATGCTTATCTTGGTCGGATCACACGAGGGCCCCAGAGTATATCTCTCCTGATCGGAGGGACAAATCCCATCTTGCTCGACAATGTCTCGCAACATGGGCTGGACAAGCCCGAAACATACCTTTGTAACTACCCAGTCACGGAGTAGCGTTTGGTCGGCCCAAAGCAGGTCTGTCACCATCCCGAGTACATGCGTCAGCTCAGGTCTTAGGCCATAGAACGCATATTGTACTAGAGACGCACAAATGACATATCACTGCATCTCATAGTTGGGTCTGTCCGACTCGGACCTTATCTCAACTCGGATCCGACTATGTCGAATCCGACCAGATCCTTCTGAGTCCATATTATCAGGTTAACATCCAATGCTCCATGGCTAGTGAAACCAAGCCATCGACCGTGTCATATGCTAGTCTAGTCGGCTGCGCGTCCACACAGCCCTTTCGACTAGGGACCTTTTAGGACAGTCATCATACAATGCATAGTCCCACAAACAAGTTACGTACTTGCTGATACACATCATTGATAGTGTCCAAGGACTATCTTTATTCATAAACACATAGGAAATATCATCATACATGATTGCCTCTAGGGCATATCTCCAACAACAAATGCATCAATTAGTTTAAACCATAGTTTACTTTAAAGCATAGTTCGGTAACAGTACCCTAGCTACCTTGGTAATTGTACCTACCCACAAAATAACAACATGTGCATCCCAAAATTACAGCACCATTCAGCTAAAGATTTTAACTACATTTTGGTATTCCGCTACAAAACAAGAGCAAGCTCCAACTGCAAAATTGTTCAACTGCTAAAGCATATGCACTACATACTCCATGTTCATCATTCAACACTATGTGGTAATCAGCTCCAACTGCAAAAGCATATGCACTACATTTTAACTACTCAAGCTAAATTGTTCATCATTCAACACTATGTTGGTAATCAACTCCAACTGCAAAAGCATATGCACTACATGGTGTCAAGCAAAATATGTAGCATCAGAACAAGAGCATATACACTACAAAATATAACTACCATTGAACTAAATATTTTGCATCACTACAAGACCATATGCACTACATACTGTCAAGCCAACAATGGATGATCCATAAATAAACAAGCCTGTACCAATGTCACCCGTTCCGAAAACCTAACCATAGCCATAGATACTTTGCCAGTGAACAATGTTCTACATAATTAGTACCATAAAACCATGAATGGTTCATACCGGCTCTGCACATGCTAAGAACCTTCTGCCTGTGCCTGTGCCTGTTCCTTCAAAGGCAATAAGCCTCTCCGATGCCTTGCCGTGCTTCTCACAAAAGACCATCAGATCCAGCTCAAGCCCCTTGTAATCGGGATCTTCAAGGCTGAAAGGGACCTGCACAAGCTCGTACAAACACAATGCCCAAATCAAAACCCAGCTAAATCACCCAAATAAAAAAGCCCCAATTCTGAAACCCTAACCCTAAACCTAGCTCAAGTGAACTGACCTGGTTAAGCCCGTCGGTGGATGAGGTCGAGTGCATGTACGGCAGGCTAGACGTGTCGTCATTGCTTTCGTCTTTGAAAACCATGGCGGCGGCGGTCCTGTGCGGCGGTTCTGCGGGCGGCGACGCGGGCGGCGGGGAGGAAGCCATGAGCGAGGAGGAAGAGAGCAGCCGGGTGTAGCCGAGCGACCGACCGGCCCTGCTTAAATCCACGCATCGGCCGAACCGGTTCGAGCCGGACCAATCCTTGTCAGCACGCGGGCGCGTGCCGATTGGCCAGCGTGTCAGCTGACATGCAGGCCCGGGCAGTCAGTTCTAACGTCGATACATACAAATATAGAGTTTAGCCCGATTTACAACGGCTTGCCCGAAACTTGGTACTAACACGTAAAAACTATCAAAACTGATACCAATCCGACAATACTGCCCGAAATATGGTACCGACGTGCAATTAACTCTTCGCGGGAGGGGCACCATGTGCGTTGCGTTGGTGCACATGGATTCAAAGCTTCCGAATCTCTTGAACCAACCGCTCCAGATCCAGGCACGAGCTCCCGCCTTCCATCACCGCGGCCGCCGCTTCCGCCGCCAGCTCCTTGGCACGTGCGCGCACTCCGCGGCCTTCCTCCCCGGCAGCGTCGGCCAGCACGGCCGCGAGCTCGCCCGCGTCCGGGCAGACGCCGATCCCGCCCGCGCACGCGCGCACGGCGACGCCCGCTTCTTCCACGAGCAGCCGCGCGTTCACGAACTGGTCTGCCGTCATCGGCCACGCCAGCATGGGCACCCCTGCGGCCACCGCCTCCAGCACCGAGTTCCACCCGCAGTGCGTCATGAACCACCCCACCGCCGCGTGCCGCAGCGTCGCCACCTGGGGCGCCCACCCGCGCACTACCACGCCGCGCCCTGCCGCCGCCGCGCGCGCCTCGAAACCTTGTGGGACCAAGCCGCCGTCGTTCCCGGCGCCCACGACCCACACGAACGGGACGGGGCTCCGCTCCAGCGCTTCGGCCAGCGCCGCGGCCGCTGGCTGGGTCAGCACCACCAGGCTGCCGAAGCTCACGTACAGGACTGAACCTTCCGGGAACGCGTCCAGCCACGCGGTGAGGTCGCCGGCCGCGACGGCCGCCTCCCCGCCGCGCTGGCCGGCGGCGTCTGCCTCCGGCGCGACCGGTCCCACCGCCCACACGCGCCTTGACCCCAGGTCACCGAGCGGCGTGTCCAGGTACCTCCCCTCGAGGGCACGGAACGTGTTGGACACGAAGCCCCAGCTCTCGAGGTTCCAGAGATAGTTCCGCCTCACTGCCTCGCCGAACTCTTCTTCCACGAGGCCTTCGGCGTACATCCTGTACATGATGGAGAGCTCCTTCCACTGATACACCGGCTCGCCAGGAATATCCGGGAAGTCAACGACGTGGTCGGCGTCTGGCGGTCGCTGCTTGACGAGTCGGCGGAAGAGCGAATGCGGGACGGCGGTGCCGAGGACGCCGGAAGGCGTGAAGACCATCCTCGGGACGCCAAGCTCGGCCGCGAGAGGCTGCGTCCATCCGCAGAAGAAATCGGATAGGATGGCGACGAAGGGGTGCGACTTGGCCCACGCGAGGATGGGGTGGTGGAGGGCGGCGAGCGCGTGGACGAAGACGGCGGCGTAGGTGGGAGGGCAGTCCTGGAAGCTCTCGAGGCCCGCGGGGAGAGAAGGGTGGGAGGGGAAGGGGAGCGTGAGGGGTCGGACCATGTCGGGGTGAGCAGCGAGGAGAGGCGAGAGCAGGTAGGCGTTGGCGAGCGTGGTGACGACGGTGAGGCGGACTCCGCGCGCGGCGAGCAGGGCAGCCAGGTCGAGGAGCGCCACCGTGTGGCCCTGCGCGGGGAAGGGCACGACGAGGACGCAAGGCTTGGACGCCGCCATCTCCACAGATGGATCGGAGGTACCCATCCGCACGTTGACTCGTTGAGACGAGTACGATTGGTACTGCCAGTGCCTTGGGCTTGGGAGCGGTGAGCTGCTGGGAACTGGATTAGTCGATTATAAATAGGGTTTGAGTGCACATGCAGCTCGATCGCCTCCCTGCCGATCTGGAGTTTAGACAAACGAGGGTCATTAGGGCGCAAGCCGCGCAACCAGAGCGCGATTGAATTTTTTTTCACACATTTTCTTTACCGAGCACCTCCAAAAGACCAGGTTGGCACATCTTAAGATTAACGAAGTCACCACAAGGCACTTTGTAGTCGAGACCTCGAGGGGCACATCATACCCAAGAATAGCATCGGAAACCTAAATTAAATTCAGAAAACACACGAGGCTATCTAATCTATGCTTAGTTCTCGATTTAATCTGAGAATTAGTTAATCTCAATGACTGACGCATATTGACCTATCTCGATCATGATTTTAGTTATCGTCGGCCCCCCTTCATCCGGTTGTTCTATGGGCTCCAAGAGGGTGGAGGCTCACATTGTTTCCTAGAGCATCATCGTCCTGTGGTGCTAAGAATACTCCCGGAAGAGGGATTGCATCATATCATGACCATGGGGTGCTTGAGGAAAAGATAGCCCTGCTCTAGAGATGGGACACCACCAAGTAAGCCCCTATGTGGTCTATCGGATACAACCAATTTTCTAGTTGTCTTGTTCTTTGTTATGCGTGTCTCTAGCTTCCCCTATTCAGGTTCTCGCCTCAAGCTTGTTGTCGTATTGAATCCATCTTCGTCCTTGTTGTCTTTACACACTTGTTAGAGCCTTGGCAGGGTGGAGAAGGCATGCGAAAGGTTAGCCGTGTAGGACCAATAGGGAGCTGGCGCACCACACACTAGGCACACCCACCTGTGGCTATCCCAGCTCCCACTGCCTCTCAGCCGAGGGGTTGGTCACACCTCTAATATATAGCGAGAGGTGCCATGATTTTTAGTTGACACAACTGGTAGAGGATGCTATGTCGAAAGTTGCTTTCGACGAATGCATGACTCATTATGTGTATGCCGTGCATTATTATTTTTATGAAGCAAGTACATTCAAGGCTATGGCTCAATGCATCTTGTAGTACGGCTAGGCCGCAAATGATGGACTCTCTTGATCGAATGGTTATCTCCCTCGTTATCATCTCGTAGACCATAGTGGCCTCTTGCACCAGCCTTATTATCAGTCTCAAGCGATGTAGTGTTATGCAATCTTGGATCCACTAATTAGCTTTTCCAACACACATGCACTATGGGCCCGCTCCACGATCGTCTTGGCCCACCAACCTAGAGCTATCTTCTTCCAAAAGATTAGTCTGATAGGGGGTCACCTTCATGAAAATTGCTAGTTGTGCACGGGCACCATGGTGTCCGTCTAGAAAAAACAATTTTCTACAGCGCATTTTTTTTGATTTTTTTGTAAAAACACACACACATGTGATGAAAATTTTGTATTTTTAGATGTTTTTCTTTGGGAAAGGTTGTAGATCAGCCGGCCGATCTCGTCTAATCAGCGGCAAGATCCTACTGCCACAACCTGGATGGGTGGTGTGCCCCATTACTAGGCACACATGATGTCACAGCCTTATCAATTCATCATCTTCGTCTTTTTCCCTACATCGCTAGCTTTCCAAATCTTCTTTCCATCGCGTCGCCAATGAGCCCTCCTCCCTCCGTTGGTTCTCATGCTTCTGTTGTTGCGAGACAGGGGACGACCGTGATGTGGGGCGTTGCAGGGGTCACTCGCTGCAACAGACCTGATAGGGGGTGCTATGGAGGATCGGCGCCTCCGCTGTAAGAGGCCAGGCTGAGGTTGATGTTGCATGGTGGGACAACAAATGTACCGCCGGGGGGGGGGGGGGGGGCAGCGCGTGATGCTACGACTGACACAAATCAGAGTAGCGAGGCGTCGACGTGCTTGAGCGGGTGTGGCAATCGGTGATCACCAATACTTCGCCCGATGGTGGTTCGTGCTGTAAGCGGACCACGTCGGCCACCCGATGCTGGGATCGGTAGCCATGGTGCTAGCATCAGTGGCCATCGATGTTGCGACTAGCGATGGTCGGTGCCGCAAACGAACCACACCGACGACCAATGTTGGACCGGTAGTCACCGATGCTGGGGCCAGTGGTGGCTGGTGTTGCAATCGACCACCATAATCCACCATCGCTACCGACGAGGACGATGTGAGGGTCGGGCACCAGGTTGGGGTCGTTTGGTGTTTAAAGGCGATCGTCGGAGATCGCCCTCCCCCGACGAGTGCCTACACGGCCATGTGGCTATGGTGGGGGCGGAGCTGCAATGGGGGCCCGGTGGAGCTTTGAGCGGCCAACGTGTTTGTTAGCCCCGTGAGAACCAAGGTCTCACGAACCCGTCAAGCATGGGCCACGACGGTACTGTTGGGCACGTTAACACTAGTTAATGATACGTCCATTTTGCATCATGTTTTCCTACTGTTATTTATAATGTTTTTATGCATAATAATAATTTATGGAGTAATACTAATGTCTTTTCTCTCATAATATGCAAGGTTTACACAAAGAGGGAGAATAGCGGCAGCTAGAATTCTGGACCTGAAAAAGCTATGTCAGAGATACCTATTCTGCACATCTCCAAATGAGCTGAAATTTTCCATAGAATTATTTTGGAATATATAAGAAATATTGGAGCAAATAACTACCAGAGGAGGGCTGCCTAGTGCCCACAAGACACCAGGGGGTGCCAGGCCCCCCAGGCGCGCCCTGGTGGGTGGTGGGCAGCCTAGCCCACCTCCGGTGCCCATCTTCTGGTATATAAGGTCTTTTGACCTAGAAAAAAAATAAGGAGAGGACTTTCGGGAAGGAGCGCCGCCGTCTCGAGGCGGAACTTGAGCAGGAGCACTTTTGCCCTCCGGCGGAGCGATTCCGCCGGGTGAACTTCCCTCCCGGAGGGGGAAATCGAAGCCATCGTCATCACCAACAACCCTCTAATCTTTGGGATGCCAATCTTCATCAACATCTTCAACATCACCATCTCATCTCAAACCCTAGTTCATCTCTTGTGTTCAATCTTTGTACCGAAACCTCAGATTGGTACCTGTTGGTGACTAGTAGTGTTGATTACATCTTGTAGTTGATTACTATATGGTTTATTTGGTGGAAGATTATATGTTCAGATCCATTATGCTATTTAATACCCCTCTGATCTTGAGCATGAATATCATTTGTGAGTAGTTACCTTTGTTCTTGAGGTCACGGGAGAAGTCATGTTGCAAGTAATCATGTGAATTTGATATCTGTTCGATATATTGATGATATGTATGTTGTGATTCCCTTAGTGGTGTTATGTGAATGTCAACTACATGACACTTCACCATCTTTGGGCCTAAGGGAATGCATTGTGGAGTAGTTATTAGATGATGGGTTGCTAGAGTGACAGAAGCTTAAACCCTAGTTTATGCGCTATTTCGTAAGGGACTGATTTGGATCCATATGTTTAATGTTATGGTTAGATTTTTTTCTACTTTTCTCGTAGTTGCGGATGCTTGCGAGGGGGTTAATCATAAGTGGGAGGCTTGTTCAAGTAAGAACAACACCCAAGCATCGGTCCACCCACATATCAAATTATCAAATTAGTGAACGCGAATCAAACCAACATGATGAAAGTGACTAGATGAAATTCCCGTGTGCCCTCAAGAACGCTTTGCTTATTATTAGAGACCGTTTTGGCCTTTGCCACAAAAGGATTGGGCTACCTTGCTGCACTTTATTTACCATTACTGTCATTTGCTCGTTACAAATTATCTTGCCATCAAACTACCTGTTACCGACAATTTCGGTGCTTGCAGAAATTACCTTGCTGAAAACCGCTTGCCATTTCCTTCTGCTCCTCGTTGGGTTCGACACTCTTACTTATCGAAAGGACTACAATTGATCCCCTATACTTGTGGGTCATCAAGACTCTTTTCTGGCGCCGTTGCCGGGGAGTGAAGTGCTCTTGTTAAGTGGAAATCGGTATTGAAAAATTTATATTACGTGCTAAAATTTATTGTCACTTGTCACTATGGAAAACAATTCTTGGAGGGGTTTGTTCGGGGTATCTTCACCTCGACCAAAAACACAAAGAGTTGCCCCTCAACCTACTACACCTACTGAAAATATTAGTTATGAAATTCCTTCGGGTATGATAGAGCAACTGCTAGCTAATCCTTATGCAGGAGACGGAACAGTACATCCCGATATGCATTTGATACATGTGGATGCAATTTGTGGATTATTTAAGCTTGCAGGTTTACCCGGAGATGAAGTTAAAAATAAGGTTTTCCCTTTATCTTTGAAGGGAAAAGCATTGACATGGTATAGGCTATGCGATGATATTGGATCTTGGAACTGGAATCGATTGAAATTGGAATTTCACCAAAAGTTTTATCCTATGCATCTAGTTCATCGTGATCAGAATTATATATATATAATTTTTGGCTTCATGAAGGAGAAAGTATCGCTCTAATTTGGGGGAGGCTTACCAATCATGAGCTCTCGAGAGAAATTATTATCCAGAATTTTTATGCTCAGCTTTCTCGTGATGATCAATCCATGCTCGATACTTCTTGTGTTGGTTGTTTTATGAAGAAGACTATTGAATTCAAGTGGGATCTCTTGGAAAGAATGAAACGCAACTCTGAAGATTGGGAACTCGATGAAGGTAAAGAGTCAGGTATTAAGCTTGAGTTTGATTGTGTTAAATCTTTTATGAATACCGATGCTTTTCACAAGTTTAGCAGTAAATATGGACTTGACTCTGAGATAGTTGCCTCTTTTTATGAATCATTTGCTACTCATGTTGATCTCCCTAAGGATAAGTGGTTTAAATATCATCCCCCTATTAAACAAGAAATCAAAGAACCGGTCAGAGCTAATGATGAAACTATCATTTACAATGTTGATCCAGTTGTACCTACTGCTTATATTGAAAACCCACCTTTCCCTGTTAGGATAAAGGAACATGCTAAGGTATCAACCGTGGTTCGCAAAAGTAATATTAAAGCACCTAAACCCTCTGAACAAATTAAAGTAGAACCTAGTGTTGCTATGGTTAAAGATCTCTTGGTGTAAAATATTGATGGGCATGTTATTTACTTCTGTGATGAAGCATCTAGAATTGCCAAACCCGATGAAAAAGATAAACATAGACCTGTAGTGGGCATGCCTGTTGTCTCAGTTAAAATAGGAGATCATTGCTATCATAGTTTATGTGATTTAGGTGCTAGTGTGAGTGATATTCCTTTTACCTTATATCAAGAAATTATGAATGACATAGCACCCACTGAAATAGAAGACATAGATGTCACTATTAAACTTGCTAATAGAGACACCATCAAACCACTTGGGATAGTTAGAGATGTTGAAGCCTTGTGTGGGAAAATAAAATACCCTACTGATTTTCTAGTTCTTGGTTCCCCACAGGATGACTTCTGTCCCATTATCTTTGGTAGACCTTTCTTGAACACTGTCAATGCTAAGATAGATTGTGAAAAAGAAATTGTCAGTATTAGTTTTGGTGATGTGTCTCATGAGTTTAATTTTTCTAAGTTTCGTAGACAACCTCATAATAAAGAATTACCTAGTAAGAATGAAATAATTGGTCTTGCTTCTATTGCCGTACCTCCTACTGATCCACTATAACAATATTTGCTAGATCATGAAAATGATATGCACTTGCATGAAATAGATAAAATATTCTTTGAACAACAACCTATCCTTAAACACAATTTGCCTATTAAAACTCTAGGAAGTCCTCTTTCACCTAAAGGTGATCCTGTGTTTGAATTCAAGCAATTGCCTGACTGTCGGGGTACACAAACCAGGGTGTATGTTTCCCCCTGACTTGTGCCCGGACAGGCAGATCTCCGGCGCGATAGCAACAGAGCAAACTGCACCAAGCATCCAAGACAAGTCCAAGCAGAAGAGATGGCTCTTTGAGAAATCAAAGGGCGGATCAAGAAGACCAAGACAAACTCATATATACTATATCATCAATGAACGTTAAGCGTGCGGACCCTACGGGTCCGAGAATGATGTAGACATGACCGACACACCTCTCCGGCCAATAACCAATAGTGGGACCTGGATGCCCATATTGGTTCCTACATATTCTATGAAGATCTTTATTGGTCGAACCGTTATGACAACATACGTAATTCCCTTTGTCTGTCGGTATGTTACTTGCCCGAGATTCGATCGTCGGTATCTCCATACCTAGTTCAATCTCGTTACCGGCAAGTCTCTTTACTCGTTCCGTAATACATCATCTTGTAACTAACTCCTTAGTCACTTTGCTTGCAAGATTCTTATGATGTGTATTACCGAGAGGGCCCAGAGATACCTCTCCGATACACGGAGTGACAAATCCCAATCTCGATCCATGCCAACTCAACAGACACCTTTGGAGATACCTGTAGAGCATCTTTGTAATCACCCAGTTACATTGTGACATTTGATAGCACACAAGGCATTCCTCCGGTATCCGGGAGTTGCATGATCTCATGGTCGGAGGAACATGTATTTGACATTAAGAAAGCAGTAGCAATAAATTGAACGATCATATGCTAAGCTAACGGATGGGTCTTGTCCATCACATGATTCTCCTAATGATGTGATCCCGTTATCAAATGACAACTCATGTCTATGGTTAGGAAACCTTAACCATCTTTTGATCAACGAGCTAGTCTAGTAGAGGCTCACTAGGGACATGGTATTTGTTTATATATCCACACATGTATGTAAGTTTCCGGTCAATACAATAATAGCATGAATAATAAACCTTTATCATGAATAAGGAAATATAATAATAACAACTTTATTATTGCCTCTAGGGCATATTTCCATCAGTCTCCCACTTGCACAAATGTCAATAATCTAGATTACATAGTAACGAATCTAACACCCATGGAGTCTTGGTGCTGATCATGTTTTGCCCGCGGAAGAGGTTTAGTCAACGAGTCTGCTACATTCAGATCCGTATGTATTTTGCAAATTTCTATGTCCCCATCCTTGACCTTTTCACGAATGGAGTTGAAGCGTCTCTTGATGTGCTTGGTTCTCTTGTGAAACCTGGATTCCTTCGCCAAGGCAATTGCTCCAGTGTTGTCACAAAAGATTTTCATTGGACCCGATGCACTGGGTATTACACCCATATCGGATATGAACTCCTTCATCCAGACTCCTTCATGCGCTGCTTCCGAAGGAGCTACGTACTCCACTTCACACGTAGATCCTGCCACGACGGTCTGCTTGGAAATACACCAACTGAGTGCTCCACCATTCAATACAAATACGTATCCGGTTTGTGACTTAGAGTCATCCGGATCAGTGTCGAAGCTAGCATCAACGTAACCCTTTACGACGAGCTCTTCGTCACCTCCATAAACGAGAAACATATCCTTGGTCCTTTTCAGGTACTTCAAGATGTTCTTGACCGCTATCCAGTGATCCACTCCTGGATTACTTTGGTACCACCCTGCCAAACTTATGACAAGGCACACATCAGGTCTGGTACACAGCATAGCATACATGATAGAACCTATGGCTGAGGCATAGGTAAGGACTTTCATTCTGTCTCTATCTTCTGCCGTGGTCGGGCTTTGAGTCTGACTCAATTTCACACCTTGCAACACAGGCAAGAACCCTTTCTTTGACTGGTCCATTTTGAACTTCTTCAGAACTTTGTCAAGGTATGTGCTTTGTCAAAGTCCTATTAAGGGTCTTGATCTATCCCTATAGATCTTGATGCCCAATATATAAGCAGCTTCACCGAGGTATTTCATTGAAAAATTCTTATTCAAGTATCCTTTTATGCTATCCAGAAATTCTATATCATTTCCAATCAACAATATGTCATCCACATATAATATAAGAAATGCTACAGAGCTCCCACTCACTTTCTTGTAAATACAGGCTTCACCGTAAGTCTGTATAAAACCATATGCTTTGATAACCTCATCAAAGCATATATTCCAACTCCGAGATGCTTGCACCAGTCCATAGATGGATCGCTGGAGCTTGCACACTTTGTCAGCACCTTTAGGATCGACAAAACCTTCTGGTTGCATCATATACAACTCTTCTTTAAGAAATCCATTAAGGAATGCAGTTTTGACGTCCATTTGCCATATTTCATAATCATAAAATGCGGAAATTGCTAACATGATTCAGATAGACTTAAGCATCGCTACGGGTGATAAAGTCTCATCGTAGTCAACCCCTTGAACTTGTCGAAAACCTTTTGCGACAAGTCGAGCTTTGTAGATAGTAACATTACCATCAGCGTCTGTCTTCTTCTTGAAAATCCATTTATTCTCAATGGCTTGCCGATCATCGGGAAAGTCCACCAAAGTCCACACTTTGTTCTCATACATGGATCCTATCTCAGATTTCATGGCCTCAAGCCATTTATCGGAATCTGGGCTCATCACAGCTTCTTCATAGCTCGTAGGTTCGCTGTGGTCTAATAACATGACTTCCAGGACATAATTACCGTACCACTCTGGTGCGGAACGTGTTCCTGTCGACCTACAAAGTTCAGTAGTAACTTGATATGAAGTTTCATGATCATCATCATTAGCTTCCTCTCTAGTTGGTGTAGGCATCACGGAAATGTTTTTCCTTGGTGTACTACTTTCCAATTCGACAGAAGGTACAACTACCTCATCAAGTTCTACTTTCCTCCCACTCACTTCTTTCGAGAGAAACTCCTTCTCTAGAAAGGACCCATTCATGGCAACAAAGATCTTGCCTTTGGATCTGTGGTAGAAGGTATACCCAAGGGTCTCTTTTGGGTATCCTATGAAGACACACTTCTCTGCTTTGGGTTCGAGCTTATCAGGCTAAAGCTGTTTGACATAAGCATCGCATCCCAAACTTTAAGAAATGACAGCTTACGTTTCTTGCCAAACCATAGTTCATACGGTGTCATCTCAACAGATTTAGACGGTGCCCTATTTAACGTGAATACGGCTATCTCTAATGCATAACCCCAAAACGATAGTGGTAAATCAGTAAGAGACATCATAGAATGCACCATATCTAATAAAGTACGGTTACGACATTCGGACACACCATTACGCTGTGGTGTTCGAGGTGGCGTGAGTTGTGAAACAATTCCACATTTTTTAAATGAAGGCCAAACTCGTAACTCAAATATTCACCTCCCCGATTCGATCGTAGAAACTTCATTTTCTTGTTATGATGATTCTCTACTTCACTCTGAAATTCTTTGAACTTTTCAAATGTTTCAGACTTGTGTTTCATCAAGTAGATATACCCATACCTACTCAAATCATCTGTAATGGTTATAAAATAACGATACCCGCCGCATGCCTCAACACTCATTGGACCGCATACATCGGTATGTATTATTTCCAATAAGTCATTAGCTCGCTCCATTGTTCCGGAGAACGGAGTTTTAGTCATCTTGTCGATGAGGCATGGTTCGCAAGTATCAAATGATTCATAATCAAGTGATTCCAAAAGTCCATCTGCATGGAGTTTCTTCATGCGCTTTACACCAATATGACCTAAACGGCAGTGCCACAAGTATGTTGCACTATCATTATCAACTTTGCATCTTTTGGTATCAATATTATGAATATGTGTATCACTACGATCGAGATTTAACAAGAACAGACCATTCATCAAAGGTGCATGACCATAAAAGATATTATTCATATAAATAGAACAACAATTATTCTCTGACTTAAATGAATAATCGTCTCGCAATAAACAAGATCCAGATATAATGTTCATGCTCAACGCTGGCACCAAATAACAATTATTGAGGTCTAAAACTAATCCCGAAGGTAGATGTAGAGGTAGTGTGCTGACGGCGATCACATCGACCTTGGAACCATTCCCGACGCGCATTGTCACCTCGTCCTTAGCCAATCTTCGTTTATTCCGTAGCTCATGTTTAGAGTTGCAAATATGAGCAACTGAACCAGTATCAAATACCCAGGCGCTACTACGAGCATTAGTAAGGAACACATCAATAACATGTATATCAAATATACTTTTGTTCACTTTGACATCCTTCTTATCCGCCAAATACTTGGGGCAGTTCCGCTTCTAGTGACCATTTCCCTTGCAGTAGAAGCACTCAATTTCAGGCTTGGGTCCAGCTTTGGGCTTCTTCATGGGAGTAGCAACTTGCTTGCCATTCTTCTTGAAGTTCCCTTTCTTTCCCTTGCCATTTTTATTGAAACTAGTGGTCTTGTTAACCATCAACACTTGATGCTCCTTCTTGATTTCTATCTCCGCCGATTTCAGCATCGCGAAGAGCTCAGGAATCGTTTTTGTTATCCCTTGCATATTATAGTTCATCACAAAGCCTTTATAGCTTGGTGGAAGTGATTGACGAACTCTGTCAATAACAGACTCATCTGGGAGCTCAATTCCCAGCTAAGTCAAGTAGTTACGATACCCAGACATTTTGAGTATGTGTTCACTAACATAACTGTTCTCCTCCATCTTACAGCTATAGAAGTTGTTAGAGACTTCATATCTCTCAACCCGGGCATTAGCTTGAAATATCAACTTCAGCTCTTGGAACATCTCATATGCTCCATGGCGTTCAAAATGTTTTTGAAGTCCCAGTTCTAAGCCGTAAAGCATGGCACACTGAACTATTGAGTAGTCATCAGATCGAGCCTGCCAGACGTTCATAACATCTTCAGTAGCTCCTGCAGCTGGTCTGTCACCTAGCGGTGCATCAAGGACATAATTCTTCTGTGCAGCAATGAGGATAATCCTCAAGTTACGGACCCAGTCCGTGTATTTGCTACCATAATCTTTCAACTTAGCTTTCTCTAGGAACGCATTAAAATTCAGGGGAACGGTAGCACGGGCCATTGATCTACAATATAGATATGCAAAAACTATTAAGACTAAGTTCATGATAAATTAAGTTCAATTAATCATATTACTAATGAATTCCACTTAAATCAACATCCCTTAAGTTATCTAAGTGATACATGATCCAAATCAACTAACACATGTCCGATCATCACGTGAGATGGGGTAGTCATCAATGGTGAACATCTCTATGTTGATCATATCTACTATATGACTCATGTTCGACCTTTCGGTCTCCAGTGTTCCGAGACCATGTCTGTACATGCTAGGCTCGTCAAGTTTAACCCAAGTATTCTGCATGTGTAAATCTGGCTTACACCCGTCGTATGTGAACGTAGAGTCTATCACACCCGATCATCACGAGGTGCTTCAAAACGACAAACTTTAGCAACGGTGCATACTCGGGGAGAACACTTTTATCTTGAAATTTAGTGAAGGGATCATCTTATAATGCTACCGTCGTTCTAAGCAAAATAAGATGCATAAAGGATAAACATCACATGCAATCAAAATATGTGACATGATATGGCCATCATCATCTTGTGCTTTTGATCTCCATCTCCAAAGCATCGTCATGATCTCCATCGTCACCGGCTTGACACCTTGATCTCCATCGTTGCGTCGGGGTCGTCTCGCCAACTATTGCTTCTACAACTATTGCTAACGCATAGCGATAAACTAAAGCAATTACATGGCGCTTGCATTTCATACAATAATTAAGAGACAACCCTAAGGCTCATACCGATTGTCGATATTACAAAACATGATCATCTCATACAACAACGTATATCACATCACGTCTTGACCATATCACATCACAACATGCCCTACAAAAACAAGTTAAACGTCCTCTACTTTGTTGTTGCAAGTTTTACGTGGCTGCTACGGGCTTCTAGGAAGAACCATTCTTACCTACGCAAAAACCACAATGGTGATTATCAAGTTTTCTGTTTTAACCTTGTTCAAGGACCGGCCGTAGTCAAATTCGATTCAACTAAAGTAGGAGAAACAGACACCCGCCAGCCACCTTTATTCAAAACAAGTTGCATGTTAGTCGGTGGAACCGGTCTCATGTACGTGGATATGTAAGATTGGTCCGAGCCGCTTCATCCCTCAATGCCGCCGAATCAAAATAAGACGTTGGTGGTAAGCAGTATGAACATCACCGCCCACAACTTCTTTGTGTTCTACTCGTGCATTTCATCTACGCATAGACCTGGCTCATGATGCCACTGTTGGGAAACGTTGCATGGAAAAAAAATCTACGCACACGCAAGATCTATCCATGGAGATGCATAGCAACGAGAGGGGAGAGTGTGTCTACGTACCCTCGTAGACCGTTAAGCGGAAGCGTTTATCAACATGGTTGTTGTAGTCGAACACCTTCGCGATCGAACCGATCAAGTACCAAATGTACGACACCTTCGCGTTCTACACACGTTCAGCTTGATGACGTCCTCGCCTTCTTGATCCAGCAAGACGGGCGAAGTAGTAGATGAGTTCCGGCAGCACAACGGTGGGGTGACTGTGATGGTGAACTTGTTCCCGCAGGGCTTCGCCGTGCACTGCGGAAAAATTGGACGGAGGATGAAACTATGGAGAGGGGCGCCGCACACGGCTAAGAGATTGTCGTGGGTTGTGTGGCGCCCCCTCCCTCATATATATATAGGTGGGGGGGAGGAGGGAAGGCAGCCTAGGGCTCCCCCAAGGGTCCGACAGCCACCTTGGGTGCCTGCCCTGGCCATGCTCCCCTTCCTTCTTTGGCCCGCAGGGGGAGGCAGGAGGTGGTGGCGCCCCCCTTTCCTTTTTCTTAGGTGGAGGGGAAGGCAGGAGGGGCTAGCCCTCCCCCTTTCCTTTCCTAGGGCCGGCGGCCAGGGAGTGGGCGCGTCAGCCCCCTTGCGAGCTCGTGTGTGCCTCCCCTTGGCCCATTAGGCCCATATACCTCCCGGGGACTCCAGGAAACCATTCCGTTGATCCGATGATTACTCGGTATACTCCGAAACCTTTCCGGTGACCAAATATCATCGTCCTATATATCAATCTTTACCTACGGATCATTCTGGAGCTCCTCTTCATGTCCGTGTTCTCATCCGGGACTTCAAACAACATTCGGTCACCAATTCACATAACTCATATAATACTATATCGTCAACGAACGTTAAGCGCGCGGACCCTACGGGTTCGAGAATGATGTAGACATGACCAAGACACCTCTCCAGTCAATAACCAATAGCGGGACCTGGATGCCCATATTGGTTCCTACATATTCTACAAAGATCTTTATCGGTCGAACCGTTATGACAACATATGTAATTCCCATTGTCTGTCGGTATGTTACTTGCCTGAGATTCGATCGTCGGTATCTCCATACCTAGTTCAATCTCGTTACCAGCAAGTCTCTTTACTCGTTCCATAATACATCATCTCATAACTAACTCCTTAGTCACTTTGCTTGCAAGCTTCTTATGATGTGTATTGCCGAGAGGGCCTAGAGATACCTCTCCGATACACGGAGTGACAAATCCCAATCTCGATTCATGCCAACTCAACAAACACCTTTGGAGATACCTGTAGAGCATCCTTATAATCACCCAATTACGTTGTGACGTTTGATAGCACACAAGGCATTCCTCCGGTATCCGGGAGTTGCATGATCTCATGGTCGAAGGAACATGTATTTGACATTAAGAAAGCAGTAGCAATAAACTTAACGATCATATGCTAAGCTAACGGATGGGTCTTGTCCATCACATCATTCTCCTAATGATGTGATCTGGTTATCAAATGACAACTCATGTTTATGGTGAGGAACCTTAACCATCTTTTGATCAACAAGCTAGTCTAGTAGAGGCTCGCTAGGGACACGGTATTTGTTTATATATCCACACATGTATTAATTTTTCGGTCAATACAATTCTAGCATGAATAATAAACCTTTATCATGAATAAGGAAATATAATAATAACAACTTTATTATTGCCTCTAGGGCATATTTCCATCAATCTTGATGAGAAAAAGATATATCCTGTTATTATTAGTGCTAACCTTTCAGAACATGAAGAAGAAAGATTATTAAAAATTCTGATGAAGCACCATGCTGGTATTGGATATACTCTAGATGATCTTAAGGGCATTAGTCCCACTCTCTGTCAGCACAAGATTAATATGGAACCTGATGCTAAACCCGTTGTTGATCACCAACGACGATTGAATCCTAAGATGAAAGAAGTGGTAAGAACTGAAATACTAAAGCTTCTGGAAGAAGGTATAATCTATCCCATAGCTGATACTAGATGGGTAAGTCATGTTCATTGTGTCCCTAAGAAAGGAGGTGTAACTGTTGTTCCTAATGATAAAAATGAACTTATCCCACAAAGAATTGTGACACGCTATAGAATGGTAATTGATGTTAGAAAATTAAATAAAGCTACTAGAAAAGATCATTACCCTCTGCCTTTTATTGATCAAATGTTGGAAAGATTATCTAAGCACACACACACTTTTGTTTTCTTGATGGATTTTCTGGTTTCCCTCAAATACCTGTATCACAACCTAATCAAGAGAAAACCACCTTTACTTGTCCTGTTGGTACTTATGCTTATAGACGTATGACTTTTGGTTTATGTAATGCAGCTGCTACCTTTCAAAGCTGTATGACTGCTATATTCTCTGATTTTTGTGAAAAGATTGCTGAGGTTTTCATGGATGATTTTTCCGTTTACGAAACTTCTTTTGATGATTGCTTAAGCAACCTTGATCGAGTTTTGCAGAGATGTGAACAAACTAACACTACAAAAAAAGACACATCCGTGACATTTTGGCCTGAATGAATTTTTTTGGTCATGCTTATGACACTTCTATGACGATAATTGTGACAAAACCCGGTATCATCATAGATGTGGTGGGCTCCTACTTCTATGAAAAAAATCATGATAGAAAATGGGCTTTTCATCCTGGGCGGGCCGGAGATGCACCTGCATGACATTCTTTGTGGTAGAAGCGAGGGCAAGGAAAATATCGCGGAGTTCCCGGTTACGGTGGGTGGTCGGGGCCGAGCGATGCACGGAGGTTTGCACGTTTCTCTCGTATACGTACGCGCGTGTGTGCTAGGCGTTGGGCTCTAACTGAACCTGAGCGAGGCATTTGCTTACTGAACCAGAGCGATTGCACTAGCTATGTACGTTACTGAACCCGGGCGATCGATCCCTTGGCTGTTAACTGAACCCAAGCGATTCCTTCGCTACTGCTGCTAACTGAACCCGAGCGATCGATCAATCGATCGCTGATGCTGCTGCTTACTGAAGCCGATCGAACCTGCTGCCTTTTGATGAACAGTGAATGTGGGGGTTGGTTGAACGAGTCAAGACGTATGTGGTTGGGGTTGGATGAACAGTTCCCGGTGGGGTTTGATGAACAGGACCCCGTGGTAGTAGGCCGTTGCTGCTTGATGAACAGGACCCCGAGAGGAGGCCGCCACAGCCGAGCTAGTTGGGGGTGGATGAACAGGACCTCGTGGAGGGTTGGTTGAACAATAGCCGGTGGAGGGTTGGATGAACAGTAGCCCGTGGATGAACAGTAGCTGGTGGAGGTAGGAGGAAGATGCGGTGGATGAATAGTGCAGGTGGAGGCTAAAGGAAGTCGACGGTGGGTGAACAGTAGCCCGTGGAGTCCCATTTTGTGGTACACCACATCCCTCCCGATGAACAGGACCCCCATTTCGACCGTAGCACTCCAACAGAAGTCCATTTCCTCCGTTTTGCGGTACGCCAGACCCCTCCCGATGAACAGCACCATGTTTCGGCCGTAGGCACTCGAACAGAAGGCCGTTTCCTCCGTTCGGCGGTACGCCAGACCCTTCCCGATGAACAGGACCGCGTTTAGACTGTACGCGGTCGAACAGAAGGCCGTTTTGCGGTACGCCAGACCTCGTTCCCGCTGTTCCGTCCAAGCCAGTTGGCTCTCGATGAACACGACGCGTTCCGACCCAGTGGCTTCGCTCCCGATGAACAGGACGCGTTCCGACCCAGTCACTTGGCTCCCGGTGAACACGACGCTGTTTCCTCTATTCCACCCAGCCGGTTAGCTGCCGATATCGCTGCCATCCGTTGCCTCTCCATGTACACAAGCCCTGGCCGTCCGTATGTGTGAGTACGTGTTTCGAGACCCCGCTCTTATGTACGTACGTGGCCGTATTTTTTGGCATGTGGTTGTATGTACGTGTACACGGTTTATACGGGACAGCCTGAACTGCTATGTGGGGGGCTGTACTATGACATGTGCCAGTACTTACTCGGCCACGGTTCATCGTTGTAGAGCGGCCGATCGACCAGTATGTACGTACACCTTCGCGACAAGACAGACAATGCTACGTACGCTTTGACCGGGTAGGTCCCAGCTGTCAGGGAGGATATAGCTGCTGGGTCCCAGCTGTCAGGGGGAGGAATCATTTTTTCGCGTAATAAGGAGGCACTTCCTTGCGTGCGAAGATGTAGCTAGTGGGTCCCAGCTGTCAGGGGCAGGAATAAGGAGGCACTTCCTTCCTTGCGAAGATATACGTGGTGGGTCCCAGCTTTCAGGGGGAGGAATAATTTTATTTTCGTGTAATAAGGAGACGGTTGCATGCGTGTGTCCATGGACCTGGTGCGTCCCCACTGTCAGCCTCTCCACGTACAGTCCTCTTCCGATGACTCGTTTGTTTACCACGTTGACCAAGCCGCGCCGAGTGCACCAAGGAGGTGGACGACGGAGAGGCCCCGTACGGCAACGAGCCGGTGATGGGAAGACGCGGCAGTGGAGTCACAGACAGAGAGGTGTACGAGGGTTAACTGGTTCTGGTGCGGCGTGGTTCTGCAGTCGGCGGAGAATAACAGGAGGTGTGGAGGGGTGGCTTGGCCAGCGGTGGGGTAGTGCTTCGCAGCGAAGCGTGCTAAGCAGAGCTGCTAGCAGCCGGAGGCGGGAGCAGGTGGTCCTGGCGGCGCTGGAGGAAGAAGACGAGAGATTGAAGATGAATACCGGCCGTTGGATGTAAATCCAATGGCTATCGATGTCAGAATCATTTGTTGACTAAGTTGACAACGCCTTGCATAGGCTTCGACCTATTGGCCCACATGTCAGCCTGTAAACATGTGGCACATATTTAACCCATGTTTTCTAGGATTTACAGTCCATTTGCTGGGCTGGGTGAACAAATAATTTCACGTCAATGCGGGCCATTTAATTTTTTCTAAGAAATCACAGCCCATTTGCACTTTCTTGAAATACACGAATTAGCTGGGCTTGTTCTATATTTAATGTTAGGTTAGAACGAGCAATTAATATCAAAAAATAAACCGGAGCTACACATTTTATTATATATAAAATTTACAAATTAGCGAGTTATTGCTCAAAAGAAAAATGAGCGCGTTATTATTACATTGGTCCTTAAAATCTTCGCAAGCTTTTGTACGCAATCACCAGGATTTTCCTTGACTGAGAGTCAAAAACAACTAGGATTTTCCTTGCCAAATTCTGTTAAACATTTATTTTTATAAGTTAATAAGACATGGGATGTTTTTATAATGTATATATAAGTTTCGATTAAATATGTCCCCGCAAAAAAATTAAATATACGATAGTAGTAATAATATAAATATATAATGTGGTTAGAAGGGAAAACATAAATTGGACACTGTATTATTATTGTTATATATAGATAAATAGAACAGAGATCTGCGTTTTATTAAAAAAATAGATTGGGCTGCCGATGTTTAAGAAAAAGTAAAACCTATTCTGGGACGCCCATAGGCCGGTACGTACATCATGGACCTAAAAAAATAAGTTGAAACCACTGTCTTGGTATGTCGTGGGCTACGCATGTTAAAAACAAAACCTAGGTCTAGCTGATACTTGTTCGCCCTTTGAAAAAAATGATACCAGCTAGATCCCCGATACCCCTTTCCCGCAAAAAAAAAGATCCCCGATACCCCTAAAAAAAAGCTCCCCGATGACAGTCATCGTTAGAAATTTATTTCGTTTATTGACTAGGTTGACAAACCCGTGGGCCGCAACGTCAGTATACAATTAGGAGGAAGCTTTTTTTTCCAATGAGGCACTTGCTTGCGTACGGCTTGGACCTGGTGGGTCCCCACTATATGCCTCTCGGCGTACAGTCCTCTCCGGATTCCTCTTATTTGTTGAGCATGTTGACAACGGCATACAGCGGCGCCATGGCGAGCGCACACGGACGGGAAAGAACCAGAGCCGGGGAAGACGCCTTCATTCTTTCGAACATACCGCACTAGCCCGGTGGCTGCAGCCCTCTCACCCAAAAGCTGTGCTGCTCGGGTTCGACTCCATCTGGTGCAGTTGAAAATATATCTAACACTTGCCAAAATTCCGTCCCTAGTTTACCCAGTTTTTTGCACACTCAACATTGTCTTGCCATTTTGAAAATAGCATATCTTTTTGACTTTGCATCATATGAAGATGTGCTATACATGAATGTTGATCAGCATGATGTTAACTTGTTGTTAGTTCCATTTTTTACCATGAATAAAATTTCCAACATTCTGTTATACATGTTTGAAAAGAGCGTGTTGATTTAAATGCTCTGCCTCTGAAACATGTAGTTTCTTATCTGCAAATCACTTGGACAAGCAGCCATCGTCGGTGTTGGATTCGATGCCGCACTTCTTCAATCCCCCGCAGCGCGAGGGGGAAATAAACTTCTATCCCGTGCTGGCGGTTGGGGAATGGAGCGAATTGGATTAAAGAGGGGGCCGGCGGCGCGACTGAAAAAGCACATCAGACACGATTTTTTTCAGTGGATGGCTCTCGATGGCGTTTTTTTTACTTGCCTCTCCACCATACAACTTGTATTTTTAGCCTCCCAGTCCGTGGTGGACCATCAGCCCATTTGCTGGGTGGGCCAACCTACAGAAAGCGGCACTTGATTTTTCATCATGGCCCAAAAATAACGCAGTACTATGTTTGTTTTGAGGCCGAAAACATTACGGCAGGGGTTGAGCGGGGGAGGGGGGAAGACAGAGCAGAAAGATAAAAAAGAGCTGAATTGCCGTTACTACCCTAACAAGCAGGTGCAATTCTTCTCAGGAAGGAGTGTCGTTGACACTCACACATCACAATCCCAAAGTAGACATGCTAACAAGTTCACACACAAGCACAACAGAAAAGGTAAACATTCATAACAAACTCAGGTTCACAAGACACGTTCATATTCATAGCCAACATTCACAATCAACAACTCAAAAGATTCATATATACAAAAGTTCAGCATGTCTATGCATCCAAATGATTGATAGATCACAAGATAATATTCATAGATAACATTCCCAAAAAGATTCAGATATACACATGTTCAACATGTTTATGCATCCAAATGATTGAGAGATCACAGCCAATATCATCCATGGACAAACTTTAATTATCTAGGGTACAGACTGGTAAATGGTGTTCACTCGGTGGTACTTCTTGCTAAAATTAATGCTTGTACGAGCAAACTTGCGAGTACATAAGAGGCAGTACAGACAATCTGAACTTTGCTTGTAGGTTTATCCTCGAGATAGTGGCCTCGATGCCGAGGGAGGTTTGAGCAACTTGGCCACTACTTTCATCCAACTAGTTTACTAGCTCATCTTGGTCCTGTAGCTCGCCAAAATTCTACATTGCAAACAAGAAAGGAGGCGGTCGATTAAATGAACCACCCAAATTTTTTTGTGCAGTTCAACTCAAATGGAGCATCCCTGGCGTGCAGACTAATTAAGTGCCAGATGAATATACGCATCAACCAACTTGTCTGGAATCTTTAGACTCCATGCCATACAGTTCGCTACCATATGTGCCGATAACCAAAAGGCACAAGTTGGGACCAAAGACTGGACTGCGTTTTTCTGGGCTATGCACCAAGCAATATTGTTGGCGTTCACTCTGGCACTTCTTCTTGTCAATATCGATGCTTGTCTGAGTGAACTTTGGAGTACATAGCAGCAGCATAAGTATCTGTCCATCTGTTCTTTTTGTGCAGTTCTACAGAAATCGCCCAATGTAATGATTTGCCTGCGAATTCAGGCTCCAAGTTACTCGTTTATGAAATCGGCCAACAGTAGCACAATACCATATTACCAATACATATGACAAGCACAATAATCAGGATAAAGACCGGTACCAACCTGTGTGAGGAAGCATATCAATTAGTATTTCCTTTGACTGGAAGCCGAGATAAGTGACTGACAGGAAAGTAAGGAGGCAGTCCAGGCAATGAAGCACCCAGAGTTTTTGTGCAGTTCCACCAAAATCGAGTATCCTTGTTGGCACATATATTGAGAGAGTGAGATTACTGTAATAGTGGGACTAGTTGATGAAACATACACTAACAAATAGAAGCACCCTCATTATCTTGATGGGTAAAGTTAGCAACATAGTAGTCTTGCTTAAAGAGAGGCATTAGCTTATTTAATCAGTGCCAATTAGCTCAACACTCAAAGCATTGCCATGTATCATAGGTTGCAAAAATTTAACGTGCAAAGATAAAGGAGTTTCTCATGACAGTAGCAACACAGTAGCACGATACAAATAGAGATGACAGCAAACTAATATGGATGAAGGCCTTAGGCCGGTACCAACTTGAGCAAGAAGCTTATTCAAGTAGTCCCAGAAGAGATGATAAAGCACTCACTGGAATCATTCAATAGTACATATTTTTGTGCACTTCAAATGTATGGTTGACATCACTCTTGGTTACCAGTGGTGAGATTATATCGAAAGATTATCAAGAACTTCCAGCAGAGTTAAAGCACTGGTTGGGATACAGTTCATTGTATTCTCTTGTGCAGTTCCACTAAAATGTACGATTGGCACAACACGATCCCTGTTTGCACAAGTAGGAACAAGATGAAACCTTCATTAGCTTAGTATGAAAGGATAGAAAGACATTAGCATATTACTTTAACAGTAGCATCAAATTCATGATGGACAATACTGTAGCAAAACATTGCCTCATTGAACCAGTGGCAATAAATTGACATGCAAAACAATAGCACTATTATGTCATGACACTACCAAGTTCCCCTCCCTGCTCCACCACATGGTTCACCTCCACAGACACACATACACACGTACATGATTCAGCATAGGGTGCTACTAAAGATTTGTTTAACTCCGACAGCAAAATTAGGTAGCAATTAATTAGTGCTACTTAAGTACTCCTAATTCATTAAGTGACCTTGCAGGAGAGACAGCGGAAGTGGAAGGGCTCCTGGAGGATCGTCTCACATGTAAGGGAGATGTTGCCGGAGCCCTTGAATGGCCTCGACTGAGGCCTCGGCTTCAGCAAGATCACCTTGGCACTATTGATCGTGTAGAGCTGGGTCACACATTCATCCAGAATCTAGTTAATTAGTATGATGTGTCGTCAAGCCAAGTACTACTCTGCTACGTACTACAAGTGCATTTCTTCAAGTAAATTAAGACTAGTAGCAACACAGCAATACAATACCACGAGCAAGATGTCAGGATAACATAGGACGGTACCATCGTGTGATCTTCTTCATTTCCTTCTTCTTCTTCTTCTTCTTCTTCTTCTTCTTCTTCTTCGTCTTCCTCTTCTTGCCCTATTTCTCTTTCTCCTCACCAATTGGTGAAACCAAGTACATGATTGGCCTTCTATATCAGATTTGGTTTTGTCAGTGAGGGAATACAAGTGTACTAGTAAACAATAGCATTATTTTCTCATGGCGGTCGCAAAATAGAGGTGAACTCATGCATTAAATATCATTCTTACCTAAAGGAAGGTTATGGTGCCAATATGGAGGATGAAGATTGGAACACAGATCTCCCTTTGTGTAGTTCCACCGAAATGAACCAACAGTTCCGGTGTGACATTCCAGTTAAACAGCACAAAAGTCACTTCTTTTAAGAAGTGTTTTGTGCAGTGCACCAAAAGGTCGCAATAGCAACGAGGTGAAATGGATATCCCTGTTTGCACAAAAAGCTACAGAGGAAACAGTCAGAGTGTCAAACAATTGCTGGCAAAAACAATTGGTTAAACTTGTCATGGCTTATAACAGTGGCATGGCTTCATTTTACCAGGGGCATTAGATTAAGAACAGCTAAATATTTGCTATAAGGGCATGGGACAGTGGGTGCACCAGCAGTCCAGCACCATGTACCTAAACCGGGGCAAAAAGTGGTGATTCAGACCCCGAGAAAAAAACATCCAAGCAACATATCTGGGTTGGTCCCATTTTTGTTCACTCTAGCCACCTATTCATATGTGTGGATAGCAAATCTAGTCCTGGTCATACCACTGTGTACAGCGTTTTCCCTATATTTCCCTTTTTGACCAAGAGACCGGTTGGATGACCAGTCTATACTACTTTCACCCCCTTTCTTTCCTGTTTGTACCAAGTGCGACGTACATACTAACTTTTCCCCCTTTATTTCTTGTTTGAAGCAAGTACAAGATTCGACTCCATGAAGTAGCTTTACCTCTAACAATAGAAAAAATTTAGGTGACGTTGGACCATCCGATCGAGCCTAGCTACGAGGGAGCTGAGAGCTAGAAAATAATGCACATGCAGCAATGTAGTGAGCTGGGGAAGTAGAGCTAGGCCGGTTTCGAAGGAAGATATACCTGAAGGTCGTCGGGGAGTGGATAGGTGGGCGCCGGGAGGCCAGATCCGCCCACACTAGGGCAGCGACGAAGGGATCGGAGGACCTCCCGCGCCGGCGCTCGGCCAGAGATAATGGTGCGGCTGGCAGTGGGTCTCCTCCCTCGCTGTCGACGATGGCCTAAACACTGTCCCTCCTCCCCTTCACCAGCGGAGGCATACGTCCGGATCTGTAACCAGCGGTGAGGATACAAAGACAGTGTTACCAACGCTATCTTGTTTAGATCTGGAGAGGATGAGAGTGTGTGAATAGAGCAACCCTAGCAAGCGAGCGCGGAGGCTCCTGCCTATATATATATACATATAGTGGGGTAGTTTTGTTTTTTCACTCCATCAAAACAATCGTTTAAAATTGTGTACGTGCCAGGTCGCCATTTTTTTTGAGTTGTTGATTGTTTTTTGAGATAGCTACCCGCTCATTCCAAGTGGTGTGCAGTGGTGGATTAATGAGCTGCTCGGCTCGTTAAGTTCGTGCTCGTTAAGCTCGTGGTCATTAAGGCTCGGCTCGTTAAGCTACGAAAGATTAACGAGCAAAAAACCCTACTCGGCTTGGTTCGTTCGAAGCTCGTTAAAAGAAAATTCACGTAAAATGAAACATGTGTTGTGTTGTTACTAACGACCTTAGCGTGAAACTTGTTAGCTGGTTCGTTAAGCTCCTTCAGAAATTGATGATTCGCTTTGTTCATTAAGAAGCGACCCATGAGGATAACAAGCCGAACTATCGAGGGATCATTGCTCACGAGCTACGAGCTTTTGTTCCAGCCCTAACGGTGTGCCAGGTCACACTTTGTATCGTTCAAGTCTGGTACTAGACCCTCCATTAAGTGAACAACCACCGCCTCGTAAAAATTGTCACTGGTACAGCGAGGTGCTATACAAACGGTTTTTAAGCACTTTCCGCGACGGCATTCTGAACCGTCGCCTAGCGAGTGACTGCAATAGGGGTGTCCTTCAAACACGACCCAGAAACCGTCGGGGATAAGCCCTCCTGGCACACATGATCGGCAAAATGAGGTCGTGTGCGACGGGCGAGCGATGAAATACAGTTATACGTACAGTTGTGCTAAAAAATACAATTATAGAGGCCAAATCATTTCCGGTCGTAAGTATATCCCACACTGTCAGTCCCGGCTAAACGTTTCCGTTCGTATGTACATTCCACACAGTCAATCCAAGGAATACGTTTCCGTTAGTATGTACATCCCACACAGTCAAACCAAGAAGTACGTTTCCGTTCGTATATACATCCCACACAATCACTCCAAGAAAAATGTTTCCATTCGCAGGTACATCACACACAATTTTCCCCATTAAATCGTTTGTGATAGCGTTGCCATTGCACACGATATTAACAATTTTATCGTTTGTGTTATTGAATGCATCACACATGGTGCGTAGAAGAAACTGTGTGGCATAGGCTTTCCATCACACACGCTTTTTTTGTGGTAAACATTTGTGAAAGGTGGCCTAACGCAAACAGTTTTCAAGAGGATGTCGTGTGTGATTGTTCATTGATCCAACACGGTTTATTCCTAGAAACTGTGTGCGTTGCCTGAGGTCATCGCCCACGGTGTTTTCTCAATAACCGTTTGCAATAGAAAAACCCAATTAGCAGGCTAATTGCCCTATTATTAATAATCCATTTATTAATCTAATTGACATTTCATATTAAGCACACAATATATTTCATTTCAATATTAAGGAAGTAGGATTTCATAATTGAAATACATCAGCGTACAACATCATATAGCTTCAGCACTCAGCTACCCCATTACACAACTGCACCAGCACCAAGTTTCACATGCAACATCTATAACCTTTCGAAATTAGCGTCATAGACGGTACATAGACAGATGAATCTCATCTGGAAAACTGCTGAAGCGGAAGGCGAATATTGAACCTTCATTGATGTTGAAGGTCTTTGCAACTTTAGGCCAGTGCCTGTGGATGATTGACCGTCCATCCTTCGTCCTCTTCAGGAACACTTCAATATTGAACCGTGGGTGTTGTATGAATACCTTCCTCGCCTCCTGACCGTACAGGTGGTTTGAGAGGTAATCATCAAAGAACTGCTTTGGAAAGGCCTGAAAACAAGGATGTGCATAAATATCTTCTCTAAATTGGAAATGGGGCAAAGGAATAAAAATAGGCAAGGTATAATAGTTAGTACCATCCTGTAGTGAACTGATGTCTTCTTCATTGTGCAGACAAAGATCTTGTTGTTTTTTGTTGCTAATTTCTTTATCCTAACAATCTTTCTGAGTTTCTTGACTTGACTGATATTCATGGACAACTCATTTCCCCATATGCAAAAAGGGTCGAACAGTGGGTCAAAACCACTGACAGCAGGACCTACATGTGCAAGTCCAAATTGTTAAAAATCTAAATATTAGAATGGTTCCTGCAATTGCACAATAATGTGCTATTAGACAAAGGAATAATGTGCTATTAGACAAAGGACCATGCATGTGCAAACCTCGATTGTAAACCTCAGTGCCTCCTGTTGTTTCCCTGCAACACATATAAGGTAGTTAGTGATCAGGTTAAGTGAGGGTTCGCATGCTATCAGTAAAATATGTTGATGAAAAATAAGAACATTGCAGATTCATCAGATTAATTCGAGCCACATGGAAAACCCATTTATTCAAACCAAGCATGATTAAGAACTAGGAAATATAGCAATTGTATATGTTTCTCATGTATTAAGTGCGGCCAAATTCGATTTATTCCTCACATGCACAACAATACAAAATTCTACCCACGACAATTGGACATCGCATTGCAGAATTGAACCAAGCAGTTAACTAAACACCACAACAAATGAACCAAATATTAACTGAGAACCACATTGCACAATATAACTTACTCCTAATAGAAGATCAGACAGTTAACCAAACCAAGCATGCTTAACAACTTGGAAATATAGCAATTGTATTTGTTTCTCATGTATTTAGTTAAGCCAAATTTGATTTATTTCTCACATGTTATACAATAACAGAATGCACCCACAACAATTGAACATCGCATTGCAGAATTGAACCAAACAGTTAACTAAACACCACAACAAATGAACCAAACGTTAACTGAGCACCGCATTGCAGAATGTATAACATACTAGAAGATCAGACAATTAACCAAACCAAGCATGCTTGACAACAAGGAAATATAGCAATTGTATTTGTTTCTCATGTATTTTGTAAAGATAAATTTGATTTATTTCTCACATGGAAGACAATACAAAATTGCAGCCTGAAGAATTGAACATCACATTTGCAGAATTGAACCAAACAGTTAACTAAAGATGACAACTAATTAACCAAACAGTTAATAAGTGAGCACCACATTGCACGACATATAGAACATATACACTAGAGCAACATATTGCTTGGTAAAAGTAGATAGGACAATTCACTAGAATTTGTTAAGGAAAGGCAGGAGCAGCACATGCAACGGGTAAACCGAGCATGCTTAACCGGCGTAGCTAGCAAACTAAACATAGGTCCTTATAGTGAGCTAATAAGACAAGCTACTCCTCATCGTCAGAGATATTGATGATGATTGGCTCCCTGGACATGGAAGAGGGCGAGGCCTCCACATCGTGGGTGCCCTCGTCGTAGTGCTGAGTTGCCTGAGCCGCTCCGGGCACCAACCTGCTGCCTCTCAAGTTGAGGTAAGCACGGACACACTGAGAAAACACCTCGTAGTCTTCGTCGAAGGCACCGATGGTGGCCTCGAGGAAACGCCATGAGCCGTCATTTAAAGCAGCCAACCAGGTCGCGGTGTCGGCGCGCGAGGCGCCGATAGTGGCCTCGATAGCGAGGTGCTCCTCCAATATCTGGGGGTCAGCACGAATGGTAGCCATCGCGACCACATCCGCGCGTGCGGCCGTGATTTGCTTCTCCACTACCAAATGCTCCTTGAGCTCCTGGCTATACTACGTGCACCATGGCTTAGGGCGGCACTTATTTGGGGGAGGGGTCGGTGATTTGGGTGGAAGGTGTCTCGCCGACGGTCGGGGCATGTGGGATGTGGAAGGAGGAGGAATATGGGGGTTGGGTGTGGATTACCTGCCTGGATCGACGAGGCCGAGCAGCGTGAAGGAGGGTCACCGGCGAGGAGGCGGCACTGCAAGCAAGGAGTGAAGGTTACAACTTGGAAAGGAAGGCAGAAACAGGGGAATGTAGCTTTTGGTAAGGGGAGAGGGCGGGAAGGTAGATATTTCCGCGGAAGCCGAAAATTTTGGATCAGTGCAGCGAAAAAACTGGCGCGCAAAGTGCCATCAGACACGGTCCCTTATTCAGAACTGTGTACGATATGTGAAAATCACAAACGATTCAGATAGCTTAACCCGTATGTGATGAGTTTGAACATCAAAAATTTTGGTTCGAATTTCCCTGGTTACAGTGGTTATCCACGTCATTGCATAATTTCGGTGAAGACTACAGCACACCCACACTTCTTAATCGAGCAAGTTCAACAATTAAACAGAGCTAGCTGACCTAAACATTACTCTAACAAATTAAAGACCGGCGCTCTTAATTAAACAAAACAAAGAGTACTACTACGGCTGGTGCTCGTCGATCTCCGCCGCCTTCTCCATGTCCAGCTCACGCCCGACGGTCTCCTGGGAAGGGGCTCCATGGCATCCATCGCACCATACTCGGCAAGCATCTCGCCATCCACGTCCGCCATCTCTTTGGAAAAGGCCGCCACGAGCTGGTCGTGGGCGGCCGCGATCTGGGCTTGGATGGGCTCCATCGTGGCAAGGTATGTGGCGGAGGAACGGACGGCTGCTCGAACACTCTCGGCGATTGCCAACTCTTCGGCCGTGGGTTCCCGACCGTTGTCGGAGAAGCTTCGTTTGATTTGTGCGGTGACCGCCACGAGCTGGGCATGGGTCACCTCAACATGGTCGCGGACGGCATCCATCAGGGCTAAGGCCGCCGATGTGGAACGGATAGCTGTTGTGCCGCTCTCGCCAGTTGCTATCCCCGAGGCAGATGTTGCTGCCGCCACCTGAGAAGCAACAGCGGCCGTTTAGGCTGCCTTGGCAGCCTGGTCGCAGATTGCGGCCGCGCTCACGAACCTTGTTAGCACGCGCCTGGCGGCTGCGGCCGCGCTCTCGCTGGAGTGGGCCGCCGGAGTTGCCCTGACGAAGCGGGTCCACGTCTCCATCTTTCACCGGCGACGATTGAACAGTGAAATGATATTTTGGGAGCGAGCTAGTGTGCTTGACACGCCGGCTATGGACTGTAGCCGATGCACCTTCTCGCGTAAGCCATATGCGTACTATACTTCGATGGTGCTCCAAGATATTTTGTGATGCATCTCACACGGTTGGTGATAATTAAATGTGTGCGATCTACTTGATTTTTCGTCTTGATTTGAATTACATAATGGGGTCACAGCGGCAAAGGAGGGTGTTTGAATTGCTAGAACTTTTATCTGCAGTGAATATGCAACTATAGGTGTGTCGTCAAAAAAATTGGAATTATTCATGGTTCGTTTGGACATTTTTATACATTAACTTGGTTTTCTAGCCATTTCAGGTGCACAATTCAAAATTAAACTACATGTACATGCTCCGGTGCACCAAAATGGGTTGTAAAATCATATATGTGTCCATGGGTTGATGCTTATGTCCCATGCAAGAAATGGGGATGAATTTCAAACACCACGGCACCGTGGCTCTCCGGCAACGTTGAGGTACATGCTTTTGTAATTCTCGTAAATCCAAAACTCGTCTGAAATTCATGAACCTTGGCATGCTATCATGCAATGGCATCAACATGCTGGGGTAAAAAATATTGTCCCATTTGGGGTAGGTAATGGTATAAGCTTCTCACAAACCAGAGCTTCTCACAAGAAGCTTCATGGTTCCGGTAGGGAAACGTGTCACCTTTGTGGATGAAATGATATCTGTTGCCTCTTCTTAATTTCAAATTTTTTATAGTGTCAACATAGAACAACATGAGTTTTGTATCATTTTTTGGGGGTTTTCGTGGTTCGCTAGGACATTTTTATACATTAACTAAGTTTTCTATGCATTTATGTGCATAATTCAAATTTAAACTACATGCACATGCTCTAGTGCATATAAACGGGTTGAAAAATCAAATGTGTGTCCTTGGTTACAAGCGTAGGTCCCATGCAAGAAATGGGAATGAATGTCAAACACCTTTGCCACCGTCGCTCGTCCGCTAACATTGAGATACATGGTTTTAAAATTCTTGTAAATCAAAAACTCGTCTGAAATTCATGAAACTTGACCTGATATCATGGAACGGCATCAACATGCCATGGTAAAAATATTGTCCCATTTGGGGCAGGTTTGGGTGTAAGCTTCTCACAAACCAGAGCTTCTCACAACAAGCCTCATGGTTACGTTATGGAATATTTCACCTTTCTAGACGAAACGATATCCATTGCCTCTTCTTGATTTCAAAAAAAATTCTACTGTCAACATAGAACAACAAGAGTGTTGTGTTAAATTTTGGAATTTTTCGGGGTTTGTTTGGACATTTTTATACATTCACTGAGTTTTCTATGCATTTATGTGCATAATTCAAATTTGAACTATATGCACATGCTCCAGTGCATATAAATTGGCTGAAAAATCAAATCTGTGTCCTTGGTTGCATGCTTAGGTCCCATGCAAGAAATGGGAATGAATATCAAACACCTTGCCACCGTCGCTCGGCAGCAAACATTGAGATACATGGTTTTCAAATTCTAGTAAATCCAAAACTCGTATGAAATTCATGAAACTTGGCATGCTATCATGGAGCGGAACCAACATGCCGTGGTAAAAAATTTGTCCCATTTGGGGCAGGTTTGGGTATAAGCTTCTCACAAACCAGAGCTTCTCACAACAAAGCCTGGTGGTTTCGTTAGGGAACGTGCCACCTTTGGGGACGAAACGATATCCGTTGCCTCTTCTTGCTTTCAAAATTTTTCTAGTGTCAACATAGAACAATAGGAGTGTTGTGTTAAATGTTGGAATTTTTTGGGGTTTTTTAGACATTTTTAGATATTAACTGGGTTTTCCAGGCATTTTATGTGCATAATTCAAATTTGAACTACATGCACATGCTCCAGTGCATATAAATTGGTTGAAAAAACAAATTTGTGTCCTTGGGTGCATGCTTAGGTCCCATGCAAGAAATGAGAATGAATGTCAAGCACCTTGCCATCGTCGCTCGGCCGCAAACATTGAGATACTTTGTCTTTAAATTCTAGTAAATCCAAAACTCGTCTGAAATTCATGAAACTTGGCATGCTATCGTGTAGCGGCATCAACATGCTGTGGTAAAAAATTTGTCCCATTTGGGGCAGGTTTGGGTATAAGCTTCTCGCAAACCAGAGCTTCTCACAACAATCCTGATGGTTTCGGTAGGGAACGTGTCACCTTTGGGGACGAAATGATATCTGTTGCCTCTTCTTGCTTTCAAAATTTTTCTAGTGTCAACATAGAACAACAGGAATGTTGTGTCAATTTTTGGGATTTTTCGGGGTTCGCTACGACATTTTTATACATTAACTGGGTTTTCTAGGCGTTTTATGTGCATAATTCAAATTTGAACTACATGCACATGCTCCAGTGCAGAAAAATGGGTTAAAAAATCAAATGTGTCTCCTTGGGTGCATGCTTAGGTCCCATGCAAGAAATGGGAATGAATTTCAAACACCAGGGCACCGTTGATTGCCGGCAAAACGTTGAGATACTTTATTTTTAAATTCTAGTAAATCCAAAACTCGTCTGAAATTCATGAAACTTGGCATGCTATCATGGAATGGCACCCGACATGTTGTGGTATTTTTCGTGTCCATTTTGAGAGAAGGCGCACATGAATAACAGCCAACAAAGGCATTTTGAAACAAATAGCTGCCACTTTAACATCTCAAATGTTTTGTATAATTTAAATCATGTGTGTTCTGTTAACCATTCACGTGACGCCACGCCTCGCTCTTTTAATGGCTAGGAGGTGCCGTGCGGACAGGTGCTTGACTGAACGAGAGGCATGCGAGCTGTACTCCAATGCGCGGGCTCACCGGGAAGCGTGCGAGATGTAGTGTTGTATGCCGCGCAGGCTCAAGGGGAAGTGTGCGAGCTATAGTGTTGTACGCCGCGCAGGCTCTAGGGGAAGCGAGCCCTTTGACTTCCATGGCCGCCGCCCGCCTTGCTTGCATCCTCTCCATTAATGGCGCCCAAGCCGCAGTTTAATACGGGCCATTCCCCTCCCACAGACCTCCACCAACGCCATGGCGCAGAAGGATCATCTGCCACTAGTCTTCCAGTTGGGTTTAATACTGTATCTCGATCATATGAATATAAATTCGCAGTGTGACTGAATGAAAGATATGGTTTGAATGAACTTGCATCTTTCTCTCTGAATGTACAGACTTATCAAATGATTTTCTTTAAAAACGTTAATGGTTTTAAAATATAAAACAATCATCGCAAACGTTTTAGTTAGAACACCCGTATGCAAACCGACAGCTTCCCCAGGAAGCCAAGGGAAAATGTGCCGAGCAAGATTTGTGCACCTCTTGATCGCAAACGTTTTAGGTAGAACACCCATATGTAAACCGACAGCTTCCCCAGTAAGCCAAGGGAAAATGTGTCGAGCAGGATTTGTGCAGCTCTTGTTCGCAAACGTTTTAGATAGAACACGCGTATGCAAAGTGAGAGCTATGGTCTTCCCCAGTAAGCCAAGGGAAAATTCGCTGCGCAGGATTTATGCATCTCTTCAACGCAAATGGTTCAAATTGAATACAGTATGCAAAGCGAGACTTCGGGGCTAAGCCAAGAGAAAATCTGGCAAGCAAGATTTGTACCACCCTTCAACGCAAACGGTTTTTTCGGATGACCCGTGTGCAACCGCACGTACAGACAATTTAGTAAGATTTGCATCTCTCATATTGGGTATATTCTATATTCCCATTTGTTAAATTGGAAAGATTGACATTTGTTGATCTAGTAACATTGCCATTTGTCAACCTTGTAACACTCCCATTTGTCAAAACATGCAGCTAAAAATCACTAGCACTATCTAATTTTTGCAACTAAAATTCAGTAATTAAGCATACATTTCATTCATAGATTAAGCAGTCGTTCTTTTATACAAACAGTTCAACTCGACAGCTGAACCGACCAAACTTTTCCCCAATTGTTGCCAACCACGCACTGAAATAGCTAGTTCAACTATATATACTAGCCAATTTTAAGTACGTTGTACAGTTCCACCACATCTATAGTCAGATGAACTGAACAAAATAGCCCCTAAATACTACTACTACGGAGGGGCTTTGTACTACTTTCGGCAGCCTCTCCTCTGCCGAGCACGCTCAGTAAGAGGCAGAGGAGGACGAGCCTATCGACGAGCTGGACAACTGCAATACAGTGCCTGCCGCTGCTGCACCTTGAGCGACGCTCACCTCGAACACCCTCTGCCGCTCCGGACGACCCCTCTCGAAGCGGCGGGACTCCTCATAGATCTCCTGATTCCTCGCCTCTGTGACGGTGTGTGCTGCGGCCACGGCGGCGGTAAGGCTCTTTGCGTGCTCGACGAAGCGATGTAGCGCGCAAGGTCGCTGACGCACGTGCGGGCCTCCACATCCGCCTCCCGCCTTCGGGCGGCGGTGGCGGAGCGGGTGATGACCCCGACGGTCGATGGTGGGCTGGCGGCCACGGCGGCCGACGATGGGGTGGCGGCCATGACCACCACCTCCCGTCTTCGGGCCGCGGTGGCGGAGCGGGTGATGGCCCTGGCTTTCGATGGTGGTGTGCCGGCCACGACGGTAGACGGTGGGGTGGCGGCAACGGCGGCCGGCAACAGCTGCCGATGGGCAGCGGCGGCAGAGCGTGTGGTGGGTGTTCCGCGCACAGCCAAGAAGAAGGACACCACGCGCACTACACTACGCCCAGGACTGAGCCGCCACCGCGATGTAGCCTCCCAGCTGGAGCTGTCCTCTGATGACGGCGGAGTGGCTGAGCGACGACGACAGAACGGTGCCAATGGCGATTGTGGGAGAAGCAGACGAGATAAGCTACAGGGAGGGAGGGGAAAATGCGACGCAGGACTCGCCGGCCGTGAGGGCTTATATAGCAGGCTGGTAAGCATTGGGATTTTGGGGGATTTCACTGAGTCGGGCGGGAAGCTTACGCGGGAACGGGCTCACCACCGTTTGGCTAAAAGAATGCCCCCGCGCGCTGCTCAAGCTTGAGCTCGAAGCCGTCTGCAGCAGTGGGGTGACAAGACGTGCGAGAGGAGGACGAAAGGACACGTACATATACGGTTAATAAAAAAACATTTGTGATTTTATTACCTGCTACCCCAGCCCCATCCTGGTTTATAAGTGGGATTTAACTAATAAAATATGAATGCATGTCGCCAAAGATTATATCGTTGGATTCGTATTTGAACATAGTTTCCAATTATATAATTTTAATAACATGCATTAACATTTTGTTGGTTAAATTTAAGGTCAAAATATGGCACATAATATAAAGGGGACTAATAGACCAAGACGGAGGTAGTAGCACACGGTCGCTCTCTACGCAGCGACGCAACTGTCGGCCGGCTTGTAGATGATCATTCCCTGCGTGTTCAACTGCTCTATGCGTGTGGTTGCTCGTGGTTGAGGCAGCCGCGGTGCGCTCTGCTCGCGTCCCGCCCGACTCGGTGTTAGCAGCAATCGTAGACAGAGCAAATCACACGGCTCATTAGCAGCAATCATCTGTGTTATTATTGGTCTTCGCACACTTTTCTGATTACAGACCTGTTTGCCCCGTATCACACACATCTTGTTCAGTTGAACTGTTTTTGTTGTCTTGGCTCATCGCAAACAGTTCATCCAAGTGAACTGTATGCCCTCCATCGCACACACCTTGATCTGGCTGACCGTTTCTATTGTGTTGCCTAATCGCACACAGTTCATCCTAATGAACTGTATGTCGTATATCGCACACACCCTCATCTGGCTGCCCGTTTCTGTTGTTCTGCCTTATCGCAAACAGTTCAGCTGGATTAACCGTTTGCCACGCATCGCACACGCAACTCTATTCTGAACTGTGTTTAATGTCACCGCCATCGCAAATGTTTTGCATCTTTTTTGACGGTTTTATTACATCACCGTTTGTGATTGATCCATCACACACAGTTTCGTCGAAGGGTCTCTGATTGGACTGTCGCGTTTGGACCATCCTCCAATAGTGTGTGAACAAGCCCACGGCTCAAATTATTGGAAACGTGGGCTGCACCAACATGCATTATTATTTATATTTTCTATGTGGGAGTATCCTCAAAACAAAATGTGAGAGTACAATATTTATTGGGCCCCTTTGTAATTTGTGCTAAATTTTGACCAAAGATTTATCTGACAAAATGTTAGTGCATGTTAACAAAAATTATATCCTTGGATTCGTATTTGAACATAGTTTTCAATGATGTAATTTTTTGTGACATGCATGAACATTTGGTTAGTTAAATTTATAGTCAAAATTTGGCACAGATTGTCATAGGGACCAATAAACCAAGACGGAGCTCCTCGTCTGTCGTCCAAACTACTATATGACTAGCCGCTCTATTACATGCGGGACATCAAGCATCCAGGCCCGCGTGCCATCCACCAAATCACAGCGAGGTGCTAAAGTCGAGACTCACTAGTCACCCCGGTGTGGCCGTCATGACCCATCATATCACAAAACCCACACCTTTATCAGGAGTGGTAAAGTGGTCTTGAAGTTGGACGGGACGAAGCAACCATCATTTCACTGGAACGCTCGTTGAAGCCCTTTCTCCCCTATATTGAAGAAAACCTCACTCCAGGCTACTCACTTCTGCCATTTTTCTTCTGTACCGACGATGGAAAGGTGGGCGAATCAGTGATTCATGGAGTTGGTTCATGGATACATTCACATTAATTCACATTAATAGTCCACAATTATACATTAATTCACATCAAACTCAAAGAGTTGGTTCATGGATACATTCACATTAATAGCCAGCAAAATTGGCACGTACTTGTAACATGCGTGAATGTGTAATTTTTTTGCTGGAAGCATGAATGTGTAGTGACGTCGTACTTTCGGAGTGGCTACAGAGAGTGTGTACGTGTGCTAGAGGGGTTGTGGGATGGAGAGAGATCTAAAGAGAGAAAGACCCTCCATTTCTTTCTAGTCGTTAGATTAACAAAGGATACGTGTGCTACAAAAATCATAGCAGTACAGAGACGTACAAATCCTAGGCGGGCTAGTTTGGCCTAGTGGGTTTCAGTGATATGACATGCTACAGTGGCGTCCAGTCTTCGCGTGTGGTAGCAGTATTGCGGGTACAGTAAGTTTTCTTGAAGAAGCAGATTCAACGAAGTCATGATGGTTCCTTCGTCCGAGCAACTATGACCGGGATTGGGCCTGCGATTTGACGGCTCATTAGTCATTTATTACTACGGCGCTATGACCGGGGTGACTCTCCCCTGCAGTATTGTGTGGTGCACTATAATTTTGTGCATGGCAAGTGGACCAGGATTGTCGACGTCCCACATGTCGGTGAATGAAAGTATTATTTCCCATATCGAGGACGAGCAATGAGTGTTCATTTGTTTATTTTTTATAAAAGCTATTGTCTCCACTGTTACGACGGAGGAGTGTGAAACACGGCAGCCCAGTGAACTTGGCATGTGCACAACTCCCTCCTTCCTCATGTACCATAGTGTTGACTATAAGGTTGGCTATAAGGTTACAACTTTTTCTCACTTTCTCTCTATCTATTTCCTCTCAAATGTTTTTTACCTTCTTTTTTTTAGACACAAATGGTTTTTTATACCTAGGAGCACGTGTACAGACGGGCTCTTGCATTAGAGCCCACTCCTTCACTTTTTCAATGCCTCTCTCCTCCACATAAGCGGGCTTATAGCCCAGTATTGTACTTGCTCTGAATGCAGCTGGCGCCTGGGGGAGAGCGCGCGGGAGGGGGGAGGGGTTTTCTGGTGGGCCAGGGCGGTCAGAAGCGGGTTTGAGAGCAGTCCGGACTCCCCCATGGCCCACCTCACATTATCACCATATTTCTTGGAGTCCATGCGCGGCGGGCGGGCGATCTCTTCTCCCTCCCCAGCCTCTCTCTTCTCAGCCGATGCCCGCTGAGTGATTACTTTTCGGCTATCGACGGTTTATTCAATTGCAGTCCAACATATCAGTGAAAATGCAAGACAACACGTGTCCCCTTTGGTGAGCGGCGTGTGAGACTAAATGTCGGGGGTGCGACGCGAATGCGACAGGCGTGCTTTAAGTGTGCCGCCTTTTCCTTTTGAACTTGCAAAGTGTAACATTTTTGTGTGATCGATCGATAGAAAGCCAAAACAAATTGACGAGGGCGGGGCTTTCCTGCGCGTTAGGCGGGCTAGTTTGTCCTAGTGGGTTTGAGTGATATGACGTGCTACAGTGCCATCCACTTGTTATTTTTATGTAAGCAAGCGTCTCCACTCTTATGAGGGAGGAGTGCGAAACACGGCGGATCTGATTTTGATCTTGGGATAACTGTTCCCTGTGAAATAATGGAGCACTGTTAGCGATTATAGCATGATAGTTAGGGCATCTCCAGCGCTGACCCACAAATTTACACCGGCATCTGTCTGAGGACACTGATGCCAGAGGATGCCATCCAATTCGACAAATATATGAACTAACCGGACGAAATTCGTGCAAACAATGCAAATTTCATATTAACCGGATTAAATTCATTACATTTCGAAAACTTCTCCTATAAACTGGACGAAATTCATTACATATTTCGCACAAACCGTACTAAAACCTACTATAAACCTAATTTAAACGATCGCCGGCGCCCGACCACCATGTCCGGCCATGAGCCCCGAGAACTGACGCTCCGGCTATTGCCTTTGCCTCCTCCTCATCCGCTTCGGCTTTGTCCAGCTCCGCCTCCATAACCTCCTCCTCCAGAGCACAAGGTTCTGAAGATTTCCGCCTCCACGTCGCCGTCAAGCGGCTAATCGGCCGCCGATGTTTACCCCACCAAGCTTGGCGTCGACTGAGTGGAGGAGCGGTGGCCTTCCTGGGACCAGAGCGGCGGTGACCTACCATGTACTACTCTTCCTCGCTGCCGGCTGCACCCTCGCACGCGCGTCGGCTTCGTGGTCGTGGCGGCGGAGGGCGGCCGGGGGGAGCCGGGGATGTCCTTCGTCTGCTCCTGCGACAGTACGTCCAAGAGAGCTTTGGAGTGCGCACGGAGCGGAGCTGGTGAAGTCCTTCGTCTGCTCCTATGACAGTACGTCCAAGAGAACTTTGGAGCGCGAGGAGGCCATGGTTGCCGTGGTGCCAACAAAAGGAAGGGACCGGAGGAGAATGACTGTGGGTCTTTGGCTATGGCTGGGGCTGAAGTTAATATAGCGGGCGAATGGCAATGAGCTGCGGCAGACGAACGGACGGCTGGCGCCGGAGCAGGTTCGTCGGCAGCCACGTGTCATTAATGTGGGCGGCGGACGGGTGGACGGACGGACGGATGGCCGTGGTGTCATTAACGCCGAGCAGTCGCTTGCACCGAGATGCCGCGCGGGTGGCACTCTCTCGGCCGTCGCACTGCTGCAATGCCGGCGCCAGTGAGAGGTTAACTTTTTTATAAAAACTATTGATTTTGAAAGAGATGAACTATAAGAATTAAATGAACATCTACATCATGCATATATGACTCAAAGCTTACATGCTATAGTGTGGTATTTATTCATAATTTGGTTGCCAAATCTCATGCGTGCAATGCATGTGTACCTTACTAGTAAACATAGTTTCTAGTGATATTATTTGTAGTTACATGCATCAACCAGGACGGAGGTGCAGAAACATCAAATCCCAGCTAGAGCTACATGGGTGTGATGATAGGGACGTGGAATGCCATTCGATCACGCTGCATGCGCTCGATCCGCGTGGCTGGGGTGGCGGCCAATCAGAAAACAACCCACAATAGGATCACCGCACACAGTTTCCACAGGCTACGAAAAGTAACCGTGTGCGATAATAAATGACCAGGATTGAAGGGGAATCCAAATTTCCTTCGTCATCTGTCCTTGAGCTCTTGACAAACCAATGCACTATACGGTTGTCCGGCCACTCCGCCCAGAGCTCTCACCAAGCATCGTTCATGCCACCGCGCCGCACACTAACCGGTAAGGAAGCGATGGCATCCCGCCGCGCCGAGTTCCTCGCCACCCACGACCGCACACAAAATGGTAGGGAAGCGATGGCATCCCACCGTGCCGACTTCATCGCCGCTCGGGACCTCACACCTACGTGGGCGGACTTTGAAGCTGCCAAGGCCGAATGGGCGGTAGAGCAAGAGGCGGCGAAAGCGGCACAGAGGGAGCGGAAAAGGCAGAAAGCACTCAAGAAAAGAGAGTGCCACCGCCACAGGAAAGAAGAGGACGCACGCGCTGCTGAGGAGAGCTCGGCGGAGATCCAAGCACGGTGGGGTGTTGCCGACAAAGCCGGGAAGGAGAAGGACGGCGTCTGGCCAGCATGTTAGCAGTAGTAGTACTAGTAGTTAGTGTGTGTGTCTGTGTCGTCCGTACGTTTGTTTAATTAATTACGAGCATGTACCAATACTAATTACTACTGTACTAGTTTTTAGAGCAAATTACCAGTACATTAGCCTAGACTCAATGGAAAAATTCCTATCCTATGCATCAAATGGCATCTCTTTCTCTACAGGAATTGAGATGCATGTCATCTCACTTCCTATGATTTTCCTATTCCTATAAAATTCCTATCCTATGAACCAAAGGAGGCCTCCGCTGGGGTACAGTACTACTGTAGCTAGCAGTATTGCTGGTACAGTAGTTTTCTTCAAGAAGCGGAATTTAACGAAGTCATGATGGTTCCTTCGTCCGAGCAACTTTACAGTGGGAAAGGTTGGGCCTGTGATTTCATGGCTCATTAGTCATTATTACTGCGGTGCGACGACCGGGGTGACTCTTCCTTGGAGTTCTGCGTGCATGGCAAGTGGACCAGGATGGTCGACGTCCCACATGTCGGCGAACGAAAGTATTCTTTCCGATATCGAGGAGCAAGGAAACCATGTGGTATAGTATCACTGCTGATTTATATTTATTTTTTATGAAAGCTAGCATTTCAACTCTTACGATGAAGGAGTGCGAAACACGGCACGTGTTGGTTGTGCCACACGTCAGCGAAAGGAGTGGGCATGAACAGCGTGGTAGAGCGTCTCCACTTCTTCCACTTCTAGGTCGGAGACCACACATAGTACTAGTAGTATATAATGATACAAAGTGCGACCCGGAGAGAAAGACACGTCTAGTTGGAAGGTCTCGGACCATACACATAAACAAATATAAAACCTAATATGTGCCTCCAATTAATATAGTACTCCCTCCGTAGAGATTCCACTAGGTGAGTACATACGGAGCAAAATGAATGAATCTATACTTAGAATGCATCTATATACATCTGCATGTGGTTCATAGTGAAATCTCTACAAAGACTTATATTTAGGAACAGAGGGAGTAGTAGAGTACTTAGGCACGTACATCATAATATCACCGGGCATTGCACGTACAACATTTAGTGGTAGTAAGACAAATGCCTATATGCCACGCATGTTCATACTATTTGTGCCTTTCTACTTCACTTACTGTGCTACATTACTCAGGTTCGTACATCCCTGGGTACATGTCCGTCTCGTAGTTCCAGTCCCATGCGTTCTTCATAGATGGCACGATCCATAACGGTGGGAAATGGGAGTCCATATCATTGCAGCTTCTTAGTGTGGCTCCCCACGATGGAGACTCATCCAAACTGAAGCGGCATAGATCAGGGATAGGGCCGTTCAAGATATGAATCCGTCGGTGCACAATGAAAATGCACCCATTCTTCATGAATGGCAGGCCGTCGGCGTCGTGCACGGAAGGTGGCATCGTTTGCACTATGGGGTAGTTGTCCCCGATGAAAATCGAGTACTCTTCAAGTGTGTTCATCCGCACCCAGGTAGCATCACGGGGATCGAACACGCCGCCGTCCATCTGGTACACCTGGCATCTCAAACCTGGATACATGGTGACGTGCATGGTTATGGTCCATGCAGTATAATAAGGTGACGTAGGCAGAGGATACGGATTAAAATAAAATACTTTATATTGCTTATTTCTATGAGGGGGAAGGGAAGCAATGTATAGACTAGCTGCGGCACGGGCGACAACAAACAATTTGAGAGTGTTACCTGGGCCATGTACATTAATTAAAGTAGGAGTAGTTTTGTTTGATGGGATTAAAGTAGGAGTACCTAGCTAGTACTACACGGAATTGAAATGGTTAAGTCCTTTATAGTTTATACTACTGGAGTAGATGACTATCCCAATCAATAAAAAAAAGAAGGAAAGAACTACTCCTGCTCCTGGAGTATAAAGAGACATGTACTGAAATGATATAAGATGACATGGCAATAAGATATACGATAGTTCCTGGCTCTACTACTCTTGGATCAGAGAGAAGGGATTACCTGGGTACATGATCAGGGTCCGAGCGTGATAGATCTTGGCACCTTGTTGCCCTTCAATGGCACCATGGGTAACAACTGCTAAGATAGTACATCCCAACTGGGTGTCGTCAGCTACAAGGTTCCAAGTTAGACCAAATGCCCCATGCACATCCATGATTGGCGATCTGATTTTGATCGGGGGATGACTTTGCCCTGCATAATCGTGCAAACAAGGCGGAATTCATAGAAACCGAATGAAAATCATTACATTTCGAAAACTTTTCATATAAACCGGACGAGATACATTATAGTATACAAACCAGAGTAAAACCTACTCTAAACAAGCTGCAACTATAATGTGGGCGGCACACGGACGACGGCCGGTTGTGCAGTCGTTTCAGGCTACTCATAGTGGGGAGTACTACTTTTATAGTGCATAGTATCATAGAGTAGTATCATAGATGATCATATTTATTGCCATGCATGACCCCCTGTCTCTTCTTTAATTCTCTGCCACATCACCATGTATGCTATTCCCGAGTGTATGTACCAGCTAAGTTACCACCACTATGGCCAGCCTCGATGTGGAGCAGTCACGTGCACCGGGAAGCGGCGCTCTCTCGGCCGTCGCGCTGCTTCAAAGCCGGCGCCAGTGAGAGGTCGCCTTTGCTTTGGCCAGGCATTAATGTGGCACTGACGCTCTAGGGCGGCACTGACCATTTTAGGTGGGAAGCACGCGCCGGCAAGGGAGGGGGTTTGGGTCGGCCAGGGCGGTCAGACGCGGGCGTGGTGGTGGTATTGATTTTGTACCGTTTTAGGTGTAGTACTGGTAGTTTGCAAAACTACTCAATTATTGCACTCAGTTTCCTAAAAAATTGTGGTAAAAAATGTTACTTGCAATGCATGCATGCATGACCAATATAAATGACCAATAAAAAACTACTACATGCACGCAACAATTTAATGCACATTGTAATCTCAACATGTGATGGGGAGCTCTAAATTTGAATTTGAAACTTACAAAATGAAAAAATTCAAAACAAATAAACTAGAAGAGAGGGAGTATACTGTAGGATGTGTCCCATACGAAACAAGTCCCCTGGTTTGTCACCGCGAAGATGCGGTTAGAAAGGAGCACAACGACTTCGTGCTCGTACGGCAACAAATCGGCCGCAGACAGCATGGTCCACCTTTGACTGCCATGTGCAGGGTTTGTGAAAGCAATCGCGATGTCGAACACCGCGATGAGAGTGTCATTTTGGTTGGCGGACGACCTTATCGGGGCTTCCGGGATTGCTATCTTCTTCAATCTCACCGTGGTTCCATCGTACCAATTCAGGCGATGGCCCATTGCATGGCTGATCCCAATGTTGGACAAAGGTTCTACGGGAACGGTGTCACCGTTGTAGATGTTGTGCAAATTGATGTTGGTACCCTCCCGTACATATGCAAGCCAATCTCCACTGGCACCAAGCCTAACATGTGAATCAGTGGGCAGCGGGTGAATTAGGAAATGGACATGGAAGTAGTCTTTAGAATGCATTTACTACGTGGTCAAACTCATCACTTACCTGCTCATCGGACAAAATCCGAGTGCCCCTCAACGTCGGCGTCTCAAGGGGCGTCAACTTGCAACTACGGCCACGCCGCGCTAGAGAGACCCCCAAGGAAACATCCTCGTCCTCGAGGACGCATGGCAGAACAACTAGCATGGCCTTCTCCCACGCATATTTACGCACCCTCCTAAAATATTTGGTGCAAGTACCGCTAAGTCTTGCGGATGTGAGGAAGTCGGAGCGACTTATGATTTGTCCCAAAGGATCATCGTCCAAGGTCTTCCAACCTCGACGAGGATGAGAAGCACCACCGCCTTGCGAATCCATGGCAATGCCGGCCAACTACCTTGTCCCTTGTGGAGCTAGTTTAGACGAGAGGAGATGGTAACTGCAGGGCTTCATCCCTTTGGAAAGGATGTTCTGCGGGCGTGCAGTTTATATTTGAGACTAGCAAGAGGCCCATGCGTTGTACGGAACATCAAGATGCATTTATACGAGCTATTTATCTCATGGGAGACGAAGATGAACGAGGGAAGGCCTTATCTGCAAGTCTGGAGAGGGCTACCGGTATCTTTTTGCAAATTTGCCATAGTTTGCTTTCTATCCGTCAAATATAGATCAGACGGTCTATATTGCAGGATGGCAGGCACACCGTCATCACCAACTTGGTTTTTTATAAGATACTAGCAAGATGCCCATGCGTTGCATGGAACATCAAGATGCATTTGTATGAGTAGTTTATCTTGTGGGAGAAAAGGATGAACAAGGGAAGGCCTTATTTGCAAATGTGGAGAGGGGTGTGGGTATCTTTTTGCAAAATTGCCATAGTTTCCTTCCTATCCGTCAGATATAAATCGGACGGCCTATATTGCAGGATGGCAGGCACACCATCATCACCAACTCTGTTTTTTATAAGAGTAGGGATAAGAGTAGAGATACAGATAGAGATTAGGGAGCTGGCGGGCGGTTCGTTGTTCAGCATGTTCATGTCCATCCACTAGCCGGAATTAAAGCACGCATGACATTTACATCGACTGGGATTAGTTGTTTTCCGTGCACATGGACCAACGCGGACTAGCGGACCTCGTCGCCCTTTTTCGAGCACGCCTTCGACAAGTACGTGCGTGACATGCGTGCATGCAAATCTTGCGTGACCAAACCGTGCGAGGCGGAGCTGTAGGCTGTCGAACTACAGCCTGCATGTTGCAGCCATGTCATCCACACGCAACCTACAGGCCAATTCATACTCCGCTGGACTATACTGTACTACTATGCATTGTTTGGCACGAACGTTCCTTCGAGCTCGTGCTGCAACTAGTGTACTCCATAGCCCACTTCCCTTCTCCTTCCTCTTCCACCTCCCGCGCACGTCCGCGGGAAGCGGCCGGTCAACCCTTATATAGGAGTGCTAGCACAAAAAGATGCATGCATGACCACTAAAATTTCCTTTCTCTTATCTTTATGAAATAAATGTGGCGTGAAACTCAAAGCCCTTTAAGTTTGAGTATAATGGAAATCAACGTCCTCCTCCGGCTCTGCTTCGCCCGCGTCGTCGTCCTCCTGTTCCGGCTCCGCGTGCTGCTCCGCCTCCAACGCCTCTTCGTCCGGCTCCGGCTAGTCCAGACTCCGGAGGCAGGGCGGCTACGATTCGGGCTTCGCGCCGCCTCCAGATCTTCGGAAGCAGCTCAAAGCGCCGCTCTGGCGGGAGCATGGCGTATGTCGTTACCTTCGACCGGGCCATGGCTATCGGGCGACGGCGACCAGAGAAGAGGCGGCGAAAGGGGAATGAATGCAGCTACTGTTTGGGTTCGCCGTCCGGCTTAAATAAATGCGCACCATCACGTGTACCCGCGGGTGCACAAATTGTAACATACGGGTCTGCTTAGGGGGCGTCACGTAACTGGTATGTGTGTGAGATTCTGAGAGACAGAGTGCGTGTGTGCGACTCTACTCTTCGGACATGTACTCCAACTTTTGCAACGGGATATAAGTATAATGGTATTACACTTTAGCTTCTGATTTACGTGGCCATGTTAACTTGGTTGTGTAAAAAAAATGACACTTCCTGCTCGTGATTTGCGTTATATAATTATGAGAAGTTTGCTAACTACTAAAATAAAGTGGAATTTGTCCATGTTATATAAGTAAATTAAGGTGATTGTTTATCATACGGGTAAGGTTGGACGAAGGGTGGTAGGAACAAATGCTCCACCTAGAGCATATGTGTGTGAAATGGAGTCTTAGTGTGTGTGTGTGTGTGTGTGTGTGTGTTTGTGTGTGTGTGTGTGTGTGTGTGTGAAGTGGAGTCTTTGGTGGGGAAAGTAATTTAAGTGTGTGTGGCTTCATCGTAGAGAGGTGATGTATATGGCAGAGGCCACCAACGAGGGGGGTGCGAGAGAGAAGAGGCCCGTAAAGAGGGAAGAGAAGGCGTGTGCGCGTGAGAGGAGTGGACATCGAGATAACGTGTTTGTTCGAGAGACACCGAGGAAGACTACTATATATTGATGGTGCATATAGGCGGGAATTAAACGAAGGGATAGTCTTATTGGTTTCAGGGATATAGGGAAGGAGTGAGAGAGGGGGGTAGCTAGAAGGAGATTGTTAAATGTGAGTGTGTGTTTTAGAGAAGAGACCCATCCAGGCGGAAGTCATGTGCACACAAGAAGAGAACGATTCGATGTGGGGTGAGGGCTAAGGGTAATTAACTACGTATGGAGACATAGGAGACCTTGAACGTGCATGTGCGAGAGGTATACATGTATACGTGGAATGTGTGTGTGTGCGTGCACGCGCATGATCGAGATAAAAGAAAGAAGACATAAGTCATAAGATCAACGGCATGGGAGAGACGGATCGGTATGACAGTATGCATGCATGTGAGAGTGGAGGGAAGAAGGCCCGATAGTTGAGCATGTGTTTTTGTCTTTAAGAGATAGTGGCGTGGGCTAGAGCATGCATCTATGGCAAGCAGAGAGAGCGAGACACAACGATTGTGCAAAAGAGATCGACCTATAGATGCACGTATAAAGAGACAGATATAGTGTGCGTGATAGGAAGCAAGAGTGCGTGCGTGAAAGAAAGGTTGACGGAGAAACTACAGATAGATAGAGAGATCAAGATGCTAGCTAGAGGGACATCGGCTAGTTTGTGTGTTAGAGATGACCGCCGAGTGGTTCAGAGGGGTGAGTTATGTGTGTGAGAGAGAAAGATAAAAAGAGGGCGCATGACTGCATGTAGAGAGAAACATATATAGTGTGCGTGATAGGAAGCAAGAGTGAGGGCGAGAAAGAAGGTTGATGGAGAAACAAATAAATAGAAAGATAGAGATGCTAGCTAGAGGGAGATCGGCTAGTGTGTGTGTTAGAGATAAGAGTCGAGTGGATCAGAAGGCTGAGTTATGTGTGTGTGTGAGAGAGAGATAGAGAGAGGGTGCATGTGAGTCACATACAAACAAATATTAGAGATAAATGAGATCCCGAGAGACGGAGTTTTGTGTTTGCGAGAGAGAAAGATATTTCACAAGGAGAGTCATAGCTAGAGAGACATATCAGGGAACGCAAGATATCCCTAGGGAGAGAGAGTGTGTGTGAGCGACATACAAGGGAACGGTGGAGAGATATGAGACCCTGGGGGACAGAGTTTGTGTTTGTGTGTGAGAAAGAGATATTTAAGAGGGAGAGTCGTACCTTCTCATACCTAAGGAGCGCAAGACACCTCTATGTGAGAGGGGGTGTGCGAGCGGCATATAGGGGAATAGTAGAGAGAAATGAGACCCTGGGAGACGAAGTTTGTGTTTGTGTGAGAGCAAGAGATTTCACAGCGAGAATCATAGTTAGAGACACATAGCAGGGAGCGAGATATACTTAGAGAGAGATAGAGTGAAGGTCGAGGGAGAGAGTACCGTTAGTGTGTTACGAAGATAAAAGATCATTGTCGACATACAAGTAGCATGAGAGATACCCGAGAGACGGTGAAGGCATATAGGTCTAGAGAGATATATAACCATGAGTGATAGCTATATGAGATGAATATCTGGATTAAAAGGGATTCAAATATTTAAACTAGAGATCACGGCATCGATAATATCATAACGAAAATTGGTCTATCAAACATGCATATTCATTTGAATTTGGGGACACGTGTAATGTTATATAGTTTATCAATATTAGTGATCCATAGATTCTTTAATTAGAGACAATGCATGGTTTATATGCAATTAACATCTAAACGGGATTACACTATATGTTGCGTGTGTCAAACACATTATATGTGTTTGAGAAGTAAAAAAAAACCCGCATGAAACACACATTAATTGGAGACAGTTAGCGAGGAATGCATACATTGGATTTCAACATAAAGTGGTTTCAGATATTTGAAAATCTAAATTAAGATGGATCCAGCCTTATGAATCTGAGATCATGCCATTTGTAAACCATATTTATGTATAAAGGGTGTTGTGCTTTTGAAAGTATATATATAAAAAAATGATGTATATAGATTTGTATTCGAATACAAAATGGATCCTGCCCAAAGAAAAAAAGCATACAAAATGGATTTGAATTGAGTTGGCACGGTAAACGTGCACTCTTTTTCTGCAAAATTTTGAATGAAGCGGGGAAACTCGCAGTAACCGCCCGAAACAAAAATCTGCGAGATGGAAATTACTACTGTCTATCCCTGACACGCAAAACCTATCTCAGCTCGATTTCTATAGGTTTTGATAGGGGTAGGCTTGTAATTTCACTCAAACGTGACATAACCGCCTCTGCCTCTCACCTCCCCGGATTCATACATGGTGGGCGCCAAAACACAGTTTCTCCTCGGCCGAAATCGCCTCTCACCTTCCCGATTCATACACGATGGGCGCCAAAACAAACTCTCCTCGGCCGAAATCTCCATCGGCAAATATTCGGTGTATGCGAGATTACCGTCCTATCCCCAACCGACTAATATTGCTGTGATGTAGGAAATTTTAAACGGCGGCTAAGTGTGAAAATTCCCTCGCATTTGAGACAAGCGCGCCCTGAAGACAGGGTTCCCCTACCTCTCTCCCTCCATTTCCCCATTCGTACTCCGTGGGCGCCAAAACACCCTCTCCACCCCAGTCTCCTCCGTCCACCACCCCATCCACCGCCGTCCTCCTCCACCATGCCGGAGCTGATACCCCGACGTTGTTGTCCATTACAAGAGATCGACCTCTCTCATCCACGGCTTCAGACCAGGATCCTTGCATCGCGTCCTCTCGCTTCATCCACGCCGTCGTCCACCTTGCCGAGGCCGCTTGTACGACCGTCTCGTCCTCCGCACTGGGATATTTCCTCGCCGCCACCGTCTTCCCTCCTAGATCTGCTTCCACACCGCCGACAGCCATCGCTACCGCAGCACCCTCAACGCCTCAGCAGATGCTTACACGGCACCACACCAGAGGCGGTACTCTTTCGTATCTGCTCAAGTTATTTATCTCAGAAAGAAAATAGACCGCCACTGCTTTACTGTGATTTCTTGTCCATCACTTAGAATCTTACTTGTTAGTTGAAACCAAGCATTGGTTGCGAAGTTGCCTTTGTTCGGTTTGCACCTTCAGATCTGCCATGGCACGCTCACCACTATACTCGCAATGCTTATGGCTTTCCCCTTTTATATTCCACGTTAGCTTAAATGACAGTCGACTGAATTTCAAATTGGGGTCAGTCCATTTTTGGGAGTTCGCCGGAGGGAAGGAAGGGGCTCGCCGGAGGGTTGCCCCATTATCTATCTTAGGGTTTCGGGTGGGGACAGTGGTTGTGGGGGGCTGTCGTCGGGCTATGGTGGGGCCTCGTCGAAGGCAAAAGTCGACGCGGGTGGGGGCTGGGGGGTGGGGTTGGCTAGAGGGATGGCCGAGGGCGGCGGAAGACCGGAGGTGGTGGCCGGTTCAGGGGAGGGCGGGGGCCGGTGGTTCGGCCGGCGGCCCATGCGGTGGTTTGTAGGGGAAGAATAACAGGCGAGGAAGAAGAAGGGTTAGGAGACGTAGGATCTTCATCCAACCGCCTGAAATGGTCGACTGGCCCAAATGACGAAAGTCAGGTGACTTGCATGTAGACATTCCCTTTATATTCAGTGTACCATCATCCTAGGTGCTTCGAGACGTGCTAGCACTACTCCTCAACCCATCAAGCTAAACAACATGTCACTCATAATTCCAAACCTTGTTGCTCAAATACGAATCTGATATGATGCTGATATTACTAAAACAGAGAACGTTTAATTGGTCAGCTAATGTTCCTACTTTACTTTCAAAAAACACGTGCGCCACATATAGAGAGACAGTAGGGCAACGAACATTTTATGCTCTCTGGTTCATCATGTGTGGGCAATGAACATTTTATTATCCAAAATCTGCTTGCTCTTCTTTAGCATGTCCCTCTTCTGTTCTTCTTTAATAAGTACTCTCTCCATTCCTAAATGTAAGTCTTTGTACAGATTCCTCCATGGACTACATACGGAGCAAAATGAGTGAATCTACACTCTAAAATGTATCTATATACACATGTATGTGATCTATAGTGGAATCTCTACAAACACTTATGTTTAGGAACAGAGGGAGTATAATAGTTGTACAATATGCTCCTTGTAGTGAAGAGGAGCAGGGACCTTTGCAGTGTACAGGTCTATTTGGTCGCCTGTCATGGATGCTTTCAACTCTTCGTGTTTGTCTGCCCTAATATCCATGAAATGCTAGGAGTTGTGTCACCTTTGAGAGTTAGACTAATAGTAACAGTACTGCGCCTTCAGTTGTAGAGAGCTAGTATCTGAAGCCTTTCTAGTCATACCGGCAATACTAGCACATATTTTCCAGCAAGTTCCACTTTCCTGATTTTACTCATGATGCTTAGGGTTTTCCAATTATTTCAACACTATGATCTGCGTAGGTGCTTTGTGTCCTACTAGCAGCAGTCCACCCTTTAAAGCTAAATAACACACCAATCATACGTCCTAAGCTTCTTCAAATACGAATGTGATATGATACTGACATTAGCTAACAGAGAGACATTTAATTGGTTAGCTAATGCTCCCACTTGAGTTTCCAAATGCATGTGGCCACATATAGAGAGACATCATGGAATGGCATTTCTTTGGGCACTCTGATTCATCATGGGTGGGCAACCAACATTGTATAGAAAGAAGGGGAATCTCAATAATATGCTTCCTCTTCTATTCTTTAACATGTTCCTCTTCTGTTCTTCTTTAGTAAGTACAGTATGTTCCTTGTCAGGAAGGGGAGCAGGGACATCTGCAGTCGACAGCTCTATTGGGCCGCTTCTGCTACATGATTTCAGCACTTTGAGTTGGACTGCCATAATATCCTGGAAATGGTGGGAGCTGCGCGGTCTTTCATAGACTAGATTGATAGTAACAGCAGTGCGCCTTCAGATGAATAGAGCTGGCCTGTATGTGATCGATAGGCTGCATATTAGTAGCGGCAATACAACCCTGTATTTTCCAGCCAGTTCCGCTTTCCCGATTTATTTATGGTGGTTATGGTGTACCCCTTTTATCTACACTACGATCTGCCTAGTGGCTGTGCGCTCTCGTTATGATGGTTTGGCAATAAACTTTCTATACGGTATATTATGAACCTATCATCTGCCAACTATCCTTACATCTGGAGCTCCCAACAGGGAGCCTATTTTTTTTGTAGTTGTGCCAGATTATATTAATCTACTCACCATATTACAGCACACATGGGCTCTCTCATCAGAATCCAGTGATAGCACACAAGGGTTTACAGGGAGCCCCTATTATATTAGAATATCCTCTGCATTACAAAGATAATCTCACTAGTATTTATGTTTTCATGCTTCTCAGATATTGTACGTTATCACAATGAATATAAGAATGCGCACATCAAAAGAATATTGCGGAACAGTTCAATGGGTAACAAACTTGGCATCAAGGGATTGAGGTCCATTGTGGATGCAATGAAACCCACATGCTCCCGACTTATAGATTCGTATTCAAAATATGATCCTAATGACTATTCTGAGCTCAAGGAGTCAAAGGCAGATGGCCTATCCTGTTCACCCAATAAGGTGCATGTTCTAATTTGGCAAGGTTTTATTGGTTGCATGTATCTTGCATTTCTTTTGCTTCATTGCACCGCCATCTGCTTAGTTTACTCATGATATATGTGAAGATGCCATGCCCATCCATTATCAATACCTATTCCATTTGTCGTCATACCATGTTTTTCCATTCAAATACTGTTCTTGTGTTTCAGACATCCAAAAGGAAGAGGGTGATTGCAGAACCTGAAGGAGTACAAACAAAGTCCTTGAAAAAGGTGGTGGTACCGAAGAAATCAGGTAGCACCCCACTTATATTGGTGATAGAACCAGTGCCGCAAAACCTAGGATATCGCAACTATGCTGGTCGCTGCTTTGCTCTTGTTAGTACCTATTGTCCTATCGTTGTACTTACATTCATACCTGGTGGATTATATGACATCATTGTGCATTATAGCTTGCCTATCCACTGTTTGCTCTAAATTATCAGATCTGTATTAATACTTACATTAATGTAGAATAAACCCATTGCTTATGAAGAAATTTAGTTCTGTATTATTCTTGTAAGTATCTGCTGTCCTTCATCACTTTACTTATATTGTCAACTAGTTCTTCATGTACACTTTGCAGCTTATTTTCCCTTGCCCTCAATTTTCTACACATCAGATCTATATTTACTCTTGCCAAAATATTGAATAAAACCAATGCTACTGAAAAAGTTTAGCTCTGCATTGCTCTTGTCAGTGCCTTTTGCCTGTATGCTATATTTACATTTGTACTCTGCATCTTAGGTTAAATAATCTCCATTTGTTCCTATATTTTCACATCTATATTTACTCTTAACAAAATGTAGAATAAAGGCAATGCTCTTGAAGAAGAGTCTGCGGTAAACTTCTTGAATTGGCCCCCCCCCCCACATCAATATGGACAAGGGCTTTATAGAGCCGGTCTTCACTACTAATGTAAGTTTGTCCTCCTCGAGCCTTCAAACTTTGTTGTGTATATTTGGATAGCTATGAGTGCAAATGCTGTTTATTTTTGTCGTCTGCATCAAATTGCTTGTTCAAAGTTTATAACGAAGAAGTACATAAACATAAGTTTGTCCTTCTTAATTTCAGTCTTTAGTTGTACAACCTAGTTCCTTATTCATACCATGTAAATTAAACTAAACTAGCAAGTTATCTTGTTTAGCACTGCGTGTATGCTTGTGTTCTTGATCTGTAATCCAGTGGTGTTGTGAAACTACCAACTCCAACACAATGTCATATCCTGCTATGTCTTAAATATGAACAATGCCATATTATATTAATGTTATTTAAATCATGTCTCTTTATTTACCAATCTGAAATGGTATAAATTGGCAGTACACTCACCATTCATGCTTATACATTGTTTAGCATTACATGTATGCTTGTGTTCTTGATCTATAATCCAGTGGTATGGTGAAGCTGGCCGCTCATGCACAATGTCATTTCCTGCCGTCTTAACTATGAATAATGCCTATTATGTTAATGCTATTTTCAACCGTGTCTCTTTACTTCTAACAAAGAAATGAGATGAATTGACAGCGCTGCTGCTTATACGTGCAAAACCTGTTATCTACCTACTTGTTTCTCTTTCAGGGTGACAGCACTGATGCTAGGAAGAACTGCCACAATGATAGTGAGACGAACCCATTGTTTGTCCCTCTAACATATATTCCAGAGAAGAAGGCAACACATCTTGAGGGTAGCGATACAACCCCAAAGTCATGTCTTGATGTAGTGTCAAACTTACTCAGTGACACAAGGTCGATGAAGTCGCCGCCTGAATCTGTTCGACATGCTTCCGCTCATATCCGACTGGAACTCCAATCTCTATGCAAGATTAACCATAAGTACATGACGTCTATTTATGCTATGCAGCATGAGTTGGTGGATATAAGCGTTAAACAAGCACAGTCTCATCGGGTTGCTAAGCTACTTGCGTTGCAGCTCCTGGGCAGGGCTAACCTTTCTTGAACTGTGTTGAAGTGCTGTCGGTTCTGTCTATTATTTTGTCGGCATGTTTACTTCCACTGGTGGCGATCTACCCAGTGTATGGAATCTGCTGCCTGGTTGCACTTTATTATCACTGGCAGCGAACTTTGATGCCCAGGGGATGTAATATGCTGTAATTTCTTTGTTGTATAGTCTAGGTTTATTCTTCATCCCGATGCTGTAATTTATTTGCTGTTTATGCTGTCGTCGCTCAGAGAAAATGTCGTAATCTTCGATCGGAGCGCAATGAGCCAATAGGTTAGGTTTATATAAAAATAATTTTGGTACTAAAACTGGCCGGTCGCCAATCGCTAGTACGGTCCAAACCGTGGGCCTACAATCATCTTGCGCCATTAGTTAGGTCTAGACTTAATCTGGCCAACTATTAGTTTCGGGCCTTTAAAAGGCCAAGTAAACCACTTGCCTTAATTGGGCCAGAAAGTTAAATAGGCTTTTAACAGGCGAACAAATCATGGCCCGACAGTAGGCTATAATATACATCGGCCCATTATTGGCCCACTGGTATGATGGGCCATTAACAGGCTGAAATATTTTTGGGCCTTGGCTGACCCAATTACATGACGGGCTGGAAGCAGGCCGGATGTATAACAGGCCAAAATTTGGCCCAACACTATCACGGGCCTTTAACGGGCTGATAGGCTGTTTGGGCTAGAATGTATCCATTAAGACTAGGGGCCGTTAAGAGGTCAAAAGTAACTACGGACCAGAATTAGGCTCAGGTGCAACTCGGGCCTTTAAATGGCCGAAAGTGAAACTGGGCCGAAAGAGGGCCATATGTAGACATGGCCGCTGACAGGGTGAAACTAATATCGGGCCGAACTGTTAAACGGGCCACTATGAGGCCGAAGAGCAAATCAGGCCCCCAATGGGCCCAATGGCACAGTAACTGTTAAAGGGCCGTATCTGTCATGGGCCGTAATTTGGCCCAAGATATGAAATTTAGTTAACGGGTCGGATTAGATATGGACCGTAATTTGGCCCAAACTATTACAGGCTGTTAACGAGCCGGATCTGATATGGGCCATAAACTGGCCCAGAATATTGTAGTCCTTTCACGGGCCGTATCTGATGTGGGCCATAATTTGGTCCAGAAAATGTTAGGCTGTTAACGGGCCGGCCCATTAGATCTGACGAAATCTTGTGGGCCTGTTCCTGGGCCGGCTTTTAAACCTATATGGGCCTCTATTGGGCCGTCCCACGTGTCAACGTTTCATTGGTGACTCTTGTCCAATGGACGGTTGACATCTGTCCCAACACTGAGCTGACACGTGGATCGTCGGCGAATGAGAATTTTACACGTGGAAAATCGCCATTGGTCCGGGCTGTTAACGGGTTATCAGATCCAAACCAGAACCCGATAGCTTAACGGTGACCCGTTATGGTGGATGCCACATGTCGGTTACCCTTGACGAAACCATTTCTATGACGCGCCATTTATCATCATGGAAGTGGACACTTCCGTGATGGTAATTTTGGTATTGTCATGGAACACTTCTACGACAGCACAGGTATGACTATCTTGATTCTGTCATAAAATCGTCATGGATGTACATGCATGACAGAAAACGTGACCTACAATGACAAAGACGTATCATCACAGAAGCGTATTTTTTGTAGTGTAATCTTGTCTTGAATTGGGAGAAGTGCCACTTTATGGTTAATGAAGGCATTGTCTTGGGGCATAAAATTTCCAAACGAGGTATTGAGGTGGATAAAGCTAAAGTTGATGCAATCGAGAAAATGCCATGTCCTAAAGATATTAAAGGTATTTGTAGTTTCCTTGGTCATGCTGGTTTCTATAGAAGGTTTATTAAAGACTTCTCTAAAATTTCTAGGCCTCTCACTAATCTTTTACAAAAGTATGTTCCTTTTGCTTTTTATGATGATTGTGTAGAAGCCTTTGAAACACTTAAGAAAGTCTTAACATCTGCACCTATTGTTCAACCACCTGATTGGAACTTACCTTTTGAAATTATGCGTGATGCTAGTGATTATGCTGTTGGTGCTGTTCTAGGACAAAGAATTGATAAGAAATTAAATGTTATATATGCTAGCAAAACTCTAGACAGTGCCCAAAGAAATTATGCTACTACTGAGAAAGAATTTTTAGCAGTTGTGTTTGCTTGTGATAAATTTAGATCTTACATCGTTGATTCCAAAGTAATTGTTCACACTGATCATGCTGCTATAAAATATCTTATGGAAAAGAAAGATGCTAAATCTAGACTCATTAGGTGGGTTCTCTTGCTACAAGAATTTGATTTACACATCACTGATAGGAAAGGAGCTGAGAACCCCATAGATGATAACTTGTCTAGGTTAGAAAATATTCTTGATGACCCACTACCTATTGATGATAGCTTTCCTGATGAACAACTAGCTATCATAAATGCTTCTCATAACACTCCTTGGTATGCTGACTATGCTAATTATATCGTTGCTAAATTTATACCTCCTAGTTTCACATACCACCAAAAGAAAAAATTCTTCTATAATTTAAGACATTACTTTTGGGATGACCCACATCTTTATAAAGAAGGAGTAGATGGTATTATTAGACGTTGTGTACCTGAGCATGAACAGGAACAAATCCTATGGAAATGTCACTTCGAAGCCTATGGAGGACATCATGCGGGAGATAGAACTACTCACAAGGTATTACAATCTGGTTTTTATTGGCCTACTCTTTTCAAAGATGCCCGTAAGTTTGTTTTATCTTGTGATGAATGTCAAAGAATAGGTAATATCGGTAAGCGTCAAGAAATGCCTATGAATTATTCACTTGTTGTTGAACCATTTGATGTTTGGGGCTTTGATTTTATGGGACCTTTTCCTTCCTCTAATGGGTATACACATATTTTGGTTGCTGTTGATTATGTCACTAAGTGGGTAGAAGCTATTCCAACTAGTAGTGTTGATCATAAAACCTCCATTAAAATGCTTAAAGAAGTTATTTTTCAAGGTTTGGAGTCCCTAGATATTTAATTACTGATGGTGGTTCACATTTTATTCATGGTGTTTTCCGTAAAATGCTTGCTAAATATGATGTTAACCATAGAATTGCATCACCATATCATCCTCAATCTAGTGGTCAAGTTGAACTTAGCAATAGAGAAATAAAATTAATACTACAAAAAAATGTCAATAGGTCCCGAAAGAATTGGTCTAAGAAACTAGATGATGCACTTTGGGCCTATAGAACAGCTTATAAAAATCCTATGGGTATGTCTCCATATAAAATGGTTTATGGAAAAGCTTGTCATTTGCCTCTTGAGTTAGAACATAAAGCATATTGGGCAATTAAAGAACTTAATTATGACTTCAAACTTACTGGTGAAAAGAGGTTATTTGATATTAGCTCACTAGATGAATGGAGAACCCAAGCTCATGAAAATGCCAAACTATTTAAAGAAAAAGTTAAAAGATGGCATGACAAAAGAATCCAAAAGCGGGAATTCAAAGTTGGTGAACATGTTCTATTGTACAACTCTCGTTTTAGATTTTTTGCAGGAAAACTTCTTTCCAAATGGGAAGGACCTTATGTTATCGAAGAAGTTTATCGCTCTGGAGCCATTAAGATCAATAATGCCGAAGGTACTAACCCGAAGGTGGTCAATGGACAAAGAATTAAACACTATATCTCAGGTATGCCTATTAATGTTGAAACCAATATTATTCAAACCATGACACCGGAGGACCACATAAAAGAAACCTTCCAGAACACTCCAGAACCCTGAAAAGGAAGAGGTACGTGATACGGTAAGTAAACGGACTCCGAAAAATCTGCAAAAATATTTTCTATCAGTTTTGGAATATTAGAAAAAATAGGAAAATAAGAAACAACCGGGAAGGCAACCCAGGTGCCCACAAGACACCAGGGTGCACCTGCCCCACCTGGCGCGCCCTGGTGGGTGGTGGGCCCCTCGGGCACCTTCCCGACTCCGTTTTCCTTCCATATGCTTGTTTCCCAAGATAAAAATATATATATACCCCCGTATGATTTGACCACCGTATCATGGAGAAATCCTCTGTTCTTGTTTCGTGATCTTTTCTGACAGATTTGAAAATATGTCGTCTCAAGATTCGGATGGAGAGAGCTATGTCACAGACTATGTCGCAAACCCAAAGGTTTATGGGGATGTGGAGCATTACGGCTAGACCACGGAGGAAGAAGAAGATTATGACTTGAAGGAAACGGAAGAGACAAGCTCAGATGAAGACGAAGTCCCACTACCTCAACCTGGAGACATGCATGTGGAATTCAAGAAGTCAAGTCTCCCTGATAAAGCAAAGAAACCTAAGATCCAGTTTATCCTTTTTCATCTTCTGCAGGAAAACAAGCAGGCATTATGCAAAAAGATATTAAAGCTTGAGCAGGAGATCGATGGCTTGAGGGAGGAAAATTTCATCCTCAAGCGTAAGCTAAGGAAGAAGAATGCTACTACCTCATCACAATCACCACCATCATCACCATATTCCCCACCAAAGCAGACTTGAGTACACGGGTATGGGCACTCCCCTTGGCTTGTGCCAAGTTTGGTTGAGATGCCCCGGTATCGTATCACCATCACATTTATTACCTTTACCTATTTTAGTTCGATCCTTAGCTATTTCATGATTTAGTTGAATAAAAGTTTAGTATGATCTATTTTCGAGTGCTAGTTTCGTGATCTATCTATCTATGTAATCGAGTGAGAGATATATACACTACTGCAGGTTGGTCCAAACGCGACAGTCCAATCAGAGACCCTTCGACGAAACTGTGTGCGATGCATTAATCACAAACGGTGATGTAATAAAACCATCAAAAAAGATACAAAACGTTTGCGTTTGTGGTGACATCAAACACGGTTCAGATTAGAGTTGCGTGTGCGATGCGTGGCATACGGTTAATCCAGTAGAACTGTTTGCGATGAGGCAGAACAACAGAAACGGGCAGCCAGATGAGGGTGTGTGCGATATACGGCATACAGTTCACTAGGATGAACTATGTGTGATTAGGCAACACAATAGAAACGGTCAGCCAGATCAAGGTGTGTGCGATGGAGGGCATACAGTTCACTCAGATGAACTGTTTGCGATGAGCCAAGACAACAGAAACAGTTCAACTGAACAAGATGTGTGTGATACGCGGCAAACAGGTCCGTAATCAGAAATGTGTGCGAAGACCAATAATAACACAGACGATTGCTGCTAATGAGCCGTGTGATTTGCTCTGTCTACAGAAGAGTAACATATATATATATATAACTGAAATAAACATCCAATTACATAAGTGACTATACAGATCATTCGCACACACCTCAATAAACAATTGCATGCATTCTAAACTAGGAGAAACGATTATCTAGTCATCTACTTCTTGTGACGCTCCCACCACTGCTCTGTGGCTCGATCCCTCCTCTGGGGCAGGAAGAAGACACTTCCTCATGTCAACGATCCGCATGTACATCTCGTAGCTTGTGTACGCGTCCTTGGCCGCGTACTTGATGTGTTGTTCATCCAGTCTCTGATGCCAGACACTATGCCACGCGTTCTTGTCCTTCTTGCTCTCATCCTTAATCTTCATGTAGTAGGGGTCGATGATGGCCGAGGCGAGGTCAACCAGGGAGTTCTGTTTGTTGTTGTCACTGCCCCAGACCTTGTAGTGGTCCTGGATGTTGACAAGATTCTGGCATTTCAAGCTCGAAACCTTGAGCACTTTTAGATCGTTGGTGGTGTCCACTGTAGCGGAAACTATAGTCGGAGCTGTTGATAAACCTGGAGAAACGCTCGCAAGGCCTTGTGGCCAGGTGGTAGTGGTAGACGAGGACATCATGTCGCACACACAACTGGGTGATGGCAAACTTCTGATCATGCCCGGCATGACCGATGGTGTACTCGAGGTCGAAGCCGACCACTTGGTACTTGTCCTCAGCAAGCAACTGCTCCATAGTTTGTATGAAGCTCTCCACCGAGACTGGCTCGTTCGTGTACACCACCGAGAGGGCCTTCCCCCTCAAGTGGGTGTCCACTACGTGATGCGTGGTGAACTGCCCCCCGTTGTCATCGTCGACCGCTGGGAGCGCCATTGGAGCCACGAGGATCGCCATTGGAACCGCTGGATGTCCTCTCTGTATGTGTCATAGTGGGTGTGCTTATTGTGTCGTGTGGCGTGAGAGATGAAGGTAAATGGCCGCAGGAATAAATGGGGGCCGGGCCGCCTGGATTCTCGGCGCGTCTGCATGGCAGTTTTTGCAGCGGGTAACTGCATCGTGGCGCCGCGCCCGATGCAACTGCATGCATAATGGCAGCACGAAAGTACGTGATCGTGCGTCGGCCCCAAACACTGGCAGCGCACATGGAGGGACGAGGGCAGAGCGCCCGGAGGGACGCGAGAGCATAGCGCGCGCGCGGGACGCGAGCAGAGGGCGTCGCGGATGCCTCAACCACGAGCAACCACATGCATAGAGCAGTTGAACACGCAGGGAATGGTCGTCCACAAGCCGGCCGGCAGTTGCGACGCTGCGTAGAGAGCGGCCGTGTGCTACTACCTCCTTCTTCGTCTATTAGTCCCCTTTATATTCTGTGCCATATTTTGACCTTAAATTTAACCAACAAAATGTTCATGCATGTTATAAAAATTATATAATTCGAAACTATGTTCAAATACGAATCCAACAATATAATCTTTGGCGACATGCATTCGTATTTTATTAGTTAAATCTCTAGTCAAAATTTGGCACAAAAATACATAGACGACTTATAAACCAGGATGGGGATAGTAGGTAATTAAATCGCAAATGTTTTTTTTATTAACCGTATGTGTACGTGTCCTTTCGTCCTCCTCTCGCACGTCTTGTCACCCTGCTGCCGCAGACGGCTTACAGCGCAAGCTTGCGTAGCGCGCGGGGGCGTTTTTTTGGCCAAACAATGGCTCGAAGTGGTGCCAATGAATCGTCGGTGAGCCCGTTCCCACGCAACCTCACAGGTTCCCGCCCAAGCTTCCCGCCCGACTAGGTGAAATCCCCCAAAATCCCAATGCTTACCGGCCTGCTATATAAACCCTCATGGCCGGCGAGTCCTGCGTCGCATTTTCCCCTCCCTCCTTGTAGCTTATCTCGTCTGCTTCTCCCACAATCGCCAATGGCACCGGTCTATCATCGTCGCTCAGCCACTCCGCCGTCATCAGAGGACAGATACAGCTGGGAGGCTACACCGCGGCGGCGGCGCAGTCCTGGCGTAGTGTAGTGCGCGTGGCGTCCCTGTTGGGTGTTCACGGAACACCCACCACACGCTCCGCCGCCGCTGCCCGTCGGTAGTTGTTGCTGGCAGGCGTTGCCGCCACCCCACCGTCTGCCGCCGTGGCCGCCACACCATCGTCGAAAGCCAGGGCCATCGCTCGCTCCACCGCCGCGGCCCGAAGGCGGGAGGTGGCCGTCGTGGCCGCCACCCCACTGGCGACCACCGTGGCCATCACTCACTCCGCCACCACGGCCCGAAGGCGAGAGGTGGTGGTCGTGGCCGCCACCCCATCGTCGGCCGCCATAGCCGCCAGCCCACCATCGACCACCGGGGTCATCACCCGCTCCTCCACCGCCACCCGAAGGCGGGAGGTGGAGGTGGAGGCCCGCACGTGCGTCAACGACCTTGCGCACTACATCAAGTTACTGCGGGAGGAGGAGGAGCGGCTCGTCGAGCACGCAAAGAGCCTTACCTCCGCCGTGGCCGCAGCACATGCTGCCGCAGAGGCGAGGAATTAGGAGATCTACAAGTAGAACCACCGCTTCGAGAGGGGTCGTCTGGAGCGGCAGAGGGCGTTCGAGGTGAGCGTCGCTGAAGGTGCAGCAGCGGCAGGCACCGTATTGTAGTTGTCCAGCTCGTCGGTAGGCTCCTCCTCCTCTTCCTCTTACTGAGTGCGCTCGGCAGAGGAGAGGCTGCTGAAAGTAGTACAAAGCCCCTCTGTAGTAGTATTTAGGGGCTATTTTGTTCAGTTCATCTGACTATAGATGTGGTGGAACGGTACAACGTACTTAAAATTAGCTAGTATATATAGTTGAACTAGCTATTTCAGTACGTGGTTGGCAACAATTGGGGAAAGGTTTGGTCGGTTCAGCTGTCGAGTTGAACTATTTGTATAAAGAACGACTGCTTAATCTATGAATGAAATCTATGCTTAATTACTGAATTTTAGTTGCAAAAATTAGATAGTGCTAGTGATTTTTAGCTGCATATTTTGACAAATGGCATTGTTACAAGGTTGACAAATGGCAATGTTACTAGATTAACAAATGTCAATCTTTCTAGTTTGACAAATGGCAATATACCTAATATGACAGATACAAATCTTACCAAATTGTCTGTACGTTCTTGCACATGGGTCATCCAAAATAACCGTTTGCGTTCAAGGGATGTACAAATCCTGCTCGGCACATTTTCTCTTGACTTAGCGTCGAAGTCTAGCTTTGCATACCGTATTTAATCTGAACTGTTTGAGTTGAAGGGATGCACAAATCCTTCGCTGCGAATTTTCCCTTGGCTTACTGGGGAAGACCATAGCTCTCACTTTGCATACGGGTGTTCTATCTAAAACGTTTGCGATCAAGAGCCGCACAAATCCTGCCCGGCACATTTTCCCTTAGCTTCCTGGGGAAGCTGTCGGTTTGCATACGGGTGTTCTATCTAAAACTTTTGCGATGAGTGTTTTATATTTAAAAACCATTCATGTTGTTTTTAAAGAAAATCGTTTGATAACTCTGTACATTCAGAGAGAAAAATGCAAGTTCGTTCAAACCATATCTTTCATTAGTCACACTGCGAATTTATATTCATATGATTGAGATACACTGATACAGTATTAAACCCCCAAAAAAATCCGGTGGCGGCGGAGGCGGCGTGCCGCGCCGGTGTTGTCGTTGTCGTCCTCCGGGACGCCGTTGTTGAAGTCTTCAAGGCAGCATAGAATGTTCTTCACTTGGAAATCAAACATCATGTTGTCGCGCGATCGACGGGCGGGGCGCGGGAGGACGGCAACTCGCGGCGCTGCGAGGTAGCGGTCGACAGCGGCGTCCCATGCCGCTGAGGGGGGCGCGCGCACGGGCACGGGCGCGGCGGGTGCAGGCAAACTCAAGGGGACCGGCGCCGTGGGGGGTGCATGGGCGCGCACGGGCACGGGCACGAGCGCTGGCATGTACATGAGCTCGCGCGAGTCTGCGGATACCTCGCTGATGCCAGCGGCTTCCAGCTCTGCGATAGTGCTCGGCGACCAGCCCATCAATGCTACGGGGATGGTCGCTGGCGCGGGCGCGGGGATGGGAGCTGGGACGGGCTCGGGGGCATCAACCGCCGCGGCCAGCTCGTTCAGGGCCATGTCCATGAGGCCCCATTCCTCCTTATTTTCTATCTCCTCCGGCTCGGAGTCGACTTCACCAAACTGGAAAACTAGTGGCAGATGATCCTTCTGCGCCATGGCATTGGTGGAGGTCTGCGGGAGGGAGGGGAATGGGAGGCAAACAGTAAGGCCGCCCGTATTAAACAGCGGCTCGGGCGCCATTAATGGAGAGGACAAGAGCAAGGCGGGTGGCCATGGAAGTCAAAGGGCTCGCTTCCCAGTGAGCCTACGCAGCGTACAGTTCGCACGCTTCCTGATGAGCCTGCGCATTGGAGGACAGCTTGCACGCCTCTCGGTCAGCCTGCGCACCTTCCGTTTAGTCAAGCAGCTGTCCGCACGGCACCTCCTATGGCCATTAAAAGAGAGACACATGGCGTCACGTGAATGGTTAACATAACGCACACGATTTAAGTTATACAAACGTTTGAGATGTTAAAGTGGCAACTATTTGTTTCAAAATGCCTTTGTTGGCTGTTATTCGAGTGCGCCTTCTCTCAAAATGGACACAAAAAATAACACAGCATGTCCGGCGCCATTCCATGATAGCATGCCAAGTTTCATGAATTTCAGACGAGTTTTGGATTTACTAGAATTTAAAAACAAAGTATCTCAACGTTTTGCCGGCAATCAACAGTGCCCTGGTATTTGAAATTCATTCCCATTTCTTGCATGGGACCTAAGCATGCACCCAACGACACACATTTGATATGTCAACCCATTTTTCTGCACTGGAGCTTGTGCATGTAGTTCAAATTTGAATTATGCACATAAAATGCCTAGAAAACCCAGTTAATGTATAAAAATGTCCAAGCGAACCCCGAAAAATCCCAAAAATTGACACAACACTCCTGTTGTTCTATGTTGACACTAGAAAAAATTTGAAAGCAAGAAGAGGCATGGATATCATTTCGTCCCCAAAGGTGGCACGTTCCCTACCGAAACCATCAGGCTTGTTGTGAGAAGCTCTGGTTTGCGAGAAGCTTAAACCCAAACCTGCCCCAAATGGGACAAAAAATTTACCACAACATGTTGATGCCGCTCCATGATAGCATGTCAAGTTTCATGAAATACAGACGAGTTTTGGATTTACTAGAATTTAAAAACCATGTATCTCAATGTTTGCGGCCGAGCGACAGTGGCAAGGTGTTTGACATTCATTCTCATTTCTTGCATGGGACCTAAGCATGCAACCAAGGACACAGATTTGATTTTTCAACCAATTTACATGCACTGGAGCATGTGCCTGTAGTTCAAATTTGAATTATGCACATAAATGCATAGAAAACTCAGTTAATGTATAAAAATGTCCAAATGAACCCCGAAAAATTCATAAATTTAACACAACACTCCTGCTTTTCTATGTTGACACTAGAAAAATTTTAAATCAAGAAGAGGCAACGGATATCATTTCGTCTAGAAAGGTGAAACGTTCCTACCGTAACCATGAGGCTTGTTGTGAGAAGCTCTGGTTTGTGAGAAGTTTATACCCCAACCTGCCCCAAATGGAACAATATTTTTACCACGGCATGTTGATGCCGTTCCATGCTAGCATGTCAAGTTTCATAAATTTCAGACGCGTTTTCGATTTACTAGAATTTAAAAACCATGTATCTCAATGTGAGAGGCCGAGCGACAGTGGCAAGGTGTTTGACATTCATTCTCATTTCTTGCATGGGACTTAAGCATGCAACCAAGGACACACATTTCAATTTTGAACCCATTTATATGAACTGGAGCATGTGCATGTAGTTCAAATTTGAATTATGCACATAAATGCATAGAAAACTCAGTTAATTTTTAAAAATGTCCAAGCGAACCCCAAAAAATCCCAAAAATTGACACAACACTCTTGTTGTTCTTGTTGGCATGAGAAAAAAATTTAAAGTAACAAGAGGCAATGGATATCATTTCGTCCCCCAAGGTGGCACGTTCCCTACTGAAACCATCAGGCTTGTTGTGAGAAGCTCTGGTTTGCGAGAAGCTTATACCCAAACCTGCCCCAAATGGGACAATATTTTTACACAGCATGTCGATGCCGTTCCATGATATCATGTCAAGTTTCATGAATTTCAGATGAGTTTTTGATTTACTAGAATTTTAAAACCATGTATCTCAATGTTAGCAGTCGAGCGATAGTGTCAAGGTGTTTGACATTCATTCTCATTTCTTGTATGTGAGCTAAGCTTACAACCAAGGACACACATTTCATTTTTCAACCCGTTTTTATGCACTGGAGCATGTGCATGTAGTTCAATTTTGAATTATGCACATAACTGCCTAGAAAACTCAGTTAACGTATAAAAATGTCCAAACGATCCCCGAAAAATTCCAAAATTTAACACGACACTCCTGTTGTTCTATGTTGACACCAGAAAAAAAATTGAAAGCAAGAAGAGGCAACGAATATCGTTTTATCCACAAAGGTGACACGTTTCCCTAACGGAACCATGAGGCTTCTTGTGAGAAGCTCTGGTTTGTGAGAAGCTTATACCATAACCTACCCTAAATGGGACAATATTTTTTACCCCAGCATGTTGATGCCATTCCATGATAGCATGCCAAGGTTCATGAATTTCAGATGGGTTTTGGATTTACTAGAATTACAAAAGCAAGTACCTCAATGTTTGCCGGAGAGCCACGGTGCCGTATTGTTTGAAATTCATCCCCATTTCTTGCATGGGACATAAGCATAAACCCATGGACACATATATGATTTTACAACCCATTTTGGTGCACCGGAGCATGTGCATGTAGTTTAATTTTGAATTGTGCACCTGAAATGGCTAGAAAACCAAGTTAATGTATAAAAATGTCCAAACAAACCCTGAATAATTCCAATTTTCTGACGACACACCTATAGTTGCATGTTCACTGCAGATAAAAACTCTAGCAATTCAAACACCCTCCTTTGCTGCTGTGACCCCATTATGTAATTCAAATCAAGATGAAAAATCAAGTAGATCGCACACAGTTTATTATCACCAACCGTGTGAGATGTAGTACAAAATATCTTGGAGCACCGTCGGAGTATAGTACGCCTATGGCTTACGCGAGAAGGTGCGTCGGCTACAGTCCACAGCCGGCGTGTCAAGCACACTAGCTCGCTCCCCAAATATCATTTCACTGTTCAATCATCGCCGGTGAAAGATGGGGACGTGGACCCGCGTCGTGAGGGCAACTTCGGCGGCCCACTCTGGCGAGAGCGCGGCCACAGCCGCCATGCGCATGCTAACAAGCTGCATGAGCGGGACCGCAATATGCGACCGGGCGGCCAAGGCAGCCCAAACGGCCACTGTTGCTTCTCAGGTGGCGGCAGCAACATCTGCCTCGGGGATAGCAACTGGCAAGAGCAGCACAGTAGCTGTCCATTCCGCAGCGGTGGCCTTAACCCTGATGGAGGCCACCCACGACCATGTCGAGGCCGCCCACGCCCAACTCGTGGCGGTCATCGCACAAATCGAACGAAGCTTCTCTGACAACGGTCGGCAACCCACGACCGAAGAGTTGGCAATCGCCGAGAACGTTTGCGCAGCCATTCGTTCCTCCGCGGCATACCTTGCCATGTTGGAGCCCGTCCAAGCCCAGATCATGGCCGCCCACGCCCAGCTCGTGGCTGCCTTTTCCAAAGAGATGGCGGACACAGATGGCGAGATGCTTGCCGAGTATGGTGTTATGGATGCCATGGAGCCCCTTCCCCAGGAGATCGTCGGGCGTGAGCTGGACATGGAGGAGGCGGCGGAGATCGACGAGCACCAGCCGTAGTAGTACTCTTTGTTTTGTTTAATTAAGAGCGCCGGCCTTTAATTTGTTAGAGTAATGTTTAGGTTAGCTAGCTCGGTTTAATTGCTGAACTTGATCGATTAAGAAGTGTGGGTGTGTTGTAGTCTCCTTTGTGTACCCAAATTACGCAATGACGTGGATGACCACTGTAACCAGGGAAATTCGAACCAAAATTTGCATGTTCAAACTCATCACACGCGGGTTAAGCTATAAGAATCATTTGTGATGTTCACACATTGTACACAGTGCTGAATAAGGGACCATGTCTGATGACACTTTGCGCGCCAGTTTTTTCGCTGCACCGATTCAAAATTTTCGGCTTCCGCGGAATTATCTACCTCCCCGCCCCCTCCCCCTTACCAAAAGCCATATTTCCCCTATTTCCGCCTTCCTTTCCAAGTTGAAACCTTCACTCCTTGCTTGCAGCGCCGCCTCCTCGCCGGCGACTAATGACCCACAAGTATAGGGGATCAATCATAGTCCTTTCGATAAGTAAGAGTGTCGAACCCAACGAGGAGCAGAAGGAAATGACAAGTGGTTTTCAGCAAGGTATTAACTGCAAGCACTGAAATAGTTGGTAACAAGTTGTTTGGTAGAAAGATAATTTGTAGCAAGTAAATAATGGTAATGGTAACAAAAGTGCAGCAAGGTAGCCCAATCCTTTTGAGGCAAAGGACAGGCCAAAACGGTCTCTTATAATAAGCAAAGCATTCTTGAGGGTACACCGGAATTTCATCATATCACTTTCATCATGTTGATTTGATTCGTGTTTGCTACTTTGATAATTTGATATGTGGGTGGATCAGTGCTTAGGTGATGTTCTTACTTGAACAAACCTCTTACTAATGATTAACCCCCTCACAACCATCCGCAACTACGAGAAAACTATTAAGATAAAATCTAACCATAGCATTAAACTTTTGGATCCAAATCGGTCCCTTACGAAGTAGCGCATAAACTAGGGTTTAAACTTCTGTCACTCTAGAAACCCATCATCTAATAACTACTCCACAATGCATTCCCTTAGGCCCAAATATGGTGAAGTGCCATGTAGTCGACGTTCACATGACACCACTAAGGGAATCACAACATACATATCATCAAAATATCGAACACATATCAAGTTCACATAATTACTTGCAACATGACTTCTCCCGTGACCTCAAGAACAAATGTATCTACTCATAAATAATAATCATGCTCAAGATCAGAGGGGTATTAAATAGCATAATGGATCTGAACATATAATCTTACACCAAATAAACCATATAGTAATCAACTACAAGATGTAATCAACACTACTAGTCACCCACAAGTACCAATCTAAGGTTCTGGTACAAAGATTGAACACAAGAGATGAACTAGGGTTTGAGAGGAGATGGTGCTATTGAAGATGTTTATGGAGATGGCCCTTCCAAAGATGGGAGAGTTGTTGGTGATGACGATGACGATGATTTCACCCTCCGGGAGGGAAGTTCCCCTGGCGGAATTGCTCCGCCGGAGGGCAAAAGTGCTCCTGCCCAAGTTCCGCCTCGAGACGGCGGCGCTTCGTCCCAAAAGTTCTCCCTTTATTTTTTTCTAGGTCAAAATGACTTATATACCAGAAGAGGGGCACGGGAGGTGCGTCGAGGAGGGCACAACCCACCAGGGCGCGCCTGGGCTCCCTGGCGCGCCCAGGTGGGTTGTGCCCACCTGGTGGGCCCCCTCTGGTAGTTATTTGCTCCAATAATTCTTAAATAATCCATAAAAAATCTCCGTGAAGTTTCAGCTTATTTGGAGTTGTGCAGAATAGGTAGCTCTGACGTGCTTTTTCAGGTCCAGAATTCCAGCTGCCGATATTCTCCCTCTTTGTGTAAACCTTGCATATTATGAGAGAAAAGGCATTAGAATTACTCCCAAAAGCATTATTATGCATAAAAACATTATAAATAACAGTAAGAAAACATGATGCAAAATGGACGTATCAACTCCCCCAAGCTTAGACCTCGCTTGTCCTCAAGCGAAAAACCGAAATCGAAAAACATGTCCACATGCTTAGAGAGAGAGGTGTCGATAAAAACAAAATACGGACATGGAAGCATCATGCATATTATTATAATAGCAAAGAACTTTAACATAAAAAATTTATCATATAACTTCTATCATACAACTTCTCATGAACAAGTAACAATTCATCACAACATTGAAGTATAAAGCATAAACCTTATTGAAAACCAACAAACTATGTTCTCAGTCAACTTTGCAACTACAATTCATCATATTTTCAGGAAGGGTCGCGTATCAGAGCCTTTAGGCAAGTCCACATACTCAACCATCATTTAATCTTCTATGATTGCTAACACTCACAGCGTACCCATGAACAAAAAGTTTCAACCAGACACATAGAAAGATAAGGGCTTATAGTTTCGCCACCCAACATATTCACCTCAAGGGTGATGTCAATAATAATAACTCATGCCTACTCATATCCAACTGGATATATGTGCCTAGATCTTTCCTCACCACATGATGCTTGCCAAAAGAGAAAAATAAAAAGGAATAGGGAAGAAAACTTTGACTCTTCATAAAAGTAAATGCATAAAAGTAAAAGATAGGCCCTTCGCAGAGGGAAGCAGAGGTTGTCATGCTTATTTTTTTGTATGCCAAATCCCTTAATGCAAAAGAACGTCACGTTATATTGCCCCTTATGATAGCAACCTTTATTATGCAGTCTGTCGCTTTTATTCTTTGCCATCACAAGTTCGTACAACGCTCAATTTTCTCTTACATTAATTGATACAACACATTTAGAAGCAATTTTTATTGCCTTATTGCATCGATGACAACTTACTTGAAGGATCTTACTCAATCCATAGGTAGGTATGGTGGACTCTCGAAATAAGATTTGGGTTAAGGGTTTTGGATGCATAAGTAGTATCTCTACTTAGTGCAAAATTTTTGGCTAGAAAAGATATTGGGCAAGCACCAGATGTTAAAGGATCTATGACAATATAACTTCTATGTGAATATGAACAAACATAAATCATTAAATTGTCTTCCTTGTCCAGCGTCAACTATTTTGACACAAAATATTTAATGGGGGATCACAATCATAAAAGATGTCCAAGATAGTGTATTTGCATGTGAATCTTCTCTTCCCTTATTAATTCTTTCATGAATTACATCATTGACCAGTGCTATGTTTGCCAATCTCCAACAAATTTTACCACTTATACTTTTCTTATGTGATGTCATTACTTACCATAAGATTAGCATATGATCTTGTTCATTTATTTTCCTTTCTTTTTATTGAAACATTAAAGTAAAGAGACAAAACTCAAACTACTCTTTATTATATATCTCGAACATGATTACATCGATAGATAGATCACTAAGCAAACACTCGAAAAGAAAGGATTGAACTAGACTTTTATTCAACTAAATCATAGGAAAACTAAATATCAAACTAGAATAGATAAAAGCAAAGGTAGTGATGATGATACGATACCGGGACACCTCCCCCAAGCTTGGCACAAGCCAAGGGGAGTGTCCATGTGAGGCCCCCGGCTCAATCATGCACTAATCATACACGCAAATGCACACGATCAAGCCTAAGGACTCACGGGAAGATATCACAACACAACTCTAAAACATAAAAAAAAGTCATACAAGCTTTATATTACAAGCCAGGGGCCTCGAGGGCTCGAATACATAAGCTTGCGTACAAGCGTCAGCGGAAGCATTAGATATCTGAGAACAGATATGAAACAGAAACAGAAAGGCCTTTAGAAAGGCGGGGCAAAATAAAACACTACGATCGAAAGGCGTAGGCCTCCTGCCTGGGACCCTCCGATCCTACTCCTGGTCGTCAGTCAACTCGTAGTAGTATCCATCCTCTGGGTAGTAGTAGTAGTCGATCGACGGGGCATCTGTCTCAGGGGCTCCGTCATCTTGGTCACGTCAAACTGATATGGGGAGAAAAGGAAAACAAAGCAACCGTGAGTACTCAGAAGTACTCAGCAAGCAAGGATCTACACTACATATGCAATATTTTCAAAGAGAGGCTGTATATGTGGACTGGGCTGCAGAAATGCCAGAATAGAGAGGAGGCCTAGTCCTATCGAAGAGTAGCATCTTCACCGGTCTTGCAGCAATAGAAGAGAGTAGAACAGATCAATATAATGTAGCAGTATCATTAAGTCTCAACCTCACCCAGAGATCCTTTCTCGACTCCCTGCGAGAAAGCAATCCCAGAGCCATACAGTCATCAACCTCGTCCTGAGATCCCTTCTCGACTCCCTGCGAGAAGCAATCCCAGAGCCATAGTATCCAAGTATCTAGTTCTAATTGTTTCAATCAGGATACAACTCCGAGTGTCCTTTACCGTAGGACCGGCTATCGATAGAAGTTTTCTTCCCTACAGGGGTGCACCAACTTACCCAACACGTTCGATTAACTCCGGCCGGACACACTTTCCTGGGTCATGCCCGGCCTCGGCCAAACGATACATCACAACCCCACCTACAGCTCAGCAGAGAGGTCCCCGTCGGTCTATATCCTAAGCGCTCAGGGGTCTTGGGAAATCGCCTTGTGCACTCCGGGTCGGTGTGTCCAGGGTTGGGACGAGCACCACCTCAGTCCTGGATGGTACTGGCCCGGCCCGGCCACGAGGCTGAACTGGACGTCTGACAAAGCTTTCGGCTGATGCATACGATGCAGAGTGCCCATAACTCTTCCCACGTGATGGTTAGTGCTATCAGGCCAAAGGCCTGCTCGGATCAAATATCCAAATCGTTAGAGGACTAGGGCTTGCGGTAACGAGCAGAGACTAATGAAAGATGTGACCCTGTTGCCCCGTCTCGAGGACTTGCGGCAAGGGCCAAGAATGCCCAGCCACGCCTCGTATCCATCACTTGGGCACCACACCAGCACCCGTCTTCACAACACTCGCCCCTCAGGCGCACGCGGGAACCCCTCAGGGTCGACCCGCCTATCCAAGTAACATTGTAAAGTCCAAGTATCCGTGTGTCCATAACATCAGAGGAATCCGAGGTATCACCCTCGTTGAATTCCCACTCGATGTATCCGTCAAGGTGAACTCGGAGGAATCACCCTCGCTGGGTTCACACTTGTGGTGTTGTACGACGGCGTCATTATCAGAAGCGGTGAAGGAGGAATCACCCTCGATGACCACGACCGAGTAGCTACTCTACAGAGTTAACATCAGAAGTGCTACAAGAGGTTTCACCCTCGGCACTCGATAGTAACGCTGCAGTGTCGTTACAACTAAGGGGTGGTGGTGTGCGGTGTCGGGGCCTGGTCTTCAATCCCGTTGATCGGGTCTTCTGATAATCCAGCGGGGCGGTCGGGACTAGTGGGGTCACTGATAGGTCTCTAACCAACCTATACTAAGCAGTTTAGGATATGCAGGTAATTATCAACAGCAGTTTACAGTAAACAGGCTATGCATCAGAATAGGTAAAGCAGTGGCAGCAGCAATTCTAATGCAAGCATGAGAAATTAGAATGCGCGATATCGGGATGATCAAAGGGGGGGGGCTTGCCTGGTTGCTCGGCGGCAAGGGCAAGGTTGTCAATGGTGTCTTCGGGCTCCGGAGCTGCGGCGGTACCGGGAACTGCGTCGGGGTCTAACGAGAGAGAAGAGGGGGAGGAAATAGTAAATATAAAGCAAACAAGAGCATGACATGGCAATTCGTAGAGCTAGGGGTGTTCGGACGCGGCGCAACACGAGATAGGTGAAGAGGGAAAACATCCGGGAATGTTTTCCCGGTTCCGGACATTTGTCAAACAGATGATCGGAGGGGAACGGTTCCATGTTCGGATAGTTAGGGAGATGTGGCGGACGAACGGACCGCGTATTCGAATTCGTCTCGTCGTTATGAGCAACTTTCATGTACAAAGTTTTTCGATCTGAGCTACGGATTATTTTATATGATTTTCTAAAGTTTTTATTAATTTCTGGAATTTAATTATTTATTTAATTTCAACATTATCCGAAATAGTGTATGCTGACGTCAGCATGACATCAGCAGCCTATTTAGTTAATTAATAGTAGTTAATTAGGTTAATTAAATCATTAGGTTAATTAAACTTAATTAGTTATTTAAACAGAATTAATCAGGTTAATTAATTAATAATTATTTTTATTTTTAATATCTTTTTTCCTTTTTTTTCTTTTTTTTACAGGGGCTGGGACCCACCTGTCGGTGGCTCAGCCAAGCCACCAGGGGCTTAACGGGCGCGGGCTATGGGGCGGGCGCGGCCCGATCGGGCACACGCCCAGGGGCGCGCGGGCGTGGCCGCTGGCGGCCCCGAGCGGCGCAGCGGGGCAGTGGGGCGGAGGCGGGCACGGCCAGCGGAGCCGCAGCAGGCGGCGGCGCGAGGCGGAGGTGGGCAGCATGGCAATGAGCAGGCGCACGGGAGGTTGCGGCGGTGAAGGGAGGCAGCAGAGGGAGTGCGCGGGGGGGGCGACTGCGGGCGCATCGCGGCGGTGCGGCGAGAGCAGCGGAGAGCAGCAGGAGCCGCGGCAGAGCACGGGGCGTGGGCGCCGGGCATTGAGTGCCGCAGGGCTGCGGGAGGAGGCGCGTGGAGAAGCGCGGCAGCAGCACGTGGGGCGGAGCTGCGGGAGCCGGGCCAGTGAGGACGGCAGCGCGGACAGTGCGGGGTGCGCGAGTGCGTGCGGGCGACGCAGGCGAGCGCATGCTCGCGCGGCAGCGGGCGGCGCAGACGAGCGCGTAGGGAGGGGCGACTGCGGGGTGGAGGAGCAGCCGCAGCAGCTGTAGCGGCGAGCGAGGCGAGCACGCGGGGCAGGGCGCGGTGGCGTACGCGGGCGCGTGTAAGGCAGAGAGGGGAGAGGGAGGGAGCTCACGGCGGGGCGCAGGGACTAAGGCAGCGGGAGTCGAGGAGGACGGGGATGACGTGCGGCGTGGCGACGAGGTCCGACGGCGTCGGGGACGGCTTCGGGCGACGGTGAGGTGGCGCACAGCGATGGCGTCGGAGAAGGGGGGCGTCGGGCTCGACCCCCTTCCCGATCCAGATCAGGATCGAGAGGACGGGGTAGGGAGAGGGAGATCGAGGGGGGAGTGGGGAGTGAGGTAGGTGGGCTAGGGTTTAGGTGGCTCGGGGGGGGTTATAGGCCAGGGGTGGGCCGGCCTGGTGGGGTGGGTCGAAGCCCAGTGGGGGGGGAAGAGTTGGGATTCTTTTCCTTTTCTTTTTCTATCTTCTTTTCTTTTCTGCTTTGTAAATGTTAGGGCTCTAAATGAATTTTGTAAAAAGTGTGACCTAGTCCATAATTAGCAGTGCACTATATCCTAACAACAAAAACTAGATTGGGCAAAACATAATTTCATATTCAGTTTAGAATAATTAAAAGGTTATTAAATATTATTTTCAGCCACTGTTTGAGGAGGTTTGGGTTACCTAATTAATTTATTAAATGTTGGTTACAATTTTAGAATTATCTCTGGAATATTTACAATATTATGAACATTTTAGTTTCTATGTTGAACAACTTTTATTTTCCACTTTTAGTTTTGAATTTCCATTTGAATTTGAATTTGACAAGGGATATGTTACTAATGATGATTAAGCACTGTTGATCATGATGACTTGGCATAATCAAAAGGTGATTGCTGTATCTTAATACATGGGGTGTTACAAATCTCCTCTACTAACAAGAATTCTCGTCCCGAGAATTAAGAGGTAGAAGGAAAAAGTTTGGGGTATTCCGCACGAAGATTATCCTCGCGTTCCCAAGTGGCTTCATCTTCAGTATGATTTGACCACTGCACTTTGAGGAACTTGGTAACCTTCTGACGGGTCCGACGTTCAGCTTCACCGAGAATGCGGATCGGATGCTCCTTATAAGATAGGTCATCTTGCAATTCGAGGACCTCGTGATCCACTGCTCGGTGCGGAGATTCCTTGAAGCATTTACGAAGTTGCGACACATGGAATACGTCGTGGATATGAGAGAACTGCGGCGGCAACTCCAATTTATACGCCACCTGACCACGTCTAGCAATAATGTGGAAAGGACCAATGTAGCGCGGAGCTAGCTTGCCCTTGATTCCGAAACGGTGGGTGCCCTTCATAGGAGTGGCACGCAGATAAGCCTGATCACCAGGTTGATAAGTTAAACCCCATCGTTTGCGATCATAGTTGCTCTTCTGGCGGTCCTGAGCTGCCTTGAGATTTTCCCGGACAATACGGACTTGTTCTTCGGCGTGTTGAATAATATCCGGACCCACGAGCGGTCGTTCCCTAGTTTCTGACCAATTCAGAGGGGTTCGACACTTACATCCATAGAGTACTTCGAAGGGGGCCATCTTCAAGCTGGCTTGATAGCTGTTGTTATAGGAGAACTCGGCATACGGGAGAGATTCTTCCCACTTCTTGCCAAAAGAAATAACACAAGCCCGAAGCATGTCTTCAAGCACTTGGTTGACTCGCTCGACTTGGCCTTGGGATTGGGGGTGATAAGCTGAACTCCAGGTAATATGAGTTCCCATATCTACTTGGAAACTTTCCCAGAACTTGGAAGTGAAAAGGCCGCCATGGTCCGAACTGATCTCCTTCGGAATACCGTGGAGTGATACAATTCTGGAGATATACAACTCTGCTAACTGGCTAGCAGTGATAGTTTCCTTGACGGGCAGAAAGTGTGCAACTTTAGAGAGTTGGTCGACGACGACCAGAATAGCATCGTGACCCTTCTGTGACCTGGGAAGTCCTATAACGAAATCCATCTGAACCTTATCCCATTTCCATAGAGGAATAGGAAGTGGTTGCAGAATTCCAGCCGGCTTCTGATGTTCTGCTTTAACGCGACGACACACATCACATTCAGCAACATATCGAGCAATATCCTGCTTCATTTTAGACCACCAGTACCTTTGACGGAGATCACGATACATCTTGGTGCTACCCGGATGAATAGACAATGGGGTATCATGTGCCTCCCTCATGACTTTGTCAGTCATAAGCTCGAAGCGAGGTACCACAATGCGGTTTCTGAAATACAAGGTTCCATCTTCAGACAGCGAGAAATCCCTGTACTTTTCAAGGTGAAGATTTTTCTTCACCAGATCAACTTCAGCATCCTTAGCTTGCGCATTCTTAACAGCTTTCTCAAGATCTGGTTGTATCACAAGGTTATTTAGAGAGCCCTGTGGAACAATACGCAGATTCATCTTACCCAGTTCTTCAAAAAGACGAGGTTGAGCTCGCCTAACCATGAGGCTGTCGCAATAGGACTTGCGGCTTAAGGCATCAGCCATCACGTTAGCCTTGCCAGGGGTATAGGAAATACCCAAATCATAGTCCGCAATGGCCTCCATCCATCTTTGCTGACGGAGGTTTAGAGATGGCTGAGTGAACAAGTACTTCAGACTTTTATGATCCGTGTAGATCTCACAACGATTACCGAGAAGGTAATGTCGCCACAACTGCAATGCATAGATCACAGCAGCTAGTTCTAGATCATGTACCGGATAATTTTCTTCATGTGGGCGCAACTGACGAGAGCCGTAAGCAATCACCTTACGCTCTTGCATTAGGACACAGCCTAATCCTTCACGGGATGCGTCACAATAAATCACGAAGTCTTTGCGGGAATCTGGAGGAGATAGTACTGGGGCAGATGTCAGCTTGTCTTTGAGTGTCTGGAAACTTTCCTGACATTTTTCTGTCCATTCAAATTTAACGCCCTTGTGAAGCAGATCAGTCAGGGGCTTAGCAATCTTGGAAAAGTTCTCGACAAATCGACGGCAATAGCTTGCAAGGCCGAGAAAACTTCTCACTTGCTTGACGTTCTTCGGAGGAGTCCAGTCAAGAATAGCCTGAACTCGTTCTGGGTTAACGGCAATGCCATCTTTCGAAATCACATGACCAAGGTAGGTTACTTCAGAAAGCCAGAATTTACATTTGGAGTATTTGGCATACAACTGGTGTTCTCGGAGCCTTTCCAGTACAAGACGGAGGTGTTCGGCATGTTCTTCCTTATTCTTCGAATATACCAGAATATCATCCAGATATACCACGACAAATTTGTCGAGGTAATCCATGAAGATGTAATTCATCAGACGGGAGAATGTGGCTGGAGCATTTGTTAGGCCAAATGACATGACAGTGTACTCATAGGAGCCATAACGAGTAACAAATGCAGTCTTTGGAATATCCTCTTCACGAACACGGATCTGATGATAACCCAACCTCAAGTCGAGTTTAGAAAACACCGATGATCCAGCAAGTTGATCATACAAATCATTGATCCGAGGAAGCGGATATTTATTCTGAATTGTTGCTTGGTTAATGGGCCGATAATCCTGAACCAATCGGTTAGTTCCATCCTTCTTCTTAATGAAGAGTGAAGGTGCTCCCCAAGCAGAGGAACTGGGACGGATGAAACCTTTCTTAAGTGACGTGTCGATTTCTTCCTTAAGCTCAAGAAGGTGGTGCGGAGGCATTTTATAAGGACGCTTCGCAATAGGAGTTGTGCCAGGTTTCAAGTCGATGACAAACTCGACAGCTCTAGCAGGGGGTATTCCTGGAAGTTCTTCTGGAAATACATCTTGAAAAACACAAACAACTGGAACGTTCTCGATGCCTTCAAGAGGTGAAGCATTCAATGCATTCAGAACATATATCTGGCTCTCAGCATCTTGAGCTATTCGGGCTGAGTAATTGATCACCTGACCAGAAGGGTGTGTGAGCTGGACTGTCTTAGTAGCACAGTCAATCAAAGCATTATGGGCTGTCAACCAGTCCATACCGAGAATGATGTGTATGTCGGAAGGTCCAAGAGCAATAAGGGAAGCAGAGAACATCAACCCTTCAATTCTGATCTGATTGTTGTGACTTACCATTTTGGTTTGCCACCTGGAACGGGGAGTGATAATCTCTAATGGTGTGGGTAACAGCTCTAGATGTAGCTCATGCCGCTGAGCAAATTGTTGAGACACAAAGGAATGTGATGCTCCTGAGTCAAAAAGGACAGAAGTTGCAACTGAATTAATCGGGAGGGTACCCATCACAATGGTTGGTTCTTTCTGAGCCTCTTCTGTATTGACATGGTTAGCATGGCCCAGTATAACAGCAGAAGGTTTGGCATTGGGATTCCTGGGCTGACGAGCTCGGGCATCTCGATTTTGGTTCGGACGGCAATTGGTAGCACGGTGCCCTGGTTGACCGCACTTGAAGCAATTCCGATCATTATGGGGAGGAGCTACAACATTGGACTGTCCACCCTGAATCGTTAGCTGTCTTGGCGGCGGAGGCAGACGAGGTGCAACATATGACGGTTTTGGTGTTGGAGCAGGCCGATGATGAACATTGTGTGGGATCCAGACTCGACGTTTCTGAACAGGCTGACTCGAGGTTGAGCTAGCTTCATGAGTGCGCTTGAGCGACTCCTGGTACTCAGTCAGAGCTGTTTCAACTTGGAAAGATTTGCTGACAAGCGTTGCGAAATCTGTGAAATCATGGACAGCAAGTGCAAGTTTTATATCAGTACGTAGTCCTTCACGGAATTTCTCCTGCTTGCGAGTGTCAGTGTCGACATCATCTTCAGCATAGCGGGATAGTTCGAGAAATTTCCTCTGATATTCATCCACAGTCATTTTGCCCTGAGAGAGTTTGCGGAACTCCTGCTTCTTCTGGTCGATCAGACCTTGAGGAATGTATCGTGCACGAAAAGTTGACTGAAATTCCTGCCAAGTGGTTACAGTCTCTGTAGGCATCATACCCTTGTGGTTTTCCCACCATTGAGCAGCTGGACCCTTTAAGTGGAATGTCGCAAAGGTGACGTAACTGTCAGGGGCAACATTAGCTGACTCCATTTCAAACAGGATGTCACGAAGCCAATCATCAGCATCAATAGGATTGGTGGAGTTGCGAAAAACAGACGGGTTGAGGCGAACAAATTCTGGCAGTGAGATTGGTCCAGGCTCCTGACGAGCATCGTTGTGTTCCAAACGTTTTACCAGACTCTCGTTGAGCTGACGGTTCAATTCAAACTGCTGCATCATTGCGGCAATATAGGGTGGAGGTGGAGGATCGTCAGCCATCCTGCCAAATCAACAGGGGCAGTTTAGCAAGTAAAACTGCATGTGTATGGAATGATTCATGAAGTAACACGCACAACAGAAGGAAGTGCAATAGATACTTCAGCATATTCGCACCAGACATTCAAATCTGCACATAGCCTCGATTACAATCCGGCAATACGATAGCTGAAAGGGGAGGGCTAGACATCTAGGCGGCGCGCAGGCACGCGGTAGGGAAGTACACAATGAGGCATAGCAAAGGCTACATCAATGTTGGAGAAAACTATTGGGGCGAGGAATCTGCAAGTGAAACACAGGGTGCCCTCGATAAGAGGATCCTGCAAGCAGAACCTGGCCCGCAATCTTGGAGCAAGGGGGGATATTTCAGAACACCGGGTGGATGTTATTACGAGAACCTAATGTTGGGGTTAGTAAAAAAATTTAACCCAAATAGAAGAGAGATCAGAGTCCCAGAGTAAAGGTCGAGGAGTAAAAGATCCTAATACCACCCAATTGGCGACGTGGGCCCGTAAGCCACACAGCCAAGTTAGTAAATTAGTTTTTCGGTTACTAGACTCAACTTCGGCCAAGGAGTTGGAAAGGGGGATTCCTACAGGAAGTCGGCTCTGATACCAACATGTGAGGCCCCCGGCTCAATCGTGCACTAATCATACACGCAAATGCACATGATCAAGCCTAAGGACTCACGGGAAGATATCACAACACAACTCTAAAATATAAATAAAGTCATACAAGCTTTATATTACAAGCCAGGGGCCTCGAGGGCTCGAATACATAAGCTTGCGTACAAGCGTCAGCGGAAGCATCAGATATCTGAGTACAGATATGAAACAGAAACAGAAAGGCCTTTAGAAAGGCGGGGCAAAATAAAACACTACGATCGAAAGGCGTAGGCCTCCTGCCTGGGACCCTCCGATCCTACTCCTGGTCGTCAGTCAACTCGTAGTAGTATCCATCCTCTGGGTAGTAGTAGTAGTCGATCGACGGGGCATCTGTCTCAGGGGCTCCGTCATCTTGGTCACGTCAAACTGATATGGGGAGAAAAGGAAAACAAAGCAACCGTGAGTACTCAGAAGTACTCAGCAAGCAAGGATCTACACAACATATGCAATATTTTCAAAGAGAGGCTGTATATGTGGACTGGGCTGCAGAAATGCCAGAATAGAGAGGAGGCCTAGTCCTATCGAAGACTAGCATCTTCATCGGTCTTGCAGCAATAGAAGAGAGCAGAACAGATCAATATAATGTAGCAGTATCATTAAGTCTCAACCTCACCCAGAGATCCTTTCTCGACTCCCTGCGAGAAAGCAATCCCAGAGCCATACAGTCATCAACCTCGTCCTGAGATCCCTTCTCGACTCCCTGCGAGAAGCAATCCCAGAGCCATAGTATCCAAGTATCCAGTTCTAATTGTTTCAATCAGGATACAACTCCGAGTGTCCTTTACCGTAGGACCGGCTATCGATAGAAGTTTTCTTCCCTGCAGGGGTGCACCAACTTACCCAACACGCTCGATTAACTCCGGCCGGACACACTTTCCTGGGTCATGCCCGGCCTCGGCCAAACGATACATCGCAACCCCGCCTACAGCTCAGCAGAGAGGTCCCCGTCGGTCTATATCCTAAGCGCTCAGGGGTCTTGGGCCATCGCCCTGTGCACTCCGGGTCGGTGTGTGCAGGGTCGGGACAAGCACCACCTCAGTCCTGGATGGTACTGGCCCGGCCCGGCCACGAGGCTGAACTGGACGTCTGACAAAGCTTTCGGCTGATGCATACGATGCAAAGTGCCCATAACTCTTCCCACATGATGGTTAGTGCTATCAGGCCAGAGGCCTACTCGGATCAAATATCCAAATTGTTAGTGGACTAGGGCTTGCGGTAACAAGCAGAGACTCACGAAAGATGTGACCCCGTCGCCCCGTTTCGAGGACTTGCGGCAAGGGCCAAGAATGCCCGGCCACGCCTCGTATCCATCACTCGGGCACGACACCGGCACCCGTCTTCACAACACTCGCCCCTCAGGCGCACGCGGGAACCCCTCAGGGTCGACCCGCCTATCCAAGTAACATTGTAAAGTCCAAGTATCCGTGTGTCCATAACATCAGAGGAATCCGAGGTATCACCCTCGTTGAATTCCCACTCGATGTATCCGTCAAGGTGAACTTGGAGGAATCACCCTCGCTGGGTTCACACTTGTGGTGTTGTACGACGGCGTCGTTATCGGAAGCGGTGAAGGAGGAATCACCCTCGATGACCACGACCGAATAGCTACTCTACAGAGTTAACATCAGAAGTGCTACAAGAGGTTTCACCCTCGGCACTCGATAGTAACGCTGCAGTGTCGTTACAACTAAGGGTTGGTGGTGTGCGGTGTCGGGGCCTGGTCTTCAATCCCGTTGATCGGGTCTTCTGATAATCCAGCGGGGCAGTCGGGACTAGTGGGGTCACTGATAGGTCTCTAACCAGCCTATACTAAGCAGTTTAGGATATGCAGGTAATTATCAACAGCAGTTTACAGTAAACAGGCTATGCATCAGAATAGGTAAAGCAGTAGCAGCAGCAATTCTAATGCAAGCATGAGAAATTAGGATGCGCGATATCGGGATGATCAAAGGGGGGGGCTTGCCTGGTTGCTCGGCGGCAAGGGCAAGGTTGTCAATGGTGTCTTCGGGCTCCGGAGCTGCGGCGGTACCGGGAACTGCGTCGGGGTCTAACGAGAGAGAAGAGGGGGAGGAAACAGTAAATATAAAGCAAACAAGAGCATGACATGGCAATACATAGAGCTAGGGGTGTTCGGACGCGGCGCAACACGAGATAGGTGAAGAGGGAAAACATCCGGGATTGTTTTCCCGGTTCCGGACATTTGTCAGACAGATGACCGGAGGGGAACGGTTCCATGTTCGGATAGTTAGGGAGATGTGGCGGACGAACGGACCGCGTATTCGAATTCGTCTCGTCGTTATGAGCAACTTTCATGTACAAAGTTTTCGATCTGAGCTACGGATTATTTTATATGATTTTCTAAAGTTTTTATTAATTTCTGGAATTTAATTATTTATTTAATTTCAACATTATCTGAAATAGTGTATGCTGACATCATCATGATGTCAGCATGACATCAGCAGCCTATTTAGTTAATTAATAGTAGTTAATTAGGTTAATTAAATCATTAGGTTAATTAAACTTAATTAGTTATTTAAACAGAATTAATCAGGTTAATTAATTAATTAATTAATTATTTTTATTTTTATTTTTAATATCTTTTTTTTCTTTTTTTACAGGGGCTGGGCCCCACCTGTCGGTGGCTCAGCCAAGCCACCAGGGGCTTAACGGGCGCGGGCTATGGGGCGGGCGCGGCCCGATCGGGCACACGCCCAGGGGCGCGCGGGCGTGGCCGCTGGCGGCCCCGAGCGGCGCAGCGGGGCAGTGGGGCGGAGGCGGGCGCGGTCGGCGGAGCCGCAGCAGGCGGCGGCGCGAGGCGGAGGTGGGCAGCTAGGCAATGAGCGGACGCATGGGAGGTTGCGGCGGTGAAGGGAGGCAGCAGAGGGAGTGTGGGGGGGGCGACTACGGGCGCAACGCGGCGGTGCGGCGAGAGCAGCGGAGAGCAGCAGGAGCCGCAGGACCCGCGGCAGAGCACGGGGCGCCGGGCGTCGAGCGCGGCAGGGCTGCGGGAGGAGGCGCGTGGAGAAGCGCGGCAGCAGCACGTGTGGCGGAGCTGCGTGTGCCGGGCCAGCGACGACGGCAGCGCGGCCAGTACGGGGTGCGCGAGTGCATGCGGGCGACGCAGGCGAGCGCGTGCTCGCGCGGCAGCGGGCGGCGCAGACGAGCGCGTAGGGAGGGGCGGCTGCGGGGTGGAGGAGCAGCCGCAGCAGCTGTAGCGGCGAGCGAGGCGAGCACGCGGGGTGGGGTGGCGTACGCGGGTGCGCGTAAGGCAGAGAGGGGAGAGGGAGGGAGCTCACGGCGGGGCGCAGGGACTAAGGCAGCGGGCGTCGAGGAGGACGGGGACGACATGCGGCATGGCGACGAGGTCCGGCGGCGTCGGGGACGGCTTCGGGTGACGGTGAGGTGGCGCACAGCGACGGCGTCGGAGAAGGGGGGCGTCGGGCTCGACCCTCTTCCCGATCCAGATCAGGATCGAGAGGACGGGGTACGGAGAGGGAGATCGAGGGGGGAGTGGGGGTGAGGTAGGTGGGCTAGGGTTTAGGTGGCTCGGGGGGGGTTATAGGCCAGGGGTGGGCCGGCCTGGTGGGGTGGGTCGAAGCCCAGTGGGGGGGGAAGAGTGGGAATTCTTTTCCTTTTCTTTTTCTATCTTCTTTTCTTTTCTGCTTTGTAAATGTTAGGGCTCTAAATGAATTTTGTAAAAAGTGTGACCTAGTCCATAATTAGCAGTGCACTATATCCTAACAACAAAAACTAGTTTGGGCAAAACATAATTTCATATTCAGTTTAGAATAATTAAAAGGTTATTAAATATTATTTTCAGCCACTGTTTGAGGAGGTTTGGGTTACCTAATTAATTTATTAAATGTTGGTTACAATTTTAGAATTGTCTCTGGAATATTTACAATATTATGAACATTTTAGTTTCTATGTTGAACAACTTTTATTTTCCACTTTTAGTTTTGAATTTCCATTTGAATTTGAATTTGACAAGGGATATGTTACTAATGATGATTAAGCACTGTTGATCATGATGACTTGGCATAATCAAAAGGTGATTACTGTATCTTAATACATGGGGTGTTACAGTCCATACCATGAACTCAAGTCTCCTTTGGTGATGAATAAAGTGGTGGTGGTGATGATGTGGTAGCGATCTTATCCTTCAAGCTCAAAAGATGCTCCAATCTATGGATGACGCTCCAGAGGGCAATGATGTGCTCTTGCAATAAAATATTTTCACGAGTGAGATATTTGTTTTGAACATGAACCGTTTCAATGATCCTAAAAGCTTCAATTTCAGTGGGGGTAAGATGCTCATAATATGGTTGGAGGATATCCTCTTCTTCCTCCGCGGGCAAGGCTTGCTCTACTGCTGGAGCTTGATCTCCAACAGCTTCCTTGCTCTTCTCCCCCTTGAGAGCTTCTTTTAGTTCTTCTCTCTTTAGTTCCATCTTCATCAACCAAGCATCTTCTTCTATGTTGTTGAAGGAGGGAGAAGACATGATGCCTAGCTTTGAGAAACCCTGACAGAAAAACAGCAAGAAAGAGGAACAGGAGATTTCTCCGCGATATGGTGGTCAATACGTTCGGGGGGTATATAAAGATTTTTATCTTGGGAAACAAGCAAACGGGAGAAAAACGGAGTCCGGAAGGTTCCCGAGGTGGGCACAACCCACCTGGGCGCGCTAGGGGGCCCTGGCGCGCCCTGGTGTCTTGTGCCCCTCTCGGATGCCTTCCTGGTTGTTTCTTATTTTCCTAATTTTTAATATATTCCAAAACTGACAGAAAATATTTTTGCGGATTTTTCGGAGTCCGTTTACTTACCGTATCACGTACCTCCTTTTTTTCAGTTATTCTGGAGAGTTCCGGAAGGTTTCTTTTATGTGTTCCTCAGGTGTCATGGTTTGAATAATATTGCTTTCAACGTTAATAGGCATACCTGAGATATAGTGTTTAATTCTTTGCCCATTGACCACCTTCGGGTTAGTACCATCGGCATTATTTATTTTAATAGCTCCAGAGCGATAAACTTCTTCAATGATATAGGGTCCTTCCCATTTAGAGAGAAGTTTTCCTACAAAGAATCTGAAATGAGAGTTGTACAGAAGAACATATTCTCCAACTTTGAATTCCCGCTTTTGGATTCTTTTGTCATGCCACCTTTTAACTTTTTCTTTAAATAGTTTGGCATTTTCATAAGCTTGGGTTCTCCATTCATCTAGTGAGCTAATATCAAATAACCTCTTTTCCCCGGGAAGTTTGAAATCATAGTTGAGTTCTTTAATTGCCCAATATGCTTTATGTTCTAACTCAAGAGGCAAATGACAAGCTTTTCCATAGACCATTTTATAAGGAGACATACCCATAGGATTTTTATAAGCTGTTCTATAAGCCCAAAGTGCATCATCTAATTTCTTAGACCAATTCTTTCGGGACCTATTAATAGTTTTTTGTAATATCAACTTTATTTCTCTATTGCTAAGTCCAACTTGACCACTAGATTGAGGATGATAGGGTGATGCAATTCTATGGTTAACATCATATTTAGCAAGCATTTTACGAAAAGCACCATGAATAAAGTGTGAACCACCATCAATCATTAAATATCTAGGGACTCCAAACCTCGGGAAAATAACTTCTTTAAGCATTTTAATGGAAGTGTTATGATCAGCACTACTCATCGGAATAGCTTCTACCCACTTAGTAACATAATCAACAGCAACCAAAATGTGAGTATACCCATTAGAGGAAGGAAAAGGTCCCATATAATCAAAACCCCAAACATCAAATGGTTCAACAGCAAGTGAATAATTCATAGGCATTTCTTGACGCTTACCGATATTACCGATTCGTTGACATTCATCACAAGATAAAACAAACTTACGGGCATCCTTGAAGAGATTAGGCCAATAAAAACCAGATTGCAATACCTTATGAGCAGTTCTATCTCCCGCATGATGCCCTCCATAAGCTTTGGAGTGACATTTCTGTAGGATTTGTTCCTGTTCATGCTCAGGTACACAATGTCTAATAATACCATCTACTCCTTCTTTATAAAGATGTGGGTCATCCCAAAAGTAATGTCTTAAATCATAGAAGAATTTTTTCTTTTGTTGGTATGTAAAACTAGGTGGTATATATTTAGCAACAATATAATTAGCACAGTCAGCATACCAAGGAGTGTTATGAGAAACATTTATTGCAGCTAGTTGTTCATCAGGAAAGCTATCATTAATAGGTTGTGGGTCATCAAGGATATTCTCTAACCTAGGCAAGTTATCAGCTATGGGGTTCTCAGCTCCTTTTCTATCAGTTATATGTAAATCAAATTCTTGTAGCAAGAGAACCCACCTAATGAGCCTAGGTTTAGCATCTTTCTTTTCCATAAGATATTTAATAGCAGCATGATCGGTGTGAACAGTAACTTTAGAATCAACAATGTAAGATCTGAATTTGTCACAAGCAAACACAATTGCTAAAAATTCTTTTTCAGTAGTAGCATAATTTCTTTGGGCACTGTCTAGAGTTTTGGTAGCATAATGAATAACATTTAGTTTCTTATCAACTCTTTGTCCTAGAACAGCAACAACAGCATAATCACTCGCATCACAAATAATTTCAAAAGGCAAGTTCCAGTCAGGTGGTTGAACAATAGGTGCAGAAGTAAAGGCTTTATTAAGTGTTTCAAAGGCTTCTACACAATCATCATCAAAAACAAATGGAACATCCTTTTGTAAAAGATTTGTAAGAGGCCTAGAAATTTTAGAGAAGTCTTTAATAAACCTCCTATAGAAACCAGCATGACCTAGGAAACTACGCATACCTTTGATATCTCTAGGACATGGCATTTTCTCAATTGCATCAACTTTAGCTTTATCCACTTCAATACCTCGTTCAGAAATTTTATGCCCCAAGACAATACCTTCATTAACCATAAAGTGGCACTTCTCCCAATTCAAGACAAGATTAGTTTGCTCACATCTCTGCAAAACTCGATCAAGGTTGCTTAAGCAATCATCGAAAGAAGTTCCATAAACAGAAAAATCATCCATGAAAACCTCAACAATCTTTTCACAAAAGTCGGAGAATATGGCAGTCATACATCTTTGAAAGGTAGCGGGTGCATTGCATAAACCAAAAGGCATACGTCTATAAGCATAAGTTCCAAAAGGGCAAGTAAAAGTGGTTTTCTCTTGATCAGGTTGTGAAACAGGTATTTGAGAAAAACCAGAATATCCATCTAGGAAGCAAAAGTGTGTGTGCTTTGATAGTTGCTTTATTTAATTTTCTAAAATCAATAAAAGGCAAGGAGTAATGATCTTTTCTAGTTGCTTTATTTAATTTTCTAAAATCAATTACCATCCTATAACCAGTGACAATTCTTTGTGGAATGAGATCATTTTTATCATTTGGAACAACAGTAATACCTCCTTTCTTAGGGACACAATGAACGGGACTTACCCATCTACTATCAGCTATGGGATAGATTATACCTGCTTCCAGAAGCTTTAGTATTTCAGTTCTTACCACTTCTTTCATCTTGGGATTCAAACATCATTGGTGATCAACAACGGGTTTAGCATCAGGCTCCAAATTAATTTTGTGCTGACAGAGAGTGGGACTAATGCCCTTAAGATCATCAAGAGTATATCCAATGGCAGCTCAGTGCTTCTTCAGAATTTTCAATAATCTTTCTTCTTCATGTTATGAAAGGTTAGCACTAATAATAACAGGATATATCTTTTTCTCATCAAGATAAGCATATTTCAAAGTGTCTGGCAATTGTTTCAATTCAAACACAGGATCACCTTTAGGTGGAGGAGGACCTCCTAGAGTTTCAATAGGCAAATTATGTTTGAGCAGAGGTCGTTGTTCAAAGAAGATTTTATCTATCTCATTTCTTTCATGCATATGCATATCATTTTCATGGTCTAGCAAATATTGTTCTAGTGGATCAGTCGGAGGCACAGCGATAGAAGCAAGACCAATTATTTCATCCTTACTAGGTAATTCTTTCTTATGAGGTTGTGTATTAAACTTGGAGAATTTAAACTCATGAGACTCATCACCAAAACTAACACCGACGGTTGCTTCTTACAATCTATTTTAGCATTAACGGTGTTCAAGAAAGGTCTGCCAAAGATAATGGGACAAAAGTCATCTTGTGGGGAACCAAGAACTAGAAAATCAGTAGGGTATTTTATTTTCCCACACAATACTTCAACATCTCTAACAATCCCAAGTGGTGTGATGGTGTCTCTATTAGCAAGTTTAATAGTAACATCTATGTCTTCTATTTCAGCGGGTGCTATGTCACTCATAATTTCTTGATATAAGGTAAAAGGAATAGCACTCACGCTAACACCTAAGTCACATAAACCATGGTAACAATGATCTCCTATTTTAACTGAGACAACAGGCATGCCAACAACTTGTCTATGTTTATCTTTTTCATCGGGTTTGGCAATTCTAGCAGCTTCATCACAGAAGTAAATAACATGCCCATCAATATTTTCTACCAGGAGATATTTAACCATAGCAACACTAGGTTCTACTTTAATTTGTTCAGCTAGTTTAGGTGCTCTAATAAGACTTTTATGACCATGATTGAAACCTTAGCATGTTCCTTTATCCTAACAGGGAAAGCTAGTTTTTCAATATAAGCAGTAGGAACAATTGGGTCAACATTGTAAATGATAGTTTCATCTTTAGCTATGTCGGGTTCTTTAATTTCTTCTTGAATAGGTGGGTGATATTTAAACCACTTCTCCCTAGGGAGATCAACATGAGTAACAAATGATTCACAGAAAGAGGCTACTATCTCAGAGTCAAGTCCATATTTAGTGCTAAACTTTTGAAAAGCATCGGTATTCATAAAAGAATTAACACAATCAAATTCAAGCTTAATACCTGACTCTTTACCTTCATCGAGTTCCCAATCTTCAGAGTTTTGTTTAATTCTTTCTGAAAGATCCCACCTAAATTCAATAGTCTTCTTCATAAAAGAACCAGTACAAGAAGTATCGAGCATGGATCGATCATCATGAGAAAGCCGAGCATAAAAATTCTGAATAATAATTTCTCTTGAGAGCTCATGATTGGGGCATGAATATAACATTGACTAAAGCCTCCCCCAAGCTAGAGTGATACTTTCTCCTTCACGAGGCCAAAAAATTATATATATAATTCCAATCACGATGAGCTAGATGCATAGAATAAAAAATTTGGTGAAATTCCAACTTCAATCGATTCCAGTTCCAAGATCCAATATCATCGCATAGCCTATACCATGCCAATGCCTATCCCTTCAAAGATAAAGGGAAAACCTTATTAGCTTCATCTCCGGGCAAACCTGCAAGCTTAAATAACCCACAAATTTCATCCACATATATCAAATGCATATCAGGATGTTTAGTTCCATCTCCTGCATAAGGATTAGCTAGCAGTTGTTCTATCATACCCGAAGGAATTTCATAACCAATATTTTCAGTAGGTGCAGTAGGTTGAGGGGCAACTAATTGTGGTTCCGGTCGAGGTGAAGATACCCCGTACAAACCCCTTAAAGGATGATTCTCCATAGTAACAAATGACAGTAAATTTCAGCACGTAGTAATAATTTTTGCTTACCAAGAGCGCTTCACTCCCCGGCAACGGCGCCAGAAAAGAGCCTTGATGACCCACAAGTATAGGGGATCAATCGTAGTCCTTTTGATAAGTAAGAGTGTCGAACCCAAGGAGGAGCAGAAGGAAATGACAAGTGGTTTTCAATAAGGTATTAACTGCAAGCACTGAAATAGTTGGTAACAAGTTGTTTGGTAGCAAGATAATTTGTAGCAAGTAAATAACGGTAATGGTAACAAAAGTGCAGCAAGGTAGCCCAATCCTTTTGAGGCAAAGGACAGGCCAAAACGGTCTCTTATAATAAGCAAAGCGTTCTTGAGGGTACACCAGAATTTCATCATATCACTTTCATCATGTTGATTTGATTCGCGTTCGCTACTTTGATAATATGATATGTGGGTGGATCGGTGCTTAGGTGCTATTCTTACTTGAACAAACCTCCTACTTATGATTAACACCCTCGCAAGCATCCGCAACTATGAGAAAAGTATTAAGATAAAATCTAACCATAGCATTAAACTTTTGGATCCAAATCGGTCCCTTACGAAGTAGCGCATAAACTAGGGTTTAAGCTTCTGTCACTCTAGCAACCCATCATCTAATAACTACTCCACAATGCATTCCCTTAGGCCCAAATATGGTGAAGTGCCATGTAGTCGACGTTCACATGACACCACTAAGGGAATCACAACATACATATCATCAAAATATCAAACACATATCAAGTTCACATAATTACTTGCAACATGACTTCTCCCATGACCTCAAGAACAAAAGTAACTACTCACAAATAATAATCATGCTCAAGATCAGAGGGGTATTAAATAGCATAATGGATCTGAACATATAATCTTCCACCAAATAAACCATATAGTAATCAACTACAAGATGTAATCAACACTACTAGTCACCCACAAGTACCAATCTAAGGTTCCCGTACAAAGATTGAACACAAGAAATGAACTAGGGTTTGAGAGGAGATGGTGCTGTTGAAGATGTTGATGGAGATGGCCCTCCCAAAGATGGGAGAGTTGTTGGTGATGACAATGACGATGATTTCCCCCTCCCAGCGGAATCGCTCCGCCGAAGGGTAAAAGTGCTCCTGCCCAAGTTTCGCCTCGAGACGGCAGCGCTTCGTCCCGAAAGTACTCCCTTTATTTTTTTCTAGGTCAAAATGACTTATATACCAGAAGAGGGGCACCGGAGGTGGGCCGAGGAGGGCACAACCCACCAGGGCGCGCCTGGGCTCCCTGGCGCGCCCTGGTGGGTTGTGCCCACCTGGTGGGCCCCCTCTGGTAGTTATTTGCTCCAATAATTCTTAAATAATCCATAAAAAATCTCCATGAAGTTTCAGCTTATTTGGAGTTGTGCAGAATAGGTAGCTCTAACGTGCTTTTTCAGGTCCAGAATTCCAGCTGCCGGTATTCTCCCTCTTTGTGTAAACCTTGCATATTACGAGAGAAAAGGCATTAGAATTACTCCCAAAAGAATTATTATGCATAAAAACATTATAAATAATTGTAGGAAAACATGATGCAAAATGGACGTATCAGCGACCCTCCTTCACCCTGCCCGGCCTCGTCGATCCAGACAGGTAATCCACACCCGACCCCCATCCTCCTCCTCCTTCCACATCCCACATGCCCCGACCGCCGACGCGACACCTTCCACCCAAATCACCGACCCCTCCCCCAAATAAGCGCCGCCCTAAGCCATGGTGCACGCAGTATAGCCAGAAGCTCAAGGAGCATTTGGCAGCGGAGAAGCAAATCGCGGCCACATGCACGGATGAGGTCGCGATGGCTGCCATTCGTGCCGACCCGCAGATCTTGGAGGAGCACCTCGCCGTCGAGGCCACCGTCGACGCCTCGCGCGCCGACGCCGCGACGCGGTTGGCTACTTTAAACGACAGTTCATGGCGTTTTCTCGAGGCCACCGTCGGTGCCTTCGACAAAGACTACGAGGTGTTTTCTCAGCGTGCCCGTGCTTACCTCAACTCGAGAGCTAGCAGGTTGGTGCCTGGAGTGGCTCAGGCGACTCACCACTACAACGAGGGCACCCACGATGTGGAGGCCTCGCCCTCTTCCATGTCCAAGGAGCCAATCATCATCGATATCTCCGACGATGAGGAGTAGCTTGTCTTATTAGCTCACTATAAGGACCTATATTCAGTTTGCTAGCTACGCTGGTTAAGCATGCTCGGTTTACCCGTTGCATGTGCTGCTCCTGCCTTTCCTTAACAAATTCTAGTGAATTGTCCTATCTACTTTTACCAAGCAATATGTTGCTCTAGTGTATATGTTCTATATGTCGTGCAATGTGGTGCTCACTTATTAACTGTTTGGTTAATTAGTTGTCTTCTTCAGTTAACTGTTTGGTTCAATTCTGTAAATGTGATGTTCAATTCTTCAGGGTGCAATTTTGTATTGTCTTCCATGTGAGAAATAAATCGAATTTATCTTTACAAAATACATGAGAAACAAATACAATTGCTATATTTTCAAGTTGTCAAGCATGCTTGGTTTGGTTAACTGTCTGATCTTTTAGTATGTTATACATTGTGCAATGTGGTGCTCAGTTAACGTTTGGTTCATTTGTTGTGGTGTTTAGTTAACTGTTTGGTTCAATTCTACAATGCGATGTTCAATTGTTGTGGGTGCATTCTGTTATTGTATACCATGTGAGAAATAAATCGAATTTGGCTGTACTAAATACGTGAGAAACAAATACAATTGCTATATTTCCAAGTTGTTAAGCATGCTTGGTTTGGTTAACTGTCTGATCTTCTATTAGGAGTATGTTATATTGTGCAATGTGGTGCTCAGTTAATGTTTGGTACATTTGTTGTGGTGTTTAGTTAACTGCTTGGTTCAATTCTATAATGCGATGTCCAGTTGTCGTGCGTAGAATTTGTATTGTTGTGCATGTGAGGAATAAATCGAATTTGGTTGCACTTAATACATAAGAAACATATACAATTGTAATATTTTTAAATTCTTAATCATGCTTGGTTTGGATAAATGGGTTTTCCAAGTGGCTTGAATTAATCTGATGAATCTGCAGTGTGCTTATTTTTCATCAATATATTTACTGATAGCATGCGAACCCTCACTTAACCTGATCACTAACTACCTTATATGTGTTGCAGAGAAATAATGGGAAGCACAGAGGTTTACAATCGAGGTTTGCACATGCATGGTCCTTTGTCTAATAGCACATTATTGTGCAATTGCAGGAACCATTCTAATATTTAAGTTTTTAACAATTTGGTCTTGCACATGTAGGTCCTGCTATCAGAGGTTTTGACCCACTGTTCGACCCTTTTTGCATATGGGGAAATGAGTTGTCCATGAATATCAGTCAAGTCAAGAAACTCAGAAAGATTGTTAGGATAAAGAAATTAGCGACAAAAAACAACAAGATCATTGTCTGCACAATGAAGAAGACATCAGTTCACTACAGGATGGTACTAACTATTATACCTTGCCTTTTTTATTTCTTTGCCCCATTTCCAATATAGAGAAGATATTTATGCACATCCTTATTTTCAGGCCTTTTCAAAGCAGTTCACTGATGATTACCTCTCAAACCACCTGTATGGTCAGGAGGCGAGAAAGGTATTCATACAACACCCACGGTTCAATATTGAAGTGTTCCTGAAGAGGACGAAGGATGGACGGTCAATCATCCACAGGCACTGGCCTAAAGTTGGAAAGACCTTCAACATCAATGAAGGTTCAATATTCGCCTTCCGCTTCAGCAGTTTTCCAGATGAGATTCATCTGTCTATGTACCGTCTATGATGCTAATTTCGAAAGGTTATAGATGTTGCATGTGAAACTTGGTGCTGGTGCAGTTGTGTAATGGGGTAGCTGAGTGCTGAAGCTATATGATGTTGTACTCTGATGTATTTCAATTATGAAATCCTGCTTCCTTAATATGAAAATGAAATATATTGTGTGCTTAATATGAAATGTCAATTAGATTAATAAATGAATTATTAATAATAGGGCAATTAGCCTGCTAATGGCCAATTAGCCTGCTAATTAGGTTTTTCTATTGCAAACGGTTATTGAGAAAACACCGTGGGCGATGACCTCAGGCAACGCACACATTTTCTAGGAATAAACCGTGTTGGATCAATGAACAATCACACTCGACATCCTCTTGAAAATTGTTTGCGTTAGGCCACCTTGCGCAAATGTTTACCACATAAATTGTGTGTGTGATGGACAGCCTTTGCCACACAGTTTCTTCTACGCACCGTGTGTGATGCATTCAATAACGCAAATGATAAAATTGTTAATATCATCTGCAATGGCAATGCTATCAGAAACGATTTAATGGGGAAAATTGTGTGTGATATACCTGCGAACGAAAACGTTTTCCTTGGAGTGACTGTGTGGGATGTATATACGAACGGAAACGTACTTCTTGGATTAACTGTGTGGGATGTACATACTAACGGAAACGTATTCCTTGGATTGACTGTGTGGAAAGTACATACGAACGGAAACATTTAGCCGGGACTGACTGTGTGGGATGTACTTACGACCGGAAACGATTTGGCCTGTATAATTATTATTTTTTAGCATACGTATAACCGTATTTGATCGCTCGCCCGTCGCACACGACATCACTTTGCCGAGCGTGTGTGACCGGAGGGCCTATCCCCGACGGTTTCTGGGTCGTGTGGGAAGGACCCCCCTATCGCAGTCACTCACTAGGCGACGGTTCAAAACGCCGTCGCTGAAAGGGGTTCAAAACCGTTTGTATAGCACCTCGCTGTACCGGTGATAATAAAGTTTAGTTTGATTTTTTGCTTCTTTACATTTATGTTGCAATCAAAATAAAAGAAATAAATGTAAAAGATCATATGCTAATCTTATGGTAAGTAATAACACCACATAAGGAAAAGTATAAGTGGTAAAATTTATTGAAAGTTGACAAACATAGCATTGGTTAATGATGCAACTAATGAAAAAATTAATAAGGGAAGAGAAGATTCACATGCAAATATACTATCTTGGACATCTTTTATGATTGTGAGCCCTCATTAAATATTATATGCCAAAATTGTTGACGTTGGACAAGGAAGACAACATAATGATTTATGTTTGTTCATATTCACATAGAAGTTATATTGTCATAGATTCTTCAACATGTGGTGCTTGCTCAATATCTTTGCTAGCCAAAATTCCGCACTAAGTAGAGATACTACTTGTGCATCCAAAAACCTTAAACCCAAACTCATGTTTTGAGAGTCCACCATACCTACCTATGGATTGAGTAAGATCCTTCAAGTAAGTTGTCATCGGTGCAATAAGGCAATAAAATTGCTTCTAAATGTGTTTGATCATTTAGTGTAAGAGAAATTAAGCGTTGTACGAACTTGTGATGGCAAAGTAATAAAAGCGACGGACTGCATAATAAAGGTTTCTATCATAAGGGGCATATAACATGACGTTCTTTTGCACTAAGAGATTGTGCATACAAAACCAAAAAGCGCATGACAACCTCTGCTTCCCTCTGCGAAGGGCCTATCTTTTACTTTTATGTATTTACTTTTTATGCAAGAGTCAAAGTATTCTTCTCTATTCCTTTTTATTTTCTCTTTTTGCAAGCATCATGTGGTGAGGAAAGATCTAGGCACATATATCCAGTTGACTATGAGTGATCATGAGTTATTATTGTTGACATCACCCTTGAGGTGAATAAGTTGGGAGGCGAAACTATAAGCCCCTATCTTTCTATGTGTCCGGTTGAAACTTTTTATTCATATGTATGTCGTGAGTGTTAGCAGTCATAGAAGATTCAATGATGGTTGAGTATGTGGACTTGCCAAAAGGCTCCGATACGAGACCCTTCATGAAAATATGATGAATTGTAGTTGCAAAGTTGACTGAGAACACAGTTTATTGGTTTTCAATAAAGTTTATGCTTTATACTTTGATGTTGTGATGAATTATTACTTGTTCATGAGAAGTTATATGATAAACTCTTATGATAAAGTTTGTTCCTGTTATAATAATAAGCATGATGCTACTATGTCCGTATTTTGTTTTTATCGACACCTCTCTCTCTCTAAACATGTGGACATGATTTTCGATATCGGTTTTCGCTTGAGGACAAGCGAGGTCTAAGCTTGGGGGAGTTTATACGTCCATTTTGCATCATATTTTTCTACTGTTATTTATAATGTTTTTATGCATAATAATGCTTTATGAAGTAATTCTAATGCCTTTTCTCGCATAATATGCAAGGTTTACACAAAGAGGGAGAATACCGGCAGCTGGAATTCTGGACCTGAAAAAGCTATGTCAGAGATACCTATTCTGCACATCTCCAAATGACCTGAAATTTTACGGAGAATTATTTTTGAATATATAAGAAATATTGGAGCAAATAACTACCATAGGGGGGCTGTCTGGTGCCCACAAGACACCAGGGCGCGCCAGGCCCCCCAGGCGCGCCCTGGTGGGTGGTGGGCAGCCCAGCCCACCTCCGGTGCCCATCTTCTAGTATATAAGGTATTTTGACATAGAAAAAATAAGAAGAGGACTTTCGGGACGGAGCGCTGCCGTCTCGAGGCGGAACTTGGACAGGAGCACTTTTGCCCTTCGGTGGAGCGATTTCGCCGGGGGAACTTCCCTCCCGGAGGGGGAAATCGAAGCCATCGTCATCACCAACAACCCTCTAATCTTTGGGAGGCCAATCTCCATCAACATTTTCAACAACACCATCTCATCTCAAACCCTAGTTCATCTCTTGTGTTCAATCTTTGTACCGGAACCTCAGATTGGTACCTGTTGGTGACTAGCAGTGTTGATTACATCTTGTAGTTGATTATTATATGGTTTATTTAGTGAAAGATTATATGTTCAGATCCATTATGCTATTTAATACCCCTATGATCTTGAGCATGAATATCATTTGTGAGTAGTTACCTTTGTTCTTGAGGTCATGGGAGAAGTCATGTTGCAAGTAATCATGTGAATTTGATATGTGTTCGATATTTTGATGATATGTATGTTGTGATTCCCTTAGTGGTGTTATGTGAACATTGACTACATGACACTTCACCATCTTTGGGCCTAAGGGAATGCACTGTGGAGTAGTTATTAGATGATGGGTTGCTAGAGTGACAGAAGCTTAAACCCTAGTTTATGCGCTATTTTGTAAGGGACTGATTTGGATCCATATGTTTAATGCTATGGTTAGATTTTATCTTAATACTTTTCTCGTAGTTGCAGATGCTTGCGAGAGGGTTAATCATAAGTGGGAGGCTTGTTCAAGTAAGAACAGCACCCAAGCACCGGTCCACCCACATATCAAATTATCAAAGTAGCGAACGTGAATCAAACCAACATGATGAAAGTGACTAGATGAAATTCCCGTGTGCCCTCAAGAACGCTTTGCTTATTATAAGAGACCGTTTTGGCCTGTCCTTTGCCACAAAATGATTGGGCTACCTTGCTGCACTTTATTTACCATTACCGTTACTTGCTCGTTACAAATTATCTTGTCATCAAACTACCTGTTACCAACAATTTCAGTGCTTACAGAAATTACCTTGCTGAAAACCGTTTGTCATTTCCTTCTGCTCCTCGTTGGGTTCGACTCTCTTATTGAAAGGACTACGATTGATCCCATATACTTGTGGGTCATCAGTTACCTCCCAGTAACACAGGATGAGGTTGCCTCTGAGGTGGCATGCAGGTCTTTGTCCAGATCCAAGACAAGGAGGGCATGCCTTCTGACCAACAACGTCTGATCTTTGGTAACAAGCAACTTGAGGATGGTTGTGCCCTTGCTAACTACAACATCTAGAAGAAGCTGACTACAACATCTAGAAGGAGTCCATCCTTCACCATGACCCCCGGCCACACGGTGGCCTGCAGATCTTCGTCAAGACATCCCCTCAAGATGCAGATATTTGTGAAGACACTCACCAGGAAGACCACCACCCTAGAAGAGGAGTTGTCTAACACCATTGACAGCTTCAAGGCCAAGATTACGACAAAAAGGAATTCACCTTCACGAGAATGGCTAAGGGCCTGTTGCTGGGACCCCTTCCTGGCAACCTTCGCGCCCCGATAATAGGTTCCTCCACGTCAATGTCCCGACGACGTTTCCAGGGGGGCACTTACAGCGGTGTGGGACAACTATCCCTGACACCACTTGCGGCGGCCCATGACAGCTACGTGTGCCCTGGCCTACAGTAGCATGCTACAGACTGTCACGAGGAGGCGCTACCAGAGGGTAGTTAGGTGGGAGGCAAGGTGATTCACCACCTCTCTTTTACCAGGAGTGTGACACATCGTCCTTGACGTGTCATGGTAAATTGAGTGCGCCAGCATACCTACCTCGACAAGACAGGCATTTCACCTACCCGGCAAGGGCTAGGCTAACACGCATCCACACATTTAATGCATTGTTGTAACCACTGTAACCGGCTACTGTGGTAACCCCTTGATCATATTAAAGGAGGTCCATAGCCACATAGCAAGGGGTTGTTTGACATTTTTGGAGAAACATTATAGCATAGCTAGAGCAAGAGATACTCTCGCCAACAGCAGTTGTCCTTCATCCTCGAGTTCACCGGAGAGAAGAACTCTAGTTCACCATTGTACAAATTTCACCACATAATGGACTAAGCAGTAGGATGTAGGATGTTACAATTCCGGGTGGCCTTCACCTGGGTAAAAAAACGCGTCATCTTCTCTTCGAGTGCATCTTGATCGTTTAGCCCTTGGACGAAATCAAAAAGGGGGTGTCTCTCACACCCGGTATCTTTCTCGTGCGCACGGCAGTGTTGGACAGAGTGCTGCTAGCAGCTATGACAGGAGCTGCAACTGACACACGATGGGGTTGCAACCGTGGCCTAACGGAGTTGCAATCTGCTACAATAGAGCTACAACTGTTGAGAGGTGGAGCTGTAAGTTGTTTCGTCATCGACGACGATGCTAGGAGCGTCACACACGCTGCTACTAGTGTCTGACGAGGTTGCTTCTAGTCGCGGTAGACGGCGCTACGGGCATGGCTAGGGAGTGCTACGAGCATGGCGACATCTATCTGAACCATGGCGACGTGTGGGAGCACGATGCTGCGAGAGAGCTCGCCGGTGTTGCGAGTAGCTGGCAGCGACCTATACTGCAAGGTATACAGCGAGGCAGACGCGGGGCGGGCTGACATCTATTTGAATAGAGCAGGGGGTGGGGGCATTTTACTGCCTGGTTGTTGTGTGGGGACATGGTGCGGGAGGAGAATATGTGTATCCAAGGGCCAACATGACCAATCAGATGCGTGGAAAGTCACAGATCGAGATCTCACTCGAGTCAAGCGCGTAGAGGGTCGTTTTTTTTTTCTTTTTAACTGGATAGTAATGTTATTGTCATAGAGGTCAGATATATTTTTTAACACAATAAGAAGGCCACACGAGGACAAATCTTGATGCAAAACAAATGGACAAAATAAGAAGGCCACCGGCTCCCTGCAACGCCGCCGCCCGAGGGCCGGCCGTGCGGCCGCGTCGCGCCTGTAGATGGCTGCGGTGGAGGCCACACCCCCCCCCCTCCCCCGCGGCGGCGCTCGCGCTGGAGGCCTTCCCTCCCCACGGCCCCAGATCGGATCTGGCGTGCCGCGGCCTCTCCCCCCGTCCAACTGCTGCACACATCCGCTGGTCCTGCTCGGCGGCGTGGTCGTGTCCGTGCTGATCCTCCCCCTGTCCGCATCTTGCCCCCGTGGTGCAGCCCCTCTTCTTGCTGCTGTCCGTCGGGGCGGGCGTGACCCTTGGGGGAGGTGGCCGGGGCTCGGTCCTGTCTAGGTGCAGGCCACCCTTCGTCGCCGACGGTGTCTCCTCCGAGCTACGGTGACGACCTCTGCGTGTGTGGTGACGGTGATCCTCTGGCAGGTTGTTAGAAGCTCTGCGGTGGATTTCGTCGACACCGCTCCGGTCCCGGCCTCCATGGACCTGCGTTCTCCAGTGTTCTTGTTCCGCCGGCGTCTTCTACCGGCGTGGTTTCGGCCCCGGCGCACCGGCAGCTGCGCCTCTTCCAGCTTCGGTTCGCTGGCGTTCTGGTGGCTCTGCCTCCGGCGGTACGGATCTACGTTCCCTTCCGGCTCCGGATTGCCGGAGGCGCCGGCCGCCATCCTTCCATCCGCATTGCCTCCCTACCCCGCTGCCTCTCTCCGACCCCGTCCACCTACACGCCATGTCGGTTTCAAAGCTCGCGTTTTTCGTCGACGACATGTGCAGCCCCATCCCCATCTGAGGTAGCGGTCGACAAGCAGGTCGTCTCCGGCATCTTTGGATCCTGATCTGGCGGTTTTGGGATTGCTCGGACTAGGACCAGGCGAAATCCATGCTCGGCTTGCCGATGCTGGCAGCGGCGACACCCGCGGGTGTCGTTTCCCTTCCTGGAGGCGCTGCCTTGGCCTTTGTCCGTGCACCCCTTCGAGTATCAGGGGAAACCCTAGGTCTGGTTCTCCGGATCGGATGGCGACGGCGTCACGACATCGTTCCCCTTCTTGAAGGCGCTATCTTGCTAGCTCGTGGTGTCCCGGTGTTGGAATTGAAGATGTTCGATGTCCTGCTGATTTGGTCTGCTCCTCTAGTTTTAGGTTTGGTGGGTTTCGTTGTGTCCTTCACCCTGCTCGGGCTAAGCACCCCGTCTCTCTCTGCTCCGGACACCATGTTTATGCCTTCTTGCGTTCTTGCGTTCATGGCATGCGTTGTACCCTTTATTGTACTCTTTCTTCTTCCTTCTATCAATGAATTGATACGCAAGCTTTGCGTATTCGCGAAAAAAATGGACAAAATAAGATTGTATTTTGGTTATAAAGTATAGATTTTGTCATTTCTTAAACTGGTCAAATAAGTATGTGCCTCTGATTGATCTGATTTATTGGCTTACCAAATATAAGATATTCATTGATATTTATTTGCTTTCGAATCATGAAATTATTGCTATTTATTGGATTAACAAATATGTCTGACATGTACCAGATTTTACCATAGAAAACAATTTATTTATTGATCTGGTTTATTGGTTTAGGTTGGTTTGATTAAAATGAAAAACCGAGAAAATTTGCTGGAGGATGGCAGGAAGGACGAAGAAGTGGTGGAAAAAATTGAAGTAAGAAGGAACTAATAATTAAAGTACAGATTTACTTCTTTTTTTTTTGAGAATTGTACAGATTTACTTTTGAGTTGTATATATGAACCGAGTCCAACACATACGAGGGTTCCTTTGGAAATACCCCCTCCGTTTCTAGACGTAAGTCTTTTTAGATAGTATTCGATAATATGAACTACATATGAAGCAAAATAAGTGAATCTACACTCTAAAATGCGTCTATATACATCTGTAGTTTATATTAAAATCTCTAAAAAAAGACTTATATTTAGGAAAGAGGGAGTAATCGTTACGTACATGGTGCTACGTGATTCTAATTCCTTTACAAGAAAGAACCCCCCGTCCCCACTCCAAAAAAAAAACAAGAACTACTTTCCCCACGATGGGAGGCCATAGAGAATCGGTTTCACTAGTCAGAGTTCGGCTCGGACAGCTTTCAAGATACAGAAAAGAAAAGAAAAAAGGAAATCGGCTCTGACCTGGAGTCCAGGACTAATCTCGTCGACGGGTCCGACTCGGACTTTCGGTTGCAACAGGGCTACTATATACTGTATTGACGCGCATCGGCGTATGGCCAAACATCATATCTCGCACCTGGTTTCTCGGCGGCTGCACCAGGCGTTTCTTTCCCCTTTTGCTGCGTAGTCTGCATGGCGATACTAAGTCCAACATCGACGTCTCTACCCTGCTCGACACGAGCGACTCCGGCGAAAACCAGCTGCTCAGTCCATCAGTTATGTCCGGCAGCTTCGTGTTCCTCCCCAGTCGGGCGGTGGCGCATATGATGCAACGATGGAACTACCGGGAAGGCTCGGGTCTCGGCGCGCAGGGGCAAGGGATCGTCGTGCCTATACAAGCCGTCGTGCGGGTGCGGCGGCGTCCAAAGGCCGGCCTCGGCTACCGTGAGAAACCATACGACAATGGTCTCCACGTGCCGCCGGAGCCGCCCGTGGATGAGGAGTGCCGTGAGTGGGAGGATATTGCACGGGCTATGCGGCTCGAAACGGAGTGCTGCGAGACGATCCTCGCGCTCCTGCATGACATGAGGCTTCAAGGGGACGACGGCGTGGAGACGACGGATGCGCTGAAGGCCATCGCCGAGTCCAAGAAGAAGAAGTGGCTCCATGGGAAGCGCGCGCTACGGACGTTGAAAGACAGGCTGCCTTCTTCTGCCGCGCACTACATAATCGAGCAGGTGATCATGCCAAGGATGGTCGTCGACGTGCGAGAGTGGAAGCCGTCATTGGATCCGGACTGTCACGACTAGCTACGCCCGTTCATTCCCCTCATCGGCCACTTTCCCGAGAGCCTCTACGGTACCATGGAGAGCAAGATCAGTAACGGGGACTACGAAATCATCTCGCCATGGAAGGAATACCTTAGCCCGGTGCAGTGGGACACCTTCAGCAAGCGTCACATCCTGCCAATGCTAACACGGTTGGTACGGGAGATGAGGATCACGCCCCCGAAGCAAACCGACCCTTCGTTACGGACCCTGATGTTGTGGGCACCTCTCCTGCGCACTCAAGACGTGGTATCGATCCATGAAGCCGAACGGTTCTTTGACAAATGGGAAGGCGCGCTGCGACACTGGCTGCAAGCCGCGAAGCCCTCGTCGGGGGAGGCCACCGCATGGTGCACCGGCTGGAAGAAGCTCTTCACACCGGAGCTGCTCGCCAACGAAAGTGTGCTCGCGAATCTTGATGCTGGCCTTGATATGGTCGATCCTGCAATGCAAGAGCTCGATAGTCTTTTTAGCAATTTGTAGTCTGCATCTACTGCAATTTTTCTTGTATGGCAATTTCTGTTGTAAAGATGTAGTCATTTGGTCTCTTCCAAAATGATCTCATGGAACAATCTGTAGTATTCAGGTTGATATTGTAGCTGTGTGGTATCTATGATCTCAAGTAGCTATAAGTTTCATCAGAGACATTGGAGATTAAGAAATGTTCCCTTTCTTGGGAATCCAAGGAATATATTTTTAGGCGAATCCCAAGGAATTAATTGGAATAACTTGTTTGTTTAATTTACAGGAGACATAACCTCTACTATTAAAGGAGAATCGAACGTCGTGATGGTTCAACCGGGGGCAGAGTCTGCTCCCTCGCATGAAAATTACCCGCACAAGCCATCGGACCAGCCCCACGTTTGACTCCCACGTCCCACCTCAACACGAACTCTGAATCGCTCACCCTCCCTAAAAAAATATAACCGCTCACCCCCGGGGCCCCGATCCTTCGCTCTGGTGGTGCGCGAACTCTCTCCCTCGCTCGCCATGCCCTAGATGGATGCCGCCGTCGATCTCTCCTCCCGCTCCCCAGTTTCATCCCGACCACAGCCTTTGTCATCCGGTTGTGCTTGCAGCCGCGGTGCGAGGCGCGGGTGTTGGAGCCCTCCTGCGAGGGCAGGCGGCGATGGCAGCGGCTCCGCGTAGAAGCCGCCTCGGCGTCCGACTGCTGAATCCTTTGCGCCATACAGAGGAGTGTTTGGGAGGGCGGCCCATCTGTCGGCTGGCGGTAGTAGTGGCCGCGGGGTCCTTGGGGCGACAGATGTTTGTAATACATCTTGATGGACCATGGGCGCACATGTCCAGTGAGCTTACAAGGCTGCACAGCCGGTTCTTGCTCACCCACTACCGGATCAACGGCATATGCCGACGGCCAAGGGCCGTATGCGTAGATCTAAGCCGACGGTTGCCGTCGGCATATGCCCGTTGGCGTAGATCTAAGCCGACGGTTGCCGTCGGCATATGCCCGTCGGCGTAGATAACGTCAGCGTAGTCTTGTCAGACCGTCGGCATAGATATGCCGTCGGCATAGGAGCCTATTCCGACGGCGTCCGTACGGCCGTCGGCGTAGAATGACCGTCGGCGCAGTTTTCCACGGGACGCCGTAGACGGCGCCGTCACTGCGCCAGTCGAACCACGGGCCGCCACGTGGTAGAGATAAGCCGACGGCCTAGCCATCGGCATAGGCCCAAGGCTAAGCCGACGGCCAGGCCGTCGGCTTACCTCTGCCACATGGCGGCCCCAGAGCACTCCTGAACAAAAATCTATGCCGAAGGGGCCGTCGGCTTAGCTTGCCACATGTCGACCCCTGGGCGTTCCCGGGTGAAGGGCTATGCCGACGGCAAGCCGTCGGCATAGTTTTTGATATATGCGGACGGCTTAGCCGTCGGCATAGCCCTGCCACGTGTCGGCTGCTAGGTTTACCTGGGCATAGCTATGCCGACGGCTAAGCCATCGGCATAGTTCTGTTCTATTTTTTTTATATGCCTTGTTTTCTCTTTTTCATTCAATTTGACAGCATTCAAAGACACAAAATATGACATTATGCATATATACACAGAAATATGACAGATCATCATCAAGTTCATCATCTAAAGATACTCAAGATCATCATCATCATCTAAAGATACTCAAGTTCATCATCTAAAGATCATCGTCGGCGAAACTTCATGAACATAAGTATTGCAAGACATGGAACATCATCATCGTCATCTAAAGAAACTAAGAAGTAGGAACACAAAAAGTATGGCACGACGGCCACAGGCACGGGTTTCATCATCGACATCAGGCAAGAGCACCACCGCCAAGACCGCCACCGCCAAGACCGCCACCTCCTTGCCAGATCGGAGTGACTGGAGTCGAGCTGCCGGTCCCCTACATGTTTGAGAAGAGATTGTAATGGTAAATATGATATGATAGTATTGAATGAAGAGATTGTAAGGGAAAATGTACTAACCGGAGTCTCACTGCCTAGTGCCACCCATTCATCGAACGTGGGCACGTGTGGGGGTTCTCCAGCAGGTGGTGGTGGGGGTCCCATTTGTGGTGGATCCGTGCGGTTAGTCCAAGACGCCAACATAGCCTGGATGTTAGTTAAACAAGCAAACTAGAAGGTCAGAAGGAATGAAAGTGCAAATTTTAGCTTGGTTTTAAGAGGGCAAAACTAACCGCCATCATTTGACGGTTGTAATCATCGTTTGCCTTCACTCGTTGCAAGTACTCCCGCACCTCAAGATTCCTATGCTCGACAAAGGCCTTATATGCCTACAAAATTTAGGTTGTTTCTAAGTGGGCAATGCTGAAAATAAACTGAGAAAGTTAGAGAGAAAGAAGATAAGGGGGAAGTACTTACAGCATGCTGGCGGGCTAAGGGAGGCTGTGAACGCCCCATACTCTCTAACATGCTCGGGTTGGTAGCCCGAAGCCGTGTGTACGAGACCGAAGGAGTGATCAAGCCATCGAAACACGGGTACCAGCCATGGGACTTCGGCTGGATAGCCACCACCGCCGTGTCATCGATCTGAGACTGGACGACGTCAGGAGCATCCGGACCAGGCGGATGCAACCTTTGAAACTGCTGAGTGTAAGACTCCAGGTGCTCCTCGGTCTTGCCGTAGTACTGGCTCTCGCCGGCCTTGCGATCACTCCGCTCACGGGCCATCTTCCACGACTCCATGTCTGAGAGCGGCCTCTTCAACTTGTCCTCCTGCAACGTCAAACAGAAGTTAGCCATACATAAGAACATGATGGTAAAAAGAAGAACAAAAATGCATCATGCATATAGATATACCTTCATGGCCTTGAAGCCCCAGTGGTTCCTGTTTCCTTGGCCGCGTGTCCCGTCTTTTCCACGGTTAGCCCGGGCCTTGCTGCTCTTGGCAGCAAACTCTGCATCATCGCCGAGCCACCTATCCACCAAACACGCCCATCCGTCATCCTTTGCATAGCACCAAGGAGGAATAACCTATGCAAATTTTGGATGCATGACATGTGAGCACGACACAATTAAATTGACTGCTTATATGTTGGAATGAAAAGTCAGTAATAGTTACCCTCATGAACTGCTCCCTGTTCAAGGTAAGTCGTTGCTTCTGCGCTTCAGTTTTGCTCATCTTTTGATGAAGGTAGGTGTGGTAGTAGTGCGAGACGGCAACCCAGCGCACCTCGTACTACAACTGACGAGCTTTCTTCTTCGCAGCCGCCAGCAAGACCACGTCGGCTCTGGCCTTGTGCTCGTCAAGAACTCTATAGAGTTCCTGCAATCATGCATAAAACCAGAAGCAAACAAGGCATGAGTTGAGTGATTCAATGATAAACTATGAACGAGACTAAAGACAAGTGATTCAGAAGAGAACTTACCCAAAATTTGGTGATCACGGCCTTAGCGGCCGTCCCGTACTCCGCGTGGTGGGAAGCCTCGTAGTTGGCCCAACTCGTGGCCAAAACCCGCAGCACCGGGTCCCTGTCTGGCCGCGGGCAGAATAGGCCCGGCCAAAACTCCTTCAACAGGACAGTGATAAGGCCGTTCGGTTTACGGCCCTTTCCGTGAAGGATCCAGTTCCTGCAAAAGAATCAAAGAATTGGCATGTGTACAATAAGAAAATGTTGTCATGTGTTGAAAATATGATTGAGAGGCACTTACTCTGTCCCCGCAGGTTCAATGAGCCACTTGTGCACCTCGATAGAAGGTGGTGTAGGTACTCCGGCAATACCATGCAGCCACCCCTTCGGAGCACCCGACGGCAAGTCACCCCACAACTTGGGGTCAACCTCCCCTCCACCACCCTCCTCGCCCTCCTCCTCCTCACCCTCCTCCTCGCACTCCTCCTCCTCGGCCTCCTCCTCCTCGCCCTTCTCCTCCTCACCATCAGGAACATACTCCTCCTCCTCAGACTCAGAAGGTGCCTCAGTATAGGAGGGCATCGAAGAAGACCCCCCTATTTCGGACACGGCCCGAAGTTTTTTGACCCGGGTGCCTCTCCCCCCACCTCCTTCTCCTCTAGGGGCTCTTGCCCCACCCCCTCCTCCTCTAGGGTCTCCTCCCCCAACCCCTCGACCTCCCTGTGAGGTGTCATCATCGCGTAGTCGGGGGGGAACCTTGTGGGCTCGTCCACTCCGAGTAAGTGATTTGAATTTGTTGAGGAAACCGGCGCTGCTGGACTTGCCCATGATTAGCAAACCTGCATTGAGAAGAGAATAAACAATTAGTAAGGATATCAAATAAACAAGCATACAGAAAAGAACATTAATAACAGAAGAGCACATTAAGCATACAGAAAAGAACATTAATAACAGAAGAGCACATTAAGCATACTATTGTAATCTACCTCAATCATCATTAAAAGAACTTACATTTTCTAGAACCCATATGAATCATCACTATTGTAATCTATTTGTCGACCGGTCTCATCATCACTATCACGCATATCTTCTTCGTTGTCTGATGGAGGTGGAGGCTCTTCCTCATCGTCAGCGTCTTCATTTAACATTTCAAGCATAATTATGTCTCTTTGATTCACAACTGCCTCACCATCAATCCGTGTGTCATCGTCGTTTGGGTCCAGGTCAACATAACCCAAGTCATCATCCTCCTTGTTTCGGACCACGTCATCATGTTGCTCTTGAAAGAACACTCCCTCGTATGTCATGGGGTTTATGTTGTAGTAATCATCATCGTTCGGGTCCGGTAGCTTACCATGTGGCGACACCTTGAACACAACTTCCCAACCCTTTGGGTACTCTTTCTGGCATGGGTAAGGCAGATAATATACTTGTGTGGCCTGGGTAGCGGCGATAAAGAGATAAGCTCCGGCATAGACGGTTAATGGTTTAACTTCAACTAAACCAACAGAAGGCGTATGTCTTAGACCCTTTTTGGGGTCGAACCATCGGCATTTGAACACAGTGAGACTTAGGGGTTCGCGGCCACGTTTGAATGTAAGCTCGTATATTTTTCATACCCTTTCGTAGTAATCTACTTTATTATCTCCTTCGGTGAAGACTCCGGTATTTATAGTTTTGGGATCAGGCCGACTGTTCTGGTGCTCCTCTGTATGGAAGCGATACCCATTCACATCATACTTTTCGCATGTCATGACGGCAGGGTCAAAACCCATAGAAACCCATCTCAATTCTTCACCGGTTGATGTGTTCGGATCATTTCCCTACAAATTTAATTGAAATTATAGGGTGCATGAGTTTAATTGGAATTGTAGGGTGAAATAGGTAATAGGGAAGTGTGAAAATTTACTTTCTCCATGAACCACGCAACAAAATTTTTCCTTCCATCGGCACCCTTTCGGAGAAGAGCAAGTGCCTCCACTTCAGTAGGAGGCAGCATTCCCGTCCACTCTTCATCAACGAATCGACTAAAATAAGAAAAGCGGTATTAGAACTAGGCAAAGTGAACATAACGAATTGACTAAAAGAATGGTGCAAAGGTATTACCTCATCCACTCATCCTCAACTTCCTTGATGTTGTGCAAGATATAGAACATGACATCCTCCCACTCATCTCGTGGCATGATATAAGGTGTCGAGCATCCAGCCCTGCCACCTTGCCCGATGAATAGAGGCAGCTCGGGTTTGTACTTGGGTTCTTCTATATTGTATCGAGACACCTTATTGTGCAGCATGGGAACATGGTCCGGATAGTACGCTGTCCTGAGGTCTGCCACCTCCTCTAGGATAACTGCCTCAGCTATGGAAGCTTCAATCTTAGTTTTGTTTCCACATTTCTGTCTCAGATGCTTGTTCTGTCTCTCAGGGCCGTACTGCCAACGTTTCTGCACAGGGCCCCCCAACAATACCTCGTTCGCGAGGTGCAAAATGAGATGTGTCATCGGAGTAAAGAAGCCTGGAGGGAGATTGAGCAGAATAACAAACACGGGCCAGCAGCTGTATGGATTAGATGACATACCATATGGATTGAACCCATCACCTGATATAACAAACACGGGCCAGCAGCTATATCGAATGACTTCCATGCTTCACCTTCTGATGGATGTACAATTTTATTTGGATTGTACCTTTTCCCTTCCTTGTGCCACTTCATCATTTTGGCAGACTCCTCGGTGATGAAAAGGCGCTGCAGTCTTTTTATAAAATCAAGATACCGAAGAACCTTCACAGGGATTTTTAGCTGCTGCTTCTGACCCTGCTCATCAACCACCTCAATATACCGAGAGCAACCGCACTTCCTACAGTAGTTGTCATTCGCATACTCATGCCTAAACAAAAGGCAATTCTTTGGACAAACATGTATTTTCTCATAATCCATGGAGAGCGCCTTCATGATTTTCTTCGTAGCGTACATGGTTTTCGGTAGTTCATGGCCCTCAGGGAGGCTGTTAGCCCATACTCCCAGAAATGCTTCGAAGCAACCTCGGCTACAGCCGTACTCGGCCTTGACTGCCATCAGTTGCGAGATGGCATCCAGCACAGAGAGCTTGGCACCCTCATAAAGAGGTTTCTTTGACGAGGCCAAGATATCCAGGAAGGCCTTTGTGGTTTCCTCCGGGTCCTCCGGTTCATTTGCTGAATGTGACGGAGGTGTCGGCTGTGCAGCAAAGACATCATCTAGCATGTCTCTAACCCCATCGTCCTCATAACCAGCGACGCGTTGTCGTATCACCTCCTCTCTACCACGGTCCCGCTGGGCAAAGTTTATCAGCATATTAAAGTTTGGCATAAATCCATGCGTGCGAAGGTGCTTAGTCATCTCACTCTTATCTCTGCGCATACGTCTCTTACATTTGGCACAGGGGCATTCTGGCACAATCCTCATTGGACTACGGAATATCTCTTTCAAAAACACATCAGTTTTCTCGACCCACTCTGTTGTTACTTGATTTCGACGGAAAAATCCACTATACATCCACTGATTATCTGCCATCTCTGCTTTATTGGAAGCCACACACAAAAATTAAGGATTCATTTAAATTACTCACATCAATATTTTATTTTTTACAGGGTTGACGAGAAACGACATTTAATCCACCTACATCTCTAATAGGTAAAGATGGGTCCTAATCCCACCCGAGAATGTGTAGATTGAGTATGTTGTCCATGCTCTACCCCATTCCGAGACAAAATTTCGGCAGCACCTCCCCGCTGTTCTCCAAATACACGTCTCGGCAAAATGCCGGGAGAATGTGCATCTGGAGAACAACGGGGAGGCACCGCCGAAATCCTGTCTCGGAATGGGGTAGAGCATGGACAACGTACCCAATCTACACATCCTCGGGCTGTCTGTGGAAAACGCTGGACAATCCGAAAGAGCTGCGGTGATAAATATGCAATTGAATGCATATTTATCGTTGCAACCCTTTCGGACGGGAGACGCCTAGGTTACGCGACTTGATGTGAAAATTTAATCTACTGACATGGAAAAAAAGCGGACGAGGTCATGGAATTGTTGCTCACCCTCCGATGTAGAGGATGTAGTCGATCAAAGGAGAGACGATCGTGGACCAACACCTCCAACGTCGACGATCACTCCACGAAGATGGAACACCACAAATCCTGTTAATTCCACCGAGTGAAAAAAAATTAGGTCATCACCTCACATTAACCATTGGCACAACATTATGAATCGACATGAAACAACATGTCAAATTGCAAAAACAAGCTTCATTAAGTATTTTAGAAACCAAGTGCCTCGATTTGCTTCTTATATATGAATCAACATGACCAAACACTAACTTGACCAAACACTAACTTGACCAATATCCATCCATCTATCACAAACTTGCCCAACATCTATTCATCTATATTCACAAACTTAGTAAAAACTATCTAGTATGTAAATAAATACCTAATAAAACTACACAAAACAAACAAAAAAAATACATTTTATCCATCTATCTAGCATCTATCTATTCATCCGGCCACCATGAGCACGAGCAGCGGCAATAAGGGTTTGTGGGAGGGGGTGCTCACTGGGGCGGGGGGGACGCGTTCGGCGGTCGAGGGCACGAGAGGGCCGGAGCTAGCAGCAGGGCCGGCCGAAGCCGCGGCCACGCGTGCTGGTCGGGACGGCCAGCGCGGGCTCCGGGAGGCCGAGCCGGGGTCGAGGAGCCGTGCGGCCAGCCCGGGTGGCGACGGTGCGGGGTCAGGGTGGGGTTGGGAGGCCGGGGCGGGGTCGACGCGGGGCGGGTGGACGGCGGTGGCGCGAGGAGGGGGCGGAGAGGGTCGGGGTGGAGGCGGGGAGGGGCGAGGAAACGGGAGGGGCGCGGGTGGAGCGGCGGCGGGCAGGCGGCGGGGAGCGACGCGGGTGGAGAGGGCGGCGGGGAGCGGCGCGGGTGGAGCGGCGGCGGGCGGCGCGGGGCGGACGGCGCGGGTCGAGACGCGTGGGGCGCGGCGCGGGCGAGATGCGGAATGAGTGGCCAGCGCCCTGCCCATGAGTGGATAAGGCAATCTATGCCGACGGCATAGCCGTCTGCATAGTTAAAGATGCCACGTGGCAAACTATGCCGACGGCTATGCCATCGGCATAGATAGCATCTGTAAACTAAAAAATAGTACCACATCGCCAAAGGAAGAGCAATTTGACCAGTTCAAATACTTGGCTAATCCATACGAAGCAAGCTCCGGTATTCATTAGACTTTCGTTAGGAAAACGGACAATTACTCTGAAACTTTTGGTGCCCGGGCACCGGTCCGGTTTCCGGGCACTGAAGATTTCAGAGTAATTGTCCGTTTTCCATGATGGATGCCAGTGTTTTTTATTTGCCGTCTGCATCCGTGTAGACCCGACACGGCCCGACACGGCCGTTCCCCCCTGCAGATGCCGGCGGCGTGATGGGGGCCACACCCCGGAGCCGGCCCATCCAGGTGCCTGTGGCGGCACCGTCCGTTAGGGGGGCCACACCGCGGAGACGCGTGCCGCCTCTTCAGACATGCCACCACACCGTACGGCATGTATGAGGGCCCGGTGCGACGCTCCGGTGGCATTGCTACCCCCCAGGGCCCCCGCCCCGCCTAACCCTATAGCGTTTGACCACGAGATCTAGCCCTTTGACTTTCCACGGACGGGCTTTGACCAGTCGACCTCTCCACCCGGTTGTGTTAGGTCAGCCCATAGGCACACTTGGGAGCAACGTCCCGGCCAAAATCACAGCAAGATCCCCTCCGTGTAGACCCAACGCGGCCGTTTCCCCCCTCTAGGTGCCGGCGGCGGCGCCGTCCGTGAGGGGGGCCACACCCCGGAGATTCGTGCCGCCTCTTCAGACATGCCACCACATCGTACGGCATGATGCAGGCCGGTGCGACGCTCCGTGGAATTGCTACCCCCCGCCCCCCAGGAAAATTAGGCCTCATAACCCCCCCCCCAGTTCCCCCCCTTCCCTCCTAACCCTTTACTTCTTGTTGTACCACGAGATCTAGTCCCTTTGACTTTCCACGGACAAGGCTTGACAGTGAACCTCTCCACCCGTTGTGTTTGGTCAGCCCATAGGAACACTTGGAGCAACGTCCGGCCAAACCCACAGCAAGATCCCCTCCGTCGTGTAGACCCGACCGGCCGTTTTCCCCCCTTAAGGTGCCGGCGGCGGCGCAGCGTCTCCATGAGGGTGGCCACACCCGGAGATGCGTGCCGCTCTCAGAATGCCACCACACGTAACGGCTGTATGAGGCCCGCTGCGATGCTCCGTAGCATTAGCTACCGCCCCCCCCCCCCCCCACGGGCCCCCGTCCCGCGTAACCTGAGAGTTTGGAACAGATCTAGCCCTTTTGGCTTTCCACGGACGGGTTCTTTTGCAAGTGGACCTGTCCATCCGGTTTGTTTTAGGTCAGCCCATAGGAACCACTTGGGGCAACGTCCGGAAGAAACCCCCAGCAGATACCTCCGTTTAGAACCGACGCGGCCGTTTCCCCCTCCAGGTGGGGGCGCGCCGTCCGTGGATGTGGCCACACAACCCGGAGAACCGTGCCGCCTCTTCAGACATCCACCCACCCACCGTAAAGGCATTTGAGGGACCCAGTGGACGCTACGGGGCATTGCTAACTGCCCCCCCCCCCCCCCAGGCCACAGTCCACCTAAACCCCTGTAGCGTTTGACCATGAGATCAGCCCTTTGACTTTCCACGGACGGTCTATTACCATGACCTCTCCACCGGTTGTGTAGGTCAGCCCATAGGAAAACTTGGGGCAACGTCCCGCCAAAACCAGTAGATTCCCCTCCGTGTGTAGACCCGCCCCGCCGTTTTTTCCCCCCTACAGGGTCAAGCGCGGCGCCGCCGTCCGTGAGGGGGCCACACCCTGGAGACCGCGCGTGCCGGGCATTGCAACCGCCACAAACACAATTCCACCATATTGTGAGAGGCCGCCTACGCAAGATTTGGCGGCATCTATCCCCGAGGCCGACTCGGCTCCAAAGGTCGTAGACACGCGAGATGCAATCTGGAGTGGAAGATGTTCAATTACATCTCCATCCTACCAAATCTTTGAAAATTAACCATCAGTCCTATAGCACAGTGCCCACGTCGTGTAAAAAAACTCATGATTTTATCCGCGCTCGAGTATTCAAGTAATATTCCGACTGCACCGGTACCCGCAGAGAACGTCTCACTACTGTGTCATCGACGGCCGTTAGGTGGTCCACACCGGAGAACGTGTGCCGCCTCTTAGACAGGCCCTACAACACCGTAACGGAGTATGAGGGCCCCGGTGCGACGCTCGCGGGGCATTGCTACCTCCCAGGCGCCCCGCCCCCGCCTAACCCTGTATCGTTTTTATGACCACGAGATCTAGCCCTTTGACTTTCCACGGACGGGCTTTGACCAGTGGCCCTCTACACCCTGTTGTGTTAGGTGTAACCATAGGAAACACTTGGGAGCACGTTCCCGGCCAAAACCACAGCAAGATCCCCTCCGTGTAGTACACGACGCGGCCATTTTCCCCCTCCAGGTGCCGGCGGCGAGCCGTCCGTGATGGGGGCCACACCCCGAGAAACGGCTGCCGCATCTTCAGACATGCCACCACACCGTACGGCTATGTATGAGGGCCCCGGTGCGACGCTCCGTGGCATTGCGACCCCCTAGGGCCCCCGTCCCGCCTAACCCTGTGCGTTTGACCAACGCGCTCTAGAGCCTTTGACTTTCCACGGCCGGGCTTTTGACCATTGGACCTCACCTCTCCAGCCGTTGTGTTAGTTCAGCCCTATGAACACTGGTAGCAAACTTCCTTCCTGTCCAAAACCACAGCAAGATCCCCTCCGTGTAGACCCGCGCTGCCCGTTCCCCCCTCCTTCCCCCTGGTGCCTGGCGTCGTCGCCGTCTCTTGACGGGGGCGACACCCCGTAGATGCGTGCCGCCTCTTCAACTGCCCCCGACACCGTACGGCATGGTATGATGGCCTGGTGCGACGCTCCGTTGCATTGCTACCCCCCGCCCCCACCCCCCGGGCCCCCGTCCCTCCTAACCCTGTGCGTTTGACCACCGATATCTAGCCCTTTGACTTTCCACGGACGTGCCTTTGACAGTGGACCTCTTCCACCCGTTTGTGTTAGGCTCACCCATAGGAACACTGTGGGAGCAACATCCCCGACCAAAACCCAGCACTATCCCTCCGGGTAGACCCGACGCGGCCGTTTCCCTCCTTCCCCCCTCCAGGTGCCGGCGGCGCGGCGTCCGTGAGGGGGCCACACCCCGGAGAACGCGTTGCCTGGCCATTTGCAAGCGCCACCACACTTCCAGACTTGTGAGCGTCGCCCGCCTACGTCAAGATTGCGGCATGCTAAGCCCAGAGGCCATAGGCCGCCGGCCAAAGTCGTCTACCACCTAAGAGCACTCTGCGTAGAGTGGAAGTGTTCTGATACATCTCCCTCACCAAAATTATGAAAAATTACCACATCCCTATAGCACATGTGCCCGAGTGTGTAAAAAAACTCATGATTTATCGCGCTCCGAGTATTCAATAATATTCACGCCGCACCGTACCGCAACGTCTACTACTGTTCATCGCCGGTCCCTTAGTGGGCCACACCTCCCGGAGCGCGTGCCGCCTCTTCAGACATCCACCACACCGACAAGCAGTTCTGAGGGGCCCGGTGCGACGCTTCGGTGCAATTGCTACCCCTATTGCCCCGCCCCGCCCTACCCTGTAGCGTTTGACCACGATATTCTAGCCCTGGACTTTCCACGGACGGGCTTTGACCAGTGGACCTTCCACCCGTTGTGTTAGGTCAGCCCCATAGAACAGCTTAGATCAACGTCCCGGCCAAAACCACACAAGATCCCCTCCTTACCCTACGCGGCCGTTTCCCCTCCAGGTCGGCGGCGGCGCCGTCCTGAGGGGCCACACCCCGATACGCGTGCATCCTCTTCCAAACTGCACCCGAACATACACCCGTACGGCTTGTAGAGGGCCCTGGTGCGACGCGGCATTGCTACCCCCCAGGGCCCCCGTCCCGCCTAACCTTGTAGCGTTGACCACGAATCTAGCCCTTTACTTCCACTGACGGGCTTTTGCCATGGACCTCTCCAGGCCGTGGTGTTTAGGTCACCCATAGGAACACCTGAGCATGTCCCGGCCAAAACCACAAGCAAAGATCCCCTCCGTGTAGACCACCCCGACGCGGCCGTTTCCCCCCTCTAAGGTGCCGGCGGTGGCGCCGTCCATGAGGGGGGGCCACACACGGAGATGCGTGCCGCCTCTTCCGACATTGCACACACCGTACGGCATTATGAGGGCCTGTGCAACCTCCCGTGGCATTGCTACCCCCTACCCCCCAGGGCCCCTGTCCCGCCTACCCCTGTAGCGTTTGACCAACGAATCTAGGCCCTTTGACTTTCCATCCACGGACGGGCTTTTTGACCAGTTGACCTCTCCACCCTTTTGTGTTAGTTCAGCCCTAGGAACACTTGGGAGCAACGTCCCGGCCAAAAACCACAGCAAGATCCCCTCCCCTCCGTGTAGACCCACGCGGCCGTTCCCCTCCCCTTCCTTCCTTCCCTCCCCCTCCAGTGCCGGCAGCAGCGGTCCGTGAGGGGGCCACACCCGTAGACGCGTGCCACCTCTTCAGACAAGCCCCACCGTAACGGCTTGTATTAGGTCCCTGGGTGCAACTCCCGGTGGCATTGCTAACCCCGACCCCCTAGGGCCCCCGTCCCGCCTTAACCCTGTAGCGTTGGGACCACTATATCTAGCCCTTTGACTTTCCACGGACGGGCTTGCACCAGTGGACCTTCTCCACCCGGTTGTGTTAGTCAGCCCATAGGAACACTTGGGATCAACGTCCCGGCCAAAACCCAGCACTCCCCTCCGTGTAGACCCTACACGCCTTTTCCTTCCCCCCTCGATGTGCCGGTGCGGCGCCGTCCTGAGGGGAGCCACACCCTGGAGAACGTGTGCCGCCTCTTCAGACATGCCACCCAACACAAAGGACAGCTCCTTAAACGGCAGGTATAGGCGCCCCGGTGCGACGCTCTGTGGGCATTGCTATACCAACCCCCCCCCCCCCCCCCAGGGCCCCCATCCCCGCTAACCCTGTAGCTTTTGTACCAGAGATCTAGAGATTCCCTTTGACTTTCCCACGGATGGCTTTGAACCATGACCCTCTCCACCCGGTTGTGTTAGTCAGCCATAGGAACACTTGGGAGCAATGTCCTGGCCAAAACCACAGCAGATCCCCTCCGTGTAAGTACCCAACGCGGCCGTTCCCCCCCTCCAGGTGCACAGGGGCGGCGCCGTCCGTGAGGGGGGCCACACCCCCGGAGACGCGTGCCGGGCATTTGGCAACCGCCAACCACACACCCATACACACTTCCAGACTTGTGATAGGCGCCTATGAAAGATTTGTGCGCATTCGAGCCCCCGGAGGGCTGCCGGCCACAGTCGTACACACGCACTCGAAGAGCAAATCCCGCTTAAGGGAGTGTTCAGATACTTGGCCATCACCAAAAATTATGAAAATTACCCATCATCCTATAGCAAAATGTGCCCACCGTCGTTGTAAAAAAACTCATGATTTTATCGTGCTCCGAGTATTTCAATACTATTCACAGGCCGCATCGTTACCTCTGAACGTCTACTACTGTGTCATCGCCGTCCGTTAGGGGGCCACACCCCTCCGGAACAGCGGTGCTCGCCTCTCAGACATGCCACCACACACCGTACGGCATGTATGAGGCCCCGGTGCGACACTCCGGTGGCATTGCTACCCCCCCCACCCCCCCCCGCCCCCCCCCCAGGGCCCCGCCCCGCCTAACCTGTAGCTTTGACCACAGGATCTAGCCTTTGACTTTCGCACGGACGGCTTTGACCAGTGGACCTCTCCACCGGTTTGTGTTAGGTCAGCCGAGTACACTTGGGAGGCCATGTCCTGGCCAAAACCAAAGCAGAGCCCCTCCGTGTATACCCCCTGCTGGCGATTCTTTCCCCCTCGCAGGTTGCCGGCGGACAGCTCCGTCCCGTGAGTGGGGCACACCCTAGAGATGCGTGGCCGCCTCTTCATTATGCCCCCCACACGTACGCATGTATGATGGCCTGGTGCGATGGCCTTTGCATTGCTATACCCCCCCCCCCCCAGGGCCCCCGTGCCGCCTAACCCTCAGCGTTTGAACCACGAATCTAGCCTTTGATTTCCACGACGGGCTTTGACCAGTGACTCTCACCCGGTTTTTTAGGTCAGCCCATAGGACACTTGGGAGCACGTCTGGCAAACCACAGCAAGATCCCCTCCTGTAGACCTACGCGTTCCGTTTTCCCCCCTCCAGGTGCCGTCTGCGGTGCCGTCCGTGCGGGGGCCCCCCCCGGAGACGCGTGCTTGCGCGTTTTCTTCAGAGCATTCCACCCATACCCCGCATTTATAGTGCCCTGGTGCGATGCCTTCCGTGGCATTGCTACCACCTCAGGCCCCCCCTTCCCGCCTAACCATGTACGGGTGACCACGATCTTTGTCCTTGACTTTCCACGGACGGGCTGTGACCAGTGGACCTCTCCACCCGGTTTTAGTGTAGTCCAGCCCATAGGACACTTGGAGCAACATCCGGGCCAACCCCAGCAATATCCCGTCCGTGTAGACCAACTCGGTCGTTTCCCCTCCAGGTCCGGCGGCGTCGCCGTCTGTTGAGGAGGGAGCCCACCCCGAGACGTGCTCTCTTCAGACATGCCACCACCACCACCCTGTTGTGGTAGGTCAATCCCATAGAAACACTTGGGAGCAACGTCCCCCCCTCCGTAATACCCGATGCGGACTGTTTTCCCCCCCCAGGTGCCGCCGGCGGCGGCTCCGTCCTTGAGGGGGTCACACCGCCCTCCGTATAGAATCGCAAATACTGTATTATGGCTTATATTAACACATGCTACATGTAAGTTAATCAAATATAATCGTAAAAAACATAAAAAATTCTATATGAAATGCAAATATATTATAAATAACTATGCCGACGGCAAACAAACGTCGGCATAGCTGCGGCCAGGGCAGATTGAACGACACGCCGTGGTAGCGATGATGTGGGCGCTATGCCGACACACCGCAGCATAGATGTTGGTCAGTGCGCTTCGGATCGATGATTGGCATGCGCATCTTAGCCCGGCCACCGTCTTGGGCGTCGGCATATTTCGGTACGCCGTTTAGCCGCCCTGCCACGAGGGTGTCTCTTTTGCTGGGCCCACGGCATGCCTACGGCCCATTATGCGGACGTCCCACTCTGTAGGTGTACCCTCGGAGTATTCCGACGGCCGTTCTTGCCTACGGGGCCCGTTCGCATAGGTCCTGGCTAGCCCGACTGCCTGGGTACGCGCCGACGCCTGTCTCGGCTGTCGGCATCGCGCGGAGTAGGCCGACAGGGGCCGGTCTGCATTGTTTTCGCCATCGGGTAGCCCCCTATTACCGTAGTGACTACCGGCCGGCCCTTCTCTTTGGCCCCAGTGAATCCACATGGCGTCAGTGCGGAGGAACCGGGGGCGGAAGAACTGGCAGCAGCCCCTACAATGCGACTAATGCGGCTACGCGCGACGCGAGTACCCGGCGAGCACGACCATGGCAGCAGCAATCTCCCACTAGTAAGAAAAAGGGTCCTAATGTAAGCACTTAGTCCCGGTTTTGTACTGAACCGGCACTCTGTGCTCACTAGTGGCCGTTTCCCAACGCTAGGCGGGCGGGATCATTAGTACCTGGTTCGTGGGCGAACCTTAGTACCGGTTTTCATGCCCGAACCGTACTAAAGCCTTGGTGGCAAGGCTTGGGTCGGCTGGGGCCCACCAGCACCTTTAGTACCGGTTGGTTATAAGACCGGGCTAGAGATGCACCTTTAGTCCCTGTTCGTAAACCAAACCGGGTACTAAAGCTCAGCCTATTACACCCCTTCATCGAGCCCGAGCGGCTCTGTTCTTCCCCGTTCCCCTCTCCGCATGTTTCTTCTCTTCCTCTCGAGCTCACACTCCATTTTGTTTTTGCCAGAAATTGGTGAATTTGAGGCACCCCATCCATTGAAGTGATCACAAAGGTTAGCAAACTTTGTCGTTTCATCTCTCATTTGCTAATTATGCTCTTGGCAATGCCTATAGTATGTGATGTGTGTGTTTTTATATTTTGGAGGCAGTATATGTGGTAGTATTGATTAATATTCCACTTTTAGGTCAAAATAACTCTGTTGCATATGTAGTGTGGTTTACTTAGTGCCTTCCCTCTCCGTCCTAACCACCGTCGATCGCCCGCACCGTCCCGGCGCCGGCACCACCTTTGGTGATCCTCGTGTTTCTTATCTTTTTTATACTACAAAACATTTTGTGTGATTTCGATATATAGTTACTCGATTAATTATCTACCCGTCGTTGTTTTGTTATCATAGTGCCGATGGTTTTGATATCCCGTCCCCGTTTCGGCCCTCGTCCGTTTCTGATTCGAAATGTGGTAATATTCTCTTTTATAACTATTTGTTGCATTCCTGTTTATGACAAATTTGCCCTCAAGTTGCCATAGATCTTTTTTATCTAGGAGGTATGACACGGAAATCCAAACCGACCCTAATTGTCATAGGTTCAAATTTAGTTGAACGAGAACACGAGTATTTGAAAGAAAAATTGAAAAGCATTGAGGGGAGAAGATGGGAATTAAGAGTTGCGTGTTGTCCCGATGTCGTCGTGATCAACAATCAAGATGGAGAAAAATGCGCTTGAAGATTAGAAAGATTAGAAATATGCCCATTGTAGTGAGCTTGGTATCATTTGCTATTGGATCAATGTTACCTAGTTGCGATCTTGATCGCATTTGTTTGTTGCATTATGCTTTAGCTAGCGTTATTTGTATGTTTGGTTGTTATTATGAGAATAAGTGTTGTATGAACTTTATGTATAACTTTTATTAATTGTGGTCTATTCGGTGTTGTGTACTGGAAGATGACCGCCATGGGATGTCCGATGACCGTGCTCTCCCCATTCGTTAATTGGCGTGCATACTTTTCTGGGCTTGCGGCTGAGGCAAACAGCGGGCGATGGTTTTTTAATGCCTTGGGTCCATGTGCCCCGGCTGTTTCGTTAAGAACCATTCACGTCCCCGTTTGAGTCCTTTTTCATGCCCCACTATACTGTTTGGGACCAAGCACAGAGAAAGAGGGGTTATGATGGAAGACAATGAGAAGAAGAGACAACACATTTTCTATCCTGCCATGGGTTTCCTGAATCTCGATGGACAACAATGGGGGGAAGAAGTTGAAGCCGGCAATGCGGGAAGAAGCTGAAGAAGATGCATCCGATGACCCGCTGATGATCTAGGTCGGCCTTGCCCATGCACGAGAAACTCGTGCCAAGTGAAAAAGAGAGAAGAAGAAGTTGCAAAGCACATGTTAGAGATCACAAGAAATTGTTGTACCCGAATTTTGCGAACTGACAAAAAAGCTGGGCACCACACTGGAATTGCTGCAACGGAAGTCAGAGAATGGTGGTATCTGACAAGGGATTTGGGGAAAGTTGTCTGATAATGTTAAAGATAGATGCTTCCAAAGGACAACGAATTTGCCCGAGAGTAATTACAACAAAGAAGGTTGTCTTGCCCTCTAGGTTTAGAGGTGCAGAATATACATGCCATGCCCTAATGCTACAACCTCTACCGCGTGGTACCGGATTGAATGCGTGCCCCGGTATGTGGCGGTGCATGGCGCTATAAGAGCAGCCCCGATGCCCCTGGTGCTTTCGATGGCCGAGCGCCCATGAAGAGATCCTTCCAGGTGATGTGTATGCTCCTATAATACTCACGTGAAAGCGTTTGTTCCAAAAACAAGAGCCTTCAACGGATGCGATGGCAGGGAAGACGGAAGAAGACAGGAAGTTTTTCGATTACCCGTGACGGGTCACAGTTGGTAGAAAATTGAGAGAAAGTAGCAGGGCGAAATTTGCAGGTGAGCAAGAACGTATGTATGGTTTTGTCTAAGTTGCAGATGCATTAATCCTTTTGGGGAGCCGCGCCTCAACCATAGCATCCTGGCCTTTGACTCTATGTATGTATAACCTTCCTCCTGGTTTGTGCCATGAGCGGAAGTTCATTATATGCGCCAGTGCTCATCCAAGGCCCTAATCACCCCGAGCAACGACATTATGTCTACCTAAGGCCCATTAGTTGTAAGACTCTTACACTGTGGATGGAAAAAGTTGTACGTGCGTGGGATGAGCACAAACAGGAAGATTTGAACCTACATAATATGCGTTGCTGGTTCGTTACCATCAATGATTGGCCCTGCTCTCAGTAACCTTTCATGACAGACAAACAATGGATCCCGTGCTGCATGCACTGTTTGGATTATCCGACCGTATATATTTGATAATTGTAGGAAGAATTGTACGTGGGACCTCGTCGATTTCTTCGCGAGCATCATCCCGTAAGAAAGAAATGGCAAGCATTTCAAAGGTGAGGCGGATCACCGTACGAAGCCTCGCCACCTACTTGTTTGATGAGTACATGATATGGTGAAGGATTGACGGTAATCTTTGGAAAGGTTCCTGGCGACAATCTTTTTCCGAATGACGCTGACGGACCACACCCCATTTGAAGAAGAAATCTATATTTTGGGACCTGCCCTATTGGAAGACCAGAGGGCGGCGCCTGCAATTGACGTGATGCACGTTGGTGGGGACGAGACTCTTTGTGTGGACCCTACATTGCTCCTTGGGCATGTATGGAAGACAAAAATACACCGTCGGCATGAGGACCAGCACGGATGCACGGAAAAGACGGCATACATCAGGTCATGCCAGCTACGCTCTTTACCAAAGAAGAGAAGAAATCTTCTTTGAATGCACTGCTCATTGAAGGTACCCGTCTGGCTTCTCGGCGACTATAAAGGAATAATAACTAGGCAGAGAAAAAGTTCCGAACCTAAGGTCTCATGACTGCCACGTGATTTGAACGCACGCTTCAGTTGCATTGAGGGGGCGTCTAAAACCGAAAAAAAACGTTCAATTATAGCCATTGTGAGCTATGTGCATTCCTCAATGCAATCTCCTCAGCAGTAATCGATCCAAATCAGAATCCATACCAGGTCATATGAATGATTTGGTGCATGTCTTGTCAGTTTTGATTGGGTGTTTCCCACCATCCCCTCGTCCACATCATACCGCAGACGCCGTCCTAGTTCACCTTCACAAAACATGCGAAGAGATTAACGTTCTATGTCCTGTATTTCTAACACATTATGTTTCCCTTTGAGGGTTCATGGGAGTCCTTAGAATTATGTTCCTAACCGTTGCTTAGGCTGAAGGAAGCATCTCCAAGGGCCATTAAATGAGGAGTCATTGAGGTTTTGTATTGATTATTTCCTGACCTTAAAGCCGATTGGTGTCTGAATCGCGCACTAAGGGCAGACTGTGGTGGATTTGGCAACGCTAGGACCGCTAAAACAATAATATGTATGGACGGGCATGCTCTACAACTCAAGCACACTACAACGTTCTACAAATTCCCGAATTCCGCCTTTGGTGGCTCCCATTAGGAGGAACAGCAAGAATTTTCTACGCTCCAAACACCCCGAGCAGTCTGCACTGGATTACACGTGAAGCACGGGGACTTTCGCCGGTTGGTTGCAGACACTGCCATGCAATGACGCCCCTGTTGAATACCTGGTACTTGCTGTCCCAGTTACCATCTTCGAATATATGACTTTCAAAGGGTACGAGATAAATGGAAATACATTTTACAAACACGATCTCGCCCAGATAAGAGAGCACCAACCAAAACAGTGGTGTTCCGCTTTGATGCCAGCAACCAGAGGGAACGGACACATATTATGATTACTAGAGGACCATATGGGGACTGCTACTCATTGACGTGTTTAAGGTCCTTTGTTGTCGGTGCAATGGGTCATATGACACGAGGCAGCGTACCGAGACCCCGCCTACGGAATTACAAACTTGGATCTCAACAATCTTTCGTACGCAGACAAACCAGTTTCGTCCGAGCCAATGAGTCGGCATGTTTTCTTTCATGGAGGACTTCTACCAACCGAGAAAGAATACAGGACGCATCATCATACCCCGATGATCCAAAGCGCCACATAGTTCTTTCGGGAAAATAACATCATGGGAGTGGATGACAAGACAGACATGTCATAAGATTATAAAAGTTTTTGATGAATTGCCTTCCATTCACACATGACTATTTGACTGAGCATCCATTAAATGATGAAGATTGTCCCATGGTTAACGGCGCAATGGACCACGTGAAAAAAAAGTTTCACACCCCAAGATCCCACTCTGGGATGTGATCCCGTCTCACGTCTCACTTTCTTCTCTAGTGAGTTTCTGGACTTGTATATCGGAAAGTCCACTTTTGGCCAAAAACGTAGGGAATCTTTGGTAATAGTTTAGGGTTCTTATGTTTTTGGCTTTGCACGTGTACTTTTGTGCTTCGACAACTTACCTTTCTACTCTTCATTTGCTATTTGTTCAACAGCTCATTTACGATTTTTTTTAGACTATGACCCTGATTGAAAAGCAGTAAGAATGACCGCCCTGAAACAGGTTGAAAGTTGCCATGGTATCATCTTCACCCACATACATGTGCAAAAAAGTTGAGAGGGGTACGGCCAAACCGTGAGGCACTTCGTGTACCAATGTACAATCTCTTTTCGAAGTATCAGGGTTTCGGACGAAAACTCCTCTGTTACATCAAAGGGGCAATTCATTTTTTTAACTTATTACAAACTCCAAGACTTTTGTGCATTCCAGTTGCACCATTCAAAGCCAACGCAATCAACTTTCACTGTCAACCATGTCCTGACATCAGTTGCTATTTTTTATGCATTACTTATTTTTTTGAGCTAAATGACCCTGAACTTGAAAGCATACAATGAACTCTAACAAGGTTGAAATGGCGTGGTATCTCATTTTCACCCACTAGCATGTTGCAAAAAAGTTGAGAGGGTTACGGCAAAAACTGGATGCAACTCGTGTACAAAATGGACATCTCTTTCGAATTAAGGTTTCATCAGACGCCAACCCTCAAGCTTTACCAAAGGCATTTTCATTTTTTGTAAATACCCTAACGTTATTGACCAAATTGAAGTATAATGATAAAACACACTAATATTAACATAAGAAAAAAGAATCACTGACAATCTAGTTTTAAAGTACAGTTATTCCAACTAGTGATTCCCACAAATTTCAAATAATTCAAATTTAAACTCTTCAAATTTGAAAACTCTACGTACTGCACACCCGAAAGTTTTGTATTTTTTGCACCTAGCCAAAATATTCACAAAGCAACTCTAAATACAGCAAAAAAAAAAAAAAAAAAAAATACAACTCACAATCAGAAAGGAAAAATAAATAAAGCAGGAAAGAAAAAACAAAAGAAAAAAGCCCGCCTACTGGGCCACAGCGGCCTGCATACCCTAGAAACCAACCTTTAGTTTGGGCCCGGATGCAGGCCCGCACGCCCAATAGGCCCACAGGCAGCGCAGCTTTAGGCCTAGAATGCCTGCTTTTGGAGATGAGCTCGAAGGAGCAAGCCGCGGCGTGGTTTATAAACCAGTGCGGCTGCCCTTCGCTCGGCGAGGTGGATAACCTTTGGCACCGCTGTGCAATCACACCCCCTTTAGTACCCTGGTCGTGGCTCCAACCAGTACTAAAGGGGGGTCTTTAGTACCGGTTTGCTGCCCATGACCCGGTACTAAGGTGTGCGCTTCCCGCCGCTTGGCCTGGCAAAATAGGCCTTTAGTAGCCGTTGGATCCACCAACTAGTTTACTAAAGGTCCATCCTATATAAACACACTTCAAATTTGCAATTTTAATCTCCCACTTCCTCTCCGCTGCTTCGACATCGTCCGCTGCCCCGGCGGCCGCCCCCGTCCCGCCGTCGCCGTCCCCGTCCCCGTCGCCACCTCCGGCCCGTCCCGCTCGTCTCTTCCGTCCCCCCCGTACGCCTGCCTCGCCCGTTGCCTCCCCCGCCTCGCCTCCCCGTCTCACCCTCTGGACCCCTGCGCCATGGCCGCGCCCTCCGATCGTTGAGCCCGCCCGTACACACACACACACCACTACCGCACACACACACCACACACCTTTTTCCTACTTATTTTCTGTTTCTGTTTTTTGTTTTTTATACTTTTAGTTTAGAAATGTTATCTGATTAGATATTATAAATGTTAGATTAATGTCAAAGTTGTCGCTAGCTAGATGCATTAAGATTAATGGTCAAATGTGTTAGATTAAGATGAATCGAATTAGATAGACTAATGTCAAATGTTAGATGAATTTAGATGAAATGTTTAAGTAATGGTCAAATGTTGATGAATGAGCTAAGCTGAAATTTAGATGCATTAGTTTTTTATACGTTTAGGTTAATAGATTAATTAGATATATTTGGTTAGATGTAATTAGTTTTTTTATACTTTTTGTCAATGTTAGATGCATTACTATATATATTAATGTTTAGATGCCCGGCCCTCATCCTCGCCGTCGCCCGTTCGCGACACGTCCTTCTTCAGATTACCCATGTCCGGGACTGGGCTCCGCCTGTGCTGGCACTGGGATGTGCACCTTCCTGGGGGCGCCGCTTGTGAGGAACCTACCCGGACTCCGTTGGTGTCGTATCGTGTGGTCACGTTCTGTGGAAGGGACCGCCCCACCAGAAGGTGGTACGGTGTCCGTTCAGGGAGGACAAGCACGTCCGTCGCTACATTGCTGCTATGGACTTCGTGTTCTCCATACCTATGTAGTTCTTTTCGGTATCTCACCCGATCTTTTTTTTTTAATGATCTGTATTGTTTCCTTCTCTTTGGATGTCCACTCCACCGCCCGCGCCTCATGAAACCGTGAGTGAAACTAGATATTCTATAGTAGTCGATCTATAATTAGCTAGCTAGCTAGTGATGTATTGATATATAAATAATTCGAGATGATGTTATTCGAGATTCATATATATTATTCGTAAATTCGAAGATGATGTATTCGAGATTAATATATATTATTCATAATATTCAAGATGATGGAGTCGAGGTTATCTTCATGATGCTATTAATGTACTATGATTTAGTTTTTCCTTCCTTTATTGATTGCAGCATGCATTGTCATTGGAATACTAATTTTTTTATATTTCTTCTTCTGGATTAGTTAAAAGAAGCTATGGGCAACCATCCTGCAGAGAAGGAGAAGGCCCTGTGTCGAGATCAGCCGCTCCCCTCCGCCGCCCAGATGATCAGAATGGAAGAAGACTGACGCTCCCCATATCTGAACATACCCGGGGAGGGTGATAGATATTCGATCACGCACCGAATTGATGAATTCCATAAACTATGATTTGATGACGAAGAAAATTTTGATCTGAATACAGAGACCGGCGGGTATATTTTATAAGCAGGCATCTGGTGGATCATCACATGTTTTGTTTAAATTATTTGAAGATATATTAACGATCAATCTTTCCTTCTTTCAGCCTCTCGATCGAGCAAATCTCTTCTACAGTCAGCAGGACAGTGCGAGCCCGGCCAAAAAGTTGAAGGAGGCGTACATTTACAAACATCGATGCATCAACTAATTGGCGAACCAAGCGAGCTAAGAAAATGCGAACAAGTTCATTTCGTCGTGGCGGATTCTTGTGAGGACCAAATCCCTATCTCCATTCAGAATGGAAAGGCCAGGCAAAGGAACTCCAGATCTTACTTTTGTCGACCAAAGACACAAATCGTCTTGGGAATCTCTCATTGAACATTCCACGCCCTAAACCGAATCCTTTCACAATCATTGTGTAGAATCCAAGGACGCTGCTCTTAGGAAGATGGCACTTGCTTCAGCACCCACAAGAAACCTATATGGGCCAAGTAACGTCACGGAGAAAAAAGGACTCCAGAATTCACGTGAACACTGGAGAAGCAAAGAGATCACTTGCCCGCTTTCATAAATTCAGGGATCGTAATTATCTAAGGAACGGTCGAGAAAAACCCTATCAATGCCGCAAAAAAGGAGCATTCCATACGCTGGGGCCCGGTGGGGCTAACGCGGGGGCCCGACCTAAGTTGGATAAGTCTGAGCAAGATGTTTGGATCAGGGGTCACTCCCGTTTTACATTGAGCTAGCCGGAAAGGCAAGGCTTGGTTTCTAATGCGCATGGGGGCGTTGGACCCCGAAGACAGGCCAGTTTTGAAGAAGGCAAGTCTTAAATGAGCCGCGACAAGTTACTTGTTTGAATAGAATAGAATAGGCTCGAAACAGGGGTGTTCACGCCCAATATAGAGACGACGAGCTGACGCGCCACCCTGGGGAAATCCTGAACGACCCGGGAATAACATGAGGCAAAAGGCGTGGTTCCATGGGTATGAGGTGTTTGCGGACTGGAAACGACGCCGACACAGAAGCCGTGCGAGAAGTAGATGGAGGAGGAGAAGAAGAGGAAGTTGGAGGAGGAGCAGGGAAAGCAGAACATAATGCCTTAAAGGCCTAGAATCAGCGCACGCGGAGTTGGCATCCAATTCAGCGGCAGCACACATCATATCGACTCACTTAGCCAGAAAGGGGGCTCAACCGGCAGCAGCTAGCGATGATCCATCTGGTGCACCATCCCATCCATGCCGAGAAGCCAGCGTGGGTTCCGAGCCCCAGCGAGCACTGCTGGATATCATACCTTGGATGACATCATGAGACACAATTGTGAGCTGACACTTCAAATGAAGAACATATCATGAAGGTGGCGGACGCCAGTTGCTTATTACAAATCCACCCCGACGCAACCTCCATTGCCAACCCATTCCATCTGGCTATGCCTTGTCGTTGTTGATGAAGTGGTGGCACAATATTCGGGGCTAGAGCTTGACCTTCCCCTGGAGGTGACGCGAGGCACCCACTAGGAAGGCCATAACATCGTATCATCCTATGGAGAAAGGATTGCTCATCTCCATTCCAAGGCCACCTACACCCGCGTCAGCCGACTCTTTCCTCGCAGTCCTCCACCTGCACGTCAGCATACTTCCTGCTCTCCAAGTCATCAGCCACAGCTCAGCAGCGTTCCTGCTAGCGTAAACGGAAATGGTGAGCGAAAGTGGTAGTAAGGTGGGATAGGAGTGGGGAGGTTGTGAAGTTTAAGGATGCGCTTGGAGCAATTAAGGGACCTTCAATTCCTCAACGGTTCTTTCATTCCCTCCTCCTCCAAGTCCTTCACCATGCTGCGTCAAGCCCACTCCTCCTCCTCCAAGTCCGCTGCAATCGTCAGCCCCCTCCTCCTCCTCCATTTCAGCAACCGCTCAGCCATCCCTTGCCTCAGTTGGCTACACCGCCAAGCAAACAGCGGAAGAGAAGCCGCCGCAGCTATGGTGGCTAGCGTACAGTACCGGTACTAGGCAAGCGATTCCAATTTTTTTTCCAAGCCTCACCGCCTCTTCCGAAGGCCTTTATGACCTAACGTGGAGGAAAATGAAGCAAGACGTGCAAGCCACTTGAGTGCCCCATTTTGGACCGAAACCACCGCCCCCCCTGCCGCCAAAGGAAAAGTAACCTGAGCGTGTCATTGACCACTTTTTATTTCGTATGGCTGAACCACCAGCTCCCAAGCCTATTGATTCAAACTATGCGCAGCCCATCAGGAAGGCATATCAGCACACAAAAAGAAGGAGTCAAGCTCAAGCTCTCCAGCTCCATCCATCAGCTGCCAAAAAAAGGCAGGAAAACGGTTCCCCAGCTGGAGAACAGGCGTTGCAATCGATCCCCCCACTCAATGTACCAACCTGCGAGTACGCGGCAACCGATCAGCGTGGTATAAACCGCGAGCATAGAAGGCAGGCTGCAGAGCTTGGTATCACGTTGATCACTCCTATGGATCGAGCCGCATGGATACTCTTAAGAGGAGGCAAAAATGGAAATAAGGCCCGCTGTGAACCTTTGGTCAAGCCTAGATGTCAAGAAGCTCCCAATAGAATGTATGAATTGTCATGAATTTTACATGATAATTGCCAAACTACAATCGAGAGTCCCTCATGGTGAAAGTCCAGGCAGGAGCCATTACTTCAATGAACCTCTTCTGTATGTTTAGTTTAGAACTTTTCAGTTATCATCAAGACCGCACTCAAACAAACTTATCGTCATTTGCGATTGTCCTATAGTGATTTCTTCTTCTGTCATTAATTCTCAGCAGCTTAGTGCTCGTTGATCAGTACCTGTATTATCCTCCTCACTATATTCTTTTGTTTTTCTGGGGTAATTATGCATGATTAGATCTATTAAATGAAAAAAAAAAAAAGCCCTGGACTCTATGGCATTGGGTTCATTGACCCAAATACCATTAATCAAGAGACATGGACATATAATGGTATCGAGAAGAAGTAGAGAAAAACATCTTAGAGTTCTTAAAAAGAAACTCAACAAGCCATCGAATATACTACTTCCTTACAATTTTGGGTGAGTCACACTGCATGTACTACAAATTCGGTTTTTTTTTGCTTATAGCTAGATGTTTAAATAAGTGTATGGGTTTAGGTATTGATGAGTGTTTGCACATGCCCGCTTAATTTATACATGCAAACGTTGGCACATGTATTTTTCGCGCTGGATCTTTAGTCATTCAAGTTGAAGAAGGAAAGTTTGAAGTACTGGCCTCACTACTTAAACCAGTTACTTACTACGAAACGTGAAGGGGTATAGTCAACAGTAAAATTTCAAATCATTATTGACTATATGTCGTCATCTTTAGTTTCGTCATTTCCTGATATCACTAATTAATAACTCCTTTATTCATTGTTTCTTTGCCGGCTGCAGGCGCTTTGCAAAAGTTTCGTCAAATAGGTTCCAGGCGAATCGAAAGAAAGCTGAATGGTATCCCGACCCAAGGTAATTAATTAAGTAGTACCGATCTACTACCATCTCTTTAATTTAATTCTAGTTTCATACCATTAATTCATGCTTTTGATTACTTTATTTATCTACTGATTGAATTCTATTCTCATAAAGGCCATGCGCAGGCGCGGAGGACTGATTTAGTGCTACTACGTTTGCGAGAACATTCACATTATGGGCGTCCGAAGATCCGATCCTGATAGACCATATATGGGTACGTTTGGCAGAACCTATTCACATTTTTTAACAATCAATTATCGATATCTAATATATATCCACACTCAATACATGCATATTGATCTCCTTCTTTAAAGTTGCACGAGATGCGGGATAAGCTTCTACCAACGGATTCGCGTCGTGAGCAATTCAAGAGGAAATAGCGGGATTTTTGCTCGCGCCAGGTCATATATCCCAAGGAGAAGTCCATTACCCGCTACCGCAGTACTCCTCCGGGAGAGATGATCTACCCAATGCATATATACAGTGTATGTGTGAATGGTCGTCGAGACATCGATGATATAGATATATCTATTATATATATATATATAGTATAGTATATATATATATTCGTCATCGATGTCTTATATATGATTCGGTTCTATGGTAAATCTATGGATATATATGCATCACATGTACATTGTAGATCGTAAAATACCAGCATGAAAACTAATTAAATAGAAAACCAAATTCAAGAAACGAAATCATAACCCAAACCCCTAAACTTTTAGTACCGGTTGGTGTTTACCACCGTACTAAAGGTCTCCCACCCCCAGGCCTTGGCTCGTGCCACATGGCCTGCCCTTTTAGGTGGCGGTTCGTGTTGAACCTTACTAAAGGGGGGGCCCTTTAGTCCCCACGCGCCTTAGTGCCGGTTGCAGAACCGGCCACTATAGGCCTTCCGACCGATGCTAGCCCGGTTCTGTCACTAGTGTCCCCGTACCTGACCAAGAAACGCTGCCCACTGGCATATTGATGGCTTCCTCTTGGACGCTGCCACGACCTCAGCGCAGTCGTAGTCTCCATACCAGGTCAGTTCCGACCTCAGTTTTAACTTTAAGTGTTAGTTCAATTCTATAGTGTTACAACTACTTTTTGTCATGGCAGTCCCGTTCAAATCCTAATAGTATTCTTGTTTATGCCATAACTTGTAATACAGATATAGGTGGTCCCTTCATCTTTTGATCAATTGGCATAATAGGTTAATACTAACGAATATTCATTGTGTCTTGATGGCGGGGTGATGGGAAGCCTTCTTTGGGATATTGTTACCGAAGTGACTTGGCTGGCAGAACTAACTTGCGAGAAAATGCGCAGGTATTGTCATACTATCACATATACCTATTAGTGCTATGCAGTAGTATAAACTGATACCCTTTCATTCTATCTAATAAGAGAATGTATTTTTCCTACTTCATGAATTATTCAAATATACAATGTGTTATCCTACTTGGTGATGCGTCGAACTCTCTCCTCGCTCGACAATGCCCTAGATGGTGCCGTCGTCGATCTCCCTCCCAGGCCCCAATTTCATCCCGACCACACCTTTTCGTCCGTTTGTCTTGCAACCGCGGTGCGAGGCGCGGGTGTTTTTGGAGCCCTCCTGTGAGGGCAGGCGACGATGATCGGCTCGCGTAGAAGCAAGCCTCGGCGTCCGACTGCTGAAATCCTTGGCACCGATGCAAGGAGTGTTTGGGAGGGCGGCCATCTGGTCGGGTGGCAGTAGTAGTGGCCACGGGTCCTTGGGGGGCGACAGATGTTTGTATACATCTTAGATGGACCATGGGCGCACATGTCTAGTACGGTACAAGGCTGCATAGCCGTTTGTGCTCACCGACTGGCCCTTCTCGTTGCCCCGTTGGAATCCACAATGGTGTCAGTGTCAGGAGGAACCGGGGGACGAAGAGAACAGCAGCAGCCCCTGCAACCGGACTCAATGAAGCCACAGCGGCACTCCAGTGCCAACGAGCAGCGCGAGCCATGCAGCACATGTTCCAGTACCTGACAAATACTCTGCCGGCGGCTGGCATGTTGATGGCTTCCTCTTGGACATGCCATGACCTCAGCTGCAGTCGTAGTCTCCATACCGTGGTCAGTTCCGACCTCATTGTTAACTTACCTTGTTAGTTTCAATTCTATAGTTTTACAAACTACTTTGTCCTGCATTCCAGTTCAAATACTATAGTATTCTTGTTTTATGGCCATGTATACTTAGTCAAGATAGAGGTTGGTGGTCCCTTCCTCTTTGGATCAATTTGGCACAAATAGGTGGATAAGACGAATATTCATTGTGGCTTATGATGGGCTGGGTGATGGAAGCCTTTCTGCAAGGAATTATTGTGACCTAAGTGATGATTGCTGCTGGAGAACTTCTTTCTTCGACAGAAATTCGCCAGGTATTGTCTACTATCAGTAGTACCTAGGTATTGATATCAGTAGTATACAACTGATACCCTTTGCCATTCTGCTATACTAATTACGTATTGTTACTCCTTAGAATTTTTCGAAGATACAATTTGTTATTACTACTTAGGTGGTGCGCGAACCTCTCTCTCCCTCGCTCACATCCCTAGATGCAAGCCGCCGTCAGATCTCTCCTCCCCGCTCCTCCCAGTATCATCCCGACCACATCCTTTGTCGTCCGTTTTGGCTTGGCAGTCGCGCGCGAGCGAGGTGTTGTAGCAGTCCCGCGAGGGCCAAGCCCACTATGGCAGTGGTTCCGTAGTAGAAGTAGCCTCGTCGTCGGCTGCTGAATCCTTTGGCACCATACAGAGGATGTTTGGTGGAGGGCGTCCCCTCTGTCGGTGGCAGTAGTAGTGGCCGCGTGGTCCTTGGGGGACAGATGTTTGTAATCTCTTGAATGGACCTGGGCGCACATGTTCATGAGCTACAAGGCCTGCACAGTCGGTTCTGCTCCCGACGCGCCCTTCCTCGTTGGCCCCGATGGAATCCACAACGTGTCAGGTCCTGAGGAACCGGGGAGGAAGGAACAGCAGCAGCCCCGCAACCACGGACTAAGGCAGGCGACAAAGCGGCGACGCGAGTGCCCCCACGGCGATCGCGAGCCATGCAGCAGCATCTCCCAGTACCCGTGACAAGACGCTGCCACCACTAGGCATTTGTTTGTGGCTTCCTCTGGACGATGCCCGAACTCCATCTCACTGCAGTCGTAGTCCTCCATAAACCGGGGTCAGTTCCGACCTCCAGCTGTTAACTTAACTTGTTATTTCTTCTATCGTTTACAACTACTTTGTCATTGGCAGTCTAGTTCAATACTATAGTATTCTGTTGTTGCCATGTATACTTGTATAAAATATAGGTGGTCCATTCATCTTTGGATCAGATTGGCACAAATAGATGGAATAGAACGAATATTCTTGTGGCTTATGATGGCGGGGTGGATGAGAAATTCCTGTCTGAGATTTTGTGACCGAACTCACAATTGCTATCACAAACTTCGAAGAAAATGCCTTTAGTTATTGTCATACTATCGTAGTACCTATGTAGTGATATCAGTAGGTTAATAACTGATACCCTTTCATTCTGCGCTACTATTTAATTTATGATGACTCCTATGAAAGTTTTCGAAATACAATGTGTTATTAAACTACTAGGTGGTGCACGAACTCTCTCCCCCGCTCGCCTGCCCTAGATGCATTCCGCCGCGATCTCTACTTCCCCCGCCGCGCCCAGTTTCATCCTGACCACAAAAAGCCTTTGTCGTGCGGTTGTGCCTGGCAGCCGCGTGCAAGCATTGGTGTTGGAGCCCCCTGGAGGGCAGGTGATGATGGCGCGGCTCAGCGAGAAGGCAGCAGCCTGCGTCCGGCTGCTGAATCCTTTTGTCTCCATACATAGGATGTTTTGGGATGGGCGCCCATCTAACGGTGGTCGGTATTAGTGTGCGCGGGTCCTTGGGCTTTGGGGCGGAAGATTTTGTAATCATCTTGATGGACCTGGCGCACATTCCAGTGATCTTACAAGGCTTGCACGGACGGTTTCTTGCTCACCGGACGCACCGTCTCGTGGCCCCCTTGGAATCCACAATGGCATCATCATTGTCAGGAGAACCGGGGGAGGAAGAGAACTGCACCTAAAAAATCCAACCCCTCCAAAACGCGGACTATGCAGGCTACAGCGCGACGCGAGTGCCCATGTCGAGCGCAAGCCCATTGCAGCAACATCTCCCTGTCCCTGACAAAGAACCTTCCCCACTTGCATGTTGCTTGCTTCCTCTGAACGATGCCCACTACCTCAGGCTCAGTCGTCTTCTCATACCGGTGTCAGTTTCCAACCTCAGTGTTTACTTTAACTCTTAGTTCAATTCATAGGTTACAACTACTTTGTCATGGCAGTCCAGTTGCGAATACTATAGTATTCTTGTTAGCCATGTATAGTTGTATAAAGGACATAGGTGGTCGCTCCTCTCTGGATCAGATTTGGCACAATAGGGGAATACGACGAATATTCATTGTGGCTTATGATGTCGTGGTTACTGGAAGCCTTTCTTGATGGATTTTGTACCGAAGTGACTTTATTGGCTGCAGAACCTATCGAAGAAATGCGCCTAGGTATTGTCATACTATCATAGTACCTATGTCAGTGATATTGCAAGGTATAAACTGAATACCCTTTCATTCTGCTCGACTTATTTAATTTATTGTACTCCTTATGATTTTCAAGATACAACCTGTTATTACTACTTTTAGGTAAAAATATACTAGCCTTCTTACTGGTTTATGGATGCAAATTTTGCCCATTGATATGTGTTTAATGATTGGAAAAAGACCACATGGGCCCATTGTTCTTCTTGGTTATGGCCATCACCTGCTGACAGTGGTGCAATTCGTTTTGATCTCCCCATTCCCCTTTTCACTACTGAATCGAGACACCTCATTGCTCCCAATCAGCTGTGCGTTGACAGCTTGAGCTGAGTTTCCCTTGCTTGTACTCTCTGCTACAGATTTACAATTTGGGCTTTAACAACGGAAGAAATCAGTGAGTCCTAGATTATCACATATTGGGAAAAGCACAAGTTCCATCTGTACATGTTTTTTACTGTTTTGGAACACAATTGCACATTTATTATTTCTGATCTTTTGTTGTTGTGATGTTGCCAATTAGGGTCTGATTTTCTATTGGATTCTCAAGTCTTATATTGCACCATGCCCATGTAAGAGCATACAATCTGTTTCATCCAGAACTATCTGAATCTCCAAGGCTAAACTGCTTGATTCTATGTGAAGGGAGCTCAAAGTAATAAGGCAAGTCCACAAGTTAGGCAAAATTGTAGGTACGATGTACATTGGACCATGGCCCTTACTTTTCTTTTATTTTATTATACATAGTTCATTATTACCCTCCGTGCAATATTCCCAAAACTTGTAATGTTGTATTGGATTTTGGTTCAATCGTGCCTCGGACCTGGCTGGTTCTTTTGTTTTAGTAGCTGGTTTTGACCTGGTAATTAAGAATATTTTCCATGATTGGCCTTGCGCCCTTGTTACAGTTCTACAAGAAAGTGATGATAATTAAAGTTTGCATTTTTCTGAAATTTCTTAGGTTGTTTGTTATTGAATAAACGGTTTTCTAAACTTCTAGTGAAACTGTCGGTTCCAACTTCCACTTGATATGCCTCTTTCCATTTGGTTACTATACTTCGCGCATAAGATCAGAGTTTAGCCGGACTAGGGGCCTTCTAGAGAACGGAGCTTTTCGTAGATCAGAGGAAGGTATACTTGATCGCCTCTTTTATCTCACCTGTGATGGACGTAATATCGATTCGTTATTCTTTCTACAATAGTAATACTTTGATATCGCCGTGCCAGAAATAAAATTATTAATAGGACCAAGCATAAGGTCATTCAGTAGGCAAGGTGAGGAACTAAATACAGGGATAGTTTATATGCATATCTAGGTGGGAATTGCACAAGGCATCAATCTATCAGTGTAACGAGTTCTGAACTATGTAAAACAGTTAGGACAGTGAGTAAGCATGGGCTTGTTTGGTGCTCTGCTGTACATATGAACAACTAGAGAGGGAACCAGAGAGCTGCCAGCCCACTTTCAGACTAGACTAAATCCATTTGGAACTAAATTCCTTTCCAGTGACATGTACATTGGCATTTGTTTTAACATATGCAATTTAGCTCTTGGTGGTTGAATGCTGGAGCTATTTTTATCTAAGCTTTCCTTTTTTAAAGCTGATTCCTTATTATTTTCAAAGACTATATGACCATTCTGTGATGAACTCATCATCTTCCCCTAAGTATCCCATGTCTACAAAAAAATTTGAACCCAGAACAAAAATCCAATTCATAGCACTAAATGGGCCAAATTTACTAAAGCCCACTTTTTAGGGTGAATGGTTCTTTTTTTTATCTATAAGCTGGTTTTTAACCTTTGACTTGAAAAATCGTAGGGGTAATATATGTTATGGTACATGCTTATTTTTTATTTTTACAAACATAGCCATATATTTTTAAAGAGCTACTGCAAGCAAGGCCAAATAAAGACTAACACGGTTACCTAGGATGAGAAAGATCATATTCAATGCTTATCTTTTTTTTTCATATGGACGTTGAAGAAGGGCAAAGACAACAGATTTTTTTGAATTTTAAAAAATTGAAGGAAAGACTTTTACCATGCAATACAATGGTCAAAAAATCTCATGATTGTTGGGGTATGTTACGTAATTTAGCATCTAGTGTGAGGTCCTCTCTATGGCCCCCAATTTTTGTTTCATTGGAGCGAGCCATAGACTGCCAAACTGTGTTCGGTTTACCTATAGCACCAGCATTTCAGTAAAACTTCGCCCATATTTATTTTTCGCCTTTCCAACTCAGTATGCTTTTTTCTAACCACCCCTTATTTTACCAGACTGAAAGACATTTAAGCTTAGCTTAACCAGGAGTCACAAGTGTGCATAATATGAATTCTCCTTATTAAATGAGAATCGACGTCTTGATGTTCAACCGGGTGCTGAGTCGCTCCTCTCATGAAATTACCCGCCCATGCCATCTGGCCACCCCACGTTGACTCCAACGTCCGACCCAACACGAACTCTCGATCCCTCACCCCCGAAAAAAAATATAACCGTCACTCCCCCCAGGTCCTCGATCCCTCGCTTTGGTGGTGCGCGACTCTCTCCCTCGCTCGCCATGGCCCTAGATGGATGCCGTCGTCGATCTCTCCTCCTTGCTCCCCAGTTTCATCCCGACCACAACATCCTTGTCGTCCGGTTTGTGCTTTGCGCCGCTGTGCGGGCCGGGTGTTGAGCCCTTCCTGCGAGGGCAGGCTACTATGGCACTCTCCTCTTAGAATCCCCCTCGGGCGTCCAGCTGCTGAATGCTTTGCGCATACAGAGAGGTTGAGGCGCCCATCTGTCGAAGTGTAGTGTGGGGAGTGCCCGCGGATCCTTGGGGAGACATATGTTTGTAATACATCTGATGACCATGGGCGCAACAGGTTCCAGTGAGCTTACAGCTGTGCACAGCCTGTTTGCGTGGGTTCTTGTGCTCACGCGACCGCCCTTCTCGTTTGCCCCTGGTGGAAATCCACAATGGCATCAGTTGTCGGATGCACCCGGGGGAGGACGAGACAGCAGCCAAGCCCCCTGCAACCGTGACTACTGCAGGCTACACATGCGACGCTATTGCCACGGCGATGTGTGCCATGGCAGTACATCTCCCCAGTACTGTCAAGAATGCTGCCAACAGTTCTACAATCCGCTGGCAATGCTTGATGGTTCCTTGGATGATGCCACGACCTCAG